>CM060910.1:564269802-565469802 GCA_030737875.1 Allium sativum | reverse complement strand
AAGTTTCCTCTCTTTATTACAATTTTGACATAACATATTCAATTAGCTCCAAATCATCAAATTTCTCTCTTTTGTTCATAGTTCGAATTAATCTGCGCATAACCACCATTCAATTAATTTGCACCTAATCATAATTCAATTATTTTACGCATAACTATAGTTCTATTAATTTATGCCTAACCATAATTCAATTATTTCGCACATAACCATGATTCAGTTTAAAACTGCAAAATCCAATGCAGATGTGGAAAAGAGGGCTGATAGACTATTTTATTAACTTTATAGGAATCAAATGATATCATATACCTTTATATGAAAAATTAAATTTAAATCAACTCACCTAATAGCTCTTTAATTCTAAATCTGATTCAGATCCGACATTCGTGATTTCTCTAATTCGAATCTCACACGGACAGGAAATCTGAGCGCCTATGGCCTAATCTACAATCTTTCATTCCAAAATCTTGAATCAGAAATCGTAAAACTATCATATATATTTTGTAAAGAGTTTAGAGGACAAAAGGAAATGGCAGAGCTTTGACGCCCTTTCGGAAAATATGAGTTAGATGTTATGCCCTACAGGTTCATTTATTGTTTCTCAGAAAACGTTGCCTGTTTGAATAAAACAAATAAAATTCGAGCCCATTAGAATCAATTAATGCATGCTACCCAGACCCAAATTGGGTCGACCCTGGCTTTTGGTGGGTCAACCCCTAGGTCAACCCACTTCTGGTGTGGGTCGACCTATATATGATTGTTTTAATTGTGTATTGGGTCATTAGTGCTTGATTTTTGTTATGTTTTAAATGTATTTATTAATCTTTATATTTCTTAATTATTTTATTATTATTTCCAGTTTTTAATGCGCATTTCAAATGTGTAAATAAATGGGCACATTCATTTTTTCTTTGCTTTCAACTTCCTGCGTCTTTAATTCCTCTAATCTTGTAAACGTTATTATTCTCTTAACGTTTTAAATTCAAATGCTAACCATTTATCCCATTAACGCGTGCATTAACTTTACCTGATTATGCATGTTGATTCTTTTATGATAGTTATACAAAACATTTATCTACATTTCCGGTTTTTACTAAATTTTCTTCTATTTTCAACACGTATTAAATCTTAGTTTCAATTGCGTTCGTTACTGAAATTAATATGTGGGCATATATATTATTGAAATAAATATATAAATGCAGATTCACACGCACTTAATTTATTTGTTTTGAATTAAAGGACTACTTAACTAAAGTCAATTAGATTCCTTTTTTATTGTGTGATTTTATTCCATTTATGTCGCGTGTAGTAAATCAAAGAAATGTTGCAATTTGAAATTAATTGCTTTTCGTTTCTATCACACATCAAATTACAATTCCAAACATGGTTATTACTAAAAGTTTATATTTATTAAATGGTTAAGCTTGTTAATACATTAATAACCTTTTATTATTTTAAATTCAAATGCACATTGTTCATACAATTGATGTGCATACCATTTACTCTATTCTTTCTTCTGTTTCTTTTATTTAATTATATATACATACTATTGCGTATTTAGTTTACATGGTGACAAATTTTAATTTATTGCCCAGTTTATATCATGCGTTCATTTTAGAATTTCAAATGCGCACTCTTCCATAATTATTGTAACACCCCGCGTTTTTAATATAATTAGAAATAAGATATATGCGTAGATAGGTTAATAATGGTGATGTACAATGAAAATTAATAAATACATGAAAGAAAAGGAAAGATTAATTAAATAAAAGTGTGTGTAATGAAGAAGATAATAAAGTACGGACAATTAATTTAAATATCATGAATTAAGTAAATAGGGCATCGCCATTGCGTTCGTCTCGGAATTCTGCTTGGAATAGAGTCCAAGTTTGCGAAAATCGGACTCCGTATGAAGGAGTTATGGCCTTAAGAAAATTCAACAGTTCAAAATCAAAATTCCCGCCCAGGCAGGTTGACCTTGGGGTCGACCTCCCTCAAGGGAGGTCGACTTGGGGGTCGACCTACCCCTAGGGAGGTTGACCTACCCCTCCCCCCAGTTTCGGGCCGAATTCACAGTTTTGCATTTGGACGAGTTTTTGGCCCATACGTTGATCAAACAGCTATAAAATGACCCCTAGACCTTGCTTTCTCTCCACACCAAGTCGTTGTAACTCTATGCTGCAGAATTCTCTCCTCCTTCTTCCTCAATGGATCTAAACAATTCTTCTTCTCTACTAAAACTAGAACTATTTTTATCCCCTTTCTCTTCAAAAGCTATTCTTAAATTAAAGAGAATCAGATCTAGAATTAACACAACCGCGAATAAAACAAAGGAGAAATTCAAGATCTAAAATACTGCACAAGAAAAGAGAAGAGATCCAGTTCTACAATCTACGCAGCACAAACAAATCAAAGATAAATCAGATCTAGAATTTGGAATGCAAAGCAAGGTGAGTGGACTTTAAATTATATTTGTTGTATAATGTTATGAATATCGTTCGCCATTCCCTATGTACACATATAATGAATATGATGTTAATTCAATAAAGATCAGTTATTTTATTTATGCCCACGTTGAATTCTCTCCTTTTTATTCTTTCCCCTTTTTATTTTTATAGCTAGGCTATCTCGAGCCTACGCCTATCATGGATATATGCGTTTTAAATGTGAATGAGAAATTAAGAAGGGAAATGGGTTGTTTGGGCATAATATGGATTGGAAGTATTGATGTATAATTTGAAATTGAATTATAGGTATGACTATCTGAAACGTTTAATTTGTGTAGATTTGCATAATTAAATTGGATATGGAATTTGTATAATTTACTATGATTGGCATATAATTGGATAACATGTGATGTGAAATTTATCTGTAATTTGGTATGAATAAATATGTGGTTTGGATAATTAATTATAATATGGAATATGCATGAATATGATTATAAGTGAATTTGGAATATACAACTTAAAATTTGGGTAATTTGGGGGTATAAACATGAAATTGACACTATTGGCATAACTTGAACATGAACATATTTGTGAATTTGGTAAGTAGCATACGACACCTAGAATTGATATGAACTGTTAATTAGCTAAAGATGAAACATGGCTAACTCGAGGTTAGACTGAGTTTGTGGTGTAAGACCGCCCGGAACCGCCCGGCACATCCAGCGACCGCAAACAATAGGGTCTAATGTGAGAAGTTAGTCATAACGTGCTTGAACCCGATGTTAGACTGAGTTGTGGTGTAAGCCTGCCAGGAACCGACCGGCACTTCAAGCAACCGCAACAATAGGTCTAATGTGAGAGGTTGGTGCCTTAATAATTAATTAATGATAATGACACATGCTAAGTATGGTAGGGTTAACAACCCTTAACCAATATGACATGATATGCGGGAGGGTTAATTTAACATGAATGAATAGACAACACTTAACAAATATAACATGTGAATGAATAAGTGAATGGGGTTAAGTCAACTTGGGTAAACTTAACCAACATAGATATGGGGAATGTTAACAACCTATTATAAACCAAAGTTGCGGTAATGTAAAGATTGAATAATAGGTAGACCAAGGGAAGGTTATGACTTAAGATGTAATACAAGATTGGAAGGATGGGACAACTTATACCATGAAATAAGTTAATCTAAGCTGAAAATGTATAAAAGCACCCGTGCGTTATCGTTTGATAAAAAGAACTTAAGTCATGCTTGAATTCGTTGGCAAACCTTAGTTAAAGAAGAACCAAGTAAACAAACCTTAGTTAATGAGAACTAAGTAAACAAACCTTAGTTAATGAGAACTAAGTAACCAAACCTTAGTTAAAGAAGAACTAAGTAAACAAACCTTAGTTAATGAGAACTAAGTAACCAAACTTTAGTTAAAGAAGAACTAAGTAAACAAACCTTAGTTAATGAGAACTAAGTAACCAAACCTTAGTTAACGAGAACTAAGTAACAAACCTTAGTTAAAAGAAACTAAGTAATAAACCTTAGTTAGAGGAAACTAAGTATTAAACAAATAAGTTGGATATAAATTGTAAAGTGATAATGTGTAGTCTATTAATGAAGATGACATAAGTTATATGAATAACATAATAAGAGATTCGTTGAGTTGAGTAATTCTCTAAATGTTAATCTGATGTTGATCTCGGTCTTCGGGATTGGCACTTATGGCATTATTCTCTTACTAATGTAAATATGAACGATAAAGAGAACTTGTCAGTAAACCTTAGTTAAGGGAACTAAGTAGACAACGATTAAGAGAACTAAGTACTAAACCTTAGTTAAGAAGACGAACGATTAAGAAAACCAAGTAGTAAACCTTAGTTAAGAGAACTAAGTATCAAACCTTAGTTAAGAGAACTAAGTGCTAAACCTTAGTTAAGAGAACTAAGTAAACAACGCGCTTGAACCAGTCCAGATATAGGATGAATAACCAAACACAATAGATCATCGCTAAGCCGTAGAATACGAGGAGGAACGAACATCCATCTAGAAACTCTTGTAGGCTCCAACGGACTGGGATATGAAGCACGCGGCTTCAGGGGACGTGTAGTAGGGTACTCTTGGTATCCCTCTATGAGAATGCAGATGATCCACCTGGGCTCACAGAGGTTAAGTCTGCACGGTTACGAACTAATAGTATGCCTTGGTTGCAATGATTAGGAGGCAACCTAAAGACTAGGATGGACCAGCGTGAATCGGTGAGACCATTTAGTGCCCTGTGATATCAACTCGTCGTCTACCTACCATCTTCAGTCAGTACGAAAAGCGGAAAGGCAGAGAACTCCAAAAGACCATATACTTGCTATCTAGTTATGGGTGAGGTAAGGCCAATAGGGAGGGGCATAGAGGGCCAGGCAGTTGTGTCAGGGTTAAATTCTCATTCTTGTTTTTCATGGGTGCCTTTCATTTGTTAGTTGAGGGGGGGGTCTAGTGGGACCATAACCACTGTAAAGGCATACCTTAGCATCTGCATCGGCAGGTATCTTAAAGCTCCGACCAAGTTCCGTATTTCTTGATTAGCCCTGCCACGGGACTCGGGTTCGCACATATAGAGAACATGTGCAGATAGATAGTAAGTACAATTGACGATACGTACGTGGGGGAAAGTCTAGGTACATACACATCGCTCTGGGTGGTGTATCATAGACTAGGGGGCATTACTCGATGACGGAACCTAGTCGAACCTAGGATGGCAGTCCAAACGCTTACGTAATATAGTAATGAAGGTTTTACGCAGACGTAGAGTTGGTATACACATACATATATATACATGAGATTATGTACGACATGTGGCGTTGGATAAGGGACTGCATACATACGGAGGAGACCGTGCGAGTGGGATATACCTTGGTTGGGGGTAGCTACATTTACACTATATTAGGTTGATCTACTAGGGAGTAGATGGGTGTGACATGTGTACAGGCCATAAGGGCTATCAACACAAATAACCAAATAAACAAGAAAATGCAACAGACCGATATATGTAGGATTATTCAACATTTGTGGTTTAAACCCATTCACACAGAACTTATATTCTGACCCCCTCTTCATTACATACTCGCAGGTTAGGTAGTGACAGGGATATGATAGCTTGGGATACTGGTTAAGCAGTATGTTTAATAAGGTAAAGCTATATTTTAATTACAACATATTTTATTCCTTCCGTTGTGAGATGCTTTACAAGTTCTAACATGTTTCTTTATCTCTGTCTTTTCTGCAGGATACTAGAGCAAAACAGCTCGGGTCTTGATGGATTGGAATTTTGGAAAAAAATTCGGTCCGTCGGAACCCGGGTTGTTACATCTGGTATCAGAGCTTCGGTTTAGTGTTCCTAGGGAGATATTGAGTGAACGTATTTGTATTTTCTAAAATATAAATATATTAAATATATAAAAACCTAAATTCATAGAGTAGCCCACTAGATATGGAAAGAGTTGGGATATTGGTTTGTACACTAATGTAACGTACGTAAAAAAAAAAAAAATTTGAAACCATTAGGTGGTTGGGAGAGTGTACAGTATGACTTGGAGTTAGAGAAAGAAAATATCCCATAGGATGGAAACTGAAATGATATTTCAAAGTAGTGGGTTTAAAAGTGAAACCTTATAAATTAGAAAAAGGTTAAAATGTGGATAATGAATTAGGAATATATATAATCGAGAGAATTGAATTTGCGAAAGTGCCTAGTGAAGCCTAATTGAGTTGAAGACTCGCTTTGAGTCTAACCCACTATTAAACTTTTAAGAACTTGAAATTGTAAAAGTTTTGGCAAAAGAATTTGTGGTATTTTCAAGTTTTTAATCTTAAAAGTATTTTTAAATGTTAGAAAGAAATATGTTAGGAGCATATTTGAAAAATGCATATTGGGTTTTAAAGTAAAGTGGGGTATATTTTGTAAAACAATGATTTCTTGTTTTAAAGAATTCTCTCATAAAAAGATGCATATTATAGAGCATGTATAGCTCACTAGTTTTCATATTATAATATATGAAAGGATTGAAAAGAAAGTTTTGAAATCTCTACTCTGTTGATTATAAATTTTGATTATTGATTTAAAGAGAAATTTTTGGCTAGACAAAATAAGTTGAAGGAACTAAGAGTAGAGAAGGTGATTACACCTAGTACCGAGTAGCTAGATTAACATTGTAAGTAGGAACAACGTAAACCCGATAGTAGTCCTTACCTACTATAGTTTTGTGATTTGAAAAAAAAAATGTTTTTCATTTTGTGATATTATTTTTATGGTTTGGCAAAAGCAAGCTTTGGAAAAGAGAATAAAGTTTTACCACATTTTGGAAGAAAAAAAATGAGGCCAAACCATGTTTTAAAAAGAATGGAGTAGGTGAGGGGTAGTATCTAGAAAGAACAAGAAAAATATTAGGCTATGAAGTAAGTAGCAAGGACTGTCTTGGAATAATAATAAAACCAAATTCCCGTAGAATGCATAAGCATTGAGAAACCTAGAATTGTTGCTTTAAAAAAAAGTAAAGTATAGGCTAATGTTACACAATATGGACTAGTAGTAACTACTTGGTAGTGGAGGGCAAGCAAGTATATAGATCATGTTGTGTGGACCAGCAATTGTCAAAGGTGACAAAGTCCTAAGATTCTTGGCCCATAATAGTAGCTGTGTAGGATAATGTTTGAGTTGAAAACGGAAAAGCTTATTTGAAAAATAAACTTGAGAAATCGGACTGAGCCAAATAAGCTAAGAAATAGAATAGCCTAACTAACAAGAAACCAACAAATTCAGTGAAGCAACAAAACAAGACGGGAAAAGGAAACGAAAATCTTAAGACAAAGATGAACAAAAATGAAAACTTTTCAAGATAATTGAAGAAGGAAAAGAAATTTTCTTATGTAGTTGTGCTTGGATAGGAAAATAGGAAATCTATATAGAATAGTTATATAAAAATTAAAGTACAATTATAAAAGGTACAACGGAAAATGTAAATTCTTCCATTTTATATCTTTTTGTAACATAAGAAATCAAATTTAGAAAATTTGATTTTTCTAAATTTCAAGTTTAATGATGATTGGTAGGATTTTGGATGCGACAATTGGATGAACTATGCTCTTATTCTGTAAGAGTATGGGAAAATTTGGATGAAAAATGTTTTGATTTTTCAAAAATATTGCATTCATATAGAACTGCAAGTATATTTAGGATGTGAGCATCATGTTTTGAAAGAGTTCTTAAGATTTGCATACATATAGGTGGATCCAAATTAGGCATACATGATTTACTATGATGTGATTCACCTTGCACATGTGCACAATGTTGCAACAATTGGATGAACACTAATTGGATGTTGCGAGGGATTATCTATTTTACTCTTATCAAATTTCGGGGACGAAATTCTTTAAGGGAGGGAGAATGTAACACCCCGCATTTTTAATATAATTAAAAATAAGATATATGCGTAGATAGGTTAATAATGGTGATGTACAATGAAAATTAATCAATACATGAAAGGAAAGGAAAGATTAATTAAATAAAAGTGTGTGTAACGTAGAAGATAATAAAGTACGGATAATTAATTTAAATATCAGGAATTAAGTAAATAGGGCATCACCATTGCATTCGTCTCAGAATTCTGCTTGGAATAGAGTCCAAGTTTTGCAAAAATCGGACTTTGTATGAAGAAGTTATGGCCTTCAGAAAATTCAACAGTTCAAAATCAAAATTCCCGCCCAGGCAAGTTGACCTGGGGGTCGACCTACCCCTAGGGAGGTCGACCTACCCCTAGGGAGGTCGACCTACCCCTAGGGAGGTCGACCTAGGGGTCGACCAACCCCCCAGTTTTGGGCAGAATTCACAGTTTTGCATCTGGACGAGTTTTTGGCCCCATACGTTGATCAAGCAGCTATAAAATGACCCCTAGACCTTGCTTTCTCTCCACACCAAGTCATTGTAACTCTATGCTGCATAATTCTCTCCTCCTTCTTCCTTAATGGATATAAACAACTATTCTTCTCCACTGAAACTAGATCTATTCTTATCCCCTTTCTCTTCAAAAGCTATTCTTAAATTAAAGAGAATCAGATCTAGAATTAACACAACTGCGAATAAAACAAAGGAGAAATTCAAGATCTAAAATACTGCGCAAGAAAAGAGAAGAGATCCAGATCTACAATCTACGCAGCGCAAACAAATCAAAGATAAATCAGATCTAGAATTTGAATGCAAAGCAAGGTGAGTGGACTTTAAATTATATTTGTTGTATAACGTTATGAATATCGTTCGCCATTCCCCATGTATACATACAATGAATATGATGTTAATTCAATAAAGATCAGTTATTTTATTTATGCCTATGTTGAATTCTCTCCTTTTTATTCTTTCCCCTTTTTATTTTTTTAGCTAGGCTATCTCGAGCCTACGCCTATCATGGATATATGTGTTTTAAACGTGAATGAGAAATTAAGAAGGGAAATGGGTTATTTGGGCATAATATGGATTGGAAGTATTGATGTATAATTTGAAATTGAATTATGGGTATGACTATACTGAAATGTTGAATTTGTGTAGATTTGCATAATTAAATTGGATATGGAATTTGTATAATTTAGTACGATTATCATATAATTGGATAACATGTGGTGTGAAATTTATCTGTAATTTGGTATGAATAAATATGTGGTTTGGATAATTAATTATAACATGGAATATGCATGAATATGATTATAAGTGAATTTGGAATATACGACTTAAAATTTGGGTAATTTGGGGTATAAACATGAAATTGACACTATTGGCATAACTTAAATATGAACATATTTGTGAATTTGGTACGCAACATGCGACACCTAGAATTGACATGAATTGTTAATTAGCTAAAGATGAAACATGGCTAACTCGAGGTTAGACTGAGTTTGTGGTGTAAGACTGCCGGAACCGCCCGGCACATCCAGCGACTGCAAACAATAGGGTCTAATGTGAGAAGTTAGTCATAACGTGCTTGAACCCGAGTTTAGACTGAGTTGTGGTGTAAGACTGCCCGGAACCGACCGACACTTCAAGCAACCGCAACAATATGTCTAATGTGAGAGGTTGGTGCATTAATAATTAATTAATGCTAATGACACATGCTAAGTATGGTAGGGTTAACAACACTTAACCAATATGACATGTTATGTGGGAGGGTTAAGTTAACATGAATGAATAGACAACACTTAACCAATATAACATGTGAATGAATAAGTGAATGGGGTAAAGTCAACTTGGGTAAACTTAACCAACATAGAGATGGGGAATGTTAACAACCTATTATAAACCAAAGTTGCGGTAATGTAAAGATTGAATAATAGGTAGACCAAGGGAAAGTTATGACTTAAGATGTAATACAAGATTGGAAGGGTGGGACAACTTATACCATGAAACAAGTTAATCTAAGCTGAAAATGTATAAAAGCACCCGTGCGTTATCGTTTGATAAAAAGAACTTAAGTCATGCTTGAATTCGTTAGCAAACCTTAGTTAAAGAAGAACTAAGTAAACAAACCTTAGTTAATGAGAACTAAGTAAACAAACCTTAGTTAATGAGAACTAAGTAACCAAACCTTAGTTAAAGAAGAACTAAGTAAACAAACATTAGTTAATGAGAACTAAGTAACCAAACCTTATTTAAAGAAGAACTAAGTAAACAAACCTTAGTTAATGAGAACTAAGTAACCAAAACTTAGTTAACGAGAACTAAGTAACAAACCTTAGTTAAAAGAAACTAAGTAATAAAACTTAGTTAGAGGAAACTAAGCATTAAACAAATAAGTTGGATATAAATTGTAAAGTGATAATGTGTAGTCTATTAATGAAGATGACATAAGTTATATGAATAACATAACAAGAGATTGGTTGAGTTGAGTAATTCTCTGAGTGTCAATCCGATGTTGATCTCGGTCTTTGGGATTGGCACTTAGGGCATTATTCTCTTACTTTATGTAAATATGAACGATAAAGAGAACTTGTTAGTAAACCTTAGTTAAGGGAACTAAGTAGACAACGATTAAGAGAACTAAGTATTAAACCTTAGTTAAGAACACGATCGATTAAGAAAACCAAGTAGTAAACCTTAGTTAAGAGAACTAAGTATCAAACCTTAGTTAAGAGAACTAAGTGCTAAACCTTAGTTAAGAGAACTAAGTAAACAACGCGCTTGAACCAGTCCAGATATAGGATGAATAACGAAACACAGTATATCATCGCTAAGCTGTAGAATACGAGGAGGAGCGAACGTCCATCTAGAAACTCTTGTAGGTTCCAACGGACTGGAATATGAAGCACGGGGCTTCAGGGGGCGTGTAGCATGGTACTCTTGGTATCCCTCTGTGAGAATGCAGATGATCCACTTGGGCTCACAGAGGTTAGGTCTTCACGGTTACGAACCAAGAGTATGCCTTAGTTGCAATAATAAGGAGGCAACCTAAAGACTAGGATGGACCAGCGTCTGTCGGCGAGACCATTTAGTTCCCTGTGATAGCAACTCGTCGTCAACCTACCATCTTCGGTCAGTACGAAAAGCGGAAAGGCAGAGAACTCCAAAAGACCATATACTTGCTATCTAGTTGTGGGTGAGGTAAGGCCAATAGGGAGGGGCATAGAGGGCTAGGCAGTTGTGCCGAGGCTAAGTTCTCATTCTTGTTTTTCATGGGTGCCTTTCATTTGTTAGTTGAGGGAGGGGTCTAGTGGGACCATAGCCACTGTAAAGGCAGACCTTAGCATCTGCAGTGGCAGGTATCTTAAAGCTCCCGACCGAGCTCTGTGTTTCTTGATTAGCCCTGCCACGGGAATCAGATTCGCACATATAGAGAACATGTGCAGATAGACAGTAAGTACGATTGACGATACGTACGTGGGGGAAAGTCTGAGTTATTATTTAAAAACGTGGGGTGTTACACCACGTTGACTTATTGTTGGTCTGAGTTGCATTTTTTTTGAGAAGCTCTGGTGTCCCATGGTGTTGTAGAGGTTGAAGCTCACTGGGGGGTTGAACTTTGGCGATGGTTTCTTTTGTTTTCATTGAGACATGGTTGTGTGAGGAAGAATTGAACAACGACGATGATAAGTTTAGTTTATGATGATGAAGCGCGAAGAAGTGTTGGAAGTCGGATTAAGGTTTAGCGAGGTGGATTGGTTATTTAACGAATGATTAAGTCATTAAATTAATTTAATCGATTCAATATCTTATAAATTGAATTCTTGCTCATATGATGTCGGAATTAGACTCCATCTATTTGCTTTAAACTCGTATTGACAATGTCTAAGTGATACAATTAGAACCACAGAATTTGAAGCATGGTGAAATTTGAGCTAAAATTGAGTGTTGTTTGATTCTAGTTCAAACTAGATTACTTCGGCAATAACGAGAATTTCAATGAGATAACTCATACCTAATTTTTTTTAATGATTTCTATGTCGCTACAAATTATTGTTTGAAATATAATAATGTTATGGAATTGTTTATATGAATAAATTTCCCACTTGCAAATGGATGGTTTGCTGTAGAGGACAAAATAAAAAGAAAATTGAAGTATACATAGGGGATAAATCATGATGGAACACTCCGAAACTATCATACTTGTGCGTGATTTAAATAGAATTCTAATTTAATTGCTTATGTTTGTATGTTGTTCATATTTACTAGCTTATGTTCGTATGTTATTCATATTTACCTATTTTTTTGGCAATGCCAACCGATTTTTAAAATGATCCGTAACACTTTTTTTATTACAACAAATAAGGAGTATAATAATATATAAGAGATGGGCGGCTTGCCTATCTCTTACAGGCATTTTACAAAGTTGTGCCACAACAGAAAAAACCTAAAATAATCTTGAAGTTCACCATGTAGGGTGCGACATAACAACAAGAAAATGCAGCTAAATAACAACCCAAACAAAAAATAGACGAATCCACTACAAGCTGCCGAAGCAGTCATACGGTACGACGACAAAAAAAACATATACAACACCATTTCACTAGTGTTTTTATTTATTCATTTTTATACATATGTTATTGCATTTAGTCATTCATTTTCATATGCTGCTTTTTTATTCAATCATATTCACATGATGCCCTTATTTAATTTCTAATTCCTATATATAAATCGTCATTATTTGAAATAATTGAGTCATACCAATCAACTTGAGCTTGAATTTTCAAACAAAAAAAATATATTTGAATTCAATTACCATTTCGATTAATGATATTTGAAATTTTATTAATTGTTTTAATAAATGAAATTTAAATCTAATTTTTTTAACTAATGGTAATTGTATTTTATTTTTTATTTAATAAATTGAACTATAATTTAATTATTCATTTTAATTAGCGGAAATTAAATTTAGTTGTTTATTACAGAAATTTAGATTTAGATAATTATTTCGATTAATGATTTTGAATTTAACTACTCATTTTCATTATGGATTTCATAGTTAAACAATCATCTTAATTAATTATTTTAATTTTAACTAATTATTTTAATTGACGATGTTAAAATTTAATTTACCATTTTGATTCATGATACCTAAAATAAATTAAATCATTTTAATTAGTGATGTCCGCATCTAGTTACGCATTTTAAATAATGTGATTCAAATTTAATTGACCATTTCATTCTGATGTTTAAAAGCAAATAAATTAATTTGATGAAAACGATCAAAACATATTTGATTATTTAATAAATTATTTTAAAATTAATAATTTAATTTAATCAAAGAGTATTGTATGTCATCCTTCATGATGATTAACATTGTTCAAAATTATAATGATATTTAAATGGATTTATTATCTGCCTGAACAATAAATATCAATTTTAAATTTGTAAACGATGGTTTATTTAACAACCTGTATTTTAACAACACTAAAAGATGATAAATTAAAGAATAATTAATTTAATATTCAGAATTAATGGAAATGGACTGCACCATTGCGTTTGTCTCGAAATTCTTGTCAAAATAGACACCTGGTTTGCGTAAAACGAACAACGTATGAAGAAGTTATTAAGGTTTGAAATTTGTATACGCATAAGAAGAATATATATATATATATGAATAAAATATATCCAGAAAATTCAAAATAGTTCAAAATCTCAGAAACTAGAGAGTGGGAAAATTCCCGCCCAGGGGTGTCGAACCTTGGGTCGACCCAATAAGGGGGGTAGACCCCCTTACGGCAGATCTGGGCAGATTAGGGTTTCCTCTGACAGCTATATATATGGCCTCATTTTTCTTATTTCTTCACACCAAAAATAATGGAGAACTGGATGCTGCCTCTGCCCAAATTAAATCAAGTTTTTTCTTCTTCAGCAATTAACTAGAGTTTAGAGATCTATGATTCAACATCCGCAATCCCTTTTCTATTTTTATAGATCCAATCACAGTGAGTCTATGTTAATTTTAGATCTAAATGTTTAAAAGTAAATCTTAACATGACTATAACTTGGATCTATGCCTGTGACCATTTGAATCATATCAGATCTGCTATAACCTATTTATCTAAGTTATTCTGACATGATTATGAACTAGATCTGAACCTATACCTATTTATCATGTGAAATCTTCCATTGTTTATAGATCAATTTACTATTTAGATCACCTTATGCTTGTTCCTATTATGTTTGTGTTTATATCAGATCTGTTACTAGTTGGATATCTAATTCATTGTTTAGATCTCATCATGCCTATTTATGATGTCCCTATTATGTTAGAATTAGTTCTATTATCACATGCTCATCAGATATGTTCCTATATGCATATCTTGTCATTATGCCACTATATGTTTATGCCTATTTCTGCCATTATATGTCGATCTTGTTAGTATGATCATTTATGTCCTCTTCCCTTCATCTTTTGCCTTTTATTTTTATAGCCAGGCTACCTTCGAGCCTAGGCAGGCCTCTGAAATATGCGAACTCGTTAAATTAGGAACAAGGGGAATACGACAAAATTTGGAGCATAACTTGTAATTGGAAATTTGGGCATAACTTGAATGAAATATATGAACATGAATTTGGGGCATAAATCAACTTGTGATTAAAGACCTTAATTTAGGGTATACGGTTCATTATGAACATAACTTGGGGAAGGGCATGAAAACCGATAACGACATTGGAACAGTTGGTTAATAATCGAAATGCCTAGAATTACAGTAATTAGAAATTGAAATCGCGCTTAGACAGGAGGTTAGATTACACTTGTGATGGAAGTCTGCCCGGAAACGACCGGCATATCCAGCGACCATAAGTGGTGAATCCAATGTTAGGGGTTTAAGTGCATAAACACGAGACGTGCTAAGACACGAGGTTAAGTCCGACTTGTTGAAGAAGTCTGCCCGGAAATGACTAGCATATCCAGCATCCATAAGTGGTAGGCTTAATGTGGGAGGTCTAGCACATTACAACCATGAACGAATATGGTAATGAATTGGAATACTTAACCTAGTTGAATTTATAGGGATTGTATAAACATATAACTTCAGTAGGAGTTAAGTAAACTTGTTTGAAACAGTGGGTGGGTTAAGTAAATCTTGGGTGGGTGGGTAATATTTATATATATATATATGCCCACAAAATTCACCTGTGGGGTTATGCAATTTTTTACTCTGGTATGGAATAAGCTGTGGAAAATCTAGTGGACATGCAAGCGCAGGGGAAGCTTGTATCATCTTGTGCTGGGACCCGTTTTAGTTAGTAACCCATATATAGGTATTAAACGAGCACTCCGAACTAGGTCGAAGTCGCCGCACGCTTACTAGGCCGATTGTAAGAGATCCAAACGTGGGGGACGGTGTGGACGGCGCATTCCGACGGAGTCATTTGCATGCTTAGGTCCAGCAGGGGAGGTTTAGAAGTCGTGACACCTGTAGATATTGTTGTGCACACCCTAAAACGAAGGGTTGCCACTTTAGGGAGTGATACACCCTACTGTGGGGCCAGCACAGAATATCTACGTAGTAGGGATCCGATCGATTATGGTAGTAATTAGGGTACATCTAGACTCCGGTATGGGAGTCCGTTAATATCCTTAGGGGTAACTCCGCTATGTTGGTCTGCCTGTTGATTATATGGTGAAAACCTCTCGCTGGAAGTACACCTAAGTCTACCATCTTACACTTGTTGGGAATCATCTTGTTAATAAGACATTAGTATTGGTGCAGAGAAATCATTAAAGAAGCGCGATATACTCTATCTTGTTTGTCCTGTTTACCTTGTCATACCTTCCTATATGATGTTATCTCTCTTATCCACTTTATTTGCCTGTCATGGTACTTTTACTTATTTATATGCTAAAAGTAATTGGACTCGCCAGACTTTATGTCTGACCCATTTTGTTTCCCCTTCTTTCTCTTCCGTTCCCCCTCCCAGGTTCTCAGGGTGGGAATACTCAAGCTTGATCAATATTCTGCTTGCATTTTTCTTGGAGCTGCTTAGAAGTATTGCTCAAGTTCTTATCTCTTCTACGATGTCTATGTTATAGGGATTATGCTTCTTTTATTATTGTACTCTGATGTTTTAAGTACAATACAATTTTTTTAATGATGTACTGGGTTTTATGTTTTCAGACATATGATGTAACAATGTTTTGAACCATGATGTTTTATGATTAATGAAGTTTTAAATTCTGTTACTATTTTATATCTGTCTTGTAATGTTTCTGTTTCTGTTTACCTATAACGCTTCACGAAACTTAATGCATTCTCTTAATGAGTGACATTAACGGACATGTGGTGTCACACTTGACATTAACGGACGTGTGGTGTCACACTTGGTATCAGAGCTGAAGGTTACCCGATCGGATAAAAGATTTTGGAAATTATTTTCAAAAAAATCATTTTAAAAGAAAGCAATTTCAAAAAAAAAAAGTCTGTTCTGAAAAACATATTCCCCAAATCCATATGTAATATCTTTCGATCCTTTGTCTGAATCCCTTTCCTTTTCTTTTCAGCATGTCTGAGGAACCTAATATTCCTGAGAGCATTACGATACCAGGCTGGTTCCGTAGGTATCTAGAGGCCACGGCGCCTGCCGGTGGTCAAGCTGACATTCCTCCCCCAGCTGCACCCATTGTTCCTCCTCCTCCTCCTCCGCTTGTAGATAATTTCTTCAAGATCTGCAAAGATTTATGTGCTATGGGAGGAAATCCATTCCATTAGGAAGATTCAGTTAGCCGCCTAGCTAATGAAAGATGAAGCTTAATTCTGGTGGGAAGTGACACAAGCAGGGCGTCCAGTGGAGACTTGGGATGATTTTCGGTAAAGGTTTGAAATGAAGTTTCGTTCTCAAGATGAGAAAAGCATGCAAATGGAAAGGTTTCTGGCACTCAAGTAAGGAGGCATGACTGTCAAAGAGTATGTTAACAAATTTAACCAATTAGCGAGATTTGGATTGGAGTTGGTAGATACTCCGCATAAGAAAGCTTTGTGGTTTGCTAGAGGACTGAATGAACCTCTTCATAGGTTAGCTATGTCTCATGTTCCAATGGGAGCAACTTTTGAAAGGCTCGTTGATATGACTTTGATGCATGAGGAAGATAAAGATGAAAAGAAGTTAAGGTTGAGGAAACACAAAAAAAGAAAGTGTGTCCAAAGAAGGGACAATAACAACAACAACAACAAAAGACGGGTGGAGAGAATGACAAGACTAAGGATAAGAGGAAGTGCCATAATTGCGGACACGAGGGTCATTTGATCAAGGACTGCAAAAGAAGGAAGAATGCTTGCTTCAATTATGGAGAGGTCGGACACTTTTCTAAGGAGTGTCTGAAGAAGCAAGGATAAGGCCAAAGGGCAAGTGCATGCTCTCGTGATCAGTGCTCCAGATCGATGTAGGAAAGTTTTCGTGGAATGTTTGATTTCTCTTTCCAATCATCCTATTATAACTCTTTTTGATTCTGGCGCTTCACATTCATTTATATCTGATTATGTGGTTGAGTCTCTGCACCTTAGTACTAGTATGATAGTGGATCCCATTGTTGTCTCAAACCCCATTGGTGGCATGGCTCATTTGTCTACGATTTGTCGGGGTTTGAGAATATCTGTGTTAGGCGTCGAGTTTGAGTGCAACGCATATGTGCTAGGTTTTATGGGCTATGGTTTGATTCTAGGGATGGATTGGCTAGCCATGTATGGTGCCATTCTGGATTGTAAGAGGAGCGTCATTAGACTTTTGACTTGCCATAGGAGGACCCTCGAGATTTCTTTTGACCATAAGGGGTCTGTCATGCTTAGTTTCCTAAAGTCTCTTAACGCATCTATCGATGATCTACGATCTGTACTAGTAGTCCATGAGTATTTTGATGTTTTTGAGGAGGTCCGGGGATTACCTCCGAGGCACGAGATCGATTTTCGTATATACTTGGTAGACAATGCAAAGCCATTTGCATTGCTTGTGTTCCATATGGCTCCAAGGGAAGGAAGGGAGCTTAGAAAGCAAGTAGGGGAGCTAATTGAGAAATTATTAGCCGAAGCATATCCGAATGGGGTGCTCCGTTGGTATTCGCAACTAAGGCAGATGGTTCGCTTCGCTTATGTGTATACTACAGAGAGTTGAATAAACTCACAAAGAAGAACAGACACCCACTCCCAAGGATAGATGATCTGTTTGACCATCTTGTTGGTGCATTTGTTTTCTCTCAGTTAGACTTGGCCACAGGGTTTCATCAGTTGAGGGTGGCCGAAAATAGTATAGACAAGACCGCTTTTAGGACTGCAGATGGTTTCTTTGAATGGCTTGTTATGCCTTATGGGTTGACGAATGCACCCGCCTATCTTGTTGATTTGATGAGTAGGGTGTTTCAGGAGTTTCTAAATAGGTTTGTTGTGGTCTTTGTTGATGATATCCTAATCTTCTCGAAGAGCGAGGAAGAGCACACCCAACATTTGAGAGAAGTTTTGAAAACTCTCTGTGTGCATCAGCTTAATGCGAAATTCTCCAAATGCCATTTTTGGAGAAAAGAGGTGAGATTTCTAAGGCATGTGGTTTCTAAAGATAGGATAACAGTAGATCCTGCAAAGGTGGTTGCAGTTCAAGATTGGCAAATTCCTAAGAATGCAACGAAAGTGAGAAGCTTTCTTGGATTGGAAGGCTATTATAGGAAGTTCACTAAGGACTTCGCAAAGATATCAGCCCCACTCACCAGGCCGATGAAGAAGAATTTGACGTTTTCATAGGATATTGATTGTGATATTGCTTTCCGGTGATTGAAGAGGGCTCTCACAACAGCCCCGGTCTTGACCTTGCCAGATGAAAACAAAGTGTTCACAGTTTACACTGATACATGTGGTATAGGGCTTGGTGCGGTTCTGATGCAGAAGGGAAAGATAGTATGTTCTGGGGGTAGATAGCTAAGGGTTCATGAGAAAAACTACCCTACCCATGACTTAGAGCTAGCTGCCATAGTATTCGTGCTTAAGACGTGGCGTCATTATTTTCTTGGAGAAAAGTTCGAGTTGTATATCGATCATAAATCTCTCAAGTACTTGTTCTCGCAAAAGGATCTTAATTTAAGGAAACAAAGGTGGATGGGGTTCCTAGCATCTTATGACTTCGAGATTGCTTATACCCCTGGCAAGGGTAATGTGGTGGCAGACGCACTGAGTGGGCAAAGGATGGCCTTAAGTACTCTGTTTGTGGAAAAGAAAAGCTTGGAGTTTATAGCGACTTTTGACTTTAGACCTTCCACCGAGTGTTTACCTGGCTTATTTGCATCACTGGAGGTGCGACCTACTCTTATTGATCAGATAATAGCTTTGCAGCAAGAGGATCCACAAATTTCAGACATCTTGTATAGGCTTAGTAAAGGGGAGACTTCTAGTCACCTCAATAGATGTTCCACAGATGACAGAGGGTGGTTACGACGAGACGGAAGGCTTTGTGTTCCCCGAATTGGAAGTTTGTTGAAGACAGTCCTAGAGGAAGCCCATCATTCTAAGATGACTATTCATCCAGGTGGCAATAAGATGTATAGGGATACGAAGAGTGTTTTCTTTTGGGCTGGGATGAAGAAAGATGTGGCAGAGTTTGTTTCTCAATGTTTGATTTGCCAGCAAGTTAAAATTGAGCAAAAAAAGCCCGGTGGTTTACTTCATCCTTTGGAGGTCTTGCAGTGGAAGTGGGAGAGCGCCTCTATGGATTTCATAGATGGTTTGCCTAGATCAAAGAAAGGCAACACTAGTATTTGGGTTGTAGTAGACAGACTTACTAAGAGCGCTCATTTCATTTCAGCTAAGAGTAAGAGGACGGCAGCATGGTTGGCAGCAGTTTACGTTCGTGAGGTAGTACATCTTCATGGAGTAGCTTCCAGCATCATAAGTGATCATAACTCCATTTTCACCAGTGAATTTTAGAGGAGCATGCAAGAAGCATTAGGTACACAGTTGTGTTTGAGCACCGCTTATCACCCTAAGACCGATGGACTGACAGAAAGGGTGATCAAAGTTCTTGAGGATCTTTTAAGACTATGTATCCTAGACTTCGGAGGGACTTGGGAAGAGCACCTTCCTTTAGTAAAGTTCGCCTACAACAACATTTATCAAGCTAGTATCAGCATGGCACCCTTTGAAGCATTGTATGGATGACCTTGTAGATCACCAACTTGTTGGTGGGAGTCTACAGAAAGGCTACTACTTGGACCGGATATGGTTAGAGAAACGTCCAAGAATATTGATCTTATTAGACAACGAATGAAGACAGCTCAGGATGGGCAGAAGTCCTATGCAGATAGGAGAAGAATCGACATTGAGTTTGAGGTGGGAGACATGGTTTTTATTAAGGTGTCACCTTTGGGAAAGTGGTTCGCTTTGGATCTGTAGGGAAATTAGCACCAAGATTCGTAGGACCATTTCCCACTATAGAAAGGATTGGCCAAATGGCCTATAGAGTAAAGTTACCAGAGAGACTGTCCGGTGTTCATGATGTTTTCCACGTTTCTCATTTGCGGAAATGCTTGCACGATACCGCAGAAATAGTTGAGCCGAGTATATTGGAAGAAGTAGAGGTGGAACGGGAAGCGACATTTAGGCGAGTTCGTACTCATATTCTTGGATCAGAAGTTAAGAAGCTACGCAACTGAGAAGTCAAGTTAATGATGGTTTAGTGGGGTGATGTAACACCCCGTGTATTCTATAGCTGTGAAATTAACAAATTAAAGTATAATTAATTTGAAATCAAAGAACTAAGGGAAACGGGATACGCCATTGCATTCGTCTCGGAAAAATACGCGAAATAGAGTCCGAGTTTTCGAAAAACGGAGTCCGTATGAAGAAGATATAGCCTCCGGAAGTTTCTGAATTAAGTTTAAAATTCGAACAGCTCAGAAAAACAAGTTTAAAATTAAAAATCGGGCCCAATTGGCCAGGGCGGGAAAATTCCCGCCTAAGGCACCCAGGTCGACTGGGCTGTCGACCTGGTCTAGCCAGGTCGATAGGGCTGTCGACAGGGCTGTCGACCTGGTCCAGACCCAGGTCGAACCCAGTCCACCCTGGCTGGCCTAGTCTATGTTGGTCGATTTCCAGAGGCATGCTTTGTCATTAGGGCTAGGTGGCAGGCTCTAATTGGTCTCTCTTTCGAATGAATGGCTACGATCAATCCAAGCAACATCGATGGTCCTAATCAGTTCATAAACTCTATAAAAATGACCCTAGACTCTACCTAGGTTTCTTACACAATTCTCTAGCCTCCATTGCTCTCTTCTTCTAAAAAAAAAAAAAAAATGAAAATGGCGTCGCTGCTCTGCTGGAATTAAAACTAGAAGATAATCAACATCAGCCTAAGCAACTCAATTCAAACTAGAGATTAAAGTTTCTGCAAAGATTCTACAACAAGTTAAAGTTCTTTCTTTAATCCAATCAAGGCAAGTACAGTTATTTTCCGCTATAAACGTTAATTATAATTTTGATATGTTTTTTAATTCTGAATCTGAGATTGTATATATATTCTCTTCTGTCAGATTTGTTTTTCTGTGACTGTTCTGTATCCCTTTTCTTCTTTTCTGTTTTTATAGCCAGGCTACCACGAGCCTGTGCCTAATCTCATAAGAGATGAACGTATGAATGCAAATTTTGGGATAAATAATGAATGATGCGAAATTTGACAAGACTAAATTGAATGTATGACTTTAGGTCTGAGGCATAAAATATATTGGACATATGCATAAATTTGACTATGAACATATAATTTATGCATGTTGTATGCATAGTTATGTTGTAATTTAGAACTGTAATTAATGAGCATATGTTGTAAACTAGA
Source organism: Allium sativum (assembly GCA_030737875.1). Taxonomy (NCBI): domain Eukaryota; kingdom Viridiplantae; phylum Streptophyta; class Magnoliopsida; order Asparagales; family Amaryllidaceae; genus Allium; species Allium sativum. The sequence goes on along the minus strand of CM060910.1, from coordinate 565,448,054 downwards.
TTTGGATCTATGCATATTCTATGATAGAAGAAAAGAAGAACCATTGTAAGATTACATATGATTTGAGACTTTGGACAAAATGCATATAAAAGTCAAGATCTGATTTTTAGAAGATATGATTTAAAGATTTATATTGTTGGGTATAGTTTGCATAATGATTCATGACTCAAAAAGAAGAAGATATGGAAACTTAGGTGTAAAGATTTACATTAATTAGGATATCTATTATTGTGATTACACCTAAATAGGGATTTTTGGATATATGACATACATTGAAATTAATGGTTATATTTGGTATAATTTATATGTGAATTTGCTATAAAATGCTAATTTAACAAAAATTGGAACATATGTTATATGGCAAATTATGTCCATATTCTGCGCTTATGCAAACATGGAGTATATGTTGTGAATCATGACAATTATGTAAGCATATGAATTTAGGCCAATTTATGATTGGGCAAGGCATGTAAATAGAACTTTTAGAAATATTAAATTTGCTAAATCTGCTAATTTGTCAAGTTGCCTAAACTACTAGTTTTGTTATATTGCCTAGACTGCTAATTAGATTGAAATGCCTAATCTGTTAAATTTGTCGGTTGAAATGCCTAACCTGTTATATGCCAAAATCTGCTAAGTTGCTAAATCTGTTAAATCCGTTAAGTCATATAAAATCTGTTATCTGCTATGTTGATATAATCATCCTGTTATTGATATAATCTGAATTGGCATATATATTGGGCGTGCGCATAAACGGTAAATTATTAATTAATTGGCCGCAAAGATAAACATGGCTAACTCGAGGTTAGAATGAGTTTGCGGCGTAAATCTGCCCGGAACCGCCCGGCACATCCAGTGGCCGCAAACAATAGGTTCTAATGTGTGAAGTTAGTCATAACATGCGTAAGACACGAGGTTAGGTCTGGCTTGTGGCAGAAGTCTGCCCGGAACCGCCCGGCATATCCAGCGGCCACAAGCTACCGACCTAATGTGAGAGGTCTGTGCATTAATAATTAATTAATGCAAATCTAAGATAAGAATGACGTCTAAAACGTATTGGGGAAAAATAGGGTTAAACCAAAGGGATTAATAGATGTAGTAAAACCCGTCCATGAATCTGTAGGCCCAATACAAAGTTAGACAAATCTGAAAAATCTGTACATCTGACCCGTTAGTCTGAAAACTTGTTAACTTAATTTGTGAATTAGTAAATCTGAATTCTGTATGTCTGAACTTGTAAACAAGTTAATCTGAAATCTGTTAGTCTGGGGACACAAGGTTAGGAGGGGAATTACTTGTGTCATCTGTTGTTTGGGACCCATATTAGTCAGTAACCCTTTCTGGTATCAAAACTTTGACCCAACAGTAAGTAGGGTCCGGGCACGCTTACTGAACTAATTATAAGAGGTTCATTCTGATAATGGCGAGGGGTGTTGATGGTGCGTTCCAACCGGGTCATGTGCGTGCATGGATCCCGGTCTGCCTCTGAGGATGTAAGACGCCGTGACATCTGTAAATAGGTCTGTGCCAATTGGTTGTCACTTTAGGGAGTGATACACCCTATTGTGGGGCCGACACAGGATATTTATGTATTAGGGAGTCGATCGCTTGGGGTAGGGTTTTAGGGTACGCTTAGTTCTGTCTGTTTCTGTTGGTACCGTCTGTTTCTGTTGGGTGGTAACACCTGTCTGTTTCTGTGTGGTACCGTCTGTTCGGGTGGTAAAGGCCCATTACTAGTGTACACCTAATTCCATATTCTGTTTCCATAGGGATAAATTTGTTTCTTCTTCTGCCTGTTTCTGATCGGGTAGTAAAGGCCCATTATTAGCATTCTGTTTCTGTTAAAGTATTCTGTACCCGTTCCTGCTTCAATTTTAGGGTGACACCTAATTTTGCTATACTAGTATTAGTGCAGAGAAGTGTAAAACAATAGTTTATATCATTCTGTTTTTCTGTTATATCTGCTACACCTGTTATAGTTATCTCACATCCAGTTTTATGTTCATATCATATTATTATTATCTGTTCATATGCTGAAAGTCACTGGACTTGCCAGACTTTTTGTCTGACCCTTGTTGTTTCGCCTCCTTTCTTCCGTTCCCCCCCCCCCCAGGTTATCCAAGGAGGGAAATACTTTAGCTTGATCCGGATTTCTCTTTGCTTGAAGTGCTCAAAGTATGGCTTGGCTCTGTATAGCTTCCGTTCCATGGGGATTATGATTTTAAACTATGCATTTTGAAGGCTTTTGTACAAGACCGATATTTTGTACTTGAATTCTGAAATTGAAAGGATGTAACCATACTAATTTCTGTTTCCGCTGTAATAAAGTTAAAAATTTTCAAGTACTGTTTTATCTGTCTTGTAAGTTTCTGTTCTGTTTACTAAAATGCTCCACCAAAGTTAAGGCATTCCCTTTGTGAGTGACCTTAACGGAGGTGTGGTGTTACACTTGGTATCAGAGCTGAAGGTTACCAGATTGGGTAAAGTTTTTGAAAACTATTTTCAAAAAGGTTTTGGAAGGAAGTATTTTCAAAAATAAAGCTTATTTTGAAAAACATGATCCCCAAGAGCCATATATCTTTCTTTCAGTCCTTTTTGTGTTGAACCTTTCCTTTTTCGTTCCAGCATGTCTGAAGCATCTGAGATACCAGAGGGTGTTCATGTACCCGATTGGTTTCGTCAATATCTTGAGGCTAGGGCCGCCGCTGCAGGTCCAGCAAATGATCCCCCTCCTCCACCCCCTCCTCGTGCAATTGCTTTCTCAAAGATCTGTAGAGATTTTAGGGCCATGGGTGGGAAGGATTTCAAAGGAACTGAATCATTCGTAGAAGCAAGGAATTGGCTCAAAGAAACTGAGGATCTATTCGTTATCTTCGAGGTGGACGATAGGCAGAAGGTACAGTTGGCAGTATGGCTGCTCAAAGACGAAGCTTCCTACTGGTGGGAAGTCACTAACGCCGAGAGACCAGTTGAGACATGGATGGATTTCAGAACAAGGTTTGAGACAAAATTCCTCTCGCAAGCTGAACGAAGTTTACAATTGGAAAAGTTCTTATCTCTTAAGCAAGGAAGTATGACGGTCAAGGAATACGTCAACCAGTTCAACCAACTAGCAAGATTCAGATTGGATTTAGTCAACACTCAGCATAAAAAGGCTCTCCGCTTTGTTAAAGGATTGAATGAGCCACTGCACAGCCTAGCCATGACCCATGTACCCATGGGAGCAACTTACGAGAAATTGGTGGATATGGCACTACTGCACGAGGAAGACAAGGGCCCGAAAGAGACAAAGAAGGAAGAACCACAGAATAAGAAAGCGGGGCCCAAAAAGGAAACACAAAAGAAGGATGAGAAGTCTGAAGATAAGAAGGGGAAAAAGTGCTTTACTTGTGGGAGCTCAACTCATCTGAACAAGGATTGCAGAAAAAGGAAGGGCGCTTGCTTCAACTGTGGGGAGATGGGACACTTCACTAGGGACTGCCCGAAGAGACGAGGACAAGGAGGGCAGGCGAACACTCTTGAGGCTGGTGGCTAGGATAGAAATAGGAAAATTTCTATAGTAGGTTTAATTTCTTTATCTGATTATGGAGTTAAGACTTTTTCTGATTCTGGTATTTTGATTTTGTAATCGATACTCTGCACTTTAATACTAGTATTATTTCTGAATTCCGCTATAGACTCAGACCCATAAGGGTTATGGATCATCTGTTTGAGATTGGGGTTTGAGGGATATCTGTGTTAGGCGTCAAGTATGACGCATACATTCTGAGTTTTCGTGGGGTATGATTTTATCATGCTTAGCTTCCTAAGAATCATTAAGGAACCTGATCTGTACCAGTAGTCTGTAAATATCTAAATACTTTTTATAGGATTTCCAGTTTTGACATTGTCTAAAGAAGGTAATCCTCTGGGTGTCAATTTGATGTTGGTTTCGGTCTTTGGGGCCGATACTTAGGACCCATGTCTAATGGGAACCAAATTTTCGTTCTATCTGTACTCGCTTCCATCATTCGACTGTATCCTATCGATCGAATATTTGAACTTTAGGTAGAAACTAATGGGTGTAAACATGTGTTTGAGACATGTTATGTTTGATGGTTGCAAGTGGATGCAAGTGGTTGCTAGTGGTTGCCCGTGGATGCATATACACACACTAGGCACTAGATCAGCTCGAAAACACTCTCATACTGCATATGGATGGGTGAGCATTTTTCAATTCTTGTGGATGCAAAATGGTTGATTCAGCACATGGATGTTGCATTTGAGTGAATGGTTGTGCATTCATATAGAAATAATATATATCATTAGAATTCTATTGCATACATGTTGGACTCATGGCACTGACATAATTCGCATTAAGGAGGTCAACTGAATCAGTAGACCGCCTGATTTTGCATTGGATAAGTACATGTACACACACACTTCGCATATGATCATGAAGCATTAGAAGTCTTTTAAGGACAATGGATGCTCGTGTTTGATGGATGAGTAGATGGATGATTGGATGTTAGGATATGCATCTTCCTAAACTTGAAGATTTCGGGGACGAAATCCTTTTAAGTGGGGGAGAATGTAACACCCCGTGTATTCTATAGCTGTGAAATTAACAAATTAAAGTATAATTAATTTGAAATCAAAGAAATAAGGGAAATGGGATACGCCATTGCGTTCGTCTCGGAAAAATACGCGAAATAGAGTCCGAGTTTTCGAAAAACGGAGTCCGTATGAAGAAGATATAGCCTCCGGAAGTTTCTGAATTAAGTTTAAAATTCGAACAGCTCAGAAAAACAAGTTTAAAATTAAAAATCGGGCCCAATTGGCCAGGGCGGGAAAATTCCCGCCTAAGGCACCCAGGTCGACTGGGCTGTCGACCTGGTCTAGCCAGGTCGACAGGGCTGTCGACAGGGCTGTCGACCTGGTCTAGCCAGGTCGACAGGGCTGTCGACAGGGCTGTCGACCTGGTCCAGACCCAGGTCGAACCCAGTCCACCCTGGCTGGCCTAGTCTATGTTGGTCGATTTCCAGAGGCATGCTTTGTCATTAGGGCTAGGTGGCAGGCTTTAATTGGTCTCTCTTTCGAATGAATGGCTACGATCAATCCAAGCAACATCGATGGTCCTAATCAGTTCATAAACTCTATAAAAATGACCCTAGACTCTACCTAGGTTTCTTACACAATTCTCTAGCCTCCATTGCTCTCTTCTTCTAAAAAAAAAAAAAAAAAAATGAAAATGGCGTCGCTGCTCTGCTGGAATTAAAACTAGAAGATAATCAACATCAGCCTAAGCAACTCAATTCAAACTAGAGATTAAAGTTTCTGCAAAGATTCTACAACAAGTTAAAGTTCTTTCTTTAATCCAATCAAGGCAAGTACAGTTATTTTCCGCTATAAACGTTAATTATAATTTTGATATGTTTTTTAATTCTGAATCTGAGATTGTATATATATTCTCTTCTGTCAGATTTGTTTTTCTGTGACTGTTCTGTATCCCTTTTCTTCTTTTCTGTTTTTATAGCCAGGCTACCATGAGCCTGTGCCTAATCTCATAAGAGATGAACGTATGAACGCAAATTTTGGGATAAATAATGAATGATGCGAAATTTGACAAGACTAAATTGAATGTATGACTTTAGGTCTGAGGCATAAAATATATTGGACATATGCATAAATTTGACTATGAACATATAATTTATGCATGTTGTATGCATAGTTATGTTGTAATTTAGAACTGTAATTAATGAGCATATGTTGTAAACTAGATTTGGATCTATGCATATTCTATGATAGAAGAAAAGAGGAACCATTGTAAGATTACATATGATTTGAGACTTTGGACAAAATGCATATAAAAGTCAAGATCTGATTTTTAGAAGATATGATTTAAAGATTTATATTGTTGGGTATAGTTTGCATAATGATTCATGACTCAAAAAGAAGAAGATATGGAAACTTAGGTGTAAAGATTTACATTAATTAGGATATCTATTATTGTGATTACACCTAAATAGGGATTTTTGGATATATGGCATGCATTGAAATTAATGGTTATATTTGGTATAATGTATATGTGAATCTGCTGTAAAATGCTAGTTTAACAAAAATTGGAACATATTTTTTATGGCAAATTATGTCCATATTCTGCGCTTATGCAAACATGGAGTATATGTTGTGAATCATGACAATTATGTAAGCATATGAATTTAGGCCAATTTATGATTGGGCAAGGCATGTAAATAGAACTTTTAGAAATATTAAATTTGCTAAATCTGCTAATTTATCAAGTTGCCTAAACTACTAGTTTTGTTATATTGCCTAGACTGCTAATTAGATTGAAATGCCTAATCTGTTAAATTTGTCGGTTGAAATGCCTAACCTGTTATATGCCAAAATCTGCTAAGTTGCTAAATCTGTTAAATCCGTTAAGTCATATAAAATATGTTATCTGCTATGTTGATATAATCATCCTGTTATTGATATAATCTGAATTGGCATATATATTGGGCGTGCGCATAAACGGTAAATTATTAATTAATTGGCCGCAAAGATAAACATGGCTAACTCGAGGTTAGAATGAGTTTGCGGCGTAAATCTGCCCGGAACCGCCCGGCACATCCAGTGGCCGCAAACAATAGGTTCTAATGTGAGAAGTTAGTCATAACATGCGTAAGACACGAGGTTAGGTCTGGCTTGTGGCAGAAGTCTGCCCGGAACCGCCCGGCATATCCAGCGGCCACAAGCTACCGACCTAATGTGAGAGGTCTGTGCATTAATAATTAATTAATGCAAATCTAAGATAAGAATGACGTCTAAAACGTATTGGGGAAAAATAGGGTTAAACCAAAGGGATTAATAAATGTAGTAAAACCCGTCCATGAATCTGTAGGCCCAATACAAAGTTAGACAAATCTGAAAAATCTGTACATCTGACCCGTTAGTCTGAAAACTTGTTAACTTAATTTGTGAATTAGTAAATCTGAATTCTGTATGTCTGAACTTGTAAACAAGTTAATCTGAAATCTGTTAGTCTGGGGACACAAGGTTAGGAGGGGAATTACTTGTGTCATCTGTTGTTTGGGACCCATATTAGTCAGTAACCCTTTCTGGTATCAAAACTTTGACCCAACAGTAAGTAGGGTCCGGGCACGCTTACTGAACTAATTATAAGAGGTTCATTCTGATAATGGCGAGGGGTGTTGATGGTGCGTTCCAACCGGGTCATGTGCGTGCATGGATCCCGGTCTGCCTCTGAGGATGTAAGACGCCGTGACATCTGTAAATAGGTATGTGCCAATTGGTTGTCACTTTAGGGAGTGATACACCCTACTGTGGGGCCGACACAAGATATTTATGTATTAGGGAGCCGATCGCTTGGGGTAGGGTTTTAGGGTACGCTTAGTTCTGTCTGTTTCTGTTGGTACCGTCTGTTTCTGTTGGGTGGTAACACCTGTCTGTTTCTGTGTGGTACCGTCTGTTCGGGTGGTAAAGGCCCATTACTAGTGTACACCTAATTCCACATTCTGTTTCCATAGGGATAAATCTGTTTCTTCTTCTGTCTGTTTCTGATCGGGTAGTAAAGGCCCATTATTAGCATTCTGTTTCTGTTAAAGTATTCTGTACCCGTTCCTGCTTCAATTTTAGGGTGACACCTAATTTTGCTATACTAGTATTAGTGCAGAGAAGTGTAAAACAATAGTTTATATCATTCTGTTTTTCTGTTATATCTGCTACACCTGTTATAGTTATCTCACATCCAGTTTTATGTTCATATCATATTATTATTATCTGTTCATATGCTGAAAGTCACTGGACTTGCCAGACTTTTTGTCTGACCCTTGTTGTTTCGCCTCCTTTCTTCCCTTTCCCCCCCCCCCCCAGGTTATCCAAGGAGGGAAATACTTTAGCTTGATCCGGATTTCTCTTTGCTTGAAGTGCTTAAAGTATGGCTTGGCTCTGTATAGCTTCCGTTCCATGGGGATTATGATTTTAAACTATGCATTTTGAAGGCTTTTGTACAAGACTGATATTTTGTACTTGAATTCTGAAATTGAAAGGATGTAACCATACTAATTTCTGTTTCCGCTGTAATAAAGTTAAAAAATTTCAAGTACTGTTTTATCTGTCTTGTAAGTTTCTGTTCTGTTTACTAAAATGCTCCACCAAAGTTAAGGCATTCCCTTTGTGAGTGACCTTAACGGAGGTGTGGTGTTACAGGTGATAACCCAGACGATGCAAGTAGGGAGACCAAAGACAAGGTTCATGCTTCGTACCCTTTTCTTTTCGTGGGTATGTTCTTAACTTCCTTTCCAAAGCTTTTATTTATGCTTGTTTCTATCGTTTGAGTATATCCTATCGATCGAATTCTTCGACCTTTAGGTAGGAAACCCATGGATGTAAACATGTGTTTGAGACATGTTATGTTTAATGGATATAAGTGGATGCAAGTGTTCGCTAGTGGTTGCTTGTGGATGCATATACGCACACATTAGGCACTAGATCGGCTCAATCGCTCTCATACGACATATGGATGTGTGTGTGCATTTTCTTCTTTTAATGGATGAATGTGGATGTATCATCCATATATGGATGTTGCATTTGGATAGATGATTGCGCACACATATAGAACTTACAAGTTATAATAGGATTATTTGCATACATGTTGGATTCATGACACTGACATACATTGCATTAAGGAGGTCGACTGAATCAGTAGACCGCCTGATCTTCGCATTAGTATTGGGACATGTACATACACCTTTACATATGTTCATATAAGCATTAGAAATCTTTTAAGTACAATGGATACCCATGATTGGTGGATAAGTAGATGGATGATGGATGGTAGGATATACATTCTTTTTAACTTGAAGATTTCGAGGACGAAATCCTTTGAGTAGGGGAGAATATAACATCCCGTATTTTAACAACACTAAAAGATGATAAATTAAAGAAAAATTGATTTAATATTCAGAATTAAGGGAAACGGACTACGCCATTGTGTTCATCTTCGAATTTTGGTCAAAATAGACACCTGGTTTGCGTAAAACGGACACCGTATGGAGAAGTTACTGAGGTTTGAAGTTTGTATACACATAAGAAGAATATATATGAATAAAATATATCCAGAAAATTCAAAACAGTTCAAAATCCCAGAAATTAGGGGAGCGGGAAAACTCCCGCCAAGTGGGTGTCGATCCCATAAGGGGGGTGTCAACCAATGGGTCGACCCCCCTACGGCAAATCTGGGCAGATTAGGGTTTCCTCTGACAGCTATATATATGGCCTCATTTTTCTTGTTTCTCCGCACCAAAAATAACGGAGAACTAGATGCTGGCTCTGCCCAGATTAAATCAAGTCTTTTCTTCTTCAGCAATCGAGTAGAGTTTAGAGATCTGTGATTAAGCATCAGTAATCCCTTTTCTATTTTTCTAGATCTAATCACAGCGAGTCTATGTTAATTTTAGATCTAAATGTTTAAAAGTAAATCTTGACATGACTATAACTTGGATCTATGCGTGTGACCATTTGAATCATATCAAATCTGCTATAACCTGTTTATCTAATTTATTTTGACATGACTTTGAACTAGATCTGAACATATACCATCAAATGTGCCACTGTTTATAGATCAATTCACTGTTTAGATCACCTCATGCTTGTTCCTATTATGTTTGTGGCTAAATCAGATCTGTTACTAGTTGGATATTTAATTCATTGTTTAGATATCATTATGCATATTATGATGTCCCTATTATGTTAGAATTGGTTCTATTGTCACATGTTTATCAGATTTGATCCTATATGCCTATCTTGTCATTATGTCACTGTATGTTTATGCCTATTTCTGCCATTATATGTCGATCTTGTTAGTATGATCATTTATGCCCTCTTCCCTTCATCTTTTCCCTTTTATTTTTATAGTCAGGCTACTTTCGAGCCGAGGCATGTCGCAGAAATATGCGAACGCATTAAATTGGGAACGAAGGGAAAATGGTAAAATTTAGGGCATAACTTGTATTTGGAAATTTGGGCATAACTTGAATGAAATATATGAACATAAATTTGGGGCATAAATCAACTTGTGATTAAAGACCTTAATTTGGGGTATATGGTTCACTATGAACATAACTTGGGAAAGGGGCACGAAAACCTATAATGACATAGGAATAGTTGGTTAATAATGGAAGTGCCTAAAATTATAGTAATTAGGAACTGTACCCGCGCTTAGACACGAGGTTAGACTATACTTGTGGTGGAAGTTTGCTCGGAACCGACTGGCATATCCAGCGACCACAAGTGGTGAATCCAATGTGAGGGGTCTAAGTGCATAAACACGAGATATGCTAAGACACGAGGTTAAGTCTGACTTGTGGAAGAAGTCTGCCCGGAACCGACCGGCATATCCAGCATCCACAAGTGGTAGGCTTAATGTGGGAGGTCTAGCACATTATAACCATGAATGAATATGGTAATGAATTGGAATACTTAACCTAGTTGAATCCATAGGGATTGTATGAACATATAATTTGAGTAGAGGCTAAGTAAACTTATTTGAAATAGTGGGTGGGTTAAGTAAATCTTGGGTGGGTGGGTAATATTTATATATATAGGCCCACAAACTTAACCTGTGGGGTTATGCAATCTTTTACTCTGGTATGGCATAACCTGTGGAAAACCTAGTAGGGATGCAAGCATAGGGGGAAGCTTGTATCATCTTGTGTGCAGGACCCGTTTCAGTCAGTAACCCATATATAGGTATCAAACAAGTACTCCGAACTAGGGGCACACTTATTGGGCGATTGTATGGGATCCAAACGCGGGGGACGGTATGGGGGCGCATTTCGACGGAGTCATGTGCGTGCATGGGTCCGGCAGAGGAGGTTTAGACGTCGTGACACCTGTAGATATGGTTGTGCACACCCTGAAAACGAAGGGTTGCCACTTTAGGGAGTTATACACCCTACCGTGGGATCAACACAGGGTATCTATGGAGTAGGGAGCCGATCGATTAGGGTAGTAATTAGGGTACATCTAGACTCCGGTATGGTTGGAGAGCCCGTTAATACCCTTAGGGGTAACTCCGATATGTTGGGCTGCCTGTTGATTGTCTGGGGTGAAAACCTCTCACTGGAAGTACACCTAAGTCTGCCATCTTATACTTATTGGGGATCGTCTTGTTAATAAGACACTAGTATTGGTGCAGAGGAATCATTAGAGATGCGTGATATACTCTATTATGTTTGTCTTGTTTACCTTGCCATACCTACCTATTATGATGTTATCTCTCTTATCCACTCTATATGTTTGTCATGATACTTTTACTTATTTATATGTTAAAAGTAACTGGACTCGCCAAACTTTATATCTGACCCATTTTGTTTCCTCTTCTTTCTCTTCCGCCCCCCTCACCTCCCAAGGTTCTCAGGGTGGGAATACTCAAGCTTGATTAAGATTCTGCTTGCATTCTGCTTGGAGCTGCTTAGATGCATTGCTCAAGTTCTTATCTCTTGTACTATGGCTATGTTATGGGGATTAAGCTCCTTTTATTATTGTACTCTGATGTTTTAAATACAAGACAGAAATTTTAATGATGTACTGGGTTTTATGTTTTTCAGGCATATGATGTAACCATGTTTTGAACCACGATGATTTATGATTAATAAAGTTTTAAATTCCGCTGCTATTTTATAGCTGTCTTGTAATGTTTTTGTTTACCTATAACGCTTCACGAAAGTTAATGCATTCTCTTAATTAATGACATTAACGGACGTGGGGTATCACAGTTTATAAATGAAAAGACCTTCTAAAAGGAATTATTTCAAACAAAGCTAAGTGTAAATTGTTTTGGGTTTGTAGTTAGCATTGATTTTAACAGCAATTGTTTGACCCTTGTTTAAATATATGTAGAAAATATAATTTACTCTTTGGAAAGAGTATTTTCAGAAAAAGTCTTTTAAAGCAACTTACGAATATTTGTTATGTGAAAGTCAAGCATATGAAAGAATAAGATTACGTAAAAAAATCTTGATTTATCTAATTGTATATGTGTATGCGATCTAAATTCACATATACGATCATTTATTTGCTTACGACGGATATTTTATCAACTATCATTTTGATTTTAATTGTTGTGCTTCGTTATTCTATGACGATTCTCCGCTTATTTTGAACTTTGGAATCGAACACTAGAAAAACTAAAACCAAAGCGCAAGTGGGAGCGAAGCTATGTGGGTCACACCCATTATGATGTGTTCACATTTATCTAGTAATTGTTGTTTATCAAGCACGTGTTTATGTGAGTATATTCAAAATTCTGAGGTGGTGGGGTCCAACTTGGAAGATCTGAGAGTGGGCGTGTGCTTTCAAGTGTACTTTATCTAGAGATAAACTGCCGTGGAAGCGGTCATCCAATTTATGTTGAATAAATTCATTCTCCTTTTCCTGTTCGAAACTTTGATTCAATCTTTCCTTCTTCGTGTTTCGTCAATCCAAGATGATTTGTTGCACATTTTGGCATTTTTATTAGGAAATTACCAAAATTAGAAAGCAAGTAGTAGCCAAGTTATGTGAGATTAATCCTATTAGTGTATTTTTACATTTACTCCAAACTGGATTTGGTAGTATACTTCGAAGATGTGAAATACTCGAATTTTCGCTAAAGTTGACGCAGATTGGCTTGAAATTCGCGTGAGGAATCACATGAGAGGATGACTCTTTCAAGTATATACTATATGTACACATTTCATAAAAGTGGGGAAAACCCTTCTAGTCATTTGCAGGAAAATCTTTTTTTAACCTTGCTTGATATAAATTTTAAATCATTTATATATTTAATTTCATCGAGAAGCAATGGGTGCCCTTCTTGACGTTTAATTATTTTACCCATTCCTTGAAATATGGATACTTATATTACTTATGTCATTCCTTCCTTGTTTATATCATTATTCTATTTTATCTTCATATTTCCATGTATGGATATTTGTTCTCATGAGATAAAAACCATTCTGCACTAGTGGCATAGTCTCACAGAATTATTCTATGCTTAGCTTATACTACTTGAATATTTTACATTGTTTTTTCAAACTGACCCATGTGTTATTTAATTGTAACACTGAGGTCGAACGAGCATTCTTTTAGGTGGGAGTGGTTGGACATGGAGCTCATGCAATAGAGCTAAATGTTCATCTATCGTTTTATATATTATCTGTTGTATTATATATACCTACCAACAATTGTAAGCTCAAAATAATATAATTGTCCAGCGTTTTCTTTTAACTTTGATGTACTTTGCATCTTGAAATGACAATTCATTTGCCTTTATTTATGTATTATTATATGTTGTCATTTCCGAGGGGAGATCATGTTTTTTTTTCATTCTACATTTTTCTTCTTTTTGACCCTAACATCTGCTTTTCCAACAGTTAAATGTTTGACGTTTGATTTAATGGAAAATTGGACAATGGAATCGTTTTTGTATCTAGTATCAAACACTATGTATTTGAGATGGATTTCTATTAAACTTTCTGTTTTGTAATTTATTCTCTATTTTATAGTTTAGTTATTCTTATGCTATGCAATGAATTCAGGGTTAAATTATTCTAATGAAATGTTTACACCTAGGATATCTGGGTTTATTTAAATTATCATTTATCTTTGTGTTTATCTTATTTTCACCCATTTGGATATTTAGATAGAGTTTGAACCCTTTGTTAAATTTATAACACTTCGATCAAACTGAGACTTTTCAGATTATAGGACATGTAGACCTTTGGATGATTGTGTTAGCAGGAAGTTAAACCACTAGACATTTTAGCTAAACTCACGTACGATTATAAGTATACTTATGAGATGTATATTATTTGAGTCTCACTACAAGAAAAATCGCAAATATCGGCAGTGTTATCCATTGGTAATCCGTCACTATATAAGGCTTAGTGACATATTACCGGTGGATATTAATGGTCGGTAAATTTCATGACAGTATTTATGTCAAAAGTTTGCGATGAATTTTAGCGAGAGTACTCCGCCATTTTCCATCAATTAACACAATATAAAATTTTAATTTTGAATTAATTTAAAATTTAGTTACCGATGTTTTAGCGATGGATACTTATTATTTATAAATAACTGTCCGTAAACCCTTGCTAGTTAGCAATGATTGCGATAAAATATTTTCGTCGGTGATTTGTCTGTAAACCCTTACAATGTAGCAAGGGATTAACGACCGAATGTTTCCCATGTTCATGCATGCACATACGTACGTACATGCATATAACATATCCAAGAAAACAAATGCAAACACAAATTTGCCAACAATATTAATTTTTAATTGAAAAGAACATCCATAATCACATACAAAAAAGAACATCCATAATCCTTCATCAATTCAACATCCATAAGCATGGTTGTCTGCAACTGCACTCAAACAAACCATACATTAAAGTAAACTTTATCTATATAAAAATCCATAAAATTTGTACCATCATAATTAATGTTTCTTTTCACACAACTGCTTGTGTTGTTGCTAACCTTGCAAACCACTTGTGATGTTGTTAACCTTGCTACTGGGACCCTGAAAAGATGAAGACGTTTAGTTTACATAGCCATCACCTGCTAGATGTATACATCCCTCGATATTCTAACATAGGTTCGACACATATATTCTAGCTGCCTCACTATCTTAGTCACTGCTACTTGCACAACTGCATTTATCTCAACACCACCTCATACACTCTCCCTACCTATCAACCTTCTACTGCCTTAGTCACCTCATACTGCTACTTGCTTGTCTTCTAATAACATATATATATATATATATATATATATAATTAAAAACCAGTAAACTATATCTCACCCCAACAAACCATTCATTCAATAAAGCATGAATTGAATTCAATGTTATAAAATGCCCATACAATCATTGTTATTACGGCGACCGACTAGTCGCGACTAGTCGTCGACTAGTCGGCCAGTCGGTCTGTAGTCACCGACTTGTAATCTCGACATGAAATTTGTAAATATGTCGGGCGCCATGAACGACATGGAGCGACTAGTCTGGCGATTAGTCGGTCGACTTAACTCTGACTGGTTTCAATTTTCAAATTGGGCCCAATCCAAAGAGGGAAAAAAAGCCCTAGCCTTCACACGGTGAATTCAAATACGTATTTCCAAGTTTCGAACAAAAAAACCATACGATGAAGTGTGAACTGAAGAAAATCGATTAAGCCCTAGCCTCACCTTTGCTGCCGCTTCACATCTGGAGCAGCCGCTTCGCATCTCCTGATGCCGCTTCTCTTCCTACCGCAGCCGCCTCCTCTCTAGGGTACCTGAAATCAACTCAGGTATTATTTGTTCCACTCGTTGCTTTTTTTTTTCCCTCTACGCTCCATTTTTCTCGAACAAAAAAAAAATAGTGGAGAATTGTTGAAAACTGTTTTAGAAGCCGCAGATGTTTTTTTTAGATGAGCCGCTGTATTTTTTTAGCTGCTGTCTTTTTTTTTTTGCCTTATTTAAATAAAAAAGATGTCTATAGAAATACCAACGGCAAGTATTGAATCGTATGATCCCACCAAGGATCCAAAGCGAAAGACCAAATCAATAGATATTGGATGGAAATATGGATTTTGGCCTTATTTAAATAAAAAAGATGTGGTTCAATGCATTCTTTGTGATAAACAAATGCATTCGGGTGTTAGAAGATTGAAACACTATCTTGCAGGTGGATGTGCTGATGCAACGATATGTCCGAAAACTACCACGGAAATTATGAAAGAAATGAAAGACTATACTGACAAACATTCAAAGAAGTCAGTGACATTGGATGATCTTAGTGATGATGATGACGACGTTCATGAAGTTCAACCACGTGATGAGACATCGGCAGCTGCTTCTAATTCTATGCCAAGTGTCGGAACGGCACCAAAAAAAAAAAATCTTTTACAGTGCCACAATTGATGCCAACAAAGTCAATTGCTTCTAAACTCCGAAAGACCCCTGAAGAAGTCATAGAGGAAAGACATAGCAAGGGTCCATTCCAAACTATAATTGAAAATTCTACGAAGACCGAAGAAGATAAAAATAGAGTGAAGATGCACATTGCAAACTTCTTCTATGAATGTGGCATACCATTCAATGCTGCAAACTCTAGAAGTTATGAGATAATGGTTGAGTCTATAGGACAATTTCGACCGGGTTTGAAGCCGCCAACTTTTCATGAGTTGCGGATGCCATTACTTGAGAAAGCGAAGAAAGAGACGGGCAAGCAGGGAGAAATACATGAAAAAGCTTGGAAGCAGTATGGTTGCTCACTTAGTCTGATGGATGGACCGATAAAAGAGGCAGACATTTGATTAATTTTCTTGTTAACAGTCCGGAGGGGACATTTTTTTTTGAAGTCCGTTGATGTTTCAAGTGAGATACGAGACGCGGTAATGTTGGCAAACTTGTTTGAGCAGCAAATTGATTTGATTGGGAGAGACAATGTCGTTCAGGTAGCTACATAACTTGTTCCTTTTTTTTAAATGTGTGCATGCCTTTTTTTTTAAATGTGTGCATGTCTTTTTTTTTAAATGTGTGCATGGTTTTTTTTTTTTAATTATGTGCATGTCTTTTTTTTTTAATGTGTGCATGTCTTTTTTTTTTTTAAATGTATGCTTGCCTTTTTTTTAAAATGTATGCATGCCTTTTTTTTAATTGTGTGCATGTCTTTTTTTTTAATGTGTGCATGTCTTTTTTTATATAAATGTGTGCATGTCTTTTTTTTTTAATGTGTGCATGTCTTTTTTTTATATAAATGTGTGCATGTCTTTTTTTTAAATGTGTGCATGCTTTTTTTAAATGCTCACTTGTTGCATTAATTCTAGGTTGTGACAGATAATGGTGCTAATTTTAAAGCAGCGGGAGGATTATTGTGTCAAAGGATTCGAACGCTTTATTGGACTCCTTGTGCCGCACATTGCTTAGACCTAATGCTAGAGGATATTGCCAAAATGAAGGAGTTCGATACTACCATCACACATGGTAGAGGAATAACGACATTTGTGTATAGACATGGTCGACTCTTATGTGCTATGAGGGACAAGACATCGGGGAGAGATATTGTGAAAACAGGAGTTACAAGGTTTGCTATGGCATTTCTTACATTACAAAGTTTATACAAAAAACAGAGATCCCTTGAGAAAGTTGTTTGGTGGCGAAGAGTGGTTCAATTCTAGATTGGCTAAAACTATCGCGGGAGGGAAAATTCATGATATCGTTCTTTCAACAAGGTTTTGGAATAGACATGGTCGACTCTTATGTGCTATGAGGGACAAGACATCGGGGAGAGATATTGTGAAAACAGGAGTTACAAGGTTTGCTACGGCATTTCTTATATTACAAAGTTTATACAAAAACAGAGATTCCTTGAGAAAGTTGTTTGGTGGCGAAGAGTGGTTCAATTCTAGATTGGCTAAAACTATCGCGGGAGGGAAAATTCATGATATCGTTCTTTCAACAAGGTTTTGGAATAGTGTTGAGGATTGCATTAGAGCATCACAACCACTTTTGGTTGTATTGAGGATTGTTGATGGTGATGAAAAACCGGCTATGGCGGAGATTTGTGCGGCAATGGATTATGCCAAGGCTAGGATCAAAAGTGCACTTGAAAAAAATCCAAGACTTGCTAGTAAAGTCTTAAGCATCATTGAGAGACGATGGTCGTCTCAAATGGAAGTAGAATTGTATGGAGCGGCTTTGTTTCTTAATCCGGGAAAATTTTTTGATATCAAAGAAAATGATCTTGCCTACTCTTCACGATTGCGGATGAAATTTAATGATGTTCTTGAAAGGATGGTGCTTGATATAGATGCGGTGGAAACGATTAGTGACCAAGCCGATCAATATGAAAATTCAAGAAATTCGTTTGGGAAGCAATTGTCAATTAGCCAAAGGAAAACTAAGAATCCACGTAAGTACATCAACCTTCAAGTTAATATTTATGAATTTACAAATTGTCATACCGTTATAATTGGAGTGTTCATGTAAACTTATTTTTATTTAGTTGATTGGTGGGGAGCTTTTGGTGGGAATACCATTGAGCTTACACTATTTGCAAAAAGAGTCATTGGTCTTTGTTGTTCCTCCTCCGGTTGCGAACGTAATTGGAGCACTTTTGAGTTTGTAAGTAGCTTTTTATTCTCTTTTACAAGTTATACATATTTATTATCATTGTTATTTATAGTGCATATTTTATTTAGATTCATACCAAGAAAAGGAATAGATTGGAGCATCAACGTTTGAATGATTTGGTGTATGTACAATACAACCGAAAAATTACAACAAAGTTCCAAAAGAGACGCGATGAGGGTAAAAATTTTGATCCTTTGATTTTAGATGATATCCAATGGGATAATGAGTTGGTTAATGGAGAAGTTGTTGATCCCGGTAATGTGGATTGGCTTGCCGTAGATAGAGCTTTAGATGCATCGGAAGGCATTGATGGTCGTCGTAATCCTATTAGAGGTGGTGGTATTGATCTAGCACCAATTACCTATGTTAGATGTGGTAGTGGCTCTTCTTCTCATGTGAATGATGTTGAGATGGAAGAACGTCCTCTCATTTTAAATGATAATGAGGATGTTGATGATGATTATGAGCGTGAGCCAACTAGTATTCAAGAAACCAGTGATCGTGAGGCAAACGACGAAGTCGAGCTAGATGACTTTCTTTAAATTGATTGCCTCATTTGTATTATTTAAGTTGCACTTTATTAGATTCCACGCTTGTTGAAACTTCATTTTGGTTTGTGTTTCCTTTGAAATTAGCAATCTTTTATATTCTATGCATCATTTGCTTCTCTTTTTTTGTCAATACATGCTACATATTTTATACATCATCACATATACTTTCATTAATTTATCAATTGTCATTACATAACATCGTACATAGCAATAATACATCACTATATATTTTTTACATCATTTTATATAACATGTTGCCTTGCAAGAATCACTTTATATTGCTAGCAGGTCACTAATATTGATGTCTTTCAACGGTTGTTGTCACTTCATATATTGCCCTGCAAGAAGCAATGAGGTACTACATGTTTAAATTTTTATGCACATGTTTGCATTTTTATGCATATGTATATATTTATTTATTTATCGACTAGTCTACGACTAGTCCACTAGTCGACTGATTGGACCTCTGTCGACTCGACTCGACTTACCGCCGTGATAACCATGCATACAATTAGAGATAGAAAGTGAGAAGGTGAGTTTCAAATTACCTAAACCAACATTCTGCTAGTTCTAATAACTGGAGTACTTAACTCGAATTTATGTCTTGCAAAAGAATCTCCACTTTGACCTATCAATGCAAAATATATTACTTAGAAACAGCTAGTATTGCACCTTTTCCCAATTAAAAAATACAAATGAAAATAAAAAAATAGTACAAATGAATTACCATCAATAAAGTTCCTTGCAGACCAGCATCCAAAATTTCAGATATACAACATTTTTCTGGTTCTAATATACTGAAGTACTTGACTCGACTTTTATGTCCTGCAACCAAATTAAACAAGCAAGCATTTAATTAGTCCCGTCATCAAATAAATAGTGGTGAAGTTACCAAATAACGATATTCTGATGCTTATCTTCACCGTGCTCATCGCTTATGATGTTGCCATCATGTTGAAACCAAGGTTTAAAATTCCGGTTTCCGTTTTCGTTCCGGTCACTTGAACTTTTTAATGTTTCGGTTCCATTCGGAATTTCCGGAAATTCTGCTTTAGTTCTGATTCCGATTTTGGACTTTTTAATTATAAATATATTGGCAAACAACAAAGATTTGAACCATAAGCGCTCACTAAATCCACATTTATCAGCCAAGACCTTAAACACAATTTACTAGTTTATACGTAAAACCCATATATTTCATGCACTAAGAAAATTTATGCAGTATACGTACCTACATTCTATGTAACCAAACCAATTACTTTATTACCAGCCCAATTAAAATCTCGGACCATATATACCCAAAGCCCACCACTAGTACTTCTTCCACCACTCAAAAACAACGATTCTGAGCTCAAATTGAAAAAAAAAAACATAAGAAACTATGTCCAGATTATCTTCAACCTAGACAGCTAATGAATGTTCAGTCGCTTTCATCCTTGATTGCTCTTTCATTTCATCTTCAGTGTAAATTTTATTTTATTTTTTCCCTCTTTTTTTGTGCCTTAGACCCCGAAACGAGATCTTGCTCAAATTCCGGTCCGGTCGATGCCGCAACCGGAACGGAATCTTCGAGACTCTGGCGTGCTGGCTGGAAGTTTGAACCATGGTTGTAACTTATTTTCAACATTGTTACTGAAAAATATTTGTTATATGCTTGCTGTCATTTTTATCACCACTTCACTACCATTAACATTTGATGAAAGCATGTGGAAATCTTTGATCAAAACTTGTATGCAAGCTGTCATTTTTTATCACTACTTCACTGCCATTAGCATTTGATTCTCTATTTGCATACATCTTTGCACTCCTTATAATTGATTCTCTACATACTATCTATTTATCCCACTTATTCTTCTTCTATTGTGTAAAGAATAAGAGTTGCATGTTATATACTTACAATAGTGCCTTTTTTTAGTTAAAAAATATAAAATAATGAAGGGTTGTCTGCTAACTATTTAAGGGGTACCTAAACTAGTTTAATGTATAAAACAACTAATGTTAAATATAAATATAAAAGGCACATTTCACTATATACATAGAATAGGAATGTGCATTAAATAGAAGTTTAGAGTGCTTGGTTGAGGTTAGCGGGGATGCTTATCTGTGAAGCTGGGGAAAAAACTGGTTAGATGTATGAAACAACTAATAAAACATGTACATGATAATAGAGAATCGAGAACTCTTTATTTTTGATAATATAGTGTTAGGTGCAGGACTAACCTGCTAGGAAACTAGCCCATTTGCGGTGAAATGAAAATCATGTAATTTCTACTAAAAATTACAACCAAATTTCCTGGTTAATCTCAAACATGTGCATAATATAACAGTAAAATATGGAAACTAGATACCTCGATGGGGAACAAAAACTTATTCCCAAATTCAATCTCCGACAACTGAGAAGTAATATAGGAAAGATCGGTGTAGGCATCAGAATTATACATGAAACCTTAGCTCTGCTCCATGGATTTTGAATTCTGAATCTGATTCTTAATCCACAAAGGGACACAGGCACCGCTCTACTCTGCATCTCATAACCACATTGAAAAACAGTTGCTGATTAAGATAAATTAGAAAGACATGGAGAGGAGAATAATGTTATTAAAGGGCCAAGGAATAAAGACGTATGGAATTACAAGTGTAGGATTATGGTCAACAATGTTGTTTAATGAAAGAAGAAGTTTATGTGTTTATATTTGCATCGCTAAAGGAATTAGTCAGGTATACATGTGTAACAATGATACAGATCGTAAAAGGAATTAGTTAGGCAAACATGTATGCAAATATAGACAAACAGAATTGTTCACTGTACTTTCTTATGCTTATGTGTCAACCAAATTAGAACTCATGCATTTCATAAACAACTATTATATATCTATTCTAGAAGGACGGTAAGATAGAAAATCGAAGGAGTAAAATTTCTTTTACATCATAAAAATAAACCATTAAATTTATTAAAGTATTAGTTGTTAAAACAATATCATTGTAGACTCTGAACAATTATCTTTATTGAGCTTTTTAGGATTAAGAGTTTATTGAGTACAGATAGCTTATTGCTTGTATGTCTTCAACTTCAGCTATATTGGACCATGATGAACATAAAAAATAGAATAAAGATTGATATAGATCATCCAAATCAATAAAATGGAAGACAACAAAAGAATTAAAACAAAACAGTGCTAAGATTACAAAAATGATGCAGGAGAGATTGAAGTACTAGTTCACCAAAGAATAAACGAAGTAGCAAAGGGTCCGTATGGTCAGTTCATGCTCAAAATCATATCGCACTCAAATAACTACGACAGTCAAGAAGAAATAAATTTTACCATCCACTCGCTAACCCAATGGACCCGCTAACAATGTTATAATTGCTGAAATAGCAAAAGAAAGTTGATTAAAGTTTAAAATGGGTATATTTTAGTGAATTTCTCAACTAAAATGAGTTTACTTATTATTTCATTTTACATTTGCAATACTAATATTGTTGCCACCAACCAAATAATGCACTCAATGTTATTCCAAACTCCAGTTTTCTTTTTTTTCTTAACAATATCATCAGTTATCAATTTTAAATACAGTATATTAGACAAATACTATTAAGACATTAAACTTGAAAATGAATAAACTTCAGAACTCCCCCAGACCACGGAAGTTCTCCATAGTTTCATTCTGATGTTTGCAGACGTAGAATGACTTCTATGTTAATATCATCCTCAATACTGAAAGTATGCCTTCAGTGCTATTTTGTATGCAAATTTGTTTTTCCCTGGGTAGAAAACTATTTTCATACTTAGGCTTCGTTTGTTTTTTGGAATAAAGGTCTGAACGCTTAATCTTTTCAGCGATCAGAACAAATAAGACCGTTTGTTTTGAAAAAGTAATTTCAGCAAGACCTGGTATTCAACAGTTTTTCAGCGATACTTTTCAGCGATAACTAATCGCTGAAAACCTATTCAGATCTCAGATCTCCTGCTTTATAAATACGCGTACTGCACTTCTCCTTAACAACAATATCTGTATCTCTCCAATCCCAGCTGCTTACCTGCTCAAGATTTCACCAGCTTTATTGAAAATTTAGGTAAGTCTTTCACTTTTGAGTGTTAATTTCAGTTTAAGCTGTGGCGTTTGATTAACAGAAATTGCAAGGTGTCGCACTCAAGCTGAGGATTTTGAAGGAAATTGATTCCTTTTTCTGATAATAGTCAGAGAAATCCTTTACTCACCAGTTCAAACCTATTGGTTTAAAAAGATAATTGGTGTGGGTTAATTGGATCATTACCTCCCCAAAACTGGGTATCTCACGGTCTTGTTAATACATATTATTGGGTTCTACTGCATCTTACTTCTACTTGCAGCATTCAGAATATAATGGCTTTATGCTTAGTCTTTTGTTTCAAGGCAATAAGTGTATATTGCTTTATAGTGTGAAAGTGATGTTTCAAGCACAATCACTACTGATATTTACTGTACAATCAGGATAGGTGTACAAACTTTCTGTCCTATTGTGGAACTCTAAAATGACCTTTATATGCAAATTAGAGATTAGGAATTCGAAAACTACAAGAATTTTCAGTTTGAAAATTCGTGCTTATAAAGCCATTTAAGTTTATATGTCTGAAAGTGTTATGCATTCTTACATAAAATTAAATCTAATTTAATACACTACCCCATCCGATCTTTGTATTTTTAGATTTAATTGGATAAGTATGTAGCTTGCACTACTACATTTCGTATGATAAATTTGGTTTAACAGTTATGCCATCAAAGGGAAAAACTAACGGAAAAGGCTATGATAAAAATGACGATGTTGATAATTGCGAAGATAGAGCTGCTTTCAGAAAAGGTCCTGAAATGGAAAAGGGTTTTCAACAGATGTGTTTGAGGGAAGTTGAGAGTCATAGGTACGAAGGAATGTCTCTTACTAAAGATTCGTGGACAAGGTTAGAGAAAGAATTTAATGAAAAATGGAATATAAATTTTACCCATAAAATGTTTAAAAATCATTATGACTATTTGCGCAAAAATGGTAACTTCGGGACTTATATCACAAGACGAATACTGTGAAGCAAAGATGTTATTTTGTAACAAGCAAGAATTGAAGATTACTTTCATGGATGAATGCATTATTGAGGAGAAAGATAAATTTTTGCATTTTGCTTTTAGTAAGTAGTTATCTAGTTTCTGTTATCAATTATGAGGTGTATGAAGAGTGAATAATTTAGTGTATCGCCTTCAGTAATAATTTGTTAGTTTTTTTTGTAATAAGATTTATGCATAGTTTCACTGAATCATGTTTTCTTTTCGTTGACATTTTATCTTGTGTTTCATTTAAGTTCATAAGAATTTATTATTTTTAATACGTCATTAAAAATTGAAAACAAACAACAATTCAGTATTCAGCAATCAGCATTCAGCATTAAGCATTAAGCATTCAGCTAAAAAAACAAACGCAGCCTTAACATAATATTTGTTTATAAGTATAATTTGTACTAAAAAGTCGGAGCATGTTGATTATTCCAAAAATTCAGTTTGCAGGGTACAGTACCTGTCGATCTCAACAACTGCCCCATCACCGAATTCGCGCTTCGCAATGTAGACTCGGCCGACGATGTCAAAATGCCTGATAGCTCCAGCACCACCACCGTCGCCAGGGTGTCAGTATTACCCTCAATCTTGTACTAATCACCACCGTCACTACGTTCCAAACAGTTGATTATTAAAGGATGGGGGAGAAGAAAGAGGAAACGAAGGACAGGGAGAGTTAGAATCGATGGAGGCACGAAGGAGGAAGAGGAGGGTGGAGAAGAACGTAGGTTCGGTGAAAAGATTAGGACGAATGTAGTAGATCTGGTAGAGGAGGGGATTTCGGTGAAGGATGATCTGGTAGAGGAAGGGATTTCAATGAAGGAGGTGTAAGTACATTTAGGGCAGTGGATTCAGGGCTGAATCAGCCCACTGAATATTCAGCCCTGAATGGGTGAGTAGGCGCCAGTGGTCTGGCGCCTGTAACACAGGCGCCAGATTCTGGCGCCTATAAACCCCCCCTCCGCCGTTTTTTCCCTCATATTTTCACTCAAGCTTCTTTTTTTAATTTTGTTTTTAATAGAAAATTGAAGTGAGATGCCGCCGCGATCTAATAAAGTTGGAAGAAGAGTTCGACGTAAGCCCTCTGATGAGCAAGCAGGTCCAGTACACATACCTCCGGCTCTTGGAGTATCAGCAGATGAGCTTCGTGTCCTACACAATCTTTCAGAGGGTTATCAGCATAGAGCTGATACTGCATTTGACTCGATACCGGTATAACTTTAACGTTAATTATTTATAGTATTGCGCATTTAATATGTTCGTACTAGCCTAATAACTGTTACTGAATTGGAAAACATTCCTTATTTCATTATATATAGGATCATCACATTCATTGTCGAGGCAGTTGGGCGAATTGCATTCTTAAATTTTATGACAAACTCCCCCCTTCTATTAAAGATAGGTTGCATCGAAGTCCTTTTGGACAGTTTTTATCGATTAGGCCGATTCAGGCGTTGGACAGAACTCTATTACAGGCACTATGCGAGAGGTGGTGGCCGACCACACATACATTTCATTTTTCTGACTTTGAGCTTGGTATCACACCTCTCGATTTCTATGTGTTAACTGGTATTGAGATTGGTCATATTGATCGGAGACCGGTTTCTTTTGATGACTTGTACGAGTCGGTTCGGTTGTATTCCGTCTTCTTACCCCATTTGGATGAGTCTCACGTTAGTAGTGGTGCGGTTACTTTGACTTACCTCCAGCAGTACATCACTGCTAATTCCTGTCGACCAGAGCTTGTGGATGGGGTGACTAGGGCATTTCTATTGTACTTGTTTGGTTCGACATTTTTTTCGAACCAAAGAAGTACCATTCGCTTGGGGTATTTAGCTTCACTTACTATGTTAGATCAGCTTGATAAGATAGATTGGGGCACAGCTATACTAGGTAGTCTGTACTCTGCATTAGATTTGTATGTGTTGGGAGACATTAGAGAGATGCAGGCTTTGTGGTATATTTTGCCCTTTTGGTACTATGAGTATACGGCCAACATGCATCGACGCATGGTAGAGATGGCGAGTCAAGTTGGTGAGCAGTTCTTTCCGCGGATGAGACGGTGGGAGGCTATTCATTATGTACCTCGTGCTCCAGTGGGTGTACGTCATGAGTTGATGGAGGCTAGGATACAGCTGGACATGCGTAGTCGTGGAAATTTGATATGCACTCCTTGGGCCTCACATTTGGCTCATCTGACAGATGCAGGCATTATTACCGACGCCCACCCGATGACGGTTGCATATACACTATCTATTCGTCGAGTGGCTTTACTTACCCCTACTTTTTTGTCCATGTGGTATTTGGGCGAGAGATGTGCGTATCAGACTAGCAGTGATACGCGTATACCCGGAGATCCTTTACCTTGCGAGGACATGTTTGGTAGATATCGGTTGATTGGATCAGAGTACATACAGGCACTACGGCAGGCTGGTTGGGTTGATATTGGCCCTTTCTTCATTTTTGGGGATTACGATTCCTATTGGCATCGAGTTTCTCCACGTAGACTTCTATGTCCGGATTATGCTCGAGGGATCAACTCCGATCATTTAGGACCTCATATGGGAGCCGGTAGGGTTCAGATACCGCAGGTTTCATTTTTCCTTACTCCGTCACAGTTTTCACAGCCTCCGATGCAGATAGAGCCAGATTGTATGTTTAGAGCATACGACATTTCGGGTACCGTTATTGAGCAGCCGATAGTGATTCCAGATGACCCCGATTATCCAGGTGTACCCTCAACCGGACTATACCCTCCATACCAGGTATGGTTATTACATAGTTAAAGTTACGTACAGTTATTATTAATAGTTCTCTTTAAACGAATTCATACAAGTAATTCACGTCATATATCTCTGTAGTACGCACAGTTGTTGGATCATTCTAGAGTCACCCTTGCCGTTTACCGTGAGATGACTCTTTCGCATACTCAGATGCTACATCAGCAGTACCGTAGTCATACAGAGATGTTGGAGTCTCAGATCGATGAGTTATCAGAGATGCTTAGGGCTCAGAGGCCGTTTGCACAAGCTGGTCCGAGTTGGTCTTCGACCAGAGATTTTGATGAGGCAACTAATCTTGACGATTTGCCGACCCATTATGCCGATCAGGACGACGATGCGGACGATGACGATGATGCTGATGTTGATGATGACGGTGTTGATGATGAGGATGATGTAGACGACGACGTCGATGACGATGTCGGTGATGATGATAGAGATGACGATGGTAGCGACGATGATGGAGGTGTTGCTTTTTAGTCGTGTAGTGATGCTGATGGAGTTTTTTTATATGATTTCATGTATCTTGTTGATGTACTTATGTAGTGTATTGTAGTATTGCATTGTACTTGTTCTGATGATTAGTTGACTGTTGTAGTAAGTCCATGTGTTTTACTGATGTTGTATTTGTGGACCTTGGTTTGGTGATGGAGTTTTTTATATGGTTTCTATATCTTCGCTTACTACGGTATTTGTGGACTTTGGTTTAGTGATGGAGTTTGTTATATGGTTTCTATATCTTCGCTTACGTCAGTATTTGTAGTTACCGTTCATCTTCTTGTTAATTACCATCACGAGATAATTATATAACATGTTTTCTTCTTGAACGCAATCACATTACAACAAGCTTAACAGATACAACAAGTTTAACAGATACAATAAGCTTAACAGCTACATTAAGAATACGGATAATAGTACTTGCCTACTAAAACATCAAAGCAACACGTTCAGCCTTATGGGATTCGCATTGCGTTCATTCGCAACTCTTGAACTTGATTTTCGAGACGCCTTATCTCTCGTTCGAGTTCGTTTGCATATACTATTCCCCTAGGGCACAACGGCTCGTCAATCCATTCCGTGTACCTGCATCCATTTGGGTAGGATGGACAAGCCCGCATGCGCCGCCCAATATTGTCGCCTTCTGCTCGAACCAGAAGTTGGACCGCATGACCGCAGTAGCAAAGTACACGATAAGATTCACCTTCATGTTCTTGCGGTGGTACTCGATAGAACTCTACTTCTTGTTGTGGTTGAGCGAGAGCCTGTTGGTTCGACAGTTGAACATGTGGTTCTTGAACTTCTTGTGGACGATTTACATGTGGCAATTGCGCTTCTTGGGGCCTAATTTGCATTAGAAAATGGGGGACGTGTAGATGTCGATGCTTGACCACAATTACGAGGTCGCCTTACTGGAGCTGGACGCGTTACTGGAGCTGGACGCGTTTCTGGAGCTGGACGCGGAGCTAGAAGCACCCGATGCTGGACCTGCAAAGGAACTTCGTCAATTTGCGTATCAGGAACTAATCCAGCTTCATTCTCGTTGACTTGACTTCGTTCATACTCATCAAATAAGCTGTCCATTTGTTCATCACTTATTTCCCAATCAGCCATAGAAAGGAACGTTGTTGTTTGAAGAGATAAATGTTATAGAGGTATATTCATCTAGTCACATATGTATATTCATCCAGTCACATGTGTACAGTGGAGGATATGACCATACACTATAGTATGTT
Organism: Allium sativum; assembly: GCA_030737875.1. Taxonomy (NCBI): domain Eukaryota; kingdom Viridiplantae; phylum Streptophyta; class Magnoliopsida; order Asparagales; family Amaryllidaceae; genus Allium; species Allium sativum. Next base: position 565,419,743 of record CM060910.1, on the reverse strand, counting down.
GAATTGTTTTAATGTGGTACTTATTAGTTGATACATATATACGGACATAAACAAAATAGAATATCACTACTTAATTCATACTATAAAACGCTACTTAATTCGATACAATAAAGGTTGTGCATGACTTCATAAGTCAAATACAGTATAAATGGGAATACACTACTACCTAAACTAAATTACATACGTCTTGATCCGGCCCGACTATCAACAATACGCTGTTTGTAATCCATCCAGTACTGCTTAGATAGTGGATCCATTCCCGTAACATCCTTTTCCATTACCATACTCTCTTGTTGTTCGCGCTCCAACTCGAACCTACCCCGTTCAATCTCGGTCAACTGTTTTAATATCTCCAGTTTTTCTGAACTATTTCGTAGACGATCTTCATTTTCTTTCGCATGTTTCTCGTACATCTGGGCCAAACGAGAATCAAGCTGGGTTTGAACAGCATTTTTCCTTTTCGCAGCATGTTAACCCATTGGTCTAGCATCTTCATCAATTTGGGGGTTTTCTTCTGCACCCTCGTTAGAATCGTGTTGTGAAGAATCTCCTGGACTTGAAGTATACGAATTTCGGTTTGTCTTTTTCTTCTCTTTACCCTTTGATTGAACATCTCTTAAGCTCTTCGCATTACAAGAACTCCATTTGGGATTACTAACGAGTACGTCATAACAATTAGCAAACTGGTAGTAATGAGGTTTTTTTATACCATTTTCTCTTGGAAATAATTTCAAGAATTGATCGTTCGCCATTCGCTTCTGAAAATGATAACGTAATAACTGTTTGTATACATTCATGCTATAGAAATGGAAAAATTATTTAACCAAATTATGGTTTTCAAGATTATTACCAGTTCGGCTTCGCCTCCCATTCCACTAGGGTTCGCAGTTCGGATTTTGTGAACTTGAGACTCGAAGAATTGGGTTTGTCGATTAATCTTTCCAAATCGACCAGTAAGTGCAGAGATTGATCTCGTCTTGGATACGTGTTTCTTGTTGTACGCAGCCATAACTTTACCCCAGAATATCTCACTGCTTTGGTCATTTCCCTTCGCCGAGTCGTTAGAAAAGTGGCAGTATATATAGCAGAGATCTTTATCTTCGTCTGCAGTCCAAGGAGCAGATGAATGAAACGATATCGAAGGAGCAGAACGAGGGATAAAATCCTCGACTGGTTGAGAATCGATATCCCAAGTATTCGAATTCATCACTTCGTTGTACGAGTTGAATGGAAATGACATAGCTTGTTGCTTACGATTATGGGTGGAAGTAAATAAATCTGTGTGTCTTTCAAAGTGATATTCATACATGAATATATAGAAGAAATATGACCGTTTATAGCCGTTGTGGTTTAAAATATGACCGTTTATAGCTGTTGCAATTCGAAAAAACGACCGTTGGAGGGGTAAGATGACCGGGGGGAAGGGGGTTGGATTCTGGCGCCTGTTGTACAGGCGCCAGGATCCTGGCGCCTACAGTGTAGGCGCCTGGATCCTGGCGCCTGTACAACAGGCGCCAGGATCCGATTCAGGATCCTGAACTGGATCCTGAATCGGGGCCTTCATATTAAGGCGTAATTGCACCACTGGGTGCAATTACCTTAATATTCAGCCCTGAATGGTCACCACTGGAGATGCTCTTAGGGATTTGAGTTTTGAGAAGTGCTCTTGGGAAGATAATGTGGACTAGTTCGAGGGGCGTCAAAAGTTTCAATCTGAAGCCAGAATTTTTGCTGTTTCGAACCGAAAATGGTTTATAAATAGGTTGAAGAACTTGAAGTTTAATAAGTTATAAGGTAAGACCATTAAGTGAAAAATTATGTGGATACGAAGGGTCTAATTTGAAGTATTATAACTTAAACTAAACTTTCTTTACAATACTGTATAAATATTAATTTAAATTCAACAAGATGTATCATTTTTGAACAATTCTGGTTTTTATTGTATTTTTCTAACTTTTATAAAACAATTACATTGTTGATTTATCATTTAAACTTAAATTAAGTATTGAATTTAATATTTGATATTAATTTATAATTTATATCATTTTAAATGTAAATTATGAAAATTCCCAAGTTTATATTTAAACTTTATATTTATTTTAGAAAATACGAAATTTTTAATATTATCCCAAGTTTCACGTGTTTTCCCATATTAATCCCAAATTTGAGTTATTTTTAGTTAATCCCAAGTATTGAGGGTCCCCTCCCATATTGATCCCGTCTACCTGTTACCTTGTTTAGCCAGTAAACTTTCCCAGATCAACGATGACATCTGAGCAGTTCATTCTTCTTCCTCAATTTGTCCTATTATTTTTTTGCACACGTCTTTTCTTCATTCCTTCCCCGTTATTTTCCAAACCCAACCTCGTTACCTTCTCCCTCTTTTCTCTTTTTAGAACCAAAACCATGTTTGAATCTTCAAAAAAAGTCAAGAACAATTCAAATAAAAATCGAATAAATATGATTGTAAGATCTTTAAGCTAGGGAGTTGCTGATCTTCAAATCCACATGCTCGTGTATGGTGCGGTGCCTTTTGCAGTAGTTTGATGTTTTACAGTAAAAGCCATAAAATTAAGATTTGATTTTGTTTATGATTCAGGCTTTGATGTGGAAATTAATGTTTATATTCATGTTTGTGTTATTGACTAGCTCCTTCTTCAGCAAATTTGATGTCGTCCGATTTGTTAGTGGAGTTCGTGTCATTGGGAACAACAGAGGACCTCCAGGTCGCAGTGCAGGAGGGCGATGCGGGTCCGAAGTGATGGGTAGCATGTTGACGAGAATGGCTAGGGGAGTACTATGGATTCAAAGGTTATTGTTTTCATGAATCGAAGATGGAGTAATGGAGGAGAGAAGGTGGAGGAATGATTGGTTTAGGGTGTAGATCTCATTGGGAAGGAGGAGGTTGTTTAATGGAGTTCCTGAGCCATGGAGTCGTGGATTTTTTATAGAGGAGAATTGGAAATGGGTGATTAATATTAGCTGCTGATGTAGATTATGGATTCGACATGGAATGTTTGAAAAAGTTTACCTACTAAACAAGTTAACAGGTAAACGTGATCAATATGGGAAGAGATCCCCAATACTCGGGATTAACTAAAAATAAATCAAATTTGAGATTAATATGGGAAGACACGTGAACTTGGGATTAATCGTGTCAATTTATCCATTTTCGAATTAATACGTAAACCTAATTATCAATTATGATTATTAAATCTTAGATACTAGATAACAAATTTTGCTTTTTAATTATAAAAAATTGCTTATTAATCATTGATTATTAAAGCTTACTTATTAATATATATAACTAATTATTATTACCTCTTGATTATTTAGTAATTATTAATTAATCAATACTAAGTATTGAATTTTATTTGCTATTAATGGTGGCAGGCTTTTAAATCTCCCCGAGATTGCCGAGATGAAAATCCCGAGATATTAGCCAAAATCCGAGATTTGACAGCTAGTTTAGTTATAAGTGTTTCAAATCTCACCCGAGATATCCGAGATATTTTTCCGAGATATTGGCCAAAATCCGAGATTTAAAACCTTGAATGGTGGTTATTTATTTTTTGGTATTAGTATATTATTATTAACACTAGTTATTTAAAATTTATTTTTACTTATCAATTACTTATTAAAAACATAAAAGTAAAACATTTTATGAAGAATAAGCATAAAAGTCCCTTGCAAATCCCTTGGAAACCTACTGTAAAATAGCTTCAAAAACACATGATGGTAAACTGTCTCAAACTGCAATGGAATTCAGCGATGGAAAAAATGATGACGTTAAACCATTGTAATTTGCTATGGTTTAGTGATGAAAACCAGAACTCAATGGTAATATTTTAAAACAAGTGGAAATAAAAAATCCTAGATAATACCCCTTACAGTTTCCACAAAAATCCATCGCTAATTTGAGATGGAATTTTCCGCCGCTAAAATCTGCCGCTATTTGCGGTTTTCTTGTTGTATCTAGTATATTTTATAGGCTCGTTGTTTATATTTGTATATGAGATACATTATTCTCTTCTGATCAGCGATTACTGTTTTTTTTTCTGTGGAAATCAGTGCTTCATTTACAAATTTTAGGTAGTATATAACATACTACATGACAAGTGGATTAGACCCCACAAGGCGGAAATCGAACTTATGACTTTTGCATCATGTTTAGGTATCTTCACCAGTTTGGATAAGGTACTTGTCATGCTTATTGTTTACTATGTTGGAAATGTTTTTTATGAAGTGAATTTATTAAAAGATTGAATAAAAAAAGGTTAACGATAATTTGTTTATGAACCATTATTATAATTGAGTCGTTTCAAGTTTACAATGGTAATATACATTTATGAACCGTTATTATAGTTGAGCCATTTCAAATTTACAACAGTAATATATATTTATGAATCATTATTATAATTGGGCCATTGCAGGCTTATAACAGTAATATATGTATGAATCATTGTTATAATTAAGCCGTTACACTTGCGCAATGGTAATATATGGATGAGTTATTATTATATTTGAGCCGTTACACTTGCACAACGATAATATAATTATACGACATTGCCATCGAGACATTACAAAAACCAATGGTTTACAATATGTTTTAAATGAAAATAAATTAAAATCCATTAACATTCCTTCAATTAATAACAAGTACATTTTCCATTCTTCTTATTTAAATTTGAGCCGTTACACTTGCACAACGATAATATATTTATACGACATTACCATCGAGGCATTACAAAAACCAATGGTTTACAATATGTTTTAAATGAAAATAAATTAAAATCCATTAACATTCCTTCAATTTAGTAACAAGTACATTTTCCATTCTTCTTATTTAAATGATAGATAGACAAAAGAGAGGACAAGAATAACACACTTTTCTTTTCGTTCTTCTTAAAAGAAAACAGACAATTTTTTTTCCTTTTCTTCTTCCTTCAACAAACCTAAACACCTTGAATAGTATTTCAGAGTGCAAAAAATTTTGACTTTTTCAATGTAAATAAGGTCAATGTTTTTAGATTAAAGAGGTTGTTTTATCCTAGAGGCAGCAACGAAATTTCGAGAACTACTTCACACCTCCGAGCAGATTGCCAAAACGTCTTCAAGAAAGTGACTTGGTGCACGACTCAACTGAAGGCATTGCTTCCAACAAACTGAAGACAATTTATCCAATAATGGCTTCAACTACTGGATTAAATTATGCTGCCCCAATTTTGATGTTCCAAGCGACAAATGAAAGGTCAGTTGAGATGCAATCTCATAAGCTATAGAAAATTTCTCATGAGATCGTCTATTAAGCATGACAATTTATGAATATTTCCAAGTTGTAGTATTAATTGATAAGTTGCCCCTAGCTAGAAAAAGAATTTTAAAACTCCCTTAGACGTAAAACTAAGGAATTCTCTTTATAAAGTTTGATTACTCGCCCCCGTATTGATGAGGATACTCGCAAGCAACATTTGAAAGAGGAAGTGCTTGCTGTTTCAAGTAATGCTAAGAAAGTTGCGGTTTTGAAACTGGATCCCAAATATTTTAAGAATCAAATTTGCAAGCTTAGTCAGAACTACAATAACAAGGAAACCAAAAACCTCAGTAGAAACCACCCCATAATAATGATTATGGATTGTTGTTTCTTTGCTAACTGTGGAAAACCGGTTCATATGGCACGAAAGTGTCGGAATAGGCCTAACTCTACATCATAGGCTAACCTGACTAAGGAGCCTCTTATGGCTATGGTTATTGATGAGATTTACCTTAATAGGGGGATTAAAGGGTTAGCAGATAGATATTAGTGCTACACGTCATGTCTGCTATGATTGTGCTATGTTTAAGACATACACGAAAATTGATGATAAGAAAGTGCTACTGTGAGATTCTTATACGCTGGGGTTAGAAGCGCAAAGCTTAAGTTTACCTGTGGGAAAATTGTCATTTTAAAAACATTATGCACACTTCAAAAATGAGAAAGAATCTCGTTTTGTGTTCTTTTTTAATAAGGCTGGGTTTACATAAACTATAGAGGCTGATTTGTACACCATCACTAAGGATGATATGTTTGTGGGTAAGAGTTATGTAACAAATAGTATATTTAATTTGGATGTTGAATGCAATAAGATAGCTACTTCTACTTATATGGTCGGTGATTTTAATATCTGATACTCTAGATTATGTCAGGTGAATAAACGAACTATAAAGAATATGATTACCCTAGGTTTTATTCCTATATGTCATTGAATGATTCTTAAAAAAAATGTGAATTTTGCAATCAAGCAAAAATAATAAAAACCCTCATATAAATGTAACTAGAGACTCGGTAACTTTAGACTTGATTCATTATGATACTTGTGAGTATGATGACACTTTGACTAATAATGGACAATGCTACTTTATCATTTTCATAGATGATTTCTCTTATTTTACTTATGTATATGCATGAAAAATAAAAGTGATACATTTGAGATGTTTAAAACTTTTATAATTGAAACTAAAAATAAGTCCAGTAAGAAAGTAAAAAGATTGCATAGTGCTAGAGGAACCGAGTATGAATCGAGTTTGTTTATTGATGTTTATAACTCACATGGAATAACACATGAACATACTACACCATATTCACCAGAAATAAACGGAAATGTTGAAAGGAAAAAATAGAACTTTAATTGAATTAGTTATTTTTTATTTTACTTAATTCTGGTGCATTAATGAATAAAAATGCAATTGACTATATGTTAAATAGAACTTCTAAGTCAAAAAGCAAGATTTTTTTTTTTTTTTTTTGAAATTCAAAGTAATTATAAACCAAATGTGTCTTACTTTTAAAATTGGGAATGTTTGGCATATGTTCATACACCTAACCCTAAAATAATTAAATTAGCAAGTAGAGCATATGAATGTGTATTTGTTGGAAATGTTGTTAATAGCAAAACATATAGATTTTATGATTTGAATACACATAACAAAATAGAATCTAACGATGTTGATTTCTTTGAATTGAGATTTCCTTTTATATTAAGGAATAGTAGGGGCACATCTAGTAATACTTTGCATAATAGAACAAAACCTACTGAGACGTCTGAACATGAACCTAGAAGAAGTAAAAAGAAAGAAGCACAAAAGATTTTGATTTTGATTTTTGTTCTTTTACTATAGATGAATTTCTCATAAACCTCCAAAAAGCTTTATCTTCATTAGATGCCGATTTTTAGAAAGAGATTGTAAATGATGAGATGGTTTTTTTTAGATTTCAATAAGACTTGACACTTGATATATTTACCACCTGGTTGTGAATACATGAATAGGTGCTTAAAAAGAAATTAAAACCTGATGGCACAGTTGATAAATATAACGCCCATTTGGTAGCTAAACGTTTTAAATAAAAAAAAAATATAGGCTTTTGGACACTTTTTCACCTGTAAGTAGAAATACATCCATTTGAGTATTAATTTCTCTTGCATCTATTTATGATTTGATTATACACTAAATGGATGTCAAAATTGCCTTTTTAAATGGCAAATTAAAAAAAGGAAATTTATATGGACCAACCTGAAGGCTTTATTATTTGTGGTTAAGAACATAAAGTTTGCAAGTTAGATAAATCTTTATATGATTTAAAACAAATATCCAAGCAATGACATGAAAATTTTGGTAACTTAATGATTTCACGTAGCTTTAGGTTAATGAAATTGAAAAATGTATTTATTATAAATCTAAAGACAATATTTGCACTATTTTATGTTTATATGTGTATGATCTACTTATTCTTGGATTAAACATTCATGCAATAAACACGGTTAAATTTTTGTTAAGTGCCAATTTTGATATGAAAGATCTAGGTGGAGTAAATGTAATTTTTAATGTTAAAATTACTAGATTCGAAAAGGAAATTTCTTTGGATCAATCCCACTATATTTAATCTTAAAGGAATACAATTACTTTGACTGTAAGCCTGAAAGTACATCATATGATCCAAATGTAAAGTTATTTAAGAATACTGATGAAGGTGTAAGACAACATGATTATGCGAGTATCATTGACATCTTTCGGTATGTCACTTATTGTACTAGATCTTGCCTATGTCGTGGATTATTGTGCAGATTTACTAGTAGATCTAGTATATAACATTGACATGCTATAGAGAGGGTTATGAAATACCTAAAACGAATCATGAACCTTGGATTACATTATGGAAAGTTTCCAGTTGTTTATAGCCTAGTTTCTAGCTGTTCTAGATACAAACTCAAATACTTTACCTGACGATTCAAAGATGACCCGTGGTTATATTTCTAGCAATGCTGGTGGATCTGTTTCTTAGAAATCCAAGAAGTAGACTATTGGCTTAGTCTATTATGGATTCTGAGATGATAGCACTAGCCACTGCTAGTGAGAAGCAGATTACTTAAGAAATATGCTAGTTGAGATTCCTTTATGTGAAAAACAAATAGTTGCTATGTTGGTCCATTACGATAGTACCGCGATTATTGCAAAAATACAAAACTGTTATTACAACAGTAAGACATGACAAATACGTCGTAAGCACAACATTGTTAGAGAGTTACTATCTTTAGAAGATGTTAAGTGGATCATATACGTAATAGTGAGAATTTGGCAGATTATTTGAGTAAAGAATTAACCAAAGAGAATGTTCTTATAACTTTTAAAAAAGGGACTATGGCCCTTAAATTGTCGAGTCATGCACAATTATAATCCGACCTAATGACCAGAGATCCCAAGAACTAGGTTCAATGGATAAAAACAAGTTATGAAGTGACATGAGTTAACCATGCTATTTGTTATTTAGAAGCATGTATTTCTAAAGTAATCAAATGATGAGTTAATTGAAACTCTTAATGAGATATATGTACTCCTATATGAAGTGGAGCACCTACCTTTAAGAGCATTCTTGATAGACTCACCTATATGAATGTGGAAATCTGATCGATTCCTATGAAATTTAAGGTAAAATTCATACAAAATTCACTAAACTAGGATAAACGTGCATGACCATAAGGCACAAACTTATTTGATCGCACTTTAGAAAGATTGTGTGTGGCCCGATGTTAGGAATGTAGTTCATGACTACGCGTCACTTTAGTTAAAACTGAATCTAATCTACTATGCAAAGGTTCAAGTTGAAAAACACATTTGTTTATGTATAATCTTATATTTTCAGTAATTGCTGATCAAAAAATACTTTAAAAATTCAAGTTAAGGATTGTTAGAAATGTTTTTATATGAAGTGAATTTATCAATTTTTTTTGAATAAAAATAAGTTAATGATAATTTATTTATGAATCATTATTGTAATTGGGTTGTTTCATGTTTTCAACGGTAATATATATATTTATAAACCATTACTATAATTGAGTCGTTGCAAATTTATAACGGTAGTATATTTATGGGACATTATTATAATTGAGCCGTTACACTTGCGTAACGATAAAATATTTACGTGACATTATTATTGAGCCGTTACATTCTGTATATTTAAACGATAGATAGACAGAAGATAAAAGAAAGGATTACAAACACTTTTCTTTTCTTTTTTCTTAAAACAAAAAAAAAAAACAGATATTTTCTTTTATTGTCTATAAATTTCAAATTTTGAATATACCTAAAAAAACAAAAAACAAACAGTTGAATAAAATCATTTTAACAAACATTCGTACTATTCAATCTAGAAACGGGTTTGATTTCAAGACGAGTAAAGATGCCGTTGAAACAAATCAAAAGCCGAGATTCCTTCCGAGCGCAGCAGCAATTATAATTAAAACAGCTAAAACACGGAACAGCACCGCATAACGTGGCCTTTCTTCTTCCAGCCCATCACCCTGTACGCTGTTTGTATATGGCAAGCATTACACGGGAACAGCGCAAGAAACGATCCGGGTCATTTATATCTTCCTCTTTTCAGCTAGTCGAAGATGGAAACAGGAAGAAGCTAATTCGGCTTTGAATCGGCTCTCCTCTCAATTATTTAGAGTTCCATTTTTTTTGTTTTTCTCTCCTTTCAAATTGTCGACTGGTTTCGTTACTTATATAGAACTGCGTTTGATCTCGAATCTTCAACATCCGAAGGTCTGCAATTATGTGTTTTTTTTCTTCCTTTTTCATTCTCTTTTACTTCTTATTGTAGTGTTATTGGTTGACTTTGATTAGCGATGTATATGTAAATGTAAAGTATATGTTATTTTAAATTTGTGAAGATTTATTTGATTTGCTGTTGATTGTGATCTGGCTAAGATCTGCTTTTGATAATGCCTCCTTCTTCTGAATTTTGTACTGCTTAATTGTTTTTTTGAATCTTGTCTGGAAATTTAACTCGAATTGCTTTTACTGTAACTGTTTGTTGAATATTGGCTAGAAATTGAACTCGAATTGCTTGTTTTTTCTTTTTTTTTTTTTTTTTTTTTTTTTTTTTTTACTTTTTTTTTTTGTGGTCTAGACAAAGATCGACGTGTGATTTCCTTTTTCTACAAGATTGAGTTTGGAATGAGTCTTATAAATTAATGTTTGTTAACTATTGTAGGATTAAGAAGTGAAGGAGCAAATTTGACTTGATTCTGAACATGGCACAGAGTAATTGGGAAGCTGATAAAATGTACGAATTTTGCTAAAGGCTTGTTTATAATTTTGATCTTTCAGTGGTTGTTTGCTTACAAGTACTTATTTTGTAGGCTTGATGTGTATATATATGATTATCTGTTGAAAAGAAACTTGCAAGCCACTGCAAAAGCGTTTATGGCTGAGGGAAAGGTTGCAACTGATCCAGTAGGTAATGGGAATTGGAACACTAATAAAAGTTTGCTGATAATACTTTGAAAATTCTTGTTAGTTCTTTAGCAGTAAAAGATTTTGGAGCTGGTGATTTTTGGTAAATCAGTTGAAAATCTGAGGTTTTGGTGTATAGTAAATGTAAGATGCATATGAAGGTTTTAGGCATAAGAGCTAAATGTATATACAGTGTTAAAAGGGCAAATGCTTCTCTCAACCAGTTAGGAATTACCATAACCCTACGTTTTCATTTACTTACAAGCAGACATTTCAAATATTCTTTGATCTTTTGATCCCTAGCCCCACTTGAGTGACTCTAATCCCTCATTTTTTTGTAATATTTTTAATTGGTAATATAATCTAGCTAAAAAAACAGCAGTAATTAGAAAACAGAGTCATGATTGAAGCAGGTTTTACATAGCTTGCTATCAGGTAGTATTGGTGTAATTTACACTGATGATGTAAGATCCTCTAGGGTGGATTCATCTTCACCTTCTAAATTAGGTGTATAGACACTTGTCAGTGAGGGGAATAGTTCCACATAAGGAGCTTAATAACACACAGAGAGATACTTGAGATTTGATGTGTGCGCGCACACGCATGGACCATGAATAAGGCAGGTTTTACATAACTTGCTATCAAGGAGTGTTGGTGTACTTACAATGATGATGGAAGATCTTCTAGGTTGGATTCATCTTCACCTTCTAAATTAGGTGCGTAGACACTCGTCAGTGAGGGGAATAGTTCCACATAACGAGCCTAATAACACACACAGGGAGATACTTAAGGCTTGATGTGTGCGTACATGTGTACGTGTGTGTGTTGTTACAGATTTTAACAACTCACTTTTTTGATTATCAATTTATTTTGATAATAACTAATAAGCGATATTTTGATATGATATCAGGGCAAACCTAAATTCATAGTGCTTAGATTCCATACTTGTTTTGCATCATTAAATATAGTACACATGTGTGGTCGACATATGTTACGCAAATGCACCAAAAATTAGATTAACATTCTTATCCTGCATAAATAAGTAGTCGCCTTTTACATTGGCAATTGTCATGTAGTAATAAGTGGTTCTCTCTGATAGACAATGTAATCAAGTCCAGTACTGTTTTATGCAGTTTGATACCATGATCTTTTGTGTCAGACTTACATGTAACATGCAATGGTCAACCACATTAGTTTTTTCCCCCCTTTTTGGTTTACTATGTCAAAATTTGCATTTGGCCAATATTTTGTATGTAAACACTCACATTTTTCGGTCCGTTCAAAGTTTTAAAGTGTTCCGGTTCAAGATGGCTAGCTAATCTTTTTTGTTTTGTTATGTCTGAAGATTCCAAATATTACAAGTTTTTAGATCGGTGTGAGTCAATAGACCATCCGATTTGAATAATTATGCAACTGCACGTCTTGTTATAAATTTCTCTTTCCAAGGATATATATTGTTATAAAATATCTGATGATACATGTCACCACAAGTACATCCATGAAATATTTGTACTCACCCAATAATGCATTTTTTCCTTTGATAACGCATTAAATTATTGCTGTGTAGATCGGTTCAAGCTTATTGATTGGCATTGGGTAGATACTTTTTGAGGGTGATCGCCCTTGTACATCTAAACTTTTTTGATATTGTGACCTTGCTAAGTCCATTTTCTTGCTATGTAAGTATGCGTGTGTATGCATATATGTTATACCATCATGTAATTTGAAATTGAATCAAACTCTCAAATTCCTGAAAAAGAATGAAGCATGTCACAACACAGCTGTTAATGATTTCTTTTGGACTTTGATGTATAAACATACCAAATTAAAATTAAATGCAATACCCATTATGTTTTATTCATGACTTCAATTGGAATATCAAAATTCTGACAATTACAGTTCGGTATCAATTAAGGTTGAAACAAAATCAAATGAAAACACAGTTTTGATAAAGAAAGGCTAACAGTATCTTATTTTTTTGGGACGAAAATCAGAACATTAAGTTTCAAGCATTACAGTTTGATTGCTGCAAGATTGGAACAAAATCAATTGGAAAATTCATTTTTGACTAGTAAAGTAAAAAAAAAAAAAAAAAAAAAAAGAATTTAATGTTTGTACATAAAAATTCAGTAAAAATACTATGTAACTTTGGAACACTAGCAAATTTACGAGATATACGAATTGTAAATCAGGAGTAACTGAAAACAAATAAATTTTCTACCAAAACCAAATTCCAAGTAATTTACCATCTCTATTTTTCAAACCATAGAATCGTCACTTCCTTTTTAAACATAAAATCATCCCAATTTGTCAATGCGAATTCTGTGCACCCTTTCAATCAAGGCTTTTTTCCTGAGCATGATTTACTAGAGTATTTTTACATTGCTTAATTACAAGATGAAAAGGGAATCTTTTTTCCCTTCTTTTAGAATTGCGGTACTGTAAGGCGAGTTAGCGAGTTTTATAAATATACGGTTATTCATTTTTGGTTATTATTTGTTTCCCAATTTTGTCTATTTTGTTTTGTTTAGCCTGTTTAACTTTACATATTTTTTTATTATAACTAGTACAGCATGTCGTGACATTTTACTATAACTAATACAGCATGTTGTGATGTATTATTCATATATACATAAAAAATGAATACTGAAATCCAAATCCGAAACTAAATATGAAATTGAAACTGACTTTTTAGTTTTTACTGATTTAAATGATTGTAATTGGCTTCAGTTCCCCGTGAATTCACTCGTTTACTCATAAACATGCGTTTTAACTTTTTTAAGTGTAAATTCTCTAAATGTAGAAGAATGATTTCTGCTACGTGAACCACGTGAAATTCCATGATGTACCCCAGATGAAATGCAGTTCCTTCATGAAACGTCCATTTAAAGCATTGTCTTTACCATAATGCAGCTATCGATGCTCCTGGGGGATTTTTATTTGAATGGTGGTCTGTTTTTTGGGACATATTCATTGCTAGAACGAATGAGAAACATTCTGAAGTTGCTGCTGCCTACATAGAGGTGAGCTTCATATGTTTATGTTCTGCCACAAGTTGAATGTATTTTGTGCATGGTAACCCATGCTGAACCTAAACAATAACATACCATTTGTCCCCTAAATTAAACCGTCTTGATGTTACTTCGTTAAGTTTCAATTTTAGTACAAGGCACTATTAAACAAGTCTAAAATATAACGAGACTGATTATTGAAATTAAAAAGACATATAAACATTGACCTGAAGTAAATAAGCAGTGGTTGTCTTGCATTTTTTAAAAAGAAGCAATTGGATCTGGGTATTAGTCCCACATCGACCTCTAAGTAGTAGGGCGTCTAGTATAAATAAGAGTTGGTAGGTGCAAATTGGAAATTTCTTTTGTTATAATATTGTTTGCCATATGTGGATTTATCCAACCGCATCAAATTATACGAATTCTGACAAAAACTGATGGGATTGATATATAAATAAAAAAAGGTTTAACATGGTTGCCTGATGAACACCAAACTATTTTGTTATGTAGACACAGCAATCCAAAGCTAGGGAGCATCAACAACAATTACAGTTGCAGCAGCTACATATGATCCAAAGACATGCACAATTACAGAGAAATAACCCAAACCATCCTTCTCTTGGTGGAGCAGTGAACACAATCAATTCTGATGGACTTTTAGGGACACCAACCGCTAGCGTTTTAGCTGCAAAGATATATGAAGAACGTCTGAAAAATCCTCATTCGATGGAATCCGATACGCAGCTTCTTGATGCTAACAGGATGGCTCTTCTTAAGTCTACAAATAACCATTCAGGGTAAATATACAGTTCTCATTTGTAGGGAGATGGCTAAAATGCAAGCTGCCTTGCATAGGAGGAAATTGTTTCGTATTTCAAGTTCAACTTACCTTTTCAGTTAGTTTTCACCCAGTTTAATTTTTTTTTCCCATGATTTTTAACTACTTTGCTGAGCTATCCATGTTGGTTTACAATTTTAATAATAATAATAATTCTTACTGGGTGAAATTACACAGTGTAAATAATGATGGTTTCCAACAAGGCACTACGTAATCAGCCTAGTTCTTTACTTAGAAGTTAAAACACCATGTGATCAGAATTTTGTTGCTTTTTAAAAATCAGGCAACTAGTTCAGGGCAATCAAGCTGGCGTGAATGCCGCACTGCAGCAAATTCAGACGCGAAATCAGCCAACAACAGTAAATCTTGATCTAAATTTCAAACCATTTCCCCTTTTTAGGTTATTAAATTGCCATTTGACAGGAAATAAAAACCGAAGGCAACTTAGGAGTAGCTCAAAGATCTCTGTCTATGGACCCATCCTCTATTTATGGTCAGGGTATAATACAGGCGAAGTCTGGACTTGGTGGTCCAGGTAAATAATGTAGCTGGTGGTTATGTACTTGTCATCCCCCCCCCCCCCCCCCCTTTTTTTTTTTTTAGTACAGAATTTCAGAGAGTAAGCTTAAATAGTATGTTAATGCATGCATATATTGGACTTAACCGTTTATTTTTGTGTTGATATCTATTACTTCTTTATACAGGATTGAATCAAGGTGTTAGTGGTCTGCCATTAAAAGGTTGGCCATTGACAGTAAGTACTTATTACCCCGCATTTTTTAACGTTACTTGAGACATTATCTCAACCAACACGTAAATGGTACTGATAGGGAATCGATCAACTACGACCAAATATGGGCCAGCAAATCCAAAAACCATTTCTACAACAAAGTCAATTTCAGCTTTTGACTCCTCAGCAGCAGCAGCAGTTTCTAGCACAAGCTCAAGCACAGGGAAATTTAGGCCCTTCACCAAATTATGGAGAGATGGATCCCAGGAGGCTTAGGGGTTTACCTAACAGAAATTTGAATGGCAAGGATGGACAGCTTATTGGAGCTGAGGGATCAGTTGGTTCTCCTATCCAGTCAAGCTCACCTAAAGTGAACCAAGCTGATTATTTAATGAAGGTTAGGTTTTCCTTTTATTACAATCATCAAATATTTTGATCGAACAAAACATTCAGTTTGTTTATGCAGCTAATGTCATTATTCATATCATCGATTTTGAATTTTTGATCATGTAGGTCATATAAAATATGTAAGGTGGTGCCTGGCGCAACGATAAGGTTACCCGGCTGGTAATCTGGAGCGTACAGGTTCGAGCCCCGGCCTCTTCACATAATGTGAGGGAAAGGCTGCGCGTGCTAATCGACCACCCCCAGAGCCCGGAAAGCCGTGAATAGTACCAGGACGGGAGACTAACCTGGGAAGTCCTCGCGCTTGAGTACGGGCTTGATTATTTATTTTATTTTAATCTTGTCCCTGCTCCTGTTCTTGTTCCATGTCAGTGATCAAGCGTACTTGTATCACTACTTCCAACTCAATCATCTCAAAGGCGATCAACACTAACATTCGATGCATTGGAAGTTATGATTTGTATAGTTACGATCATTTGTATAGTTGGTCAAATATGTTGTCGGATAACTCAATATTTTATCTGGTTTTGATACCATCTTAGAGAACCATGTATAATCGAGGGACATTTGTTCAAACAAACATCCTTCAAAGTAAAAAATTCACTTTTGTTCGTTGATCAAAAACATATTTTACCAAAAAAAAAAAAGCTTATTACCTTTCTAACGAAAATGTGTATTTTAAGCTGCATATGTTTGCCACTGGAATTGTATATATTTGCATTATACGCTGCAAATATTCATAAAATGAAAAATGAACCTATACCGCAAGAACGTGCATTCTACACTTTAAATATTAACACTTCATGCTGCAAATATTTATTTCATAAATACGTGCATTTTAAACTGCGGATATATGCAGTTTAGATAATTCGACTCTACCCGAATATCCCCCGTCACCCCGATTTACACCTTAGGATTCCATATCCGCATCTGTTTACTCCCTCCTTTCGGTCAGTAGAGTACAGTTGGAGGATTAAGTGCACATTTTCAATATTAATAGGAGTGCTTCGTGGAAGAGGTTTCGGGTAATTAGTGAAAAGGGGTGGATCCAATTTCCACTATTTCCAAACTGTCAATATGGTTTAGTTTGAGGAGGAAAAGGGGGGGGGGGGGGGGTTGTTGGTCATGGATCTATATAAGGTGCGTTTGATTTTGAACGGAAAGAGTTATTTGAAAGGGATATTTGAAGGGTAATTATTGTGAACAGGGAATGTGTTTTTTTACGAAAGGGGCAAATTGGAAAGGGCATAGTTAATTTTTAATGTTTTTGTATTTATTATTTTAATTGTTTTTGTAGTTATTATTTTAATTGTTTGTGTTTTTGTGTGTTTATTGTCGAACAAAATAGCAGAATGCAGAATACAAATTTTGTACAAACGTAGAATTTAAATTTAATAATTCAAACACCATTACAACGCAGAATAACATTTCATAAAAAACAACAACAAATACATAAAAACCTACAGCTGTCCAGTCTTCAGCTTATGAACGTAATAAAGAATATAAACGTCTAAGCTGTGCGGGATTGTCAAACAGAAAATACAAAGGGTCGTGACTCCTATTGTCTAATGCTGGTACAATATCTGCGAGCTCCCACTGCAGATAATCATCTTCATTTTGACGTACTGCCATGTACAAAGCAATCAGCTCTTCTTGATCCATGAAAGGAGCAATAGTAAAGGATTGGGTGTGTGATTTTTGGTGAGAAATGAAAATGAATGGTGGAGAATATATAGGGGAAGGAGAAGATAAATCGGTGATTCTAGAAGTTTCTTCCGCGTCGGACGTGAAAGCTAACTTTCCAACCGTTCGTCTTGAAGCGGCATTTGGGTGGGCCCTACTGAAGACGCACGCATCTGACGCCGACACAAACTTAAACTGCCCAGTCCGAAAATCAAATGCTACCTAAATATTTAAATGTTTACTCTTCACATTATTAATTATTTTGTAATAATAAATGGTTGTTTAATATGTATTCTTTTGGGAAAATCAGATTGGAATGGACTGGTTGGTATTTTCATATTAATACTTATTTGCAAATGAAAGAGAATGCAACATCTCTTACCTTCTGGCCCAAAGGATGAACAAGGAGCTCATATGGCACTTCTTATGGTCCCCATGGCCATATCCTATGCTACTAAACGGTGTTAGGTTAATGTGGGCAGTGGCGTCCATTTTTTTTTTTTTTAAATGTTATGCTGCTGGATATTGGAAGTGTTTTCACGTCAGCTTCCAACAGTGCTTTGCAGATGGTCTGACATGGTCCTTTTTTCATTGTGCTTAATGGAAAAAGCGCCAGCTATTTATCAAGCCTTATAATTTCGAAGACAGTATAGTTGATGTTTATGTTCTTAATATATAGGTAAAGATGGGCCAGATACAGCAATCCTCTGCTCAGCAACCACAAGATCCACTTCAGCAGCAGCAGATGCAACAGGTCTTAAAAACATAACATATTTTGTTTATTTGACTTTGGTTGATGGATTCCGAGTCTACATATCATGTATTTCTTTCCTATATTTTCTATAAATTAGGTCCTACCCGTGTCTTTACTTCAAAAGGAGGAATATTTGCCAGTCCATTTTGGTATTTAGCAGTGTATATAAATTTCTATATTCAAATGCAATAACTTTTTTGGTAAAAATATCGGATTAAAAAGTTGTTCTTGCACACCAATTATTTTAACCATTTATTCTGTTTCTTTCAAATGCAATCATTTTTTTATAGAAAAAGCAAAATCATAAAATCATTTTCACTATCAAGTCACAAATTCTGTAAGTTTGCTAATAATATGCAATGTTGACACACGCACATACATACATACAACCATACAACATACATATACATACATGTACACATACATATACATACATTTGCACATACATACATATACACATACATGTATGTATGTATATGATATACATATATATACATACATATATATACATATGTATATATAAACCAGTTTCTTAAACTCATATTATTATTTTTATTACAGAAAAAACTGCCTCCTTTAAAAAAGTCAGTCAAAAGATTTCTAACATTTCAGGTGTTATAATCGAAGTAAAGCAACACCATATTTTTGAGAGATTATATAGCAATTTTTTCTGGGAGATTTTTTTTTTTTTTTTTTAAATAACCTTAACCAAAAATTGATTTTTTTTGTTTCGGTTCACTCGATGATGGCACTGTACGATACTGGTACAGTACTGTCGAAATTTTGGACTTCTGTCATATACCTCGTACCTGGAGTCACATTTTACATGCATGAAATATATGACTGCATAGCCGTCATGCAGTCATATTGCATAAACACATTAAGTATGGTAGTTGCTCAGCCATAGTATTTACCGCATGATACGTGTGACTCACCACGTGCACCCATATATTTAATGTACTAAAATACAAGTTCATAATTGTTATGCATTAAAAATACGCCCGTATAACAATTATGTGGTCATGTTTTACTACATAAATATACAACTACACAGTTGTTATGTAATAGTACAATGTATCATGAAATAAGAATATGATTGCATAATTGTTATGCAATGATATATTTTATGCACTAAACCGTGATAATTGCATAATAGTAATGCAGTCATATTTTTACTGCATAAAAAATTTGACTGCATATATGGAGTCATATTTTTACTACATGATGTATGCGATTAACAGTGCCAGTCATATATTTTAAACATGCAAAACCGTTGTGCAGTCATATTCTTTTCTAATTGCTTAACACATTTCTTTGTCTGTAGTTATAAAAATATATTATAGGTCTGTACGATGAAAGACGAATCATGGATACGATATTATGTAACTATAAATTTTCGAAAAAAAAGGAGTTTTAGAAGTTAGTCTTCTCACATATTTATGATGAAGACGAATTATTGATTTATATGTCTGAATGATGAATCAATAGAAGGATCACAAGGGACCTTTTTTCCTTCACACCCTATGTACGTTTCAAAAATCACTTATGCTCGTTTTAAAAACATGTTTCAAAAAAATCTTGTATCCTTATTTTCAGCAAATAAGTGTAGTCTCTATACACTGCAAATATTTGCAGTCTACATTTGCAA
The DNA here is from genome assembly GCA_030737875.1 of Allium sativum. Classification (NCBI taxonomy): domain Eukaryota; kingdom Viridiplantae; phylum Streptophyta; class Magnoliopsida; order Asparagales; family Amaryllidaceae; genus Allium; species Allium sativum. The sequence goes on along the minus strand of CM060910.1, from coordinate 565,399,898 downwards.
AAAAAATTAAACTATAATGCGATCTTCAATGAAAATAATGATTGGTATTTCTTGAATCTTGTTTTAAAGAAAGTTATGTGGGTATTAAGTTTGAAAGTAAACAGTGAGTACTCCTTTATACGATTATATTATAGCTTTTTGGGTGGGGTTGGTGGTTTTTTTTTTTTTAAGTTTTTTTTTTTTTTTTTTTTTGGGGGGGGGGGGGGGGGGGGGATAATACACTTTACATTATGAATCAGGGACCCAAAATGATTTCTCATACTGTTATTTCTATGGAAGGTTGGAATATGGAGTTTCATTTTTATTTTTTTACCATATCGTTCAGAGAAAAAGAAAACAGGCTAATTCATCAGGAGCCGCAAACAGTACTGGAACAGGAAACACAGTGGGTCCTTCAAATTCTCCGCCGTCAACTCCATCCACTCATAATACAGGCGATGGAGTGGCTATGTCTGCAACAATGCAGCATGGTAGCAATATGCCAAAAAATTTAATGATGTATAACACAGATGGTCCAGGTGGACTTGCTTCTTCTTCTAATCAAATGGTATGCGTACTTTTCCATATGTTTACCTATGCCACAATATAACCAATTTCTTCTGGATTTCCAAACTTAGTTTTCTTTGTAAAAATGATTAAAATTTGACAACAGAAAAAAAATCGGATTCACCATGTTGTCATACCCGATATTTAAATGTATAAAAGCCACTCTTGATCCAACAAATAATGCTATGCAAAAGGAAGACAAAGATGACTGAACTTTTTAATTAATATACTTCACATGCTAAATATTAAAATTTTCCTCAATATATTTGGAGCACTGCATGTATAATTAGTAAATCTAACCCAACTATTTAACGTATCTTTCTTTTTGGCATTTCCATGTTTCAATGGAGGAAAAAGAAGTAAATTTAGAAGTTAAATAAATTAATGTATTCTGCTTGTTTAATATTCTAATGTTACAGGATGATTTGGAGCACTTTGGGAATGTTGATGCTTTAGAAGATAATGTTGAATCTTTTTTGTCTCATCAAGATGATGGAGATGGAAGGGACATATTTGCTGCACTAAAAAGTACTACTGAACACAACCCAGGACCTTCAAAAGGTTAAATCTTTATATTTTTAGTTTTATTGTTTCATTTTAAGGAATGGGATATAACCTAACCATAAGTATACTAACGTAATTCCAGGTTTTTCTTTCAACGAGGTTAGTTGCATTCGTACCAGCAATAGCAAAGTCGTGTGCTGTCATTTTTCATCCGATGGAAAGATATTGGCAAGTGCTGGACATGAGAAGAAGGTATAACTGTTTAAACCATTCCTAAGTGTAATAATTCATCTGATGCTAAAATGATTATCAAGGCTGGCATATTATCGCTGGTGCTCTTGCAATTATAAATTTAACGTATGCATAACAATGAAATTTGTAATCATTTGAGTAAAATATCGTTAGTGGCTAAGGTAGAAAATAACAGGTCCATTTCATGGATTCATGATTCATGTTTTCTTGTATTTAGTAATGGCTCTTTGCATTTTGTACCTATTTTGCACGTTGGAGGGTTTCAAGTAGAACTCAGTTGATTGATCGATTAATATTTTTATCTTAGTATCTTTCAAACATGGACCTACTTTTTTTTTAGGCTGTTCTCTGGAACACGGAAACACTGCAAACAGAAAGCACACCAGAAGACCATACTCTTATAATAACCGATATACGTTTCAGACCGAACTCAACACATTTGGCAACATCTTCTTTTGATAGAACTGTACGATACTGGAATGCAGCAGAGGTAAAATTATATCTGGATTACTATATGCCTTCGGTTCGTAGAAACACCATGTGCTTTCATTTGATCTAGTTGACCTGAAAGCTGAATTTCCAAAGTTATTGCTATTATAAAGACAGTACGTTTACAAAATGTTTTCATTGTATTTCAATCCAGCTTTGTGTGTATGTGCGATTGATTTATCAGTTATTTTGCATACATGTAACTTTGTACAAACTGACTATTTTTGTATGTGCATAACAAATTGCGCACGTTCGAATGCTGAACTGTCATAGGAGCTGCGCCGAGCACCGCTTAGGCACCATTTGACAGTTCTAGCGCTTCGCTTTTTTTTTTTTTTCCTTTGGTGCTTTATTCCGTCCTTCGTCTAAGGCGCTAAGTTTTTTCTGGTGTGCTGAAAAATAGGTGTTTTTGGTTTTATTTTGTTTATTTATTGAAGCACTCCATCTTCTAGTATAATTTCAAACTTTAGTTATGTTTTATATATTTTATATCAAAATATATAAAAGATCATTCAATCTATTTTCTATTTACAGTTCAATATAAACATCAATTTTTCATGTTCCCCAAAGCTAGTTTAATTAATTTTATGGTTTAAAAAAAAATACAATAATAGTTACTAGCTTTTCACTTCTTTGAAATACGACTTTAATGGTTGTTTCTTTCACTTTCTTATTCCATTAATTTTTAAATTCCATTTAAAACAACTTTTGTGAATATATAACCTGGTGTATTGTACTGTAACTTCAGAAAAATCCAATATTATTGTGATTTCTGATTTTTGATGTCATAATTATTAAGTACACAAATATTTAGTTACAGTCACGAGATAAATTTCATTATATACAAATTTTACTTTGTATAAGTTCATTACTATTGTAATTAATAGGATTTTGTACTTTTTTAGTTTATTGAATTTGACGTTAAACCTTTAGTTGTGTTTGTATATAATAACATATGATCCATATTACGTTAATATATAGTTATGATTTAATCAACACGAATCGAGTTTCTCATTATATGCAGTTGCTATTTTTGTTACTGTTTAATGAAAAATCAATTTGTATCAAATTATGCAGCAAGCACTTATTTTCGTCTTGGCTATGCCTGAATGCAGTTTGGGTTCTAATTTCTAAAGACATTGTTACCGCCTAGCGCTTCACTCGGCCTCAAATAGCATAGTTCAAGCGTGAGATAACATACGTGAATGTACTACGATACAACAGAACATGGTTTGCAGAACTGATTTAATTAATTAAACGGTTAACCAAGATGACATAAAAATTAATACCAATATGTTCGAAATTAATGCACAGGTGCACATATCATTTAGTTTGTGTCTTTCTATGTGTGATTGTTCTAATTATTTCCTGTCATGGTTTCTTTGCAGCCAAGTTATTGCTTGAACACATTTACTGGACATGGCTCCCAAGTGACATCAATTGATTTTCATCCAAATAAGACAGAAGTTTTATGTTCGTGTGATGGCAATGGTGAAATTCGTCTCTGGAATGTGAACCAGTATACTACATGTACACGCATAACCAAGGTTGATACTTTTAGTTCTCTTACAACATATATGTGTATTACAACCATTGTTTTAAAAAACCCGCCTCAAGGGAGCGCCTTGAGGAAATAAGAGATAAAACACCTTGAGGCTTATTCCAAAAAGCTTTTTTACCTATAAAGCTTAAGCCTCAACAGCCTAAGACATATAAAGCGCATAAACTGTACGCCTCGCACGCCTCAAACAAACGAGGCATATGGCTTAATTTTTTTAATCTTTAGTTGCGGATGCTGACACTGATAAAAGTCATTAAACTTCAAATATTCAATGGAAATAAAAAAAGGCAATATGAGAAAATAAAAATTAGATTTTTTTTTTTTTTTTTTTTTTTTTACTTTTCAAATTTAATATCGACACGATCAAGTAAGATTGTTTATGAAATAATGATCATGAGCAAAGAAAATGTGATGACTTTTCTCATTGTTATTTAGAGAATGATTTTTAAATAATCTTTGTTAAATCTCGAGAAATGAATTTTGCAGATCGATTTGAATTGATAGAACGTATCAAAATTGGAGTTTGATGGAATCATATGAGTTTCGATTATTTATTTTTAATCTATACAAAAAATATACACTTGGTAAAAGTCAGATTGTAAATTATTTGTTTTTCATTTTTTGCATCGGTCAATTTAAAATGTCAGAATTTCTTTATTTGTTTTGCGTTTTATTTTTACTAGAAAAGCTTATGTCTCAACGCTTCGAGGCTTACACCTCGCCTAGTAGACCTGAAAAACGCCTCATGAATGCCTTTCGCTTTTTAAAACTTTGATTATAACATTGCCAAAAATGAATCCCTTGTTTTTTCCCCCAACACTCTTTAGATATTCATATACATGAACATCCGAATATCCTGAACTTAAGCCTTTCAGCTTCTGCAATTTTTTAAAGGTTTTTTTATTCACTTTCAAATATCATATTTAAGCTCCCACCTTTGCTTACCTCTTCTGTCATATGCGTACCATATTTCAGTTTTAAAGTATACTAGAGAATGAATAATGTATATCCTGTTGAAATACCACTCGTAAAGCATTATCCGTCCTTCTGATGTAAAACTACCATACCTCACTTGATCACCAGCTGTCTAAAAGTTTCATGGAAAATATTTGTAGCAGTGTAATTTACTTTTATACCTTATGCTGTTTGGTAAGATTATTATTATTATTATTGTTATTGTTATAACAACTAGAGTATGACATGTATGCTGTAAGCATGCATGCATGATCTAGAGATGCATGAGTTTGTGAAATGTTGAAAGGGTATTCTTTGTTTTTGATACACTGACCAATTCTATGCAATCAATTTCCTTTATATACTAGACTAGATATAATGAAGATCACTGCTGCTGCTGCTGTTGCTGTTAGTAGTGTAATAATTTAATTAAGTTGCGTATGTTAATGGGTATGTATTTCCCTCTTAATAGGGTGCATCTGCACAAGTTAGGTTCCAGCCTAGAATGGGGAGACTACTAGCTGCCGCTTCAGAAAATATAGTTTCTATACTTGATGTTGAAACTGACATCAGTACACACTCATTTCAGGTACTAATTCTGTTTACCGATACTCTGAAGATGCTCTAATTATATATTTATATAATGCTATCTTAATTCTGATAAATAAGATTTTTCGCCAATTAAAGTCAAATATATGTAATTTACGTATGTTTGCATTTGCAAATAGCAAGATTAAAGATTTGATCAAATATATGTAATTTACGTATGTTTGCATTTGCAAATAGCAAGATTAAAGATTTGAAACTGTCGTATGCAGGGTCATACAAAGGAGGTGATGTCTATATGCTGGAACAATACCGGTGAATATCTGGCTTCCGTAAGTCAGGATTCTGTTAAAGTTTGGTCAATTGCAACAGGAGAATGCATTCATGAGCTCAGCACAACCGCAAACAAATTCCATTCGTGTGTTTTCCATCCAAACTATTCCACTTTCTTGGTTATTGGAGGTTACCAGGTGAAATGTTCATGCAATTTTTGTTTGTTTGAAACTTGACTTGAAAACATATCATTTCTTCTCTTAAGACCATGGCCCTAAATTATGTAATGTTGCAGACAATAGAAGTATGGAATATGATGGAAAATCAGACGATGACTGTTCCTGCACATGAAGGTCCAATTGCTGCATTGGCTCAGTCTCCTACTACTGGAATGGTGGCATCAGCAAGTCATGACAAATCCGTGAAGCTGTGGAAATAGACTTAAAAATAATGGCAATGGCGGAATAAAGGCACAAAATAATACATTACTATATTTACATATATGGAACTGGTTAATTTAATTGTATGTTACTTTAGGCTAATGTCCGAATCTGTGTAAAATACATGATGATTGTCGTTTGTAGAGGTGGAGCAATTTACGGCGAAGGCGGCGATTGGACTATATAGAAAATAATGTCATTAGTAATTATGGTGTTATGGCCTTTGCTATGTTTGTTTCATGTTTATGTAAACGGTGTCCTATTTTTATTGATAACTGAGATGCAACATGGTTGGTAATTGAACAGATATTTTATGGTCTATACATTTTATTTTATGGTACTAATTTTTGCTCTGAATTATATGTTTGTCTGTTAAGAACCATTCAAACTTTTATATAAATATAATGCTTTTATTCGCTGGTGTGTCATTGAATACAAACAAATCACGTTGTTCCTTTGTCCGTGGTATACTAGTTTACGTAACCATTCAAGCTTGTTCACCGTTCAACGAAAATACCTTTAACTGAACTTGGAATTATAGTATGATGATGGTATATTGGTAATGTATATATATATGTATGATATGGTATTCACTTCAAAAGTTATGTTCAAACTTTAAACTGACTACTACATCGGTCCATCCACGGAGGCATGCGTATGCATACCTGGGCTACAGCCCATAGACAAGCAAAATCAAACCAAACTAAAAGTTTGGCTTTTTTATTTTCTGCTCCATATAGCGCGAACATGTTCATCATATTCTTATTCTATGATCTTGCTTAAATCTCAGTCTTTTGTTCTCTCTCATCCTCCCACTTCCTTGGTTTTTGAGTAGGCTATTAGTCACAGAAGTCACAAAACATAGATGCATTTCGTTTCTTCTTTTCTTAAAGAAGCATTCCACATACACTCAATCATTTTGCAGTATAATACAATAAACATAAGACAGGTACAGTATCAACACTCTTAAAAATACAAAAACTTACTTGAATTTCAGAAGAAAACTGGTACAACAGAGGCATATATAAACTTCACAGGAGCATATTATTTCCTCTCCTTGACCTTCACCATCAGCCCACCTTTCATCTTCGCAATCAAATTAAGCTCATACTCCCTCTTCCTGTCTTTGTCCACCAGTTCCACCTCAAACCTCTCCAGCACAGCCGCTGCAACCATCTTCATCTGAACGTAGGCCATGTCCTTCCCCAAGCACATCCTCGGCCCAGCATGAAACACTGGGTATACGTACGGGCTCCTTGGCTGAAACACCCCTTCCTCATCCAGCCACCTCTCCGGCCTGTACTCCTCGCACTTCTCCCCCCATATCTCCGTCGACCTCCCCATTGCGTACGAATTGTAAATCACCAACCTCCCCTTCCTCACCTCCGTCCCATCTGGCAGCACATCGTCCTCCACGCTCCTCCTCTGCTGCAGCGGCACTGGCGGGTGCAGCCTCAGTGTCTCCGACAACGCCGCGTGCATGTAATCCATCTCCCTCACCTGACTCAAACTAAACATCCGTAAGCTCTTATCCTTTCCTCTTACCCTCTCAATCTCATCCAAAAGCCTGCGGACGATTTTTCGCCTCCCTCTAAGATCCCAGAAGAACCACGCCAGCGTCGCTGATGTCGAGTCCCTCCCCGCCAGCACGAAGCTCACCACCACATCCCTCAAAAACTCCTCATCGTACCCCTCGCTCTCCGCTATGAACCTTGACAGCATGTTGTCACCGAGAACCTCACCGCCCTTCTTCGACCTCACCGCCTTCATGGCGAAGCGGTGCACGATCCCGATCTTCTCCTTCACCCCCCTCTCCGATCCGATATTCAGAAGCCTCTTCAACCTCCAGAGCCCAGGAACCACACTGGAGAACCTCTCCACGCAGAGGCTGCTGGCTCGTTCGAACGCCTCATTGAACTCCCTTCCTTCTTTGTCGCCGTCATTGTCCCCCAGTATGTCAAGATCTCCGTCGAACACGACCTTGCAGACGTTGTTGAAGGCGAACCGGTCGAGCAGGTCCTGCATGTCGAACGCCTTTTCATCATGTGAGCGCTCGCTTAGGGCTGGGAGCAGACGCGTCATTGCTTGGGAGTGGATGTTGGACACAATGAAGGTGCGGATCACTTTCGTGCTGAACTCTAGAGAGGCTGTGCGCCGCTGCAGCTTCCAGTGCTCGCCGTCCGAGTTGAAGATGCCGTCACCAAGGAAATCGTGCAGTATGGATATTGAGTCGCGGCCTTTGATGTAGGAGTTGAATTTGGTTTTTGTAATGTGTTCAACCGTGGCGGGGTTGGCGGTGATGACGCCCATGAACGTGAGGACTGTCCCGGACGGGGAGGAGTTTAACAGGTCGGAGGTCCATTCGACTATTCTGTGCCCATTTTTTATGAGTTGGAAAAGAGATTTTGGGTTTGTTTGTTCATTGGTTTGTTTTGGTTTTAGAAGGTAGAAGAGTGTGATTATGGCCAGGGTGGGGAATAGGATGGTGATCAGAGGAAGAACTAGGAGTGACATTGGAAACTACAGTAGGCAGAAATGGAAATGCATGTGTTCTGGACCTGCTGGTTTTAAGAGTTGTGCGATTGGATCTAGGTGCGTGTGCTGCGGTGGCCATAGGCCCATAATTAAGGAGATAAAAATGAGTAAATAAGTCTCATTTGCAAATCACAATGTCAACTATCCTATAATTATTTTATTAAGTTTGCTTATAAAGAAATTTAAGTAATGGTGCTTGCCTCCCTTTTGCTGAAAGAAGGGTGTTCTTTGCGTAGGCTAATGAGTATTTGGTATGACTGCTTATGCAGCTGTAGTGTGTTTGCATTGAGGTGAGCGTGGTGTTGTGACTGCTTTTGTAGCAAATTGTGTGATTTTGCCTTGTAATGTTTGTGTCTGCCTGGCTGCAGATATCAATTTTGTAACTGGTTTAGGTGTTATGTCATATTTTTCATTTTCACGGTTTTGAACTCTAGAATGATTGTATTAGATAGACATTTTGCCTATCTTAGTATTGTATCATTATTTGTTGTATCATTATTTGTTGTAATGAAAAGTGTTACGGATCACTTTAAAATTCGGTTGGTTTTATAATTTTTTTTAATAAATAAGCCCATTTACAAGTTCAAAACACTTGTGGATCAATACATTAAAAGCTTAATATACCTTAAAAATATGATATATTTTAAGCTAAGCTTTGTTTACAAACTCAAGCATCACTCTATAAATATTTACTGATTTTAATATATCTTTAACTTTTTTAATAGTTGTAGTATGTTTGCTAGTATTATAATAAACTATCAAAAACGCCACTCTGCATATATTATCGAATATTAGCATCAATTACAAAAACACTCTCTGTATTTATTATTGAATCTTAGCATTGCTTAACAAAAACGTTCCTCTGTATTTAATATCAAATCTTGCTTAAAAATAAGACTCAATAATTAAACTTTCTTTACAAATACAAAATGTTCATCAATGAATTTGATTAATACCACTTGAAAAAGATACAAATTGGCTTAAATCTTGTTTTTTCAATTTGTTATCACATAAAAAACAAAACCAAAAAATTATGGAAATAGCTAATAAACGTTTGTGGGCAACACTTGTATTCCCTAAACGAAGCCCCTGCTATGACTGTTAATTTTGTAAGAATGTCTGATGCCCGTTCATGTCTATGATTGAAATATGTTCACCCAAGTCCGTTCGATTTTCATTTAAGACACGAGCTAAGTCAACAAAATTTATACGAAAAAATATCACATCTAATCCGTTTTCGTTTGAATTTCTTATAATTCAATATATGATCGATGGAAAATCCACAAAAAAGTATAAAATTTGGTTTCAATAGTCATGTCTGTCCGTGTTCAATAAACATCTTTCCGTGTCTGACTAATTTCGTTTTGGACGCAGGCAAAAACAAAGAAAAACTTTTACGAGAGAAAAAATAATCTCATTTGGTTCTTGCTCGGATTGATTATATTAAGATAAAAACTAAACATACCTCCGTGCGGTTCGGTCCTACCAATTTACACACTAAGCTCATGCAAGTTGTGCATATTTAAAAACCAATCATATCCAGTTATATAAGTCCGATACACAATTTTTTAGTTTAATTTTTTATCAAAATAATCATTAGAAAAGTTTGTTTACTGTTATTGTCCAAAACCAATTTTTTCGAAACCAAAATAATACCCTTTCTTTTTCAAAATTGTTTTTTCCCAATGTTTTTAGCGTTCTAAATTTTAATGTCTAAAATTTTTACAAAATATCCATTACATTTCAACTCTACTTCAGATCAATCGTTATGATTCTATTTCTATACTACGATATCCTTTGATTGATATGAATGGATTAATTAAAAAAATGCAATAAAATATTAGTATTAGGTCCTTTCAATTTATTGTATAAACTATATCCCTACCTAAAAAAGCGATATTCACAAGAATATATGGATAGCTTACATATCTTATTAACATAACCTTGAACCATATGCGTTTATAATTCATAATCATTGTAATTCACACCATAATGACCGTTGATCGTCGCTAATCTATGAATTAGAAAAGCGCGATATTTAAATTAAATTCTGCAAGCATACAGGTGCGTAGCATACAGGTCGAACATAGGGAGGTGTAATTAAAAATTATTATCTATTTATTCTTGGGCGAGTTAGACAATAGTTGGGGGTTGGTTTTGAAAACAAAGCTATTGAATTTACTATGGACCTGAATCTAATCAGATCAATACCAAATTCAACCACAAAAACGAAGAACAAATACTAGAAATGAACAATAAACAAAAAAACAACAGAAATTAAATTAGTATTGCCGTTGAATCTAATCAACGGTCAATCCTAATAAGCAATAGAAATAACACCAACAATTCGTGTTCTTCCCAAAACTAATTGAGTAGATACACAAATTTGTTATATAAGAAAAGTAAATAAACTAGAACAAAGGAGAACTTTATTAAAACTAAATGACAGTACAGAATACAGAATAATTGCATAAAAAAAAATGGCCTTCCTTTACAATGATACAATGGTCTTTTTATACAGGATGTAGCCTTCTCCCTTATTTGAATACAATACCCACAGAATAAATACATGAAAATATCCTTTCCAGAATGAAGGAATATTCCTTGCTTGATTGAAGAATTGTAATTAATGTCCTTCCTTTTGATGCATTGCACAGTCAGTGAGAATATAAGGATGTGTTTAATTGAAGATGTGTGATTAAAACATTCCCTTCTTTTTGCATGGCAATTAAATACGATTAATTGGATTTGAATTCTTGAGGGGATTATGCTAAAATTCAAAAATCCTTATTAAGTGCATGCATTATATACATACATAAGAATATATACATATAACACATCACTATTCCTTATATTCTTCATAGCAAAGGGGCAGTGTGAATGTTCCGTTCTTTGGCAAAAAGTGAGCTTGACGGGGATCAAACTCAGGTCTCTCAGTACAAATCTCTATGCATTTACCAGTGAGCTACAACTTCTTTTGGGACTGAGAAAGTGTTGACATAAGGAAATAGCTTTTTCTTTGTAGTTGACCTTTAATTTGAAATGAAAGAGGCATCACTTGACAATCTGTAAATACACATAAAAATACCCAAAGTATCATTTATTTATTTATAAAAGATAAAGTATAAGAGCATTAAATAAACATATTTCTATGTTAATCAAATACCCCCACACTTATCTTTTACTTGTCCTCGCGTAAAACAAAAATTAAAAACTAACTAGATAGGTCACACTTTCGTAGGAAACACGATTGCACTGAGCATATGCAACAAGCCGTTAAACCTCTAGGTGTCCCTAGTAGGACGAGTGATGTCTCGTGAGGGTTTTCAGCGGATACTACCCACAAAATCCAAATGCAGTATGCTATGGCTCTAATGTAACTACATGAATGAAGCAGACATATGCAAATAAAAATGAAAACACGACTTTTTTTTAGGAAAGTGGTACAACAAATTAAGTTGACAATTTCTAATCAGTTGATTTTATTTTAGATACCTTAACTTGTCACAAATTTTCAACATAAATCAAGTTTTCAAATGTTAAATTCCAGTTTGGCCAGTTGGTTCGGTCGACAACATAGTGCAGCCATGAAATAAATTCTTAGTTTGCTTGTCACAGTTTGTAAAGTGGTATTCTAATTTCCTTGTGTATGGCTAGTCGAATCAACAAGGTCAAGAAATGTTTGGGCATCATCGCTTATTCTCTATATATAAAAGTTAAAATTTATGATTAATTACATACACCTAACTTAAAAGACCAAGGTATACCACCCATACACTGCCTTGCGGACTGACGGAGAGTTGGGACAGAGCTTGGCGGATTGTGCAGACCGACGCTGATTTTGTCAACAACATGTCGGTAATCCTTAGGCGTCCAATCTCATAAAATGAGACCAAGATATTCCAACGCTGACTTTGTCAACAACATGTCGGATAGAGCTTGGCGGGTTTGCACACCAACGCTAGATATACAAGCAATGTTGGATACCCTTGGATTACTATTATTATTATTGTTGAAAATATAAGCACAAAAGAGAGTTACACGAATTCAACTTAACATAACTTAGTTTTAAAGATTCGAAAAGCCAATATAAGTATTTTAAGTCCTCCACTTATTTAAACAAAGACTACAATATAGAATAGATTTCATGGCCATCACCTAAGAATCTCCCTATGTACCGATTACACTATTATTCCTCAAAATTAAACTTTTCATTATATTTCTTATTCGATCAAAGTTGAGAGAAAAAAAATACTATCAACTGACTAAAAATTGTAAACTTATTTAGCTGTATCAATCTAAAATGAGTCATGCTTTTTTTTTTTTTAAAGGAAAAAAATTTGGCATGTTACTATGACCTAAAATGCATGATTGTCTAATCTAAATGCATGAAAACGAAAAGGAAAAGAAATTAAAGAAAAATGAAAAGGATGCAATGCAGACTCCCCCCACACTTGGACTAAACAGTGTCCACACTGTAAACACATTTCCTAAATGTGAAAGATAGAATCCAAAGATGGATTAAATGCAAAATGATTTGTAAAATAAAATGCAATTTAGCAACTATATGTGTGTGAAAATCATATGCAAGATGAAATCTATGAAGATGATAAATGGTTTGTGAAGAATGAAATTTCCTTTTCCCCCCACACTTGTTCTTATCGAAAATGTTAAGTGATGGTTTCTTACCTCCAAATTCGTAAGGTATCATAGGCATGTCAATAGATTCTGAAATCAAAATCTTCCCTATGAAAAGTTTGTTGAGACAATGATTTGTGTTATTCAGCAGAAGATTATCAAAATCCCATAAATTTGAGCGTTTAACCACAATTTCTTTTGATGATATGGAATTACGATTATCTTTGAGATGTTCCATATATTCATCCTCGTCATTTAAAAGTTTAAGTTCGTCTTCAAAATTTTCTTCAAAAGACATAGTGGATATGTTTATTGAGGCAAGAGAAATTTCTTGAAGGGCTAAATCTGATGTGTCTTCTTCAACTGTTTCAATCACGTCAACTTATCCTATTTCAGAATATTTGGGTTGATGAAAAATATTCAATTCAATGGTTAAGTGCCCAAACGATAGTCGAAGTTGGCCGCTCCTACAATTTATGATAGCGTTTGAGGTGGCTAAGAAGGGACGTCCCAAAATCAATGGAATTTGACTACCATGACTCAAAACAGGCTCGGTTTCTAGAACTATGAAATCGACAGGGATGTAAAATTGTTCAATTTGAATCAAAATGTCTTCAATTATACCCAATCGTTTTTTAAAAGATCGATCAGCTAACTGAAGAGTGGTGTTTGTTGGTTTAATCTCCCCTAATCCAAGTTGACGATAAACAGTGTAAGGAAGAAGATTTACACTGGCACCAAGATCAAGTAGGGCACGAGATATGTGAATGTTTCCTATTTTGCAATCAATTGTAGGGCAACCAGGGTCTTTGTACTTGACTGGGGTAGGATTCGAAAGAATGGAGCTTGTATTCGCAGTCAGAAAGGCAGTTTTAGGAACATTAGTGACTCGTTTTCGGGTGCATAGCTCTTTGAGACACTTGACATATTGAGGAATTTGTTCGATGGTGTCTAAGAGTGGAATATTGACACGAACTTGTTTGAAGATTTCAAGAATTTTTTCAAAATTCGCATCCTTCTTCTTATTGTTAAGTCTACGAGGATAAGGGGCTATTGGTTTATAGACTCTTTCAGAATTTTGATCGTTCGAAGAAGAAGGTTTTGATGTGGAAAGTGACTGAGGTACAGGAATAGAAGGTGAGATGCTGGGATTGCCAACATTAGAGGAGGAGATATTGTCGGGGTTGCCGACATTAGAAGAAGAGATGTTGGGATTGCCAACATTCGAAGAAGATGGGGTTTCATAAGGTTCCAAGGAGTTGGCATTGGTTGCCATCGCAAGAGTGTCAAGCTTTTCAATTAGGGTTGAAATCGAATGGTTGTCGGGATTGCCAACATTATTGTCAATCATTTTTCTAGACCTCAGGGTGGTGACAACGTTAACCGAATTATTTCCATCCTCACAAGAATTCACAGTACGAGAGTTATATTTTGGATTCACCTCGGATTGACTAGTTAACTTTCCTTTCTCATTACTTTTCATTAGTTCCTTCATCATATTCATCATTTGTTCGAGTTTAACATCTTGATTATTTATTTGTTTTTCTAATCGAACAATATCTTGTGAAGGTTGAGAAGATTGAGATGATTGAAAATTGGGGTGCCTATAAGGTTGTTTGGATAGGGGTGCAGCTTGAGAGGTTTGAGACTTGGGAGATGAAGCTTGGTAATTCGGGTTGGGGATAAAGGGTTGCACATGAGATGGGTTTGCCGAATTATTATGGTTTGACCAAGAAAATTTTGGGTGGTTTCTCCAACCAGGATTGTACGTGGATGAGTAAGGATTATTTTGAGCTATAGCATTGGCTTGGTCTTGAGGGTAATAGTAGGGTAGCCCTTCTCCGACTTGAGGAGTTTGATTTTCTAAGGAAATTTGATTTGGGTCCACGACATGCACTCCTCTAGTAGAAGTACGAACATGAACACGAATTGATTCCCATTGCATGTCCTTTTCAGAATAATCTTCTAAGAATTGCCAAGCTTCATCGGCCGTCTTAGACATAAAGTCTCCTCCACACATTGATTCTAGTTGAGTTCTAGACTGATAGTTTAGCCCTTCATATGCAATTTGACATAAGTGATCTTTTAGAATTCCATGATGAGGGCAACTATACAATAGTTGGTTGAATCTCTCAAAATATTTTGAAAAAGTTTCCCCCTCATTCTGACAAAACTGATTTATTTCAGTTCGAATTTTGGGAGTTTTATGGAAAGGGAATTTTTTTTTCAAGAATATAGTGACAAATTCATCCCAACTTCTTATGGAATGTTTTGGAAGAGAATTTAGCCATCTTTTAGCGCTTTCAAGTAATGCAAATGGAATTAGCCTTAGCTTGATCGATTCGTTAGACAATTGTTGCATTTTTGTTGTGGATGCATACAATTCAAATTCACTTAGAAATTCATAAGCATTTTCAGACCCAGTAAATTTTGGTACCCCTTGAATGAAAGAATGTTTAAGTTCAAAATTGTTTCCTTCAGCTGGTAGGAATACGATGACAGAGGGTTGGACGGTCCTAGTTGGATACATCGGTCACGAAGAGATAAGGGTCTATCCATATTGAGATTATGCAAGTTTTGATTTGTTTGATTTTGATCCATCCTAGTATCAAAATTTTGATTTATTTGAGAACCCCTAAGAGAATTATTTTGGCTAACACTTTTTTCACTCATTATTGTTAGACGCACGCACAGAAATTAGCTACAATGAAATTTTCTGTCCTTAATGGCTCCTAACCCAAAATTATAAAGTGACACGTTTGATTACTTAGATCAAAAGATTTCTCAGCCAGTTAACGGACAGGAGTTATCGGTGCACCAGGAATCACCCTAGCAATGCAGCCGAAGGTTTAAGTACCTTCAGAGTAACAATCGATATAATATTTACGAATCACCGTAATATTTATAAACGATTATTTCTCTGCCGTAGTCTAGACACCAAGAAATAATTCGTTCCAAATGAATCAACTATCACAATACAATTAAGCCCTAGATGAGTCCGTGACTCCCTTAAGTCCAACGTCTAACCGTTATTATTAGTTAGATTCTACGATGAAACGCAATTTGTGGGCTAAGGAAAGGGTGATGAAATCCCTCACCTTATGTGAATTGGGGTATTGCCCTTAACAGAATGAAAAAAAATGCAGAAATAACAACAATCAGACAAAATAATTGCAGAAATTAAAAATTGTACATTGCAAGCCGCTGCCCCTGCAGAAATTTTTACAACAATTGTCTATATTTTTTTCTTTTTGCAGCAGAGCACCTGTAGAGTTTTAAAAATTCTCACCTTGATCGGCAGTCCTCCAGTGAATTTGGGAAGCGCTAGCGCGTTCACACCCCACTTGGTGTGCAACCGCTCCAACAATTCGAATTTTGTTTGCAAGTTGACTGATTTTTGAATCTCTTTGTTTGTTGTGTGGGCCTTTTTTCGCTTCTAACTCTTTTTTTTTTGAAGAAAAGACAAGGTAGAGAAACAACAAATTAAGAACTAAATTGGAAGGAAGAAATAAAATTAAAAACTAAACTAAACAAAAACAATTTACTCTAAAACAAAATCCGACACTCGCTCAATCAATTAAAACACTTTTTTTTTTGGTTTGTTTGAGAAGAAAATAAAATAAAAAAATAAACTAGACTAACCAAACACAAAACAAAAGAAACAAGCTAAAGTAGACTCCAACAAAACAAAGCGATAAAACCTGACAAAGAGACAAGAACAAAGCGACAACACTCACGCACCCAATTGGCAGATCACACGCACTCAGCCGGTCACAAAATGAGCGTACACAACCCTAAGAACGAACCAGGTTTGACTATCCAATTATTGTAATATATATATAAAAAAAAATCACGCTAGTCCAATTATGAGACAATCACGCCCCCTATTTCTTTGATTTCCCAAACGCACTTCCTTTACTTTTCAGGAAGCAAATCACAAGTATGAAATTTATTTCTTCAAATCAACCACAAAAGAAATGACTATAAAACAGTGCCACACACACAAGCTTCAGCAAGTCACACACAGAATAGCGAACAGTGAGACCGAAAAGAAACAGTCAACAATGAAAATCCCTTCCTTCTTTGATACCCCTTCTCTTTTATGTTTCAACCCAGATAAATCACGCACAAAACAAAAAATCAACTCAGACCTTCCTTTGTTTTTTTTTTTTTTTTTCGCTCTTCTGGTCTCGAATCAACTCAGCTTGATTCTAATCGAATTGAGTTTTTAATCGCATTTAGGAGTTGCGATTTGGAAGACCGGGAGGTTTTTGCTGGCGCAGGAAGATGTATGGGCGGTGGATGAATGTTGGGTTGAAGTGGTGTTTGCAAGGTGACTTTGCAGTTGCGGAGGCAATGAAGGGGGAGGTGTTGTTGGACGTGAGGAGGGTTGGATGCAAGTGGTGGTTTGCGTGTTGGTGTAGGGTTAGAAAATGGAAGAAGACAGTGGCTTTGTAGTAGAGGATGGGTGTGAATTTTGAATGGCGTGGATCTACAGAGAAGAAAATAAGGGAAAGAAATGTGAGAAAAGGGAGAGAATTAAAAGCAGAGAGGGAAATAAGGGAAAAATTAATGAAAAGATCTTTTTTTTTTTCGAGAAAGAAATCAGGTTGTAATGGAAAGGTAAGAAGGGAAAGAAATGAAGACAAAAAAATAAGAAACTGAATAAAAATGGGCAAGTTTTTTTTTTTTTTTTTCTCTGTTTAGTTGATGGCAGTACCAATCAAATTGATAAACCAAATTACTAAACCAGATATTTTTTCGAATTGGAATGGAATTCAAAAATGGGAAAGAAATCAGAGGATAAGAAAAAAAAGTTTTTTTTTATTTAGAAGATTATGGCTACAACTATCAATACCAAATCAACAAAATGAGATTTTTTTTTTTTTGAAAGTTTGGAAAAGAAGATAGGGAATCAAATGTATTGAAAAACAGGAAAGAAAGTCGTGAAACAAAATGAGAAAGAATTGCCAAGTTTTTTTTTTTAAATGAAGAGAGAGAGGAACTTGTAAAAAAAGGAATAGACTGAGGAAAAAAAAAAAGAAAAAAAAGAAAAACTAGCAAGATTTTTTTTCTTGTTTTTGGAGATTGAAATATCAATAAATAATATCCAATCTACCAATCAAGAGTTTTTTTTCTACTGAACAAAACAAAACAAAAACAAGAAGAAAAAAAACAAAAAAAAACTAACATGAATCAGAATTAAATAAATAATAAAATTTAACGTTACCTCCCCGACAACGGCGCCAAAAACTTGATCGTCGCTAATCTATGAATTAGAAAAGCGCGATATTTAAATTAAATTCTGCAAGCATACAGGTGCGTAGCATACAGGTCGAACACAGGGAGGTGTAATTAAAAATTATTATCTATTTATTCTTGGGCGAGTTAGACAATAGTTGGGGGTTGGTTTTGAAAACAAAGCTATTGAATTTACTATGGACCTGAATCTAATCAGACCAATACCAAATTCAACCACAAAAACGAAGAACAAATACTAGAAATGAACAATAAACAAAAAAAAAAAAAAACAACAGAAATTAAATTAGTATTGCCGTTGAATCTAATCAACGGTCAATCCTAATAAGCAATAGAAATAACACTAACAATTCGTGTTCTTCCCAAAACTAATTGAGTAGATACACAAATTTGTTATATAAGAAAAGTAAATAAACTAGAACAAAGGAGAACTTTATTAAAACTAAATGACAGTACAGAATACAGAATAATTGCATAAAAAATGGCCTTCCTTTACAATGATACAGTTGTCTTTTTATACAGGATGTAGCCTTCTCCCTTATTTGAATACAAGACCCACAGAATAAATACATGAAAATATCCTTTCCAGAATGAAGGAATATTCCTTGCTTGATTGAAGAATTGTAATTAATGTCCTTCCTTTTGATGCATTGCACAGTCAGTGAGAAGATAAGGATGTGTGATTAAAACATTCCCTTCTTTTTGCATGGCAATTAAATACGACTAATTGGATTTGAATTCTTGAGGGGATTATGCTAAAATTCAAAAATCCTTATTAAGTGCATGCATTATATACATACATAAGAATATATACATATAACACATCACTATTCCTTATATTCTTCATAGCAAAGGGGTAGTGTGAATGTTCCGTTCTTTGGCAAAAAGTGAGCTTGACGGGGATCAAACTCAGGTCTCTCAGTACAATTCTCTATGCATTTACCAGTGAGCTACAACTTCTTTTGGGACTGAGAAAGTGTTGACATAAGGAAGTAGATTTTTCTTTGTAGTTGGCCTTTAATTTGAAATGAAAGAGGCATCACTTGACAATCTGTAAATACACATAAAAATACCCAAAGTATCATTTATTTATTTATAAAAGATAAAGTATAAGAGCATTAAATAAACATATTTCTATGTTAATCAACCGTCTTTAAATTTTGAAAACAAGATAAGATAAAGAAAACCAACAAATTCAATAAAGATGATGATAATTTGAAAGAAATAATTTAAAACAATATATTTTAGAATGAGGGATATGTCCCTAAATTTCATAGAAAAGTAAAATAAATTCTTTTCATGGACTAATAGGGGAAAATTCTATTTTATAAACATTTTTTTTGAAAATAAATTATAAATAGAAATGGTTTTCATTGAACATAAGCTTTTATTGGCTTGAGAATATTTTGTTTAAACAAGAATATATAAATGGTTTACTAATTATGATTTATAGACTGAAGCTTTAATTTTATTATGGGAAACACCATTTCCTTTTATTTTCCATGCTCAAAACAGACGCTGCACTAGCGTGGTAAGGGGAAAGTTTCTTTCATTTTTTTTATTAGAATGATCCTGGTGGTAGCCTGGGAGTATTTAAGCATTTTTATTCACTTTTTCCATAATTGGTAAAAAAACAGACTTGATTTTTTTTTAAAATAAATAATAGTATAACAAAAGGGAGAATCGCGTCATTCTCCAGTGGCTCACAAAAACAAAAATTATAGAACCAACACAGAAACCGTGAACACACCCAAACAAGTAAAAACACAAAAATGATGACAAGCCCAAACACACAAAGCCGCGAACAAAAAAGATCCAAACACCTCCAACCAGTCTTGGAATAAAAAATCAGCCACCGTAAACACGGTTAAGACCCAATGAAGGCCATCCGGTGCGGATCACAGATGAAGTCTGAAGGCATCGAAGAACTGATCCGACAGCTCCATAATCACCATCTGTAAGAGATTCCACTTGGTAAAGCCACTACAGCGCCAATCCCGCTAGCTGCATGTCAAAGCCACTAACCGCGGGCGCGACCCAACCCAATAACCAAGGGCGGATCCTTAGAAGAGTCTCCAAAGAAACGGCAAGACATCCTATCCAAAGACTAGCGAACCAAGAAACCAGTAAAACCTGTAAAACCAGACCTACGGTACTAGCAAACGACATCAGCAAAAATAGGGGGAGGGGGAAGGCGTGGAGAGGCCAGTGGGACAGGTCCCGCTACCCTAATACAAGAAAGACTCAACCAATCCCTGCTCGGGGTGTAGATGGTACCGTCAAAACATCAAAAGTACCAGCCAACCGCCTCGATCGGGAACCAATTGAACCTCTAAATGGTCTGCCGCGAAAGGCAAGGAACACATCATATTCGATAATGGATATCGGGTCCATAGGGACTGCCTCAAACACTGCCTTATTCCTAGGGCACCAGATATGCCAGCAAATAAGACAAGGGATAAGGCGAAAAAGAATCGATCGCAAAGATTTACCTGAGATGTCGGCCCACCAGTTCCTCGGTAAATCTGATAGTGAAGATGCACTACAATGAGAACCTACCAAGTTCCTGAAGTAATTCCAAACAGATTTGGCGGTAAAGCCAAAGAAAAACAGGTGAGCACTAGATTCCGTGTCACCAGACCCACAACACCTGCATCGAGACACAAGTGGAATGCCAATCCTCTGGAGTCTCGTCTATTGGCAGCCCATCATGCTGGGTCCTCCACATAAACAAAGAAACCTTCGGAAGAATACAGACATACCAGATGAAAGAGAAGAGAAGGAGACGAGGAGCAGACGTCCTAGCCGAGCTCCATGCTACCTTAATCGAAAACGGACCGCCGTCCCAATCGGACCCACCACCATATGAATCCGAGAAGGCCTTCACAGATTGCATCTGGTTCCACTCTCACTAGCGTAGGATGGGGCACCAGAGAAGTTCGCGACTTGAAGACGACGGTACTTGGCATGTAGGAACGTCGCCCATAAGAAGTCGTCTGCAACAAACCTAGCCCAAAGCTTGCAAGCAAAAGCAGTACAAGTATCTTTAGGATTTCTGAGACCTAAGCCTCCTTCACTTCTGGGACGACAAATAATGTCCTAAAAAATCCAGTGATGGCGATGAGTATTATCTTTATTACCCCAGAAAAAAGGCGAAGCCAACGAGCGGTAAGAACGGAAGAAAGATGAGGTAGGAGTCATAGCAGAAAAGACGTGGGTACCTATAGAGTCAAGCACCGACTTTATAAAGACCAATCTACCTGCCTGAGAAAGAAGAGTCGCACTCCACTTGATGAACTTCTCCTTGGCTTTATCGGTCAGAGGGTCGAATATGGCATTGAGCTTGCGACCTCTATAGAGGACAATACCGAGGTACGGAAGAGGAAGGGAGGCAGCCTTGAAACCGAAAAAAATTTCAATCAAAGAAGATCGAATCGCGGACAAGTCACTGGCTGGGACGAAACAACTTTTAGCAGTATTAAGAGTTGGCCAGAGCATCTCTCATATTACTGAATGAGGCAGATAAGATGACGGACTAAATGACGGTTACCATTCATGAAAATGATAATGTCATCAGTGAAGGATAATGAAGAGATGATACGGCAACTGGAAGGGATGCAAAATCGATGTATCTTGTTTTGCTATCGTTAGAGAATGCAAACCACGAACAAAAGCCTCAGCGGCGATCACGAAGTGAGAAGGTGAAAGGGGATCTCCTTGACGAAGTCCCCTTTCTCCCTTGAAATACCCGTTGGCTGATTTGTTGATGAGAACGGAAAACCAACAGTTGGAAATAAGCCTCCAGATAATGTCAATAAGGGCCTCGGGAGACCCAAAAGCCCTTAGAACCTTAATGATGAAAAATCAGGACATGTGATCGTAAGCTTTAGCCATATCCAGCTTAATGACCACATTAGAACCCATGACTTTCTGGTCGATCTGAGACACCAGCTCCTGAGCTAAAAGGACATTATCTGCAATCAGCTGTCCATTTACAAACCCAGCTTGGGAAGAGGAAACAATACGCTGAAGGAAAGGCGCCAGCCTAACGGCAAGAACCTTAGAAATAACCTTGTTAGAGAAGTCACATAAGCTAATCGGACGAAATCTGCACAAGATCGTGGATTTTGGCACTTCGGGATAAGTACCAAGTTGGTGGAGATCCAGCCCCGAGGCAGATCTCCACCAGAGAAGAAGAAACAAATCTCTAGGCAGAAATCCGACTGGATTATCGGCAAGACACTCCTAAAGTAAACACCGTTGAAACCATCATGCCCACTAGCACTGTCCTTACTCAGAGCGAAAATGCAAGCGCGAATCTCTTCTCTCGAAGGAGGAGCAGCTAGATCAGTACTATCAGAAGGCTGAACCAACCTGGGGATGAAGGCTAAGAAGGTTGGATCAGCAACCGAAACTGAAGGCTCGCCAAGGAAAGATTGAAAGTGAGAAAGAATGGTCTCCTTGACTTCCCCAGGAGTGGCAGCCAACGAGAGATCTGGGCACTCAAGTTGAAGAATCGTAAAAAGTCTGTTCTTCTTTTGAATCATGGAATGAAAGAACTTGGAGTTTGAATCCCCTTCGACAATCCACTTGATCCTCGCCTTTTGGCGAAGATAGTCGTTCTCGACACGGAGTTTGGACGAGTAGGCCAGCTGAGCGATAGCCCACGACTCCCTGTTAGCAGAAGAAGGATCCTCGTCAAAAGAGGCTTATGCAAGGACCAGAGTCTCTTCAGTCCCTCGGACGCGGTCGAAAATATTCCTGAACACTTGCACGTTCCAAGACTTTAGGCAAGTTTTGAGATGCTTAAGCTTATAGGAGAAAACAACAACTGACGAACCAATTGCTAGGGAGTTCCAAGAGTCCTCCATAACTCGGTGGAAGGAGTGATGGGATCTCCACATACTTTGAAACCTAAAGGAGGAAGGACCCGAAATAGACAGGGGAGAATAGGTGAGAAGCATAGGAGCATGATCGGAAAAGGTCCGATGCAGGTGAGAAACAGTGAAAGTGAACAGAAGGTTGGATCAACTTTCCGATCCGAAAACCCTGTCGAGCCTAGAAAGGATCTGATTCCGCCCTTCTTGGTTATTACACCAGTGAAAGACGAATAGAGGAAAGAGACTTCGGGGAGTCCCAAGTTGACGATGAAGGCGTTGAAATCCGATATAGCCATACGACTAATGGCATTCCCTCCCCTTTTTTCATCTTGGCAAGCGACGACATTGAAGTCGCCTCCCAGAACTGAAATGGAGAGCCCTAAATCCGACAGGGCGAGAATGTCGTGAAAAAGGGCCAGACGCTCAATCTTGTCGCACTTAGCGTAAACAGCAGAGAACAAGAAGGAGGTGGAGAAGGAAGAGATCGAGCAGGCTACTGAAAGAAGCTGATCGGAATTGAAAACAGGGCGGACAACCACTTCTTTGGACTAAAGGATCCAAGTCTTGTCTGAAACGTTGGCTAAGGTGTTATGGAAAACTGCGCCTTTGCGGAAGCGTCCAGGATCTTATTCACCCAATTACTTAAAGATGATTTCTATGGAAACAAACACAGATATGAAATCACACGCGCAAACACGAGATATTCCACCCAACCACCCTCTTTATTGATTCACAAAAACAAATTTTGTTTACACTCAATGGATCAAAACCAACAATAAACAAAATTACAAGAATCAATAACCTTATTGAGAAAGGGAAAGAATATCTAGATGACTACAACTTCTGTTGGAGGAGGAGAACAATGAAGAACGACGGCTAACCCTTGGATTAATTGGGAGGCACCAATCCTCTCTAGGGCACCAAGCCCTAGAGGCACGCAGCCACCACTCTATTCAGTCATTCATTAATCCAACCCAATGTGCTGCTTTTATAGGAGAATATAAGGCCTAGGAAAAATATCCAATTTTCCTCTTAGAGATATATTAGGAATATACCCCCTCAATACTTGCAGATAAGTCACAGAAAGACCGGGTCAAAATCCAGCAATAAATCCGCTCAAACGCCAAACTGCTCCTTCTAACCTTCTTTCTGTTGCTGCACCATCTCCTCTACCGCCAATCACATCCACGTCTCGTCTCTATCAACATATGTGATTTTATGTCACAAATCACAACATAAGGCACCACCATAGCCAAGGGATAAAACGGACTTGGTGATCTCTTCCGGACCTAGCATAGGTTCCAAGAGAGCCACCAAAAGGATAAAATGCTTCTTCACAACGCGCTTGAGTCTAGCCACAAACGCGTCATTGCTGATACCACGAACATTCCAATAGAGGAAATTCGCCGTGAAGAGAACAAAGAATGAACAAGAACCCAGTAGAAGGCCTAGAGCCAACAGACCAAAAGAAAGAAACCATCTACACTGGTCTGCTCAAATACGATACAAAGAGTGGCGAATAGATCTAACAATCTACTCAGACGCCGCTAAGAGCGTGTGCGAATAGTACGGGGAGTGCTATGTGCCACTCGCCGCCTACGACGCAATGAATGAGAAGAAGAACAAGTAGGAACCTCAGCAGACTCAGAAAACTCTATCGACCTCCCCTCATCCCGAAGAGGACTAGAAGACGGCCTACCACATCTAGATGGGTAGGAGTTCTTAGTAAGTCGTGACAGTGGATCATTAATGATCGCCATCTCTTCCTTACTAAGCAGGGAAGACGAAAAAGACTCAGAAGCGACGGGAGTACACAAACGAACTAGGGGGCAAAGTGGGACAACAAAATAGGGGAAAATAGGAAAACCTACTAAATAAGGAAAACAATGAAAAAAGGAAAAAAAGAATGGAAGTGTAACGTCCTAGAAATTTCTACAAGTGGAATACGGAATTTATTAAAGATTAAACTATGAATAATCAACTTATATTGATACCTGAGTTAAAATCAAATATATATACCGTTTGAGTTGAATTGAATTCCATATTTAAGTCGGAATGGTCGATTGAGTATCAAAAATTTAGTATTGAATATTTGAATGGAATTTGGTTGCATTGGATTTGAAATTCGACTGAAAAATTTAATTGATTAAATCAAAAATAATAAATTAAACGTTAAATAAATTGGATAGTTTTATTTGTTTAAATATATCGAAATTTGCTTAGATATGTATGTATTTGTATATATAAATTTAACGTTTCAAATTTGAAGTCGAACAGAGTTATTGGTGGACAAACTGAATAGAATCAGTGAACAGATAAATAATGTAAAATTTAAAATATTGTGTACAAATAAAATGGTATTACAATTAAAATAATTTTATTGAATTGGGAACATTGAATCGATGTAGCGTGTATAATTTTTATCACATTTAAAGAGTGTATTAGCGGTATGAATTTAGTGCGTTGCGTGGTAGTTGCAGTAGATTTTCTTCTATAAAAACTTACACCGACCTATTTCTGCAACGCGCAGCTTCCCTATGGCCTATGAGTGACGTTGTTCTTATCTTCGTGATTTTCTTCTATAAAAAACTATCATTCCCATTTCTTCCACTGTGAGTTTGTTCACACAACTTTATGTGGTGTGAACATAACTCTACCACCCCATTGGTGGAAACCAGAGGGACCCATATGAGCCCCCCTGATTTTCAACAATGGGTAACCGGTGTTATGTTCACACCACATAAATGTACGTGGTGTGAACAAACTCGGGCTCCATTTCTTCAGCCACAAAAAAAATTGTTCCTCATCAATTATTATTGGCCGACAAAAATGAACCACTCTTCCCAAATTAAACCATTTCCCTTTTTTTCCTTTAAATAGCTGAATCCCTAATTCTCAAAAAGATCATGGCCTCTGTAGAAAAACCCTTCTACCCCAAATCATATTAATGGTCGCCTTCATTTTCACCTCTGCTCGCTGACCCAACATCGTCGCATTACCCCGGTCGCCGTCTGAATCATCGCAAACCAAGGCCGCCACCCCGTCCATTTTCTCTCTCGCTTAGAGCCGCCGCATCGATAACCAAGCCTCCGTTTGTAATTATTTCTGTTGCCTCTATTTTAATTGGTAAGAATCCTCTTATGATTAGTCTAAATTCAAGTATTAACTTCAGTAGGAACTAAATTAAAAAGTCAGATTAGTTTAGTGTGTGTTGTTGGATGTTGAAGCTTGTTTTTGCCTGTTATATTACATCTACGCTTTGTTGTTTATAAATCTGACTTGTCTTGAGAAATTAAAACATTATGTACCCACTGTTTATTAAACGGAAACCGGAAGTGGTACAAGAAACTGAAACGGAGCCTACTGTCCCTTTTATTTTGAGCTCTCACAGTTTGGTTATTATTCTTGACCTTGCTTAGTCACTAGTCATTTCTAATTCTACCCCGACTGATAATAGTTGTATCATGGTAGGCGGAGACCCTTTCCAACTGTTTCGTTATGCACATAGTATTGTATATAAATCCGAAACTCGTATACATGTATTTAAAAGCTACTTGCTATGAAGTTACACTTGGGATTACACACTGTAGGTGTTTAAGTATACCAGCAGTTCTAAACCTGGTTACATGACTGTTTTCACCATGTTTCAATTGAAAAAATTAACCTTGATATTGGGTAATATACTGGTTGGATGTATCCATTTGTTGGTTAAGTTTCTATTTAAACTTTCTTTTCATTTTGATGTTGGGTTTACTATGTTAACAAGCATATAAAGAGACGCTTGGTAGTGAACGATAATCGGACATGCTAGCTGTCGAGCACTTAGGTTGATTCTTGGAATTTCTAACTAATATTCTTGCAAGTAAAAAAAAATACCATGCAAATTCCAAAGATTTTGTTAATTATCTTCATAGAGCATTTATCATAGCTATTGGCAAATAAATTGAATGAAGAACATTTTTGGTATATGAATTTTTATAATAACAGGGAATCGAAAAATTGAAACCAAGGATAAACTTCCAAATAAACTGACATGTATTGTTGCGCATATACCTTTGTTAAACATGCTATGACTTTTGTAACCGACTATGTCACACTTTAATTTCTGAGCAGTGATGTTCGTGTTGACCCTGAATGATGACATTTGGACCCATTTTTATAATCAAATCAAATCAAATTTAATACCCTGAATGATGTTCGTGTTGACCCTGTTCGTGTTGTGCATTTTTTTATTAATCAAATCAAATTTAATACCTTATAAAACGTATATTAGCATTTTCAAATTAAAATATAAAGCATTTAATTTCCTTTATCGTCCATTTCCACGTTCTCCACAAAAATAAAGGAAATTTAGCCAAATTAAACAGGTATTTAGAATTTGACATATTAGCATTTTCAAACGAAAATGGAAAGCATTTAATTTCCTTCATCGTCCATTTCCACGTTCTCCACAAAATATTAGCATTTTCAAATTAAAATGGAAAGCATTTAATTTCCTTCATCGTCCATTTCCATGTTCTCCACAAAAGAAAGCTAATAAAGGAAGGTTGGCCGAATTCCTACAAAAATAAGCAGGTATTTATTTTTTGACTTTTTCTCGAATACTCAAATCTCCACAAAAATAGCAGAATAGAATATCTTATCACCCTTTAAATACCAATTGTAATCCCCACTTCTCTCTTCATTTTCGCTAATCTTTATTGTTCACTTCTCTTGGCTACAACTCCTATGGTTTCAAGATTCAGGTTAGATTGTGTAGGTCATAAACTTTTTTGTTGGTATGTTATTATATATAAACATATATATTGTTTTATTTATAGACATTTTTCTTATTCAAATTATTACTGCTGCGCCCACCATCATAACTCAGGTGCTTACTACATCATACCTTGATGATATACTTTATATCGTCAAAATGTTTGCCTTACGCCATGTTTTTTTAAGCTGGAGCTTCTTTTTTGTTTGGATTTTTGCCTGTTGTTCTTTGTGTTTTTTCGGAAAAAATTCTATGGGCTTCTCTTTCCTTCTACATCGGACGTTTAATTTTCTGGAGTTCAAAATTAACGATGGACTGGGCTGAAAGCAGCAAATACTTTCATCTATCACTCAAGGAGTCGAAAACGATTGCTGGAGCTGCAGTACCTTCTTCTATTGGCTTGAAGAAATCTAAGATTTCTTCCTGTCTTTTTCCTTTAATTGGAATTGGTTCCAATATATTGATATCTTTGCGGATTAAGAAATACTCCTCTGGATTGGTTGTCATTGAGGATCAAAAGCCACATTTTCCCGGGAAAAGAAATTGAGATTGTGAACATTTGACACTTTAATTATCTGTTGTTCTTGCAGTTTCATGATGATGAATGTTATGATTACTCACAGACTCTATGCATAGATTGATCTTGCATTGATCTTAGATTCATGCTGTTGTCATTTTTACTTTTTTTTTAAAAAAAAACTTTATACCATCAACATTACCCTCACATCTTTATTAAAAATATGTTGGAAACACGTATGTTTTGTCCGACCGTGAGATGCCAAAATTGCACATTATTTAAATTAAAAAAATATCCCATAAAAATAGGATCCCTGCAATTGATTTTTTATCTTTTTAAAACTTTATTTCTGTATGCGTTGTTCCTTGAATAATGAGTCAATAACAATCCACGCGCAGAGCGCGTGCCACGATCACGCGCGGAGCGCGTGCCGTGTAAAATACATAACATATGAGGAATAAAAATCCATGCGCGAAGCTCATGCCACGACCACGCGCGCAGCACTTCCCGTTACCACACGCGAAGCGTGTGCCGTGACGCTCGTATTTAAGATAAAAACTAAACATACCTCCGTGCGGTTCGATCCTACCAATTTGCACACTAAGCTCATGCAAGTTGTGCATATTTAAAAACCAATCATATCTAGTTATATAAGTCCGATACACAATTTTTTAGTTTAATTTTTTATCAAAATAATCATTAGAAAAGTTTGTTTACTGTTATTGTCGAAAACCAACTTTTTTGAAACCAAAATAATACCCTTCCTTTTACAAAATTGTTTTTCCCAATGTTTTTAGCATTCTAAATTTTGAATGTCTAAAATTTCTTCAAAATATCCATTACATTTTAACTCTACTTCAGATCAATCGTTAATATTCTATTTCTATACTACAATATCCTTTTATTGATCTGAATGGATTAATTTAAAAATGCAATAAAATATTAGTATTAGGTCCTTTCAATTTTTTTATAAACTACATCCCTATCTAAAAAAAGGAGATATTCACAGGAATATTTGGATAACTTACAAATCTTAACATAACCTTGAACCAAATGCGTTTATAATTCATAATCATTGTAATTCACATCGTAGTGACCGTCTTTAAATTTTGAAAACAAGATAAGATAACGAAAACCAAAAATTCAATAAAGATGATGACAATTTTAAAGAAATAATTTAAAATAATATATTTTAGAATGAGGGATATGTCCCTAAATTTAATAGAAAAGTAAAATAAATTCTTTTCATGGACTAATAGGGGAAAATTCTATTTTATAAACATTTTTTTTGAAAATAAATTATAAATAGAAACGGTTTTCATTGAACATAAGCTTTTATTGGCTTGAGAATATTTTGTTTAAACAAGGATATGAAAACATTTTATAATATAAATGGTTTTCTAGTTATGATTTATAGACTGAAGCTTTAATTTTATTTTGGGAAATACCATTTCCTTTTCTTTTCCATGCTCAAAACAGACGCCGCACTAGCGTGGTAAGTAAGGGAAAAGATTCTTTCATTTTTTTTATTAGAATGATTCTCGTGGTAGCCTGGGAGTATTTAAGCATTTTTATTCACTATTTCCATAATTGGTTAAAAAAAAAGGCTTGATATTTTTTTTTTTTTAAATAAATAATAGTATAACAAAAGGGAGAATCATGCTATTCTCCAATGGCTCACAAAAACAGAAATTGTAGAACCAACACAGAAACTGTGAACACACCCAAACAAGTAAAAATACAAAAATAATGACAAGCCCAAACACACAAAGTCGCGAACAAAAAAGACCCAAACACCTCCAACCAGTCCTAGAATAAAAAATCATCCATCGTAAACATGGTCAAGACCCAATGAAGGCCATCTGGTGAGGATCACAAATGAAGTCTGAAGGCACCGAAGAACTGATCCGACATCTCCAGAATCACCAACTGCAAGAGACTCTTCCTGGTAAAGCCACTACAACGTCAATCCCACTTGCATAAAAGACCATTAACCACCCAATAACCAGCCCCAAGAACACTGTTAAAGGAAAGTTGCATGTCAAAGCCACTAACCGCGGGCGCGACCCAGCCCAACAACTAAGGGAGGGTCGATAGAAGAATCTCCAAAGAAAAGGCAAGACATCATATCCAAAGACCAGCGAACTAAGAAACCAGTTGAACCTTTAAAACAAGACCTACAGTACTAGCAAACGACATCAACAAAAAGGGGAAGGTGTGGAAAGGCCAATGGGACAGGTCCCACTACCCTAATACAAGAAGACTCAACCAGTCCCTGCTCAGGGTGTAGATGGTACCGTAAAAACATCAAAAGTACCAGCCAACCGCCTTGATCGGGAACCAATTGAACCTCTGAATGGTCTGTCGCGAAAGGCAAAGAAAACATCATTCCTTACCTTTCGATAATGGATGTCGGGTCCATAGGACCGCCTCAAACACTGCCTTATTCCTAGAGCACCAGATATGCCAGTAAATAAGACAAGGGATAAAGCGAAAAAGAATCGATCACAAAAATTTACCTGAGATGCCGGCTCACCAGTTCCTTTGTAAATCTGATAGTGAAGATGCACTACAACGAGAACCTACCAAGTTCCTGAAGTAATTCCAAATAGATTTGGCGGTAAAGCCAAAGAAAAACAGGTGAGTTTCACCGGACCCACAACACCTGCACCGAGACACAAGTGGAATGCCAATCCTCTAGAGGTTCTCATCTATTGGCAGCCCATCATGCAGGGTCCTCCACATAAACAGAGAAACTTCGGAAGAATACGGACATAGCAGATGAAAGAGAAGAGAATGATTTGAGGAGCAGGCGTCCTAGCTGAGCTCCATGCCGCCTTAATTGAAAACGGATTGCCATCCCAATCGGATCCACCACCATGTGAATCCGAAGGCCTTCACGGATTGCATCTGTTTCCACTCTCACTAGCGTAGGATGGGGCACCGAAGAAGTTCGCGACTTGAAGATGGTGGTACTTGGCATGTAGGAACGTCGCCCATAAGGAGTCGTCTGCAATAAACCTAGCCCAAAGCTTGCAAGCAAAAGCAATACAAGTATCTCTGGGATTTCTGAGACCTAAGCCTCCTTCACTTCTGGGATGACAAATAATGTACTAAGAAATCCAGTGATGGCGATGGGTATTATCTTTATTACCCCAGACAAAAGACGAAGCTAATGAGTGGTAAGAACGGAAGAAACATGAGGTAGAAGTCATAGAAGCAAAGACGTGGGTACCTATAGAGTCAAGCACCAACTTTATAAGGACCAATCTACCTGCTTAAGAGAGAAGAGTCGCATTCCACTTGATGATCTTCTACCTGGCTTTATCGATCAGAGGGTCGAATATGGCATTGAGCTTGCGACCTCTATAGAGGACAATATTGAGGTATGGAAGAGGAAGGGAGGCAGCCTTGAAATCGGAGAAATTTTCAATCCAAGAAGATCGAATTGCGGACAAGTCACTCGCTAGGATGAAACAACTTTTAGCAGAATTAACGAGTTGGCCAGAGCATCTCTCGTATTGCTGAATGAGGCAGATAAGACGATGGTTACCATTCATGAAAATGATAATGTCGTCAGCGAAGGGTAATGAAGAGATGATACGGCAACTGGAAGGGATGCCAAATCGATGTATCTGGTTTGCTATCATTAGAGAATGCAAACCACGAACAAAAGCCTCAGCGGCGATCACAAAGAGAGATGGTGAAAAGGGATCTCCTTGACGAAGTCCCCTTCCTCCCTTGAAATACCCATTGGTTGATCCGTTGATGAGAACAGAAAACCAACAGTTGGAAATAAGTCTCCAAATAATGTCAATAAGGGCCTCGGGAGACCCAAAAGCCCTTAGAACCTTAATGATGAAAAATCAGGACATGCGATCGTAACCTTAAGCCATATCAAGCTTAATGACCACATTAGAATCCCTGACTTTCCAGTCAATCTGAGACGCCAACTCCTAAGCTAAAAGGAAATTGTCCGTAATCAGCCATCCTTTTACAAACCCAGCTTGGGAAGAGGAAACAATACGCTGAAGTAAAGGCGCCAACCTAATGGCAAGAACCTAAGAAATAACCTTGTTAGAGAAGTTACACAAGCTAATCAAACGAAAATCTGCACAAGATCGTGGATTTTCACACTTTGGGATAAGTACCAAGTTGGTAGATATCTAGTCCCGAGGCAGATCTCCACCAGAGAAGAAGAAACGAATCTCCAGGCAGAAATCCAACTGGAATATCGGCCAGACACTCCTAAAGTAAACCCCGTTGAAACCATCAAGCCCACTAGCACTGTCCTTACTCAGAGCGAAAATGCAAGCACGAATCTCTTCTATCGAAGGAGGAGCAGCTAGATCAGCACTATCAGAAGGCTGAACCAACCTGGATATGAAGGCTAAGAAGGTTAGATCAGCAACCGAAACTGAAGGCTAGCCAAGGAAAGATTGAAAGTGGGAAATAATGATCTCCTTGACTTCCCCAGTAGTGGAAGCCAATGGGAGATCTGGGCACTCAAGTTGAAGAATCGTAAGAAGTCTGTTCTTTTTTTGAATCATGGAATGAAAGAACCTGGAGTTTGAATCCCCTTCGACAACCCACTTTATCCTCAATTTTTGGTGAAGATAGTCGTTCTCGACACGGAGTTCGGACGAGTAGGCTAGCTGAGCGATAGCCCACGACTCCCTGTTAGCAGAAGAAGGATCCTCGTCAAAAGAGGCTTCTACAAGGACCAAAGTCTCTTCGGCTCCTCAGACGCGGTCGAAAATATTCCTAAACACTTGCACGTTCCAAGACTTTAAGTAAATCTTGAGATGCTTAAGCTTACAGGAGAAAACAACAGCTGGTTAACCAATTGCTGGGGAGTTCCAAGAGTCCTCCACAACTCTGTGGAAGGAGTGATGGGGAGTTCCAAGGGCCAGACACTCAATCTTGTCGCACTTAGCATAAAAAGCAGAGAACAAGAAGGAGGTGGAGGAGGAAGAGATCGAGTAGGCTACCGAAAGAAGCTGATCGGAATTGAAAACAGGGCAGACAACCACTTCTTTGGACTAAAGGATCCAAATCTTGTCTGAAACTTGGCTAAGGCACCACCATAGCCAAGGGATAAAAGGGACTTGGTGATCTCTTCCGGACCTAACATAGGTTCTAGGAGAGCCACCAAAAGGATAGAATGCTTCTTCACAACGCGCTTGAGTCTAGCCACAAACGCATCGTTGCCGATACCGCGAACATTCCAATAGAGGAAATTCGCCATGAAGAGAACAAAGAACGAACAAGAACCCAGTAAAAGGCCTAGAGCCAACAGACTGAAAGGAAGAAACCACCTACACCCGGTCTGCTCAAATACGATACAAGGTGTAGATCTAATGATCTACTCAAACGCCGCTAAGAGTGTGTGCGAATAGTACGGGGAGTGCTAGGTGCCACTCGCCGTCTACGACGTGATGAATGACAAGAAGAACGAGTAGGAACCTTAGCAGACTCAGAAAACTCCATAGACCTCCCGTCATCCCGAAGAGGACTAGAAGACGGCCTACCACATCTAGAAGGGCAGGAATTCTTAGTAAGTCCTGATAGTCGATCATTAATGATCGTTATCTCTTCCTTACTAAGCAGGGGAGACGAAACAGGATCAGAAGCGATGGGAGTACACAAACGAACCACGGGGCAAAGTGGGACAACAAAATGGGGGAAAACAGGAAAACCTACTAAAAAAGGAAAACAATGAAAAAAGGAAAAAAGAATGGAAGTGTAATGTCCCAGAAATTTCGACAAGTGTAATATGGAATTTATTAAAGTTTTAAATATGAATAATCAATTTATATTGATACCTGAGTTAAAATCAAATATATATATATATATATATATATCATTTGAGTTGAATTGAATTTCATATTTAAGTCGGAATGATTGATTGAGGATCAAAAATTTAGTATTGAATATTTTAATGGGATTTGGTTGAATTGGATTTGAAATTCGACTGAAAAATTTAAATGATTGAATCAAAAATAAATGTTAAATAAAATAAACAGAAAAACCCTTCTGCCCCAAATCATATTAATGGTCGCCTTCATTTTCCTACCTCTTCTCGTTGACCCAACATCGTCGCATCACCCCGGTCGCCGTCTGAATCACCGCAAACCAAGGCCGCCACCCCGTCCATTTTTTCTCTCGCTTGGAGCCGCCGCATCGGTAACCAAGCCTCCGTTTGCAAATTTTTCTGTTGCCGCTGTTTTAATTGGTAAAAATCCTCTTACGAGTAGTCTAAATTCTAGCATTAACTTCAATAGGAACTAAATTAAAAAATCAGATTAGTTTAGTGTGTGTTGCTGGATGTTGAAGCTTGTTTTTGCCTGTTATATTACATCTACGCTTGGTTGTTTATAAATCTGACTTGTCTTGAGAGATTAAAACATAATGTACCCACTGTTTATTAAACGGAAACCGGAAGTGGTATAGGAAACTGAAACCGAGCCTACTGTCGCTTTTATTTTGAGCTCTCACGGTTTGGTTGTTATTCTTGACCTTGCTTAGACACTGGTCGTTTCTAATTCTACCCGACTGATAATAGTTGTATCATGGTAGGCGAGACCCTTTCCAACTGTTTGGTCATGCACATTTGTATTGTGTATATATATCCAAAACTGGTATACATGTATTTATAAGCTACTTGCTATGAAGTTACACTTGGGATTACACACTGTAGGTGTTTAAATATACCAACAGTTCTAAACCTGGTTACATGACTGTTTTCACCATGTTTCAATTGAAAAAGTTAACCTTGATATTGGGTAATGTACCGATTGGATGTATCCATTTGTTGGTTAAGTTTCTATTTAAACTCTCTTTTGATTTTGATGTTGGGTTTACTGTGTTAACAAGCATATAAAGAGACGCTTGGTAGTGAATGATAATCGGACATGATGTCGAGCGCTTAGGTTGATTCCTGGAATTTCTAGCTAATGTTCTTGCAAGTTAAAAAAAATAACCATGCAAATTCCAAAGATTTTGTTCATTACCTTCATAGAGCATTTATCATAGCTATTGGCAAATAAGTGGAATGAAGAACGTTTTTGGTATATGAATTTTTATAATAACAGGGAATCGAAAAGTTGAAACCACGGATAAACTTCCAAATAAACTGACATGTATTGTTGTGCATATACCTTTGTTAAACATGCTATGAATTTTGTAACCGACTGTGCCACACTTTAATTTCTGAGCAGTGCTATTCGTGTTGACCCTGAATGATGACATTTGGACCCATATTTATAACTCAGTAACTACATTTACTTATGTATTATTTATTCCATTTGGAGTATTTAGGTATTTCCTATCACTTGAGTTTACTTGGACATAGCATACCTTGTCACTGCATATCTGTTTGATGCGTCGCTTATATTATATATGCGAAATATCTGACATTATATCACTTCATATGTATGCATGCCCTAGGCCACATCTGATATTTGAAACCAGACATATATATATGGCTCACGTGTACACATGATTGTCTGAATTCAATATTTGCTGTTAATTGGTATGTTATTGTTAAAACTGAAAGTGGTGAATGAAATGGCGTGCTAACCCTTTTGAACACAACATTTGGTACACTAGGATGTATGCATCTCCTGACATTAATGTAAGAATTCTTGTTTTCCTTTGAGTTAGATCATCTGAATAATTTTTGATGATTTTCCATTTTAGCTCAGATTTTGATGTTATACTGAATTATACTTAGCACTGTTAAGTCCATATATGTGGACTGGGCATAAATAAGTTATTCCCTATTTTGTTGAAATTCACAACTTGTTCCTGCTACTCATGTTGCTTCCATGAAAGGATATTGCTTTGAGTTAAATTTACTCATTATATACATTTCAGTTGGTCGTAACTGTTTCGATTTGCATTCAATTATAAACCTTATGTTCCTTGTCTTTTTTTTTAGTATTGACTTATACTCGATAGCCCTATCACGTATCAGCCCTTGAACGTTTATGAAATTGGAGGTTGAGCCTGTGTCATATTAGTTCGGGATACTGGGGCAATACATGTGTGTGTATATATACACTCACGTGTATCTGCAACCTCCTGGAATCACTTATGTTGTTATTTATATTCGGTTCGGAATGCTGAGGTGGAGCACCTGTGTATATTATATACACACGGACACTCGCAAACACCGAGATTATTCATCCCTAGAAATAAAAACACTGATATGAATAGATACCACACTTGATCTAGATACACTGATATGAACGTATACCACACTTGATCTAGATACACTAATATGAACAGATACCACACTTGGTCCAGATACACTGATATAAACGGATACCATCATTGTTTATTTTATATATGACATCTATGTTGGGAGTAATTATTATTTTTCAGTTTATATTGAAATTAATTTACTTGAACTACGATTAATCTTGACTCGAGTGTTTTATGTTTTTGCATGGAACGCTCGGGTCAAACCCGAGTAATTCAGATTTAAAGATTACAGCTTAGGAGTCAAAGATTGGTGAAGCTGGGGATCCGAAGAAGGCGCACTATGAAGATTTTTAAACAGTAATATTTTCCTGTATTCAAACTGTATTTTACATTTCGATGTATAGAAAGGTTTGTACAGAAAATCTGATTTAGTTATTTCACTATTCAATACCGTGTTATTTATTTATTCTGTGTTTCTTGTTTGATTCTGTTCATTTAAAACTCTGTAAGCAAAATAACGATCCATTGGTTTGGACGTTTTAAGTTGGTTTAATTTCCAATTTGAAGCGGTCAAAAAGGTGGGACGTTACAAGTGGTATCAGAGCTTTGGGTTATTCAAAGCTTGGCTTATCGAGTTTAAATTGAGTAGAATTTACTGTAGAAAAAAGTGGTTTTTGAAACTAAAGAGTTTTGAAAAATAGATTTTGAAAGGTGAAATTGTTTTGGAAATATTATATATTTTGAAAATTAGTATTTTGGAACTGATACAGCGAAATATTATTATTTTGAATTTAAAATTTTCGTAATCCCCAGTCTTCGAATCCGGATTTGCCAGAGCTGCTCTTCGATAAGTATTATAGATCAGTTGAATCTCAAATCCATCATCGAATGATATCAAAAGAAGATAAGTATTAGAGAATTGATGAATCTATCTCTCTAATCGTGTATTTTAGCAAATTAAAGATAACTGAAATTAAATAAGAATTTAAATGGAATTTGAATGAAAGTGGAAATTTGAAATCATTTCAAAAATGAAAAGATGAATTTTATTTCGATATTTGGAATATAAATTAATGGAAATAAAACTAGAAAGGGTATAATTTGAATTTAGTTGGGACAAATTGAATTTGAATTATTCAGAACTTGGCCAAATAAAATATAGTTGGTTTCGAATCAATAATGTATGATCGAAGATATGAATTCGATAGTGAGTTATGGACTTGTGAGTTAATTAAAAAAGGTGAATTGTAACGAGAGTTATAAGCGAAGTGAAATAGGTATAAAGAAAGATTTTAACCTGTATTTAAATGAAATCAGAGTTTATCTGATGTGACAAAGTCCAGATTCTATAAAAGGAATAATATTTACTTTTTGAAAGTAAATAAAGTTTGGAAGATGAAATGTTGCAAATGAATTGGGAATAAAGAAAATGAAATTGACCAGTACTGTGGGATTGTTCCGAAGTTCAAAATATATTACTGAATAAGAGATTATTCGAAAGAAAGTTATTTATGAGAATCAGTTATCTCGAATTTAAGGAGAGCACTATTTACTTTGGGCTTTAGTTAAAAATTTAATATATTATTATTAATAAATTGTTTATGTAGTTAGATTAATGAATAAACTATATTTTAAAGTTAAATATTTTGAAAGCATGAATTATTGTTATAATCAACGATTTTAGTAAAAGAACAAAATTTTAACTTGAATTCGGGAGTTACAAGAATAAATGTTATGTTGTATTAGAAGTTGTGAACTTGATCCATTTCAAAGTTAATAATGTTGTTTAGTTAAGGTCTGAGAGGTAATTATGCCCCAACTTGATTGACTTCATTATTGACTAAGTTTCGATAACAAGAGTGGTTAAGTGAAGTAAATGAGTGTCAGTTGTTAAAGTGAAAATAGCGGTGTTCTATCTGTTTTAATTCAAATAACGAATTTAGAAAAGTTTCCCTCTTGAGAATATAATATATTTTCTATAGTAAATAAAGATTTTTGGATGTTTGGGAACGTTTTCCAATGATAATAAGTGATTTTCTAGAAATAGAGAAAATGAATATAATAATTGGAAATGTTTTTCAAAGGATCGTGAGGGGATAACGGGTTATGACAAATTAGGATGGCAAGAACTGCAGCATAAAGAGCCGCACGTTGAGAAAGAAAAGCGGCAGAACGTAAGAGAAGTGGATTCATAAATTAAATCCAAGAGCTACGTAAGAAATGAGTTAATAAGAAACTAAAGAAAAGAAGTTAAGGAATTTAGAAACTGACTGGAGATTAGTTAAGTTGAATAATTTCTGAATGTCAATCTGATGTTGGTTTCGGCCTTCAGGGTTGATACTTAGGGAAATGCTAGCTTGCTAATTTACAGTCGGAAGGACATGAATATGGAGGAGTGATAATGCATGAATGGGAAGAAAATTTGGTTTGAAAAGGATATCAAATATATGAATTGAAATTTTGGGAGATTAAATATCTGAGAGATCAAAACTGAAATTTTTGGATTTTGAATATAAATTTGAGGGTGTTCGATTTTAGATACTGGATATAGAAGTTTTCGAAACTTATATAGAGAAGAAAATATATATAAAAATGTAGTGGGTTCGGAGACTGTTGATCTGGAAGGCAATCGATTTGAGATGAAAGCTTATATAACAAAATTTATACAAGAATGAGATATTTGGGAATATGATTTGAAAGGAAAATTTTATGGTTTATTAGGAGTATAAAAATGAAGTATTATATGTACATAGTATTATATGTTTTCAAAGCAAAATAAGGAAAGTACCTTCCTTGAATTTCAAGCTTAGCGAAATGTGTTGTTAGTGGTAATAGGTTGTCCGGATGTAAAACTCGTGAGCTTTCTGTTTTTGAAAGAACACGACCGTGTAGCGTAGTTCGCAGGGATGTAGATGACCTACGACGGACAAATGTTTCTTGGGGGAACCAAGCGTGACCATTGTGTCTGCTACGATCTACAGTCGTGATAATGGCATAATTCGCAGAGTTGTAAAATCTTACAGGTATGGATGTTTCCTGAGGGAATCATGTGTAACCATTGTGTACCTGCGGTCCACATGACATATCTACAAGTGAAAGAGATGTGACCACTCGAGTTACTAAAGGTAGAATGGAGCCATGCGATGTTGAGATATCTCAATGATGTGGAGCCATCCGTTTTATGCAGCATTGTGTCTTCGTGACTTGACTCGTCTTCGTGACGTGAATTGTCCTTGTGACTTGATAGATCCTTATGTCTTGATTTATTTTCATAATTTGTTTAGTGAGCCTGAGATAGACTGTCAATGCTCAATGACCTCAGATTTTCTTTTAATTCTAAAATATCTTCCATTGATCTGTCCATGATGAATTCACAGGGAAGTGATTTCCTACGGATACAGATGTTTCCTGGGGGATCCAGACGGAACCGTTGTGTATCTGCGATTCATGAACAATCAACATATCAATATCACATTGGTACTTTCCGTATCTGTTTTTAAAGGAACTTTTGAAATATTTTTCACTGGGAGTTGAAGTAAGGATATTTAGTACTTGAAGATTTTAGTCGTGCGTCTGGCCAGTGCACGCCTAACATTTGTAAGGACGACAATAGACTTGTCAAACTTCGAGTTATTAAATCAACAATTTAAAATTTAAATATATCTAATTTAATAAGTTAATAAAGAGAGTTTTGAATTATTTTCAAACCCGTAACTTTGTAATACTAATGTAGATATTTTTGCACGAATCTCATGTTACATGTAAGGGGATTTCAAATTTTGGAAAAATTTCAAGTCGACAATTTGTGACTTGAAAAGAAAATGATAATTACACTCTTCAATGAGTGTTGGGGAAAATTAAAGGGATTGAATACATGATGATGTGGTTGAACTTGTGAAACGATGGATAAGTAAATATTGACAGAAAAGGTTATAAAGAAATTTGGAATAATTCGAGATGCATAAATCTAACTTATGCAAAATTTGAAATTTAAGAAGAGATTTGTAACGTCCTAGATTTTTGAACGTTGATTATGAATATTTAAATCAGTTTAAATATTTAATTCGTGATATAACGGGATTTATATATATTAATTTAAAACGAAGTTGAACGTATAAAAATATATATTAAATAAAATCGAGTCGTAATATCGTGGCAGTTCATAATTCAACGTTCTGAACTTCAACTGACCGTACAAGATCCGTTATTTATCGAATTTCTTCGAAACAAGAAACGTTTGAATCCATTGAACTGTATTTTTCTAACGAAAGTGGAAAATTGAATTTTCGTTGTATATATTGCAAGATATGTCCAAATCAAATATTCAGAAAGTCGCTATGAAATCGTATAACGACCGTAACGGTTTATTTGATATAATTAGATATCGATTTCGAATTTAGACAAGATCCTTTTGAGACGTAGTTATAATTTAATTTTTAGAATTTTACTGTAATTTTTAATAAATTAAATATGCAGTTTTTTATTTGAAGTATTTTGCATCCTGTATCAGTATTTCGGGGTTTCACAATATAAGTTAACCTATCGATATTATTATATTTTTGGGATAGTTACACCTCGTTGGATACAACTATATTTTTATTTCTGTCCATAGGGGTCTGTATGTAAACGGAGTATTGGAAGGGATCTGGGGAGGAAGCTGCGTGGTGCGTGAAGGAGTTTGCTATTGGAGAGGGGATGTGTGGATTCCGAAATAATGGAGCGTGGAGAAGATAATACAGTGAAGTGAGAAGAAGACAAATGCATGAGGGTAATGGCGTGAGGTATAAGGATGGAAAGGAAGGCGGACGTGTGCATATATAGGAGGAGCAGGCTCGGAAAGAAATACAAAAAGGAGAGGATCAACAGTACTGGAATTCAAGTGCCTAATCAAGCTAATAATGACTGTATTACATTATCACTGTATATATATGTAACACTTACACCATATATCAATTTGTTAACATGTGGGGGAAAAGGAAAGTCGACAATTTGAGGTTCTATCCTGCATGCTGTGCCTAAGATGACGGAAAGCATGAAAATTTCACAATGATATGTATGTAGGATGATATAATGCAGTGGTTGGTTAATACAAATATGTTATTTCTTATCCGTATAACCATAAAGTAAAAATTAAGTTGACAGGAAGTGATCAAACACGTACAACCAAGTGAGCTGAGATTTGCATCTGTATTTTGTCATACAATAAAATGCAGCATGCATCGGTGCACTAAAGTTACTCAGAAAAGGACAAATTTTGATTTGCATAAAATAATTAACGTTTCCTATTTTAAGTTAACCTATATTATATTTAATTAAGTTATAAAATTTTAAATAAAACCGTACTGTATAATTGGCATAACATACCTGTACGTTGACAGATTTGGACAAAACAGAGGACGTTGGGGTTGTCGTGACAAGCACTTCCTTCTGAAACAGATTTGGACGGATTTTGAAGGCAACCGTTATTTTCAGTTTAAATTAAACGCGTGTTTGATTTAATTGAAAGCAGTCGTTATCTCGACCAATGGAAGCCAATGTGAATTTAACTCACTCAGTTTACCCCGTTTATATTTTATATAAATCGGGTTTTTATTTTGTATGAAATGTTTGCTAATAGTTGATGATTGAATGACTGTTTGTTATATGTTGAATATTATTTAATATTCATGGATTAAATTAAGCGTTTGTTTAATTTAATCAGATTAAATCGTTATTTTAACAATTAGATTCCAAACGAGGTAACTTACCTTGTTGGTTACGTTTATAAACGTATTGGACACATAATTGAATGCTTGATTGATTGTTATAAATTGTTTATTGACTGTTATTGGTTGAACTGTTTATTTATGTTTATCGAAATGAATAAATATATTGTTATATCGAAATTGAGATAACCATGGTGATGCAGAGAAGGACATGTTGGAGGAATTCAACCGGATTCCTCAAATATGTTGTTTATTTATATGAACTGTTAATCAACTTGATTGATTGTTGATTTTTGAAACCAAATTCAACACTTGTTTAATATTAACCAATAGGTGATATTGGTTGAATAATTATCAGTAGATGGCCTGTAAATTAATCATTTTATAGAGACTGATTTAACGTTAGGTAAATCAATAGAAATGAAGTTATAAAATTTGTTTTATAACTAAAGTAAGATTTGAAATCTATTTTATATGGATTAGTTTTAAACGAAGTTGTTAAAGGAAATAAATAATTATTTTTGTCTTGTAATTATAAACGAGTATATAAAGTGAGATTAGTAGATTAATGAGTTTTCATAAGCAACTGAGCAACGATTATCAAAATGGT
Source organism: Allium sativum (assembly GCA_030737875.1). NCBI lineage: Eukaryota > Viridiplantae > Streptophyta > Magnoliopsida > Asparagales > Amaryllidaceae > Allium > Allium sativum. The sequence continues at coordinate 565,357,225 of CM060910.1, read as the reverse complement.
TAAGAGTGGAATTGATTGTTTCAATAAACAATTAAATGAGATTATTAATGAAATCAAATCATTTCAAATAATTTTATTTATAAATTTAAAAGAAATATCGAAGTGGCAATGATTAACAAAGTAACCATGTTTTGAGATGGCCAAGTTGACTACTTGGACGAGAATTGATTATTAAAAACGATTATTAGATTGTTAATTGTTATTGAAGTTAAATATCATTTTAGAATAACCTTTGTAGAAAGATTAATTATTTTATTTATTATTGATAATGTAGTAAACTATTCAATGTAAATGATGTTAGACAAGTAACGAGGAGTTGACCTATAAAAGAGATTTTTAAAGTATATTATGAATATGAATTCTTAAAGTGACTCTATAAGATAAGATTTGAATATATAATAGTATTTTCAAATGAAAGCAAGTTGCTTTTATATATCGAGTCCAGAATCGTATAAAAAGGATAATGTTAACTTTGAAAGTGAATAATGTTTAAAAAGAACTAGATTGAAATGGAAATGGTGATAAAGGGGATTAGTTGAGTAAAGCCTTGTTTATAATTAAAAGGAATTTTTAATAAGTTTTACTCACATTTATATGAGTTAGGTTTTGGGTTCATTTCCGAAAAGTAATTGTATAAAAAGAGAGTTTAAACAAGATTTATGTGAGTTGAGATCGAATAGAAACCTTAGTGGATTGAACTGGGTTATAAAATGAAAACCCGACGATAAAGATTTAGAGATGAATATTTTAATGTGAAATGAGTGTATTTGAATAAAACTAAGATATATAGTTATTTAGAAAGGATTCTAAATAGGTAGGGGTTTTGAGATACTATTTGAATGAGATTTCGTTTATAAACTTATATATATACTCCAAAGATAAGAGTGTTGTCGACTCAAGGTCTGAGAGGTAAATAAAATACCCCAACTTGTAACAACTTCATTATTATTCAAGGATGATATTAGTTTATAAACGATGGTGAAGGATATTATAAATTAAATTTCGAAAAGCTATAAGATTGAATAAATTTGATTTGGAAATAAGAATTTAAAAGCGGGATTCCAAGTATTGGAAGATGTAGAAATTTAATTAACGAATGTTTAACTAACGAGGCCAAGTGATGCTGTATACTGACCAGTGAATCCACTTTATTTATCTATGGATGAGGGTTGCTTATTTTGATAGTTAAATCATCGACTATCCAAATCTGGCCAAATCGATTGTTGGTACGGAAAGACCGGGATCGAATTTATATTCGAAACCCATTCCGACCAGCAAATACGTAAACGTTGAAGATATCAGAAGATGGTCGAGATGGAGCATTAAAGACCGTGGATCTTCATAAGCGGAAGGATTACTGTTGAATTTCTCTGGCTAACTACCAGAGGTTTTTAAACTGTGATTCGGTCGTCGTTGAGGCTTTGCGGATTGCAAGGACTTCTCGCTACTGATCCTTTGGATGCGGTAGGAGGGTGCCTTCGGTTCGTCTTGTTCCTGGATGACATGTATGGACCACGTGAATGGTGGCCAGATGTTCCAAAAAAGTCGATATAACCTCAAGCCTCATCAACTGGGAAATGACAAAAGTCGGGCAGGCAACATGGCTATGTGGGTCGCTCCCATTAGGGTGTATAATCACCTGTCTAGAGAAATTCCTTTTACTTCTTTAATCTACTGGTGCTGTCCCTTTTCGGGAAACAGTTGCTGATCCCAACCGTTGGTGATATACATTCGATACACTCAAGCGAAATGAGTGGTCAGTCATGTGTTGGCCGGGTTGCAAGACGTTCTTGTTGAACCTAGTGTATTCACCTCTAGAGATACACTATGAGTGGGTGGTTCCATACCTTGTCATAGTCGGAATCCAATTCCAATAAGCGCCCGCGGTTTTGATTGTATACTATATATATGGAGCGTGAGATGTAAGCGTTCCACTAGATTGTTATCTACTTGTATTTAGACATATTATAATATCAGAATAAGATATGATTTCAAAATTGTTTTGGGATATAGTAAGGTAAAAACCGTCCGTGTTTTATGTATGGGCTGGTCTTACTATTATCCTTTTCTTACAAAAAGATTTTGAACTTTAAAAACAATATGGATGTTATATAAACTTAGTGGGTTTCTCACTCTGGTTCACCAGACTGACCCGGTGTTTGTAATGCTCGGGTTAGCCCGGGTTACAGGTTCAGGTCATTGGATAATACGAAGTTTAGAAGACGTGCTGGAGGAGTTCAGACGTATGGTTTTTATCTAGTATATTCCGCTGTGTGATGTATATGAGGACAGGTTGTTATAACTGTCCAAGTGTATTGATGTACTCTGATATTGTAAGTATTTTTCAAGCTCTCAATAAAGATTATTTCTATTGTGTTCCGCTGCGATGTGAGATTCTGTTGTGTTGACTCTTCTTCTTCTTCTTCTATTCTAATATTTCTTTCTTTCTTATCTCATCCTCTAAATTCTTTCTATTGGCATCCGGGTTTCTAGTATCATTTGGGTTGGATTAATGTCGTTTACTCAGCTCAAAGGGTACCGGAAATTTGGGTCGCTACAAGATTGGTTTTGTGAAGGAATTTGATTTCCCGAGTTAATTGGATATGATAAATAAAGAGGATCGATTACTTAAAAATCGATATTTAAATTAGTTGTGGAAAAATTTCACATAAATATAAAAATGCGAAGTATACAGTGATATAACTTAACGATCTCTCCTTTTCGAGGACAAAAAGTTTTAAGGGGGGAGATTGTAACGTCCCAGAAATTTCGACAACTCGAATACGTAATTTTAATATGAATAATCAACTTATATTGATACTTGAGTTAAAATCAAATATATATACATATACATACATATATATATATATATATATATCGTTTGAGTTGAATTGAATTCCATATTTAAGTCGGAATGGTTGACTGAGGATCAAAAATTTAGTATTGAATATTTGAATGGAATTTGGTTGAATTGGATTGAAAATTCGACTGAAAAATTTAAATGATTGAATCAAAAATAATAAAATAAATGTTAAATAAATTGGAGAATTTTATTTGTTTAAATATATCGAAATTTGCTTAGATATATGTGTATTTGTGTATATGAATTTAACATTTCAAATTTGTGGTCGAACAGAGTTACTGGTGGACAAACTGAATAGAATTGGTGAACAGATAAATAATTAAAAATTTAAAATAACATTGTGTACAAATAGAGTCGGATTACAATTAAAATAATTTTATTGAATTCAGAACATTGAATCGATGACGTACATATAATTTTCGGTATGAATTTAGAGCGTTAGGTGGTAGTTGCAGTAGATTTTAATATTTAGTATACCCTATTATAACCTACCTCAGATAAGAATTTACGTCAACCTAATTTCTGTAACGCACAGCTTACCTATGACCTATGAGTGACGTTGTTCTTATCTTTGCAATTTTCTTCTATAAAAAAACTATCATCCCCATTTCTTCAGCCACAAAAAAATTTGTTCCTCTTCAATTATTAATGGCCAATAAAAATGAACCCCACTTCCCAAATTAAACCATTTCCCTTTTTTCCTTTAAATAGCCGAATCCCTAATTCTCAAAAAGATCATGGCTTCTGTAGAAAAACCCTTCTGCCCCAATCGTATTAATGGTCGCCTTCATTTTCCTACCTTTGCTCGCTGACCCAACATCGTCGCATCAACCTGGTCGCCGTCTGAATCACCGCAAACCATGGCCGCCACCCCGTCCATTACTTTCTCTCGCTTGGAGGCGTTGCATCGGTAACCAAGCCTCCGTTTGCAAAAAAATTTATTGTCGCTGTTTTAATTGGTAAGAATCCTCTTATGGTTAGTCTAAATTCAAGTATTAACTTCAATAAGAACTTAATTAAAAAGTTAGATTAGTTTAGTGTGTGTTATTAGATGTTGAAGCTTGTTTTTGCTTTCTATATTACATCTACGCTTGGTTGTTTATAAATCTGACATGTCTAGAGAAATTAAAACATAATGTACCCACTGTTTATTAAACGGAAACCTGAAGTGGTACAGGAACTGAAATCGAGCCTACTGTCCCTTTTATTTTGAGCTCTCAAGGTTTGGTTGTTATTCTTGACCTTTCTTAGACACTGGTCGTTTCTAATTCTACCCCGACTGATAATAGTTGTATCATGGTAGGCGAGACCTCTTTCCAACTGTTTAGTTATGCACATACGTATTGTATATAAATCCGAAACTGGTATACATGTATTTATAAGCCACTTGCTATGAAGTTACACCTGGGATTACACACTGTAGGTGTTTAAGTATACCAACAGTTCTAAATCTGGTTACATGACTGTTTTCACCGTGTTTTAATCGAAAAAATTAACCTTGATATTGGGTAATATACCAATCAGATGTATCAATTTGTTGGTTAAGTTTCTATTTAAAGTCTCTTTTGATTTTAATGTTGGGTTTACTGTGTTAACAAGCATATAAAGAGATGCTTGGTAGTGAACGATTATCGGACATGCTGTCGAATGCTTAGGTTGATTCCTAGAATTTCTAGCTAATGTTCTTGCAAGTTAAAAAAATAACCATGCAAATTCCAAAGATTTTGTTCATTACCTTCATAGAGCATTTATCATAGCTATTGGTAAATAAGTTGAATGAAGAACGTTTTTCGTATATGAATTTTTATAATAACAGGGAACCGAAAAGTTGAAACCAAGGATAAACTTCCAAATAAACTGACATGTATTGTTGTGCATATACCTTTGTTAAACATGCTATGACTTTTGTAACCGACTGTGTCGCACTTTAATTTCTGAGCAGTGTTGTTCGTGTTGACCCTGAATGATAACATTTGGACCCATATTTATAACTCAGTAACTACATATAATTATGTATTATTTATTTCATTCTGGAGTATTTGGGTATTTCCTATCACTTGAGTCGACTTGGACATAGTATTCCTTGTCACCGCATCCCTGTTTGATGCGTCGCTTATATTATATATGCGAAATCTCTGTTATTATATCACTTCATATGTATGCATGCCCTAGGCCACATCTGAAATCTGAAACCAGACACACACACACACACACACACACACACACACACACACACACACACACACACACACATATATATATATATATATATGGCTCACGTGTACACATGAATGTATGAATTCAATATTTGCTGTTAGTTGGCATGTTATTGTTAAAACCGAAAGAGGTAAATGAAATGGCATGCTAACCCCTTTGAACACAACATTTGGTACACTAGGATGTATGCATCTCCTGACATTAATGTGAGAGTTCTTGTTTTCCTTTGAGTTGGATCATCTGAATAAGCTTTTGATGATTTTCCATTTCAGCTCAGATTTTGATGTTATACTGAATTATATTTGGCACTATTAAGTCCATATATGTGGACTAGGCATAAATAAGTTGTTCCCTGTTTTGTAGAAATTCGCAATTTGTTCTCCTACTCGTGTTGCTTCCATGAAATGATATTGCTTTGAACTAGATTTACCCAGTATATACATTTCAGTTGGTCGTAACTGTTTCGATTTGCATTCAATTATAAACCTTATGATCCTTGTCTTTTTTTTAGTATTGCCTTATACTCGGTAGCCCTATGACGTGTCAGCCCTTGAAAGCTTATGAAATTGAAGGTTGAGCCCGTGTCATATTAGTTCGGGATGCTGAGGCAATACATGCGTGTGTATATATACACTCACGTGTATCTTCAAGCTCCTAGAATCACTTATGTTGTTATTTATATTTGGTTCGGGATGCTGAGATGGAGAACCCGTGTATATTATATATACGTGGACACTCGCAAGCACCGAGATTATTCATCCCTGGAAATAAATACACTGATATGAACAGATACCACACTTGGTCTAGATACACTGATATGAACAGATACCACACTTGGTCCAGATATGCTGATATAAACAGATACCATCATTGTTTATTTTATATATGACATCGATGTTGGGATTTTTTTTTTCCAGTTTATATTGAAATTAATCTACTTGAACGATGATTAATCCTGACTCGAGTATTTTATGTTTTTGTATGGAACGCTCGGGTCAGACTCGAGAAATTTAGATATAAAGATTTCAGCTTAGGAGTCGAAGATTGGTGAAGCTGGGGATCCGAAGAAGGCGCACTCTAAAGATATTTAAATAGTAATATTTTCTTATATTCAAACTGTATTTTACATTCCGCTGTATAGAAAGATTTGTATAGAAATTCTGATTTATAAATAAAAGTTATTTCACTATTCAATACCGTGTTATTTATTTATTCAGTGTTTCTTGTGTTGATTCTGTTTATTTTAAACTCTGTAAGCTAAATAACGATTCGTTGGCTTGAACGTTTTTAGTTGGTTTAATTACCAATTTGAAGCTATTAAAAAGGCGGGACGTTACAGGAAGGGAGATCAAACCGAGGGACATGTAGAATTGCCTGTACGAGGCAATATCAGTTGATGTGTGAGCTTTACCAAAGTTGAGTTGTCGTTAGATTGACAACCCTGCAAAGTAGGTAAGAAACTCAAACCCGGACACCGACAATCTAAATTGGGTAAAAGGAATGGAGAGAGGTCATCTCCCTGGTAAACCGTATAGTGGACCGCATCTGGATCCGCTATACACCTGCAACTGCGAGACAAGCCATCCGACCAAACCAATACCCAAAAAAGCTGCCGACAACAACCATGACCAATAGAGTGCCAAAAATAGTCCAAAAGAGTCACTAACGACATGAAGGAGGCCACGTAGTGACTCACTTAACCGGACCTCTCAAAAGCCCACAAGGAAAAAGTGAAGCACAGACAAAGCACAAGCAGGTGCAATAATAGTACGAAATTGTCAACATCTGCTAAGTCAAGACGGAACCCTAGGAAAAGGCTGAATGGACCAAAACACAACCAATAGGAAGCACAAATCGAACCTATAGATTAGGCGCAACAAAAGTGCCATACCATACAGTAGAGCCAACAACCGAACACACCCACATACAAAACCACACACACATGACCCCTCACGCTTACATCCTTGGATGAAAGAGCAGTGATAGGAAGCACACACGCAAAGGTGGCAATGCTCAAACCAAAACACACATCACTGGACATAGACCCCATAATATAAGCAAAATCAGAAGAAACAACCTCTAGACAAGGCCGCTGAAATAAATCCAGCTTAAGTGAATTAGAAAAATCCACTAAAGCCAAACGAACAGGCTCAACATCAAAAGCTAAAGCACTAAAAAGAACTTTACACAGTACAGGACGGAGAAAATTCCATGAAGGTGGAACAATAAACAAACCAGCATCATGAATATTAATAAAAAGGGAAGAACAAAACACCCTGGCAACCACAACATCAAGATCGATTCTCCTGGTTCCAGCAAAAACAAACCGAAGACCACAAGTATGATCTGCCACCTGGACAACAACTGCACGTGCAACGACCTCCTCGTCACAAGAAGTTCGGCTGAACTTCGTTGCCACGACTAGAGAAACAATCTTTGGCTGCGTACTAAGTTCAATTGAGGAGTTAACAAGTGTAATTGGTTGCGGCAAAGTTGAAATGCACTACTCAAGTATGTGCATAGCAAAGTGGTGTATGTCACATGAATAAGCCAACAAATCAAAGGGTAGCATCTGCTTTTATAAGTATCTAAGACCAAGTGATAGAGCTTCACAAGTTCAAAAGGAATTAAAGATCAAAAAGTCCATTCTAATTTATAAGTGAACTTTAATTTTTAAAATGGTCGAGCCAAAATCAAAGCATCAATTCAAGATCGAGGCAACTCAAGAGTAGTATCAACTCTTTACAAGTATTTCAGACAACAACAGGTGCACGAGGCATAACAGAGCATGGAATTCAAGTACAAAAACAATACGACAAAAAAAAAATATAGAATCTGTTCTTATCAAAGAATAGAAACAATTCATATGCAATATCATTGGAGCAGCAAGTACAAGACAGATTTTTTAATAAGAAATCATTTTTAATGGTGTCAAAGAGATTTTTCTCAAGTCCTGATTTCCAAAAAAATGGAAATAGCACACGCAAGCTCAAAGTTTCCAGAAATACCAAATCAGTTATACTAGGCAAGAATTTAATTAGGATAAATCACAGAGTGATTGTTGGACCAAAGATTTCATTTCCAGATTTTTTTAACCAGAAAAACATTTTTGGCAAGTAATATTTTTTAGCAAAAATCAAGTGAGTGATTTCCAGAAAAACAGATACGAATTTTTTAAGGATCAATTCAAAACAATGAAGTCACACACAAGGAATACATAAAGTTTGAAGATTTCAAATCCATCAAATAAAAAGCCAAAGACTTCAAGCTCAAAGTTCATGCATATTTCATGACCAAGTCGTATATTGAAATCAGAGAATATTTAGGATTTCTCATCCTATAAATACACCAAATCATCATCAGCTTTAAAACCATCCAAGTTCAAGCACAATCAAAGAAAAATTTGATTTAAAAATCATAACAGAGGACAATCCAGAAACTTGGATCCAAAGCAAAGCATTTCAATTCAAACAAGCAACATAGATAGCCACTGGAGATTCAATTGCATAACCAGTTAGAGCCGCGACCTTCGGATTCCAAGAGAAATCAAAACCCTAGATCGCAAGTATCAATGAAGAGAGAGAGCAGCGGCTTAGAAGAGGAGTACAAACCCTAGATCACCATCGCCCTTTTTATTTCAGAGAAAAGAGATTGGGCTAAAGTGTAGTGGTGAATCAACTTTGAAAAGGGGCCTGCCAACTTTGCTTTTAAAGTGGGATAACCCATCTAATTTAAACTCGTAAGTTTTTTTTAATTTGTTTTTATTTCTTATTCATTTTTCAATTTCAATTTGTAATTGAATCTGTAGTTTTCTAGTTTGTCTCTAAAACTAGGAGATGAATTGCAGGATTTGTAATTCGGGGAAATCTGGTTTCGGGGATAGAAACCAGTGCAGGGTTTTGAGCATAGGGTTAAGAACAGTTGGGAGCAAGTGTCGCGAGTTTACAGGGGATTGTAAGTGTAGAGATTGTTTTAACTCCTAGTAGAAACCTTGGGGAATGCAGTAGTAGGCAGGGTTTTGCCGAAGCTGGGTATATCTGTGTGTTATTTATTTTCCGCATTTATTCTGTTATTATCTGTGCTGTTATTATTTAATTACTCTGCGAAAATCTGCGATAAACCCTATTCACCCCCCTCTAGGGTTAATTTAGATTCTACATAAGCTTGATTAGTTTGTGAACTCATTTGGGACTATGTTTTATTTATATCTTTTTGAAGAATCCAGTTTTGAATCACAGGATATTAACAAGTACAATAACTTTTCTGTGCTACTAAAGGATATAAGCTAGCAAATATTTAATGAATCATGGAATCTTGCTATCTTACTGATTTTTCACTTGAAGCTTTTAAAGATTGTGCTATTGAGGTAGTTTTCATGTGTAGTGCAAAAGCTAACATTCCTTACAGCTGCTACTGAGATTGTGCTATTATCGTTTAAAAGGTTTGTAATAAGTTGTACTGGTTTGAATGTATATGTGTATTAATAAAATAAATGCTGTCTTATTCAAGATCTTAATATTCTGAATGCTTATCCTTTCTCAAATAGAATTTTAGTTTCCATCTCTTGCACATAATGAATAAATTTGAACTCATACTGCTTAGCATTCTGGTTGTTCACCATTTTTGTGAAAGAACAAGTTTCACCTCTTGTACATAATTAGCTTTCAGAAAATTATTCATGTGTGCATAGCTTGAATTTTGTTTTTGTCATGTTTTTTTTCAGTGGTAAATTTACCGTTATCAAAGATCGATATACCGATGTATCGGTATACCGACTGTCGGTATACCGATAATTTTGATAACGGTTCTAATTTTAGACTTACCAATAGTGTTGGTACATTGCAAAAAAAGCTATATCGGTAACGGTAACCATTACAATTACAGCCCTAAAAGTAGTATTTGTTTCCATTATCTATCGGGTTAAGAATGAAGATCAAAATAAGTATATGTAAATTCAACCAAAAAATTGATCACTTTTGATTATGTTTCTTTATTTCTTTCTGAAATACATCATAGATCAAGACATCTAGGCAAAATCATATTATTTAAACTATGGGAAAGTCTATTTGGACATAAAATATTGACACAACTGGTGACATAATAAATCTATATCATTAGATCATCCTATGAATTCCACTCCATATAATGACAAAATGATCAAGCAGTCAAGACTTTATGTCTCTCAATTTGTGTCTAGCTTTGTGTCTAAATAGTCATTCCCTTAAACTATAATTGATTGATTGAATAAACTTTAACCAAGCAATTGATCTGAAAAATAAGAATCATTAACTAGCATGGTATCCTATGCGGATGATTTTGCAAAGCGTCAAGGATGATCCAAATGGTTTGTTGATTTAAAACCCACAGAAATATCAAAATCTAAATAATTATTTAACAAACAAAAATACGAGTAAACGAAATTTGATTTAAAAGGGGTTATGGAGTTACTGCAACTTGTGTAATTTGAGAATCATAACTTCATAGTAATAATATTGGCATTTTATAATTTAATCTTCCAAACAATTAAAATGTTTGCTTAACAATTATTATATTTTTATGTCTTTTAATGTTAATGTAAAATTAGATCACTATTATTAGGCATCATCCATCAATAATAGACTCATTATATAATAATAATAGCAGTAAATCAAAACTTTTAAAACTCTCTCCTTAATTCAGGAGTCTTCTCTCTTCTGTCGATTCTCATCTGATATTCTAGTTTTAAATTAATTTGTCACTTTAAGCTTATTTACTATTTCTCTCAAATTATTTTACTTCTTTTGTCATTTTACGTTTTGATTTGTACATTTCAAAATTTACCCAATTATTTATTAACAGTTAGCTCCTAACATTTTATATTTGAGTCCACATATTCAAATTAATTACAAAATCCAAAATCTAAGTAATTTAAATACATTTAATTAACTAATAATTTTTATAAATGCTTGTGACGACCCAGCAATTTCAACATTTTAAAATAATGAATTAGTTAAATCGATCGTTTTATATTAATATTATAGTTAGTCAACAATGGAAGGCAGGTGACGGTTGAAGAACCTAGTCTGCAGCAAGGTAGAGAGGTTAATGTGGTCTCTGCTGATGTAACTAAGGTGGAGGGTTAATGTAACGACAATGGTCTAGATGTTGATAATGCTAGAGGGATCCTGGAGGTGAAGAGATCATATCAAACGGAAGACGGATGTCGAGTTGTGAAATCCACAAAGACGAGATAGAGGTCTTTGTGGTGTTACAAACGCTTTTGAAGATCACTATTGGCGTGTTGCACGGATGAGGATGGTGCACCATTAGTAAGTGATGGTGAAGGATTGTAATGATGTTAATTGAATAAAGTAGGTTGAAAATGAGAGCTAAGTTAGGTGGTGTTGAGTGAGGAGATGCTGTGATTTGGTATCAAGGTGGAGTGCTGAGATTTGTGATACGTAAAACCCAATTATGAGAAACAAATTATATATGTTGATCCACTTTTTATGGAGAGATTTGTTGCAATATTTGTCGGATATTTGAAAGTGAAGGCAAAGATTATTTGGTGCTTATCCAAAATATTTTTGACATATATGAAGCTAACTTTGGGGTCAAGTTTACTTGGGTATCAAGAAAACTTGGGTATGAAGCAATTCATTCTATAAAAGGCTTTGTTAACATCTTCATTAGTGTAGAAAATTTGACAGTTATTAAATAGAATCATTGGGGTTGGTTTCATTGTTGTTCGTTGTCTTTTTACTCAAATTATTTAGCCATTAGATATTCTTTACCTATTTTTCAATAAGGTTATTGGTTCAAGTTGTGCTTGTTTGTAACGATAGTTGAGATTGGTTGTAAATAATTGTTTTGTGAATCAATAAAGAGGGTGGCTAAGTGGAATATCATGTGTTCATATTTCTGATATTGTCTGTGTTGTTTTTCAATCACATTCATCTCCAAGTGATTGGGTGAAAAAAGTTCATTTTGGATTTTTGGGTGTTATTTCAAACTTCCGCTGCACACAAAACTTCAATAGTGGTTAGGGAAGACTTTGGAGCTAGACATGTCCCCACTTATTCACATAGTCTTATTTCTCTCGGCCAGTTGGATTGTCGTGGTTGCACTTATGAGACTCAATGTGGAGTTTTGAAAGTGAAGAAGAGTGGTTAAATAATGATGTGAGGAGTTTTAGAAGACAGAAACATTTATAGACTGGTTGGTTCTATAGTCGATTATGTAAGACGAATGATGGTTGAAGGACCTAGTTTAAAGGTGGAGAGCACTGTTATCACGACGAGCGACTAGTCGAGGTTGAGGCATCGACTTGCAATTTGTAAGTATTTCAGGCGATTGGAACGAAATAGGTCAACTAGTCTGCTAGTCAATCGACTAATCGGAACGACTTATCGACTAATTTTTACTTGAACCAAAAAAGAAACATATGTTATATTGAAAGAAAGGAATTCGAGCAGAGCAAAAGAACTAACAAAAAACACTTTGTAAAAGAACAGTTCGGACAAAACAACCAAGGTTGCTGTCACTTTTTATTGCTGCCCTACAAGAAATAATGAGGTACCTTAGCACATGTTTGAATTTTATCCATATGTATTAGTTAGAAATTTAGAATTACACACACTACTAAAATAGATTGTTATTCCAACGTCCACTTTCCAACGGCCGCCAACAGTTATTTAGAAGCCGTTGGAAACTGATGGAACTATGGTCGCTGGTAGTTGTTGCAAATTTATGTGATATTGCCTGCTCCAGCAAACTGAAAGCTTCATTCTTCCTTCTCCTTCAATCATTCCTCTCCTTCCAAATTTGCTGCCAAAGCTTCCTCTACCACGCCTACCTCTTTGGGCACCATCTACGAGCTTCTCCAACCCATCTCCACCCTTCTCATTCTCCAAATTAGGTAATTTCATTAAACCTAATTTTTAGGGTTTAATTGATTTCGGATTTAATTTGTAATTTGCTTAATTCCTACTTGTTTGTATATGTATATTACATCATATCATCCTCTAATTGTTATTATTATCACAATAATGATCAAATTGTTTACGGTTAAATTGATTTAGGGTTTAATTGTGTTTGTTTAGGTAACTTTGGTTAGTGAATGTTATATATGTGTGATAGAGTTTGCTAATAATATAATTTATGCAAATATGAAGATTATATTATGTTGACAAACACAAAGTAAATTATAAAAATATATAATTTATGCAAATACGAAGTCAATTACTATAATTTATGCAAACATGAAGTAAATTACAAAAATGTTAATTTAGTACACATGTACTAAAACAGTAAAATATTTACAAATTGTATATTTAAATTAAATATAGATAAATATTTAAACCCTTAATTATTATTTGGCCTCGTCTAATAAGTGTTGTATATGATCGTTATATGAATATTCGTTCTTTTACGAAATGGACATCTATATTCATCTGATACAACATTTGTTGGATTTGTCCTTGTATTGGACAAGTTATAAACACTATAAAGTAATTATATTTCATAGATCATATCATTTTAAAACGGACACAAAATTTTGATGGCATTTCCTTTACATTCCTTATGTGTGTGTACGATACAAGGAACACAGGGGAAATGCTGCCGAAATTTTGTGAAATCGTTTAAAATGATATGATTTATGAAATATAATTACTATTGTGTTTGTAATGGGAAGTAGGATGACCGACCATCAAAGAAGACACATAAGCGTCAATGAACTGATAGTTATTTATTTGAAAATAAAGTTTGTAGACAAATATAAAATTAACGATTACTTTTTTTATTTCATCATAGGTTTTAAAGTAGGAAAATGGTTAATTACTTTAACGATCAGAGCTGGATGTATCAAAGAAGGGAAATTAGTGGTGCAATAAGTGAACGTTTTGAAAATGGGGTAAAAGTGTTCATTGAATTTGCGATAAGTAATATCGGAAATAGTAGAGAAATTTGTTGTCCATGTAGTAGGTGCAAATTATTGAACTATTTAACACCGAGTATGATTAAAATTCATTTGCGCCAATATGGTTTCCTACCCAATTATTTGTTGTGGGATCGTCGTGGAGAAATTGTAGCCCTTAATACTCAAGAACAGCCGATGGAGGTCAATAGTGTTGAGGTTAGAATGAATCTCTTAGAAAATATGGCCGAAGATGTTGCACGATCAATGTTTCCTACCGTTCAAATTGGTAACGACGATGATAACATTGAAGAAGAGCCAAATGTTGAAGCTAAAAATATATATGATTTATTGAATAATGCTTAAAAAAACCTTTGGAATGGATGTTAAAGTGGCACTGAATTATCAGTAACTGCAGAATACATTGCAATAAAATCAAAATACAACCTTACGGAAGATAGATTTACGGTTGTTGTTCAAGCGGCTAAACGCCATATGCCATCCGATAATTTAATGTGCGAAAATTACTATGAAGTGAAAAAACTAATGTCATCTTTTGGTTTAACATATCAGAAAATAGATACATGTTTAAAGGGTTGCATGTTGTATTGGAAAGAAGACAACAATCCTAGAAAATGTAAGTTTTGTAATCAAGAAAGATACAAACCAAGAAAAAAGAAGGGAAAAGAAGTTCTGTACAAGCGTATGCATTATTTACCCATCACCCCTAGACTTCAAAGATTATACGCATCATCTATAACAGCGCAGCATGTGAGATGACACAGTGTGAGAACACCTCAAGAAGGTACGTTGACACACCCATCAAATGGAGAAGCATGAAAACATTTTGACAAGAAATATCCCGATTTCGCAGCGTAGAGCCACAACGTTAGACTAGGTTTATGTACAGATGGCTTCAAACCGTTTTCTTAGTTTGGTTCTAAATATTCATCTTACCCTGTAATAATCGCACCTGACAATCTACCCCGTGGATGTGTATGAAAACTCTATACATGTTTCTCACAGTTGTCGTCCCTGGCCCTGATGATCCGGCACATGGTATTGATGTTTACTTACAACCGCTAATCGAAGAATTGAAAATATTATGGAACAAAGAAGTTGAAACATATGACGTATCAAAAAAGAAATTTTTTCGGATGTTCGCTTCTTTGTTATGAACTATTAATAATTTTTCTGCATATGCAATGCTTTCGGGTTGGAGTACGGCCGTTCATTTTGCTTGTCCTTATTGCATGAAAGAAACACGAGCATTTTTGTTACCGTATGAAAAGAAAATTTCATGTTTAATTGTCATTGATGCTTTCTTCATATTAATCATACTTTTAGAAGAGGTAATTTTTCTAACGTCTAATAGACATGAGGCTCTACGGCCACCGATGGTTTGATCAAGCGAGGAAATATATGAATTTGTAAAAGATTATCCGAAGATACATGAAACCGGAAAGCAAATTGATATTCAAGGTAAATCAACGATTCATAATTGGTGCAAACAGAGTATATTCTGGGAATTGTCTTATTGGAAGCATTTCTTAATCCGTCATAACATTGACGTGATGCATAACGAGAAAAACGTTTTTGATAATGTGTTTAATACAATTCTGAATGTAAAGGGAAAGACAAAGGATGATCTAAAATCTAGACGTGATATAGAGGAAATATGTAATCGTCCCGAGCTTCATATGAAGCCCAATGATAGTAAAAAATCCAAAGCATGATATGAACTAGACAACAACCAAGCTAAAGTACTGTTAAGATGGGTGGAAGAATTACGTTTTTCCGATGGAATTTCCTCTAATTTTCGTAGATGTATCGACTATAAAAACGGAAGGCTGAGTGGAATGAAAAGCCATGATTGTCATGTAATGATGGAAAATTTGTTACCCATCGCATTCTAAGAATTATTACCTAGAAAAATTTGGAATATAACAACAGAACTTAGCTTATTTTACAAGGAGCTTTGTTCAATTACGTTAAAAGTTAACTGTCTACTTAAACTTGAAGAAGAAATCCCTATACTGCTCTGCAAACTGGAGAAAATATTTCCTATGGGTTTCTTTAATGTAGTGGAGCATTTACATGTTCATCTTCCAAAGGAAGCACGTCTTCGAGATCCTGTGCAATTTGGATTGATGTATCCATTTGAAAGATATATGTTATTATACTAAGTACTCAAATGTTAATTTAAATATAAACAGAACTTAATATTCAACCGAACTATTTTTTATTCGGTACTTAAATCATTTAAAAAAAAGTAAGACAAAAAGCTTGAGTTGAAGGTTCTATTTGCAAATCATATATAGAAGAAGAAGCCTCTTTTTTTCTCTCATTATTTTAATGATCATGTGAACTTATCATTTGCTAGCGTTCCGCGTAATGATGAGAGGGTTGAACAAGATTCTTCTTCTGAATCAACATTATCTATTTTTAAACAACATGGCCAACATGCTGGGAAATGTGTGCAAATATGGCCAAATGATAAAGATTATAATGTAGCACACACATATATTCTTCTTAATTGTCCTGAAGTTGCTCCTTTTGTCAGGTAATAATTTTTTTTTAAGATTTACTAAATTTATGTTAAACGTGTTAATAATAATGTGACATATAATGTTTGTGTTTGCAGTATTTATTAATCACAAAATCCAAGCGGCGATTTAAGCAAAGATTTCAATTGTTGGTTTAGAAACTGCGTTTTTGATCCCATAAATAATGTGCTCGACGAAGGACTAAAACACTTAGCCTTTGGACTGAAAAGAAAAATCAAAACATATCCAATATTTTTTGTTAATGGGTGTAAATACAACACCAAAGAATACAGTGCTGAAAAATTAACAAACAATACTGGTGTGTTTGTTAAAGGCAGTGAAGATCCTAATAATCATATAAATGATTTTTATGGCAAGTTAATTCAGATTTTGTAATTGACATATTTTACAAGGCCCGTAGAGGATGTTTATTTGTTTAGATGCAACTGGTTCAGTAATGTTCCGGGTTCTAGTATTAACGTGCATCCAAAGTATAATCTTGTAGAAATGAAACATACCTCACGTTATCAAAAGTACGACATTTTTGTACTAGCCAAACAAGCCTTATAAGCTTATTATGCCCCTTATCTATCTCTAAAAATGGATAAAGCAGATTGGTCTGCGGTTTTTAAAACCAAGACAAGATTTACGTTCGATGGACAGAATATTTCTGATGAACAAGCCTATCAAGCAAATCTAGAGGAAAATGTTGAAAAGACAATTGCAGACGATCAAACTGATTTTTGACCTTTAAATGATGAGGCAAATGTGTTAGTTGATGCATTTGAGAATGTAGAGGAAAACAACATAGAACCCGGAACCGAGTCTGAATCAGAATACGACGAAGAAATTGATGAAGACTGAGTAAAATTTGGTAATTTTTACAACTATTCACGTTACATTTACCTATGTTTAATATTGCATTTTCACAACTATTCATATTACATTTACCTATGATTCGTATATGTATCAATGTGGCAGGTATATTATGTCTGGCTCTCAACGACGTGGTGGTGAGAATAGTGGCTTCGGGAATCTGATGGTAATGAATCCTTCTGTATACATACAATAAATTAACGTTTAAATATTCACAGTGTTATAATATTTTATGGCAAGTTATCAGATTTTGTAGATTTGTAGTCATGATAGACAACAGAAGCAGATCGACCCAAACAGGTAAAAAATTCTGAATTTAGAAAGTCTTGAATTGTGAAAAATAAAGAACCTCTTTATTTGATGACTGATGCAACCTTTAAAGGCTTGAATGATGAGAAATTTGGTGCAAGAACTTAATGAATATCAGGTAACAATACCGACAAGCCTTTTCTGGACGGCTCTTTCTTCAACTAATCTGGTTTCTTTGATTTCTTGATTGACTTTCTTGTAAAATTCAGATGCTTTTACCACAAATGCTTCAATAAAAGAACTGATGCAGCCAGTAGCAACTCTAGGTGAGGCACAGTTCCTTTATTGTGGCAAACAACTCTCGAATGATAAGGTAGTAACCTTTGATGAGAGGGTCCAAATGATGACACCTTTCTGATGGACAAAAAACTATGTTAATCAGAGATTGTATTTTGTCAGGATCGAGCAAAGAATGCTGTAAAGCACAAGTTATACCAAGTTGGGTTTTTGAGAAAAGTGAAAATGAGAAAATTATCTTTTTATTACTGCAGAATTGAATTCTTTTTACAAAAGTATCTAAATCAGTGCATTGAAGCTGTACAACGTTGCTTTACATATACATGGAGCAAAGATATTATTTGGGGATTGTTAAAGGGACTCCACATTTGGTTAAAGGGAGGATAATTTTAAGGGGACTCCAGCTTATTTTTTTGTTGTTAAGGGGGGTTTGGTTTATTTGAAAAAGAAAAGAAAACGAGACCAAACTACCCAAGGCTTGTCACTTATGTTAAACTCTAACTTACTAAATTCAACGCAAATAACAAACTTGGAAATTACTAAACATGTCAATTACTCAAATTAGATACAACACATTAGATAACATTTTTTGTTTTTGCATTTATTTTAAATTAACCATACCAATCCTAATATGAAATTAAAATTAATTACCAAATCTGATGCCTTCTGATCACCATGAAGCTTTCTTGTGTCTCCATTACATTAAATATATCTATTTTTTATTTGGCAAATTCTATTTATACACCGAAAACCACTTAACATACACCATTATTTTTCTATAAATTATATTACTAAATTACTGTTTTCTCATAGTTGCTTTTTAAAAAAATTTGCATATAAAAAGTCAAATTATTCTTAAAAGTATTAAAACTTGATGCAAACAATATATGTTAACAAAGATGCTAATGAATTATTTAATCATAAAATCTAAAATTTCAATTAAGAAAACATTCAGAAATAATGTCTAATTTAGAAGTGCTGATTTATTTTGTAAAATTACAGTAATTTAGTTGAAATTGAATTTTTTTCAAAAAGTTTATAAAAATTACAGTATTAGTAAAAGAAATAAATTTCATTTTATTAAATTTTACTCAGTTTGATGCAAAATTTCTAATGTTGGGTAATTGTGTTTTAAGTTTGAAAGAGGAAAGAAAAATAAGATAAGAACATTGATAATTTAGTAAAAGAAACGATGTATGTAAAATAATATATGGTGTATAGTAGTTTATTATATATTTTTTTTTGTTTATGTTTAGCAAATTTTGGTGTATAAATAGAATTAGTCTTTTTATTTTTATGTGCATTATTAAATTGTTAGCATTAATTAAGGTTTAAGTTACATGGTTTATATTAATGAGAATTATAGGGGGTTAATATTGGAATTTTAATTTATACGTTTAAGGGGAGGCTGATTTATTTTGTCCTCCCCATAACAATTATACAATAAATAAAAATTGGTACTCCTCTTAACCAAATGTGGAGTCCCTTTAACAATCCCCTATTATTTTACAAATGAAATGGGCCAAGCCCATGAAAGAAAGAAAAGAAATTAAGGCCTTAGCCTGACGGGAGAGTAGTAAATAAACAGATAACGTATACCCGTTCATTTCTTACTTGCAAAAAGCAAGATCAAGGATTTGAAACTGTCATATGCAGAGTCATACAAAGGAGGTGATGTCTATATGCTGGAACAATACCCCTGAATACCTGGCTTCTGTAAGTCGGGGTTCTGTTAATTTTGGTCAATTGCAATGGATGAGCTCAGCAGTTACCAAATACCAGGTGAAATGTTCATGCTAATTTTTTTTTTTTTTTTTTTTTTTTTTGTTCGAAACTGGATCGTATACCCTGTAAATTGACTTGAAAACATATCATTTCTTCTCTTAAAACTATGGCCATAAATTATGTAATGCTGCAGACAATAGAAGTATGGAATATGACGGAAAATCAGACGATGGCCGTTCCCGCACATGAAGGTCTGATTGAATGAAGCTGTGGAATGGTGGAATACAATCAAGTCATGACAAATCGGTGAAGCAGTGGAAATCGACTTATAACTAATGGCATTGGTGGAATAAAAGGCGCAAAATAATACATAACTATATTTACGGCGAAGGCGGCCGTTGGACAATATAGAAAATAATGTTGTTAGTAATTGTGGTGTTATGGCCTTGGTTACGTTTGTTTCATGTTTTTGTAAACGTTGTCCTATTTTCATTGATAACCAAGATGCAACATGGTCAGTAATTGAGTAGATATTTTATGCTTTGATTTTTATGTTTTCCGATTCAAAACCATCTCAAAATTTTGTTTAATGGTACAATGGTTTTATTCGCTGATATATTGCTCATTGAATACAAGCAAGTCATGCCGTTCATTGGTGCTTGGTACAATAATTTACGCAACTAAATATCTCTAATAAGTTTGGAAAATTTATGCCTGAAGAAGAAATATTTTGTTATTTTCCATATAGTGGAAAACATGAAAAAAGATGTTCAGTTTTAGGTGTAAGAGCTTTTATCAATATATCGGTTTTCATAGTTGTTTATTGTACAAACTTAAATATAAACCAATTAACCAGGTCAATCTTCTATTGGAAAGGCATACTTTGTTCTTAACATATTCTATACAGTTAGATCCCGCAAAGGGTTGACTTTTGCTCCCAGCCCTGTTTCTCTTCTCTATGCTTATAACTCTCTGGTTATTTTGCTTGATTTGTATTTTAGGAAATGTCAGATATTATTTGTTATGCATGGAGACGTTATCTTCTTCAGCTCAAGCTTCATCCTCTAACAACTAATGTACCAACTTTCTGTCAATTTTTGCTGCTATAGATCCAAATATGTTCTTCCTTCTTGTTTCTCTTTTCATTGTTGATATATATCCAATACTGATGAATATTTTTTGTCTACAGATGGTCACTGGTGGATTTATAGGTGGATGTGGAGAATTTATCAATCAGATATCTGACAAAAGAAAATTTCCTATGCTTTATGGTCTTGAAACGGTATTACTTAGTTAGTTGACTTTGGTTTTGAAACTCATCATGCTCCAAGTATGATCGATAAAAAATTATTTCCCTGGAATTTATCTAGTTGGAATTACATGTTGTTTTTATACCTTTGGGAACGAAATGCTACAACATATAATCTATTGATTCTTCCCAGGTTAGTGGTTTTGCTACTGTGGGTGCTTTGCATTTTTCTCACAAGTTCATTGAGAAAATTTTCAGAGGCAAAAATGAACTTGAAACTGCTCTCCAGAAGGTAAAATTTAGAATAAAATTCAAACGAGAACAACTACGATCCTTATTTCATATCATAATAACATGAAACTGGAGCTTGTTCATCGCAACGAAATTTTCTTGCAGGTGTTGATGGAACTACTAGTCTTGGCTTGTTGGAACACAGTTAAAATGCACTGGGATTTATTGTATAATGGTATGTATGTATGTATGCATGCTGTGGTGCTTACACTTCGAAAGCAAAAGTTATGTTCAAACTTTAAACTAACTACTGCATTGGTCAGTTTTGAGAGAATTTCCATCCGGGAACGCCTTGTTTATTGCAAATAGAGCTTTCCAAAAACGATTATTTGATGGGTGTACGGTACAGTTCCTGACCTTCGACTGACTTATCTTGTTTATAGTTGCTTGCTTACTGTACTGATATTACTTGTATTTTTTCAGCCATGGTTAATTTTGAAATGGGTGAACTATGAATACATACCTCCGCAGCTTCGTCCTTTGTTCTTGTTTCTTGTTTCTTCATTGTGGTAATGCCCTTTTGCAACTTTTCGTTTCATATGCCTTCTTTTAACACATATTGCTTATTGAGTACATACATTTGTTATCGAACTGTTTTGAACAAGCTGCTTTAAACTTGTATCTTACAATTTGAGACGCACGTAATCGCGGCCAGTTAACAAAATAAAATCTGTATCTTACAATTTGAGACCTGATTTTGTAAGCTACGATCTTTAATATATATAGTTTGCCTTCTGATAATGCACTGCTTAGTTAGATCAACATATAGTTAATACTTAATATATTGTTTATCCAAAAGTTCATCAAAATGCATTTGAACATGCTTAATAATCTATTTCACTAGTAAATGGAAAGAGTCGTAAATGCACTAAGTGTAAGACTAGAATCATATATCGGGCTATAATCTGCATATACTGTTATCTTTCAGTTTTCATCACTTTTCAATAGTTAAATCAATTAGAATATTCTTATTTTGTTGTTAAAACAGGGGAATATATTGGAAGCTTGATGAAAAATTACGAGATAAGAAGAACAAAGATTCTGAGGAATAAGAAAGCTGCAACTTATCTTGTATGTATCAGTGCTTTCGACAATTAAACCAAATTTGTATTCATTCCTCTTGATTAATTTGGTCTTGTAAGAAATTTTGTATGTTGCATTGTTGTGGAAATATAATATCAGAATACCTGTGGCTCTATGAAGATTCTTTCCTTCTGTTTTAAAGCTTTTGTACTTGGTCATTTTACATTTACGATATGTAAACAGCTATATAACCTTATGGTTTCGCTATGTATTTCTTAATTTAAGTTATACGAAAGAGTATTTGAGAAATAGTCCCCGAATCCTCACGCGTTAACGTGCATTTTCTTAGTACATACATCATCGTATCTCAATAATTGATTTGTGCATCATTAGTTTTAGAGCACCGCTATATACACACCCACCACGAATTGCAATTTACGGAACATAAAATAAAATAAAAGAAATCCGCACTTTCGTATCACCCAAAGACATTTGATGGTTATCTTATGATCGGCAGTCTTTTACCGACTAACTGTGAATAATGAATAATGAGATGACGGCGACCGGATGAAGCAGTATTGTTTTTGAAGAGAGGATGTCGTGAAAGAAAAAGAAACGGAAGATAGAGTTTAGGGTCTTTTAAGGAAGAAAGCAAAAGATGATAAATTGAGTGGTATGAAATAAAATATAAGTAGTAAGATAAACACAATTGTCCAAGTGGTTAAGATACCACGACCTGGTGCGAGATGTGTGGATTCGAGTCCCGTCGTGCAGAATTCAACCTACTAGGCATATAGTATGTTGTATATTATATTAGATTTGTATATAGGCAAATTCTATTTCAACCCAGCTAATTGCTGAGTAGCCCCCCAAAATACTTTAAAATCGAGTAAACCCATCATTTTGCTAAGTAGCCCCTCTTTTATTTTGAAAAATCCAATAATATCCTTCCCGCAGTTCCCCTACGAGGTTCGCTACAAAACCACGTAAAAACACTACGAGGTAGACTGAAAACTGAAGAAAAAAAAGTATAACTGAAAAATGGCAGTTTCGTCCTTGATTTTTTTTTATAAAACTGGGGGGCTACTCAGCAAATTGCTGGGTTGAAATAGAAATTGTCTTGTATATAAAACATCCAATTTCAAAAACAATATAGGTATTATGTAACACTCAATTAAATTAGATTGAGTAAAATGAAAAGTGGCTAGATTGTAGTATTCACTGGAGTGTATATAACACAAATCTAATTTTAACTATGACAAAATATGGTTGATAATCAATAAAATCAATGAATTAGATGATGATACTACATGCTCAATTTTTTTATAGAATTATTTATATTGATTCCCACTACAAATGGGGTTCATGGGTGACAACCTCACAGGTGGGGTGCAGCGGCCGACCTAGCTGGTGAAGTTGTAAGTGCCTGACGAAGCGTCCCATGGCGAGCTGTTGGTCAACGTCCCGTCTGAAAATACTGTACCTTATTTGCTGTTTAATCTGAATTCAAATAATAAATATAGATGCATCTTGCTTGGTGTATAATTTGAATTCAAATAATGAATAGAGATGATTGTTGGTACTAAAAGATGTCCATTCATTTCAAACTTTTTTTTAACAAAACACAACATATATAGCCAAAAATAAAGAAAAAAAAGTCTTTCTTCGATGACTCTCAAAATCATAACTGAAAGCACACAAAAAATTACTCATAAGAAAATTCTTCATACACGAAATAGCCTATATGTCAAAAATACAAAACCATAAACCCACACAAGAGAGCCACTATCAATGCACTCTCCAAAAAGCAACCCTCGCATTGAAGACGCTGCAAAGCATGGCCAAAAAGATACTAAAACCCGCTACGACCAGCGAAGACCACACTCCCCCGTCTGGCTCCTCAAAGCAAGCAGGGAAAAAAAGATCAACCAACCAGAGCAAAAAGCCAAAAGGAAAAGCTAGCAAACTTCTAAAATAATAAACTGTCCAAGCACCAATCCTCAGACCTTAAAAAAAAAAAAAAAGGCCGAATGTTACCTGAGAAGTGTCTACCTCTAAACGCATAGAAGACATCATCTTTAACCTTGCGAATGATGAAAGTTGAATTCATTGGTGTTTTCTCCTAAATAGCCTTATTCCGAGATCACCAAAGATGTCAGCAGATGAGGCAAGGAAGAAGACAAAGAATGACAGACTTGAGATCCTTCCTGAACCTACCATCTCATCAGAAACTTAATAAGTCAAGTAGGGAATAAAGCATCCCTCCTTAGCCCTACCAAATATCCAAAAATAAAAATAAAAATGACAGCACGCGCGCACTCATCGAACAAGAACAAATATGCAACCGACTCCAAGTCCCCATCCTTGAGCACTTGCACCGGGACGCAAGATGCATACCAATCCTTTTAAGGTTATCTTCTAGAGGAATACCCTCATGAAGTACTTTCCACATATGAATGAAAACATTAGGAGAGATGCAACTATCCCAAATGAAAGAGAAAACTGGAATTCTAGGCACAGAAATTCAGGCGGAATTCAAAGCTGACCTTAGAGTGAAAGGGGCCCATTCCAACCAAAACCCCTTCCGGGAGAATCAGAGAAACCTTTCATCGATTGCATTCTTTTCCACGTCTCACTCGCATAAGACAAGGGCCCGGTAAAATCAGTTTGCGAAAGGTGTCAGTACTTAGCGTGAAAAAACAAAGCTCAAAGCAAATTGTTTGAGTGGAATCTAACCCAAAGCTTATCAGCATAAGCCTTGCAGACGTCTCTCGGGTTTCGCAACCCCAAGCCTCCCTTACGCCTGAGACGACAGATGATATCCCAAGAGACCTAATGATGCATCTTCGCCTCATCCCTTTTTCTCAAAAAAGGACGGCGCTAAAGAGCGATAAGAGTGGAAAAAGGAAGAAGTTGGCGTCGTAGCCGCGAAAACATGTGAACCAATAGAATCAAGCATCGACTTGATGAGAACAAGTCTACCCGCCTGAGATACGAAAGTAGAGTTCCAACGAATAATCATTCCCCTAGTCTTGTCAGTTAGGGGATCAAAAATAGCATTGAGCTTACGACCTCTAAAAAAACAATGCCTAAATAAGGAAGGGGTGGGGAAGCCACTCGAAAACCCAAAAAGGTTTCTAAACAAGAAACCCTCCCAAGGTCCATGGACTTGGCAGTTTCGTGCTTTGTTCTTTCTTTCTTTTTTGTGGTGATGCCCTTTTGCACCTTTTCATTTCATATGCCTTCTTTGTTTAACTTTGAACAAGATGCTTCAATCTTATTTATCTTTGAACTCAAAAGTGTTGGAGAATGGAGTTTTGATGACAACAACATTATTTCAATTATCATTGATTATAAAATATATGCTAACACTTTTTGTATAGAATATATATATATATATATATATATATATATGAAGGAATTATATACAGGAAATATTACTGAAGACTGTACAGTTATAAAGATGATAGAGATTCAAAAATCAGAGAAATTTCAAGGCTCATGAGTAATCAAGATTTCAAGAGTTCAAGATTAATATATTTATAGAGTCTAGATTTTGTAAGACTCTAAATAGCACTTCAGGTTCAAATTCAAATTCTGATTTTCAATTCTATCCTCAATCCCCTCTATTTTGTTTTTCTATTTTTTCCTCAATCCTCTCTATTTTGTTTTTCTATTTGTTTCTATTTTTATTCTTCTTTGTTTTTCAAACTTGAATTTTTTATACTTTATATATTTTAAAACCTTATAATTTTATAAGTATATTTATATATTTTAAAAATATGTTTTCATATGTTTTTCTATCATATAATATTAATTTACAACACTATAATTTTACTCAAGAATTTCCAGAATTAGTTTTATATCAAAATACTTGGAAAATGAAAAATACACATGAGTATGTCGACATAGCAAAAAGTGTATGTCGACATAGAACTGCTATTTTTTTTTCTAATTTTGAAGGGAAGTGTCTTTTCACTATCGGAGCATGGTTTTTCAAAATGTTCATAATCTGATTTTTGAAAATGTTAAATGGAAAATTTTGAACACTAGTTTAAATTTTGAAAATGTTAAATGGAAAATTTTGAACACTAGATGAGTCTACATTCAATTTTATTGAAAAATTAAGCTATTATGATTTGATTTTTGAAATTTAAATGAAATTTGAAATTCTTGAAATTTTTGATATATCATTGTATTATTGTAGTTAGTTTTTCTGAAAATTCACTTGATTATTTGAAAAGTCATTTGATTATTTGAAAAGTCAATTGAATTATTTGAAATGTTACTTGATTCTTTGAAAAGTTGTGTTGTTTTACAGGAAAAGAAGTGTTATATGGCTAATGGATATTAAAATTCTGAAAAGATGGGTGACGTGGCTGTTGGTAAATCAAATTCCAAAATGGTAGCTATTGAAAATTCAAATTCCGAAAAGAAATAAAAAGAGGAGAAGAGTAACGACGATTGGTGAAGAGACATCAAGAAGAAATGGATATATATATATAATGTCAATCAGAGAAGAAATGGGCACCAGACCAATTTAGAAATTTGGATTTTCATCTACAACTTATCTTAATGTTGTACTTCTCTTCATTTTCTTCGTAATGTCGCTAGTTTCATGAGATTTCGTCAAGAATTGACCAAGTAATGATCAAATGAAGTTTTGATGAATAAAGAGAGAGGGAAACCAAAACTGTCGACGGTTATCTTCAAATTGCATCCACAGGTTAGACTATTTTGTCCCAAATCCTTTTTCAGATTGTAGTTCTCGTTCTCGCGGTCGATTTGATGGGTAGATCGTCAAATTACGATCAAAATTTAGTGAGATATGACAGTTTGAAGTTGGCGATTCAAAATTGAAAACTGTTACGTGATTTTATGCATACCTCTTACTGTTTCGACTTGATGCACCCAAATACCATCCAAATTCATCCCCAAACTACTACTAGATCGTAGCCCTTGAATTCCTCTTCGATTTGCCGCTGATTTCGTCCAATTCCATCAAGAAACGAAGAAGTTTTGCCTCCTGTAAGTTTGATTAAAAATGAAAAACAACAACAAGAAGAAAAGTGATTATGAAGAGACTTGACTTTTGGTTATTTATATAGCAGCAGAAGTGTCCATTCATTCAAAATTCAAAATTCAAATTCAAATTTTGGTGCCAAGTTGATTGAACTACTAAATCTTTGATATCTTTCTCATACGGTGTTCAAATTCTGCAAATTAATATATTATCCTGACCTGAAAAATGAGCTCGTCGCAATTGAGCAGATCTCATCATCAAATTCCGGAAGATCAATTCAGAATTCAGAAAATTTCGAAGAAAAGGATTTAAAAACCGAGTACGCCTTAATTAATTTTTAATTTTATTCAATTGAATGGTTGCTTTGTTTGTTTGCTTTATCTTGAATTTTAAATTTTAAAGTTTAAACTTGAAATTTGAAATTCAAATTTGAAATTCAAATTTGAAATTCAAATCTTGAAATTCAAAATAATAATAAATAAATAATAAAATAATTTTTTTGAATGTTTATTAAGATTACTGTTATTTCAGGAAATAATTAAAACCTGAAATATAAATCGATATTTTAAAACCAAAGTCACAAAGCCATATTCTCTTTGAAATAAAACATATATGTCAACATACGTATATCTATATGTTAACATATCAGCCTATAGACTGAAATTCAAATTTTTCATTCAAAGATTTGAACTTTCAAACTACCCTCCATCTTTTTTCAATTAGAAAATGCCAGTTAAAATTCTAATTATTAAATTTATTTGTATACTTGTTTTCTTATATCACGTTTGAAAATATATATATTAAACTATATAATTTAATAAAATTATATAAACATGTTAATATGATATACAGAGTTAATATAACTTTTTGATATTGTTATGAAATATAAATTTATTCATCTTTTATATAGTTTAAACATGCATAGTTTAACTTATATATTATTCTTATGATTTCATAACAATTTTTGGTTACATTATTACAAATACTATTTGTAACTTAATACTTATTTTTGACTTCCTATTAAGATTTATAAAACTTGTATATTTTACTTAATATAAAGAAATATATATACATGATTTTTTTTAAGTAGTTAAATATAAGAAGTTTTATAGATTACTTTATAATGTTTCCTTCTAAAGTATAAATGGTTTTTTAGCAAATAAATATGTTTTGATTTCTAAAGTTTAAATTTAAAATTGATTTGTATCAAAATATTAATGTATGTCTCATAAATTAAATTTTAAGTTTTTTTAAATTAGTTTTATATATATATATACTTATGAATATGTGTTTATATAGCTTACTTTATATTATACAAATTTTATATTCTCTTTAGAAAGATCTTCAATTTTTATAATATTTACCCTACTAATATTATTTAACTTCATGATTTTTCTGAATATTTTACTACTTATCATGAATATCATTTTTAATTAACCTCTTATCTTCATTATTCTTTTAATTAAATTCATTAATATAATTCTAGAAATTAACATTATCTTTGTTTGATTCAAATAATTCATAATAGTTAAATAGTACTTTGAATATATGTTACCTAAATAGATATAATTATCAAATCATTTTGCATACTATCATTACACATCTTATTTCATATCATACATCATTATTAGAGTACATCTCAAATTAAAATCATTCACATCCAAGTTTCATTTCATTCAATATATCACTTCATATAATTTTGCATATAACATACTGCATTATAACCAACACACTACATTACATGTTAACCTTAACTTCACACATAACAAGTATATATTATGAAAAGATTTTATTAGAAATATAGGATTATTAATTAAATACATAACATATTTACTTTGTTTTGATTAATTTGATTGAATTGATTGACTTATTTGGTTTGTTTGTTTTGTTTGACTTAAATAACTTGATTTACTTAATTACTTGACATGGTTAAATTTCATTAGTGGTTGATAGGTTTGTTGGGAATATACTTATGAATTTATAGTTGATAAGAGCTTTATAGGTTTTAGGATATATAGAAGTTACAAGAAATGTTTAGTTTCATGTTTGAGTTGATGTTTTGTGACAACAAAACTTAAATTGATTCATTGATTGGATTGAATTACTTTACTTATATCATAATTTTAAGGATATCTTATCAAGTTATTTATATGTCTAGACAAAGGTCTTATTATAGTTTTAAGGGAACTAGAGTATAGGCTAGGCCACTGGTTGGTGATGACCCCTAACAATTGGAGGTTTAGTCTTGTATTAGATTAAAGGGGAGTTTTATAGTTTCTAGTTTTAATTAAAGGTTCAAGAAGTGTTTACTAACACATATTATTTAATTTGACTGATTTGGTTGATTGCTTACATTGATTGCTTGAATTAATTGCTTAAATAGATTGCTTGAATTGCTTGCTTGAATTGTTTGTGTAACGACCCGGATTTTCGGCGACTTTGGTTATCGACATAAGCTCGATGTCGATAACCAAAACATCGAAAAATCCTGGTAATTAATGAAAGAAATTAGAGGGTGAGAATAGATAAGATAGAAACTTAGAATAGAAGAAGAAGAAGAACACAACATCAGAGTAACACGAACCTCACAACGGAACGAATAAGATATATTAGATAACATAACTTTGAAATATAACAGTTATGTATACAATAGCACTTATCAGAGTACATCACTTACAACACAGCGGAAATAACTATAGCTTTATGATCTTGAAGCCTCCTGCTCCAAGCTCTCCAAGTATATCTGTAAAATCCTGACTACTTGACTGCCCATACAAAATTGGACACCCAAGAGTTTAGGGAAAACAACAAAGTAAACTCCGGATCAGTCATGGGACTGGTGTGAGGAAAACAGTTTAAACAGGTATATGAACAAGTAAACGATATCTCATAAGACCACGCCGCAGAACGGAACGGGTTTTTCCCTTATGAGAATCCAAAATATCTTTATATCAAAAACCCTTTTGATATTATAGTAATGTCTATATACAAATAGATATCAACTAGCAGAAACGCTTTCATCTCACGTTCTACATATATAGTATACAATCAAAATCGCAAGCACGTATTGGATAATGGATTTCCAACTATGACAAGGTATGGAACCACCTTCCGATCAGTGTACTCTAGGAACGATACACTGGAGTTCAACAAGAACATCTTGCAACTCAGCCACACATGACCGACCACTCATTTCGCTTGAGTGTATCGAATGTACATCACCAACGGTTGGGATCAGCAACCGTTCCCGTATATATATATGGGACAGCATTGATAGATTTAAGAAACAAATGAATATTCTCTAGATAGGTGATTATACACCCTACTTCGGTGCGACCGACTTAGCCATGTTGCCTGCCCGATTTCTGTCATTTACCGGTTGATGAGGCTAGAAGCTACGCTTTATCATCACATCAGATTCACTTCGAATGCCACATTGTCAGATCCATCGAAAATCACTAATTGACGTCTACAACAGTACATTACGTGTTAGCTAAAGAAGTTTCCTTCTTCGCTTCCACTCTTGGTACGGTTGAAGAAATCAATGTACGTAACCTTTCTGGAAATATTCTGTTAGACATTCATCCACACAAGTCATCCTCATTCACTTAGAAATTTCACATCGTCATACCCGCCAAATCAAAAATTGATTTATCCAAAAATAACACGGGTATACAGCTTAGAGAAACGAATTCCTCCGCCACCAAACGTGATTACGTTTGAACAGATCAACTTACGCGATCCATTGGATATACTCTGTCAGACCTTCGTCCATACAAGTTGTCCTGGGACTGGACAAACCGAAGGCACTATTCAGTATATCCATCTTAGTCACTGTAACGACCCGCATTCTACGCATCATAGGATCGTAGAATATTTATTTCTGTCACATACGAAGTCGTATGGTCATGTAACTTTGGGAGACGACTATTGGGGTCATTTCCCATGTTCATGATTTTTCCCGATTTTTAAATGACCATTTTACCCCTAGTTGGCACTGTTTTGGCCATAACTTTTGACTGGAAATGAATTTTGACCTGAAACCACTTCCATTGGCTCCGGGTGATGGTTTCTCTTTCCGTAGAGTGGTCGCATTAGCCAAACGGACTCACCGTTTGGGAGATATGGCTGAAACAAGTTTCAGATGGTTAAAAACAGCTTAATTGGGCTTAACCGGGTGATTAGCAGCTAGGCCCAAGGGGAATTTCGGGTTTAGAGGTTTAGGAGGTCTGATTAGGGTTAAGTTATCACTTTCATTTCAGTTTTGAGCCGCCACAAACCTCCTTGAGACCTTAGTAATGGCTTCCTACATC
The DNA here is from genome assembly GCA_030737875.1 of Allium sativum. Classification (NCBI taxonomy): domain Eukaryota; kingdom Viridiplantae; phylum Streptophyta; class Magnoliopsida; order Asparagales; family Amaryllidaceae; genus Allium; species Allium sativum. The sequence continues at coordinate 565,325,657 of CM060910.1, read as the reverse complement.
TAAGACACCCCAAATCACTCTCTAATTGAAGATTAGGCTTAGCAACACCAAATTAAGGAGAAAAAGCACCAAAGCAAGGTTGGAGCCGCTGTTAGACATCAGTATTCGCCCCAAATCAGAGGAGTTTCAGTTCTGAGAATTTCATTTGTGGCCAAGGTGAGTGATTTGCATAGTTTTTGCACTAATTACGGTGATTAAGGGTAATTAGTGAAGATTAGCGAATTTATACGTAAATAAATTCTGGAAAAATTCTTAAAATTCTAAAATAATGTTTTAAGGCTCTGTTAGAAATTTGGGTTAATTTCGATGTGTTTTGCTAATCGTATGCTTAAACATGATTAAGAGGGATTATAGGCAAATGTGAGGTTTTAGCCACTTTTGATTCATTTTGATTCATTTAAATTGTTGTTTGCTGTTTGTGGTTGCTATTACATGTTGCTATGACTCTATGGTATGTTTCATGATTGATTAGAATAGTTAAGTTGTTCGAAAACGTCGTCGAATGGCGTAGAAAGCTCGCTGGAAAGTTGCAGAAGTGTGCAGGTTCCGAACCGGTTCGGATCGGAGAAAGGGGTCGGATCGGACTAGGGAACTGACCAAGGGAATCCGAACTGGATGGGGACTTGCCACTGGAAGAAGTTTGGCAGGAAGGAAGGCCATTGCTTAGAGTTGGAGTTGGAGCAGATCGGATCGGAGTAGGCTAGGGAGCGGAGCGGATCGGACTGAAGTAAAGCGAAGTGATCGGATCGGAGTAGAAGAAACGAGGGAGCTGATCGAAGAAGGAGCATGAACTGGAAGGAGGATAGCAACCCGACCCGATCCGGAGTGAAGAAACCCGAACCGAACAGACGAGGGCAATGATTGCCGAACCGAACTGAAGGGGGAGAATCACTGAACCGACCCGACCCGGAGGGAGACACCGACCCGACCCGAAGTGGACTACCGACCCGACCCGATGATGGTGATGACTACCGAACCGAACAGAACTCTAGGACTGTTAATGTACGACAACTCTTCTGAAGACCCACTCCAATTCGACCAAACCCGAGATGCAAAGGAGGTCCAAATGAGAAGTTAGAGCTTAAGATTCAGATGGGAATCAACGAGTTCACTTCATGGTTGGGCTTTGCTGCGGGACGCGTGCTAAGGAGTTATCGACACCTATAGCTTTGGACCACTATGGTAGGAGGTACGAAGGCGGATTCAGGGCCATTATGGCATTGGTAGAACCAAGGGCTATGACCAATGAAGTGGGTCATTGAAATGTTTGGTCATGACTCCAAGTGTTTGGCTTGGTCACAGCAGGGTTTCTACAAGTCGGGATTCGTCGTTGCCTCAGTTTGTCTAGTGTTCCAAAGTGGTAGATGTCGTACGCTTTACGCACTGAGTGAGAGATGCGAGGATGGTTGCTATGGATGATTTGTTTGCTATCGTTGTGACATGCACACCCCACCCCCGTATTCTTACACTATTTATTATGGCACCTTGGAGTATTGCACGGTATGTGGTACTAACTCTTTGGTTGCAGGTCCAGGTTCAGGTATGGTTTAGTATACCTGTTATTTCTCTGTTTAGATGCTTATCGCTCATACCAGGCTTTATGTCTGACCCAGAGCTTTATGTCTCTTCTTATTACTCTGGGTGCTCACACGAGCAGACTAGAGACAGGTTAGCTGGTGATGCACGGGTAGATGATCCGGAGACGAGCAGGAGGCTTCCACGTACTATATACATAATATTCTCCCTGTGTTGTTGAAGATCACTGCTTGGGCATTGTTGGTGTATCTTCTACTTTAGCTTTCTTTTGTTTAGAGACAGTAAATTTGGAAAAATTGTGATAAGCTGTATTTGGATTTCCGCTGCTTTGAGATTGATGTTGGTTTTAGTTATCAGCTTATGCACTGTCTCGCCTGTTTTATGTCAAGTATGTTATTATTATATTTTGTTCCATGCGCTGTGAGACATTCTACAGGTTCTTTGATTAGTTCATTCCCTTCTTTCCTTTCTTCTGACGACCGTCTTGTGCTAGTCGGGCATGTGTACAGCGCACTTTTGGAGGAAATGCAGGCTGGTGCGAGGCGGGCCGTCACACTTGGTATCAGAGCCAGGTTGCGTAGTTAACCTAGGGAAGTTATCAGGGAGAGATAAGATACGTATACGAGAGAGCGTATTTGTGATTACTTTGGTTTTTTTAAAAAACTATATATATACATATATATACTATTAGTAGTATAAGGATGAAGTCGTACTGCACTAGCACCACTATGGAATCGTTAATCGTTTCCTTTTTCAGATTGACGATGAGCCGAGATGCTAGAGGTGCCGGTAGGGGAGCCAATAATGGGAATGCTGCTGACATGAGGACGATGTTTACTGACCTCATGAGAGAGATGCTTAGAGATGTACAGAGGGCAGCTCCCAATGGTGGAAATGGTGGTGGTCCAATAGTGCAGGCGCCGAGAGTCGACTTCGCCAAGCTGAATAAGGATTATACTAGCCTTGGTGGGAAGCCGTTCCACGGAACGGAGTCGGCTACGGATGTTCAGGATTGGGTGGATAGTTGCGAACGTATCTTCGAGGATTTGGGTATCGAGGATGCAATGAAGAGAAAGTTAGCATCCCGTCAGCTGCAAGGGCGGGCAATGAATTGGTGGAATGCTATAAAGGCAGCTACTCCCGAAGACCAGATTACTTGGGAGCAGTTTAAGGCTCGCTTTAGTGAGAAGTTCATTCCCGCTGCTCAGAAGTCAGTGTTGTTTAAGAAATTCTTGGAGCTCAAGCAGAATGGCAGAGCTGTCTCGGAGTACATTGCTGAATTCGACACTTTGTCAAAGTATGGGTTATCTCTTATTGATACTGCCGAGAAGAAGAATGAGAAATTCATAACTGGGTTAGATCAGTACTTAGGGGAAAGGCTTATTAACCACATCGATGAGACGTTTGAATCGATTGTGGGGAAAGCGTTAAGGTCGGAAAGTCTCTACCCTAAGTCGAAGACTGAGGTTGCATCCGCAGATGAGCCGAAGCCACAAGCTAGTGGTGGAGGCAAAGGTGGTTCCCAGAATAAGAGAAAGCAGAACCAAGCTAAGGATGGCCAGAAGAAAAAGAATAAGCAAGATGTGGAGTGCTTCAGCTGTGGTAAGAAGGGCCATTATGCTAGTAATTGTCGGGCCAAGCCAGCGGATAGGAAGTGCTTCAATTGTGGCCAATTGGGACATCACAAGGACAAGTGTCCACAGCCCCCTAAGGAAAAGCAAATGGTGAAAGCATATGCTCTTAATGCTATTCCTTCTTCGTCGAATGCCCCAACTGCGGCGGAGAAGGGAAAGACTGTCGTCATTCAAGGTATGCTTTCTATTTATGATGTTCCTGTTAGAGTTTTGTTTGATACCGGAGCTTCCAGTTCTTTCATATCTAGTGACCTGGTAGATAGGTTGGGATTGGAGCCCGAGATTGTCGATAGACCTTTGGTAGTGACGAACCCGATTGGTGGTTCGACTAGTCTTAGCATGATTTGTCGTAATGTGGTTCTATCGAGTCATGGATGCATGTTTGTTTGTGATTGCTTTGTTTTGGGCTTTACTGGGTTTGGCATTATTTTGGGAGTAGATTGGCTCCAAAGATACGGGGTGGTGGTAGACTGTGAGGGCTTGTTGGTGACAGCTAGAGCGGATGATGGGCGGAGGATAGTGTTTGGTGGTCTACCCAGTAAGGGGGTATTGGCTAGTTTTCTAAACTCCCTCGACATTCCGCATAGTGAGTTGTCAGGTTTGCCCGTGGTTGGCCAGTATCCGGATGTTTTCGAAGAAGTGACCGGACTTCCACCACACCGAGAGATTGAGTTTCGTATTGATTTGGTAAAGGATGTCAGACCTATAGTGATGCCACTTCGTCGTATGGCACCAAGGGAGCAGCGAGAGCTCGAGGTGCAAGTCAGCGATCTTTTGAAGAAGGGATTTATCAGAAGGAGTGTTTCTGAATGGGGAGCACCAGTTGTGTTTGCTACCAAGGCGGATGGTTCCCTTCGTTTGTGTGTAGACTACCGCGAATTGAATAAAGTGACGAGGAAGAACAAGTATCCTCTACCGCGGATAGATGATTTGTTTGATCAGTTGAGTGGCGCGAGAGTATTTTCTCAGTTGGATCTCGCGACAGGTTTTCATCAGCTTAGAGTGGAAGCTGAGAGTATAGCTAAAACGGCATTTCGGACGCCGTCTGGGTTTTATGAGTGGTTGGTCATGCCATTCGGGCTGACCATTGCCCCAGCATATTTTGTGGATCTTATGAATAGGGTATTCAGAGATCATTTGAATAAGTTTGTCCTTGTGTTCGTTGATGATATTTTGGTCTATTCGAGGACAGAGGAAGAACACAAGGAACATTTAAGAGTAGCGATGGAGGTGTTGAGAAAACACCAATTGAAAGCAAAGTTTTCTAAGTGTCACTTCTGGAAGAGGGAAGTGAGGTTCTTGGGCCATGTTGTATCAGAGAGTGGTATTGCCGTGGACCCAGCAAAGGTGGCTACGGTACAAGATTGGCCTACGCCCAAGAATGCAACAGATGTAAGAAGTTTCTTGGGATTAGCTGGATATTATCGTAAGTTTATCCAAGGTTTCTCCAAGATAGCAGCACCATTGACCCAGTTGACCAAGAAGAATCAAGCTTTTGTCTGGGATGAAAGGTGCGAGAATGCATTCAAGAGTCTAAAGGACAAGTTAACAAGCGCACCAGTGTTAGCCATCCCTAAGGGGGATGAAGAGATGACGGTATACACGGATGCCTGTGGTACCGGACTGGGTGCTGTATTGATGCAAGGCGGTAGGGTTGTAGCTTACGCAAGTCGGCAGTTGAAACCGCACGAGAGAAGATACCCTACCCATGATTTAGAATTGGCAGCGATCGTGTTCGCGTTAAAGATGTGGAGACACTATCTCTTGGGAGAAAGATTTGAGCTGTTTACAGATCATAAGTCGTTGAAGTATCTATTCTCCCAGAAGGATTTAAATCTCCGTCAGCAGAGGTGGTTAGAGTTCTTAGCTTCCTATGATTTTGACATCGCATACACACCAGGAAAGGGAAATGCGGTGGCTGATGCATTGAGTAGAAGACATGCCAGCTTAGGGGCTATGTTCCTTGAATGGAAGCAACTGGAGTTTATCGCGGGGTTTGATTTCAGACCAAAGTGCGAATTGGATCCAGAAATGTTAGCAAGTTTGACGATCAGACCCACTTTGATTGAGCGGATCGGCTCTAGTCAGAGGGACGATCCTAACCTATTGGAAATCATCTCCAAGTTAGAGATGGGTATCGATGAGGAGATGAACAAGTATGGGCTTGATCGAGAAAGATGGCTTAGAAAGAATGGAAAGCTTGTTGTACCCAATGTCAATGGATTGAGAGATGAAGTGCTTAGAGAATGTCATCACTCAAAGTTGACCATACACCCCGGTGGTAACAAGATGTATCGAGATATGAAGCAGACTTACTACTGGGAAGGGATGAAAAGAGACGTTGGGAAGTTTATATTGAAATGCATGAATTGCCAGCTAGTTAAAGCCGAGCAAAAGAAGCCTAGTGGGTTGTTACAGCCATTAGAAATTCCCGAATGGAAATGGGAGCAAGTCTCGATGGATTTAATCGATGGTTTACCAAGGACTAGATCGGGACATGATAGCATTTGGGTGATTGTAGATCGACTGACTAAAAGTGCAAGGTTTATACCAGTCAAATCGACCAGAACGGCAGCTAAGTTAGCAGAATTGTATATGAAGTGGGTAGTGAGATTTCATGGAGTACCTAAAAGCATTGTGAGCGACCGAGACCCGTTGTTCACTAGTGGGTTTTGGAAGAGCTTGCAAGAGGCGCTAGGGTCAGAGTTACATCTCAGTACCGCATATCATCCTCAGACCGACGGTCAGACGGAAAGGGTGAATCGTATTTTGGAAGATCTCTTGAGAGCATGTATATTGGATTTTGGTGGATCATGGGATGACCATTTGCATCTAGTAGAGTTTGCATATAATAATAGTTACCAATCCAGTATCGGTATGGCTCCATTTGAAGCTTTGTATGGAAGACCGTGCAACTCACCATCATGTTGGATAGAGACTGGCGAGAAGTTTATGCTTGGACCAGATGTGGTGAGAGAAACTTCAGATAAGATCAAGGTCATTCAACAACGAATGAAGGCTGCCCAGGATAGGCAGAAGAGTTATGCTGATAAGAGGAGAAGAGACTTAAAATTCTCCGTTGGCGACTTAGTGTTTATCAAGATTTCTCCGTTGAAGAGCGTAATACGATTTGGCGGGAGAGGCAAGTTGGCACCAAGGTTTGTTGGCCCATTCCCTGTTCTTGAATTAGTCGGGAATTTGGCATATAGAATTGACTTACCAAAGAAGATGGCGGGAGTTCATAACGTATTTCATGTTTCCCAACTAAGGAAGTTCGTTCACGACTCAGATACGACTATTTCACCTGATCAGTTGGAGGACTTCGAAGTAGAACCCGAGGCGGTTGGGAACCGCAAGCCGGCCCGTATTGTCGAGTACAACATGAAGCAACTTCGAAGGAAGGCGGTGAAGCTAGTCAAGGTACAGTGGAGCGAGGACGAGAGTGATTGTACTTGGGAAACTGAGGAGGACGTAAGGAAGAAGTATCCAGAACTCTTTGTCTGGTAAGGTTTTGACCTCGATTTAGTTTTTCCGCATGCTAGGATAGGCTTGTTTGCTTGTTTTGCATGTTTGATTGTTGTAATATGTGGTTGTTAGGCATGCGGGATCCTTTTTATGTTTTGAGTTAAGGAATTTCGGGGACGAAATTTCTTAAGGGGGGAAGAGTGTAACGACCCGCATTCTACGCATCATAGGATCGTAGAATATTTATTTCTGTCACATACGAAGTCGTATGGTCATGTAACTTTGGGAGACGACTATTGGGGTCATTTCCCATGTTCATGATTTTTCCCGATTTTTAAATGACCATTTTACCCCTAGTTGGCACTGTTTTGGCCATAACTTTTGACTGGAAAGGAATTTTGACCTGAAACCACTTCCATTGGCTCCGGATGATGGTTTCTCTTTCCGTAGAGTGGTCGCATTAGCCAAACGGACTCACCGTTTGGGAGATATGGCTGAAACAAGTTTCAGATGGTTAAAAACAGCTTAATTGGGCTTAACCGGGTGATTAGCAGCTAGGCCCAAGGGGAATTTCGGGTTTAGAGGTTTAGGAGGTCTGATTAGGGTTAAGTTATCACTTTCATTTCAGTTTTGAGCCGCCACAAACCTCCTTGAGACCTTAGTAATGGCTTCCTACATCTAAGACACCCCAAATCACTCTCTAATTGAAGATTAGGCTTAGCAACACCAAATTAAGGAGAAAAAGCACCAAAGCAAGGTTGGAGCCGCTGTTAGACATCAGTATTCGCCCCAAATCAGAGGAGTTTCAGTTCTGAGAATTTCATTTGTGGCCAAGGTGAGTGATTTGCATAGTTTTTGCACTAATTACGGTGATTAAGGGTAATTAGTGAAGATTAGCGAATTTATACGTAAATAAATTCTGGAAAAATTCTTAAAATTCTAAAATAATGTTTTAAGGCTCTGTTAGAAATTTGGGTTAATTTCGATGTGTTTTGCTAATCGTATGCTTAAACATGATTAAGAGGGATTATAGGCAAATGTGAGGTTTTAGCCACTTTTGATTCATTTTGATTCATTTAAATTGTTGTTTGCTGTTTGTGGTTGCTATTACATGTTGCTATGACTCTATGGTATGTTTCATGATTGATTAGAATAGTTAAGTTGTTCGAAAACGTCGTCGAATGGCGTAGAAAGCTCGTTGGAAAGTTGCAGAAGTGTGCAGGTTCCGAACCGGTTCGGATCGGAGAAAGGGGTCGGATCGGACTAGGGAACTGACCAAGGGAATCCGAACTGGATGGGGACTTGCCACTGGAAGAAGTTTGGCAGGAAGGAAGGCCATTGCTTAGAGTTGGAGTTGGAGCAGATCGGATCGGAGTAGGCTAGGGAGCGGAGCGGATCGGACTGAAGTAAAGCGAAGTGATCGGATCGGAGTAGAAGAAACGAGGGAGCTGATCGAAGAAGGAGCATGAACTGGAAGGAGGATAGCAACCCGACCCGATCCGGAGTGAAGAAACCCGAACCGAACAGACGAGGGCAATGATTGCCGAACCGAACTGAAGGGGGAGAATCACTGAACCGACCCGACCCGGAGGGAGACACCGACCCGACCCGAAGTGGACTACCGACCCGACCCGATGATGGTGATGACTACCGAACCGAACAGAACTCTAGGACTGTTAATGTACGACAACTCTTCTGAAGACCCACTCCAATTCGACCAAACCCGAGATGCAAAGGAGGTCCAAATGAGAAGTTAGAGCTTAAGATTCAGATGGGAATCAACGAGTTCACTTCATGGTTGGGCTTTGCTGCGGGACGCGTGCTAAGGAGTTATCGACACCTATAGCTTTGGACCACTATGGTAGGAGGTACGAAGGCGGATTCAGGGCCATTATGGCATTGGTAGAACCAAGGGCTATGACCAATGAAGTGGGTCATTGAAATGTTTGGTCATGACTCCAAGTGTTTGGCTTGGTCACAGCAGGGTTTCTACAAGTCGGGATTCGTCGTTGCCTCAGTTTGTCTAGTGTTCCAAAGTGGTAGATGTCGTACGCTTTACGCACTGAGTGAGAGATGCGAGGATGGTTGCTATGGATGATTTGTTTGCTATCGTTGTGACATGCACACCCCACCCCCGTATTCTTACACTATTTATTATGGCACCTTGGAGTATTGTACGGTATGTGGTACTAACTCTTTGGTTGCAGGTCCAGGTTCAGGTATGGTTTAGTATACCTGTTATTTCTCTGTTTAGATGCTTATCGCTCATACCAGGCTTTATGTCTGACCCAGAGCTTTATGTCTCTTCTTATTACTCTGGGTGCTCACACGAGCAGACTAGAGACAGGTTAGCTGGTGATGCACGGGTAGATGATCCGGAGACGAGCAGGAGGCTTCCACGTACTATATACATAATATTCTCCCTGTGTTGTTGAAGATCACTGCTTGGGCATTGTTGGTGTATCTTCTACTTTAGCTTTCTTTTGTTTAGAGACAGTAAATTTGGAAAAATTGTGATAAGCTGTATTTGGATTTCCGCTGCTTTGAGATTGATGTTGGTTTTAGTTATCAGCTTATGCACTGTCTCGCCTGTTTTATGTCAAGTATGTTATTATTATATTTTGTTCCATGCGCTGTGAGACATTCTACAGGTTCTTTGATTAGTTCATTCCCTTCTTTCCTTTCTTCTGACGACCGTCTTGTGCTAGTCGGGTATGTGTACAGCGCACTTTTGGAGGAAATGCAGGCTGGTGCGAGGCGGGCCGTCACAGTCACTGTTATCTAAGACTTATACAACAGCCCTTGCATTTTACTCCGTCTTCAATTATCTTTGGCATATATGATTCGCAACGCTTATGCCAATACAGAGTGGTTCTTCGGATAATAATCCAACCGGTCTCTCCATATTAACAATGTTAAAATGGTCAAAACTTCGATAGTCTGTGAGTTAACTATCAAAGAAAAACAAGTGTGCAAACAACGATATTATTTCCAGATGGAAATTATATCGAACAAACATCATTTAACATTAATCTCTTTAGTTCATTTATTTACTTATCTCCTGTTTCCCTATATTCTAAATTCTTATTTTCTTTTATCAGAAAACATTTCTGATTCTCGTTTGGAAAACATTTCCAAATCTCCTTTATGATCAAACCTTACCATTTCTTAGTTAAGAAGGAAGTCACTCAAGTTGGGGTATAATTACCTCTCAGACCTTAACTGAACAACGTTATAACTTCAAAATGGTCAAAGTTTATCTTTTAATCTTTAACAACTTCTTTACGCCTTTCTCGGATCCAATTTTACTAATCCACTTCTATATTTAAAACATTGGTTATAATGATAACGTTATAATCCCTCCTTTCGAATTATCTAACTTTAATTATAACTTCTATTCTTATTAGTGAATAATTAACCTAACACTTATTTATTTATAAATAAATAAATCTCTATTTAAACACTGGAAAGTATAAGTACTTTCCCGAATTCGATATAATCGAATTCGCCGATTAGCTCTCTTCGAGAAATCACTATTTGATTAACTCTTCTTCGAATAAACTATATTCGATTACCTCCTCGAATAAACGATATTCGAAAATCTCTCTTCGAATAACTAATATTCGATAACTCTTCCTTTCAAATATCTCATATTTGAAAATCTCACTTCCGATGAAACTAACATCGATAACTCCTTCCGATGAAACTAACATCGATAACTCCTTTCGATGAAACTAACATCGATAACTCCTTTCGATGAAACTAACATCGATAACTCCTTTCGATGAAACTAACATCGATAACTTCTTTCGATGAAACTAACATCGATAACTCCTTTCGATGAAACTAACATCGATAACTCCTTTCGATGAAACTAACATCGATAACTCCTTTCGATGAAACTAACATCGATAACTCCTTTCGATGAAACTAACATCGATAACTTCTTTCGATGAAACTAACATCGATAACTCCTTTCGATGAAACTAACATCGATAACTTTAACTCGACTAACTTAACTTGACTCGACTAACTCGACTTACTTGGTTCGACCAATTCGATTCGATTAACTAGGCTCGACTAACTTAACTCGACTTACTTGGTTCGACCAATTCGATTCGATTAATTAGGCTCGACTAACTTGACTAACTTAACTCGACTTACTTGGTTCGACCAATTCGATTCGATTAACTAGGCTCGACTAACTTGGTCGAACCACCTGATCAACTCAACTTATTTCTTAACTCGATCAACTCGATTAACTCCTATCGAATAACTAATATTCGATTAAACTCCATTCGCTTGACTCTAGATCGCAGCGATCACAATGGTTACGCCTGACTCCCTCAGGAAACATCCGACTGCCTTAGGCTATTTACAGCCCTGCGAATTACGCTAGCAGTCGTACGAGATGGTAACTTACCCTGAATACTATGTTTGACTAACTCTGTCTCACTTAACTATATTTGATTAACTCTAGTTCGTTTTAACTCTAATCGATTAATTCTAACTGATTAACTCTAACTGGTTAACTCTACCTAATTAACTCTACTGAACTGGTTAACTCTACTGAACTGGTTAACTCTATTCAACTAACTCGACTCGACTAACCCCTTTCGAATAGCATATTCGTTTTACTAACTTTCGAATACCATATTCGATTTACTACCTTCGAATACCATATTCGATTTAACTCCTTTCGAATACCATATTCGATTTACTTTACTTTATAAAGATTTCCTTTTTAACAACGTTTTATTCATTTGAAAAGATTTACTTTTAAATAAGGGTTCTACACTTTAAAATGATTTCCTTTTTATAACGTTTCCTTTTCAATTCTATTTGTAAATGGTTTACAAATATTTCCTTTTCAAATTTATTCTTGAAATATTCTAACTCCTTAAATTCTCTGAAAAATTCGCCATAACCTCCTTTGTAACGGGAGCATCGGGAAAATCCCCAAACCCGCCACACAGGCCTTTCCACTCAAAAGAAATGTTTTGAAATTATTTTCTTTTTCTATGTATCTCCTATTTATAAATATTCCTTATTTATAAATATCACTTTATAAATATCTCTTATTTATAAATATCCCATTTTATAAATATTCTATTTTCAATATCACTTTGAAAATCCCCTTATCAACATTTCGGTATGTTATGGTATTCAATCATATCAAATCACGATGTTCAATATCGTCCAAGTACATATAATCGCCCACAGATTTTATATCACATCATATAACAATATGAAAAACAATAAAATAACTGTTGAGGAATCCAGTCGGATTCCTCCAACCTGTCTCCCTGCATCCACAGATGTTACACAATATGATTATCATCACTTTCAGTTCAATATAAATTATTCTGATAGCAGAATCAATATATAAATATTTAACGGTTTATATATATATATAATTACATATATATATCTATAATTTTCACTAACTGACTAGCAGTTCAATCAATCAACCAACACACAACAAATCAACAGATGATTAACAGTTCTAAAAATACATTATAAAAATATAACTGTTCAGAGTTGGTGAGTTTTACTCACATCGGACGATCATCGTTGATAACGATAACCATCACTTGATTCAGACGGACAATTTATTTTGCTATAAATTGTGACGGACTCCAATTGACTCGCGGTCAGTTCCATTGTGTAGTGTCCGTCCATACGATCCCGTCGGATCTTGTTTCGTCTGATTTCGATACCGTATGGATTAGATATGCTATAAACAAGCTATACAAATATTTAAAATAAAAACTTGGGTTTTAAATTTCCTAAATGGGCTCACCAATTCAAATAAGGCCCATGGCAAATCCTTAAAACCCACCGACCCCTAATTCCCTTTCTCCTTCTTCCAGTAAAACAAACAAATCCGTTCCTCCTAAAATCCCCTTTTTACCCGACGTTGACTGTCGATCCCCACCCCCCTTGGTCACCGGCCTCCGTTTCGATGCCACCAACCAACTCAGCAAGCCGACCCCTTCCAACTTAACACCACCGTGTCGAATTCGATGTCGTCCCCCTCATCTCGACCTACTCGACTTCCAGAGGACGGAACCGGCCAGAGATCATCGGAGCAACCCAAACTAGCTTCAATCCCTGCGCCTCACCTTCACACAAGCTGCGCCGCCACCAGCTTGGTCCATCAACCCCTCCGTTGACGACAACCCGCAACCCTAGCTTGCTGCGCCCAATTCCGGCGAGCTCAACTGGCATCGCACCATTTAAAACCGTCATTAACTCGAATCCCTCAACTCCAGGATGCCGAATATACATGCATCTCGATTTATAAAATTTATATAAATTCTTTTGGATTTTCTGTTTTGGGAATTTTCTTGCTGTGTTTGTGTTTATGCGGATATATACTAGTTATTTGGTAGGTAGCATTTGTGGTTGAGAAATGAATGCTGCGTGGGCTGTTTGTGATCAAAGAAATGGAGGGGATATTTTTAATTTGATTTTATATTTTATTTTCGCCATTTTCTCCTTGTATCTGACTTCTAAAAATCCCTGCGACTACATACGATCCCCAAAAATCACCAAACTGGACATGTAGCTAGAGTTCGACATTACGGTCCCAACGAAATTGGTTTCGTCGAATTCCGACTCTGTATGTTCACACAGTGTATTTTTAATTGTCAAAATACTGAATGTTTTTCACTCTAAAAATCCGTACGGCCACATACTGACTTCAAAAATCACGAAACTGGAAATCTAACAACTACTTGACATTGCGGATCCAACAAAACTGGTTTCGTCGAATTCCGACTTCGTTTGCAAAACCGGCTATTTTTAACGCTCTAAATAGCCTATTTAAATATATAAATATATTTAAATATAATTAAATTAAATATTTAAAATTAAATATTATCATCTATATTCACAGTGGCATACCACACAGCTCTAGAATATTCCTGTATGTATTTACAACTCGATATTCACTTCTGGGTCAACCCGATATTTGATTTATATTGAAATCCCTTTTAAAAATATAAATAATTCCTTTATAAATTATAAAGGAATTCCACAGCGACTTTTCTAAAATTTGATTTGGACGTACATCAAAATCTACATGACGAAATCCTGATTTTTCTCTTCCACTAGAAAGATATACTCCACCAGCTCCACACGTTTCTTGTTTCACAGAAATCCGGCTTAAAACGAATCCTGTACATTCAGTTGAAGTTCAAATCGCCAAATCGCGAACTGCCGCACTATTTCAAGCTCTAATTTAATTATATTATAATTCTACGTTCAAACTGTCGTTTATAAAATATATTCGTTATTTAAATTCAATTCTAAACTGAATTAAATATCAACGATGATCCAGTTCACACCATATCGCCATTTCGGCGAATTCTGATTATTTCAGAATTAAATATATTATTTAATTATTTATTTTAATTAAATATTCACTATTATTTAATCTCACGACCATTAAATCCTTTAATTCACCTTTTAAATAATTAAATAAATTAATTATTATACCTCTGCAAATGCGGGTCATTACAGTTTGCTTGAATTAATTGCTTGAATTTCTCGTTTGGATTGATTGTTTGAATTGATTAGATTGCCTTGATTATTATTCTTCTATTAGACTAGTATAGTCATAATTTTAGGGGGATTTATAATCTTTTAGGCTTAGAATCATAGAGTTAGAGGGAGATATAAGGGTATCATAGAATCAGGGATAGTTATATAGAATATTATAATAGAATATGTATAGATAGATATAGGATTTAGGGGGAGTTTTTTATGCTTATAGATTTAGGACTCAAGGGGAGTACTTTACTTTAATATAGGAATTATTTGGACAGTTATAGGATTTAGGGGGGAGTACTTTTAGAATTTCTTTTTGATAATGCCAAAGGGGGAGAAATTATGAAATATAGGCATAGTTTATAGGATTCTTACAGACAGGGGGAGACATGGGGAGTATAGAAGGAACATCCTCAAACAGGTATATACAGGTATGATATTTTATAAACTAAGGTTGTCATCGTCAAAAAGGGGGAGATTGTTGGAGAATGGAGTTTTGATGACAACAACCTTATTTCAATTATCGTTGATTATAAAATATATGCTAACACTTTTTGTATAAAGTATATATATATATATATGTGTGTGTGTGTGTGTGCAGGAATTATATACAGGAAATATTACTGAAGTCTGTACAGTTATAAAGATGATAGAGATTCAAAGATCAGAGAAATTTCAAGACTTATGAGTAATCAAGATTTCAAGAGTTCAAGATTAATATATTTATAGGGTCTAGATTTTGTAAGACTCTAAATAGCACTCTAGGTTCAAATCCAAATTCAAATTCTGATTTTCAATTCTATCCTCAATCCTCTCTATTTTGATTTTCTATTTTTTCCTCAATCCTCTCTATTTTGTTTTTCTACTTGTTTCTATTTTTATTCTTCTTTGTTTTTCAAACTTAAATTTTTTTATACTTTATATATATATTAAAACCTTATAATTTTATAAATATATTTATATATTTTAAAAATATGTTTTCATATGTTTTTCTATCGTATAATATCAATTTACAACACTAGAATTTTACTCAAGAATTTCCATAATTAGTTTTATATCAAAATATTTGGAAAATGCTTTGAAAATGAAAAATACACATGAGTATGTCGACATAGCAAAAAGTGTATGTCAACATATAACTGCTATTTTTTTCTAATTTTGAAGGGAAGTGTCTTTTCACTATTTGAAATGCTTCAGAACCGTTGCAACCCTTCACACTCTATAAAAAGAGGTCAAAACCGAATTTTTTAACACATCTTATTCTCTAACTTCATACTCTTTTATCCCACCATTATTCTTAATCATTTTTATGATTCTTACATTTATACTCTGCCGAATTTAATTCAATTTTGATCAAACTTCTTCTTTCTACACTCCCTACTCTCTACTCTCTGAATCAAGTGCTATTGAAGAGTCATAGGGCTGTTTTGTAATTGCTTGGGTTGAATAAACCCTGTTTGTAAGTCAAAGAGTAATCGATGTATCCTTGTAGCCATGAAATCAAGGAATACAAGTTGGTGTGCTCTTGTTGAGCCGTGAAATCAAGGCCGGCGTCTTCTTGTTGAGTCGTGAAATCAAGGAGGTTGTATTTGACTATTGGAAATAGTAATAAAACTCTGCACAATCCAGCGTTGTGCGGGACGGGACGTAGTTTTGATCCGAACTAGTATAAAATTCATTGTGTTCTTTCCTTTTCTGCATTTTTATTTCTGTTTATTTTGCTTCTTTGTGTGAATCTGTGTCTGTGATTGAGTTTGTGGTGTTTGATTCATCCCGTAGCTCTCTCTAGTTTTTAATTTGTTTAAATTCTTACAAACACTTTTCAACCCCCTCTAGTGTTTGCTTTGCCTGAACGATTTGTTCTGTAGTCCCTAACAAAAAGTCTGTATTTTGTCCAGCTGCGAGACACACGTAATAGCCAGTTAACAATATAAATTCTATATCTTACAATTTGAGACCTGAATTTGTAAGGTACTCTTTAATATATAGTTTGCCTTCTGAATAAACTTTATGGCATTAAAAATACTGGAAATTATGTTTTAGTACATTTATGTGGCCGTGTATTTCTTTGCAGGCCACCGATTCAAAACATTAAGTTTCCAGGACATAATTTCCGATTTTGTGCTAATCAACTACTCAACTCAAATTTCATATTCCCAAACTAACCCTCTTCTACTTCTGTTCTTTTTTTTTCCACGAAATTTACAATCCTTCTCCGCCTTCTCGCTCCAAGTCGTGTATCCAGAAATTAGGGTTCTTAGTACTGTCGTTCTCCGCTTTTGCTTCGATCAAATAAATAAAAAAGTTCCGCCGATAATCTAATTCAAGAACTGCCTTGGCTTTGTTCAGGTATTTTTTTCCTTATTTTGATTTTTTAAATGCATTTTAAATGTTCAGGTTATTGATTCCTCTTTAAACCTAAATCTGATCAAATTGAGGTCTCTATCTTTTATTGTGATACTCTCTGATACGAAGAGTAAAATCAATTTGGACGAGAAATCGTTTCAGTCCTTACTGTTTCTTTTGCCGATTCGATTGTTGCTTGTCAGCATCTAATATTTCGTTTTTCTGAAAATTCCCCAATGCTTTTTATTTTTTACTTATTTTCCCCTGTGATTAAACCTTCTAATCCTGAATAGTTGAATACTGAAAATTCCCCAATGCTTGTTTTTTTTTCTCACTGTTTAATAGTTGTTATAGTTTTTCATAAAATTTCTAAGCCTGAATATTAGAAAACCGTATTAATGTCATTAATCAGTTGAGTACACTACTAGAAAAAGGGTTTATTTCCGACGTCAATTAGCGACCATATAGTGACGCGGGGACGCTGCGGCCTCTCTAAAATTTTGGTCATTGCTAATCTATCATTAAGGCTGCACTATGCTGCTAATTGTAGATGCCTTGATGACCAAAATTTCCTTGTTTGCTGCTGATACTTAAGCAATTAACGATGCTTTAAACATGAGTAGTCAGCAGAGAGCAATCTGTGTTCTCACGCGATTGTTACTTCGCCCCATTCATATTGAAATAACTAACGCTCATATTTAGTCATCTGTGTCCATTTGGTTAAGCTGCCAATAACTAACATGATGGTTACTTTGCCCCATTCAGGTTGTTCTAGTGTTTGATTATACTGCCCTAGGCGATCTTAGTAATATCTTTTCTGATGGATAATCTAGGTGAACAAAGGTATGGTGTTTGCTGAATTATTTTATAGTTTGTTTTTTATTTTATTATATTTAATGCTATTTTGTTTTTCTTTACAGGAACAAAGAATCCGTTATGGTTATTTTTGATTTTAACAACCATACTTTTAGTTTAAGAGTTAGTTTGGATTCTATAGTTTCATTTATTAGAGATAAGATTTGTGAAGTGTGGAAAAATCTTACTCCTTTATCTTTTGATATTTGTTACATTAAAGATTCTAAGACTACATTTATCGAAACGAATAGTGATTTGCAAGCTATTTTGTGTTTAACTTTCTATAGAAAAGAAGATTATTTGGTTTTATTTGTGAAGCGGAAGAAAATTGGTCGTATAAATTTTGTTGGAAATAATAGCATATCTTGTTCTGATAGTAGATCTATTGGAAATGATGAAAGCACGGTTGATAGTGTTGACTTTTTAGGGAAAAAGGAAATTTGAATGAATTATTGAAAAAGGGTTCTAGTTTGAAATTTTTTGATGGAGTTGGACAAAAATTTGATTCTGCAATTGATTTTCGAAGAACTGTGGTTGGATATTGTGTGAGAAAGGATTTAAACCAAAATTTGTAAAGAATAGTAAAGAGCGTATTACAGTTGGATGTCATGTTGATAATTGTTCTTTTAGAATCCATGCATCTTGTAAAATGAAGCAATTGGATCATTTTTTAGTACGAAAATTTGAGCCCAATCATACATGTGGTGGTGGTTTTAGATCTATAAGTAGTCCATTAATTAATAGTGATCTTGTGAAGACACTAATTCTAGACCAAGTACGAGATGAGCCATGTAGAAAAACGAAAGATATCAGAGCTAGTTTTAAAAGGGATTATGATATTGATTTAAGTCACTATTATGCTTATACCGGTAAAAAAATGGCTTTAAAGGAAATATTTGGTAATGAAGAACAATCATATAATGATTTGGTTTGGTATTTGAAGGCTGTTGATAGAACTAATCCGGGTAGTTATTCTTCTATTAATGTTGATGAGTATACCAATCAATTTCAGCGAGTTTATTTATCATTTGAAGCTTGCATTTATGGATTTAGCCATTGTCGTCCTATGATATTTCTTGATGCCACCTTTTTACGAGGTAGAAATGGTTGCTTGATGGCTGCTACAGCAAAAAATGGGAATCAAGGTATGATTTTATATATTTAATATTCAATTGTAGGATGATATCTTTTAATTAATATTTAGAACTGTTTACTTAATATGATGGAAAATTTATTAAAAAAATCGTTTTTTTGTGATATGTGTACGTCATATTTACCTTTCTACTTACAAACCTTCCAAATTTGAAAATATGAACCAAACGCGCTCTTAAGTTTTAGTTGTTGCTTTCTTTACTACTTCAGTTTGCTCTTTTCTCATTCTTTTCACTTATTTACCTATTGTTAGGGATTGGGTTCGCTTCATGTTGCAATTTTTACCACTATTGTTGTCAAAATCTTAAAATTTGCCTTGAATTAGTTTTGTTTATAAAATTACAAATTTTATGATCTGTTGCTTATTTATTTTAAATCAAAGGGTTTCTATCAGTATGGTCTTTAGCTGGCTATAGAGTGGATAATATAAATGGAGGAGAGTAGAATTAGCCACCATCAAGGAATGTGATTTTATATTAAGAAAGGATTTTGTAAGAAATATATTTAATTTTTCATTACATAGTTATTAATAACGGCAGGATCATATGGACTGTTTTATATATATATATATATATATATATATATTTGTATATGTATATGTATGTATAATGGTCTGTATAATACGGCATTTGAGAAGAAATGAATCCACATGCATCATGCACAGCCGTGCAAATTGTCCACATCGGTCCACAAAACAAGATGCATGTTCACCATGCATATGCCCAGTTCCAATTAGGCACAACACACATGAATGAGTGATAGCTCTGTAGGGAGGGACAGAGGGACATGATATCGATCGAACAAACTTCACTTAGATAATTTGAACTGTTAGGAAGTAGGAACTATTATGAAATGCTATGAACTATTATGAACTGTTTAATTTACTTTGTATTTTTTTTCCTTTCATGTTTTTATCTTACGTTTAATATTTATTAAACAGAATAATTTCCAATTTAAGTTTTGTTGGTACATTTGAAATTTAAATAATATCAGGTTGTCAAGTGAAATTCTACTTTTTAAGTGTGATTTTCTGAAATTTGATAGTGAATGACAGAGATATATTGTTTGTTTCCAAATAATAATTATTTGTTTTGTATTTTTAGGTTTTTTCCCATTATCTATGGCTATTGTCTCCAAAGAAAATGAAGAAAACTGGTCTTGGTTTTTGGGTCATTTGAAAAGTACTATTGGTGTTGAGCGACAATTGGTTTTCATATCCGATAGACATTGGGGTTTGTTGCTTAGCATTCCTAAAAATTTTCCAAATTCTTGTCATTCATATTGCTTACACCATATGCAGAATAATATAGCTTCAATTATTAAAAGCGTAAAAGGACCTTGGATAGCTCATTTTTTAGAACGTTGTGCTAGAGCTTCTAACAAGTATGATTTCGATAGGGCTATGGCTAATCTTAGACAAAGTGGAGGTCAAAAAGCAATTGATTTTTTGAATGATAAACCTCTTGATCATTGGGCAGACCTTTTTTTCCCGGGTAATCGTTATGGTGAAAATAAATCAAATGTTGCAGAGAGTTTTAATTCTTGGATTTTAGATGAAAGACACCTTCCCATTACTGCATGTATTGATGGAATTAGAACTAAACTTATGGTTCAAATGTCAAATAGAAGAGAAGAAGCATCAAAATGGGATAGTATTCTTTGTCCTAAAATGGAAGCTAGGCTATTGACGCTAAAAGAAGAAGGATTTGGGTGGAATGTTTCTAAGTCTTCAGCTCAGATTTTCGAAGTACATTCTACGATTTCTCATAAAGTTGATCTAGAAAATAGATTATGCACGTGTAATCAATGGAAAGTAACCGGTTTTCTTTGTTCTCATGCTTTGAAGTGTCTAGTAGTCAGCAAACTTTCAGTTTATGACTATGTCGACTATTATTTTACTGCTGCCGCTTATCGTGCTAGTTATTCACATGTTATTCAGCCAATTCCTACTGTTGATAAGCAACTTATTGTAGCTGAAGGGTCTTCAATTATTCATCCTCCGAAACCAATTAAAGCAGCTGGTAGGCCTAGAGTTAATAGATTAGGAGGTCCTGATGTATTCCATGGAAAACAGAATAAATGTGGAAAATGCAAGAAATTAAGGCACAATCGAAGAGGTTGTCCAATGAATGTTTGATTAGTGTTATGTTTGCTTTTTAATTTTCTTATTTAGATATTTGATATGAAATGTTGTTTTCTTGTTTAGAATTGTATGGTGGTTTTAACTATGTTATCATGTGTTATTATCAATTTATTTTAATGCTGATGCTAATTATAGTTACAAATGTTTGAAAAAATCATATACTTTTTTTTCTAAGTATTCAAGCTGTTGTATAATTTTTTTTCCCTTTGTTTTCAATATGGGATGTTTTTTTGACAAATTATTTGTATGAATTTTTTTACAAAAAAAAATAGTGTAATCAAACTGAAACAGTATTTTATAAAATTATGATTGTGCTATATGTTGAAGTTGAAGTATGAGGTGGTTTATTGTTAAATATTCCTGCATTGTGTATGACCAAATAGTGTTGAAGGTATGTTTTAATATTATCATTATATGATTATTAATATCAACTTATTATAATTGCTTTTATAAATAATTTTTAATTGTGCATGGAAGCATTGGTTTGGATTTACGCACTATGTTTGCCGCCGGGATCTGCATAATAAAAAATTTACTCAAGGATTGCATCCGTAGTGGAGCAAGATCGAAAAGGAGCACCTTTTGCGATTCTTACGCAGGGATACTGCCCAGTGCCCTTGAAGCCTGCTGGAAGCCCGTCATGGATACACCTGGCTGTGCGTTATCAATCTATATGTCTTCGGTTGATAACAATGTAACTGGACTCGATCGTAAGTGCTGTGGGGCACTGCTTCGCCTGAACCATGATTGCTTTAAAAGGATGTTTGCGCCTTCTGGCCTCTCCGTTGCGCCTCTTAGCCCATATAGTCGTGAATTTGGTGAGAAGGCAGTTGGATATTGTGCTTCTAAAAGGAACAAAGGTATGGTTTCTTTTTTCTTTCTTTGATGATGTACTTGTATACCTGTATTGTATTCACTATTTAGTAGATTGTGATCCTTTTTTTTTCTTCCCCTTTTTATGGTTATGTATGGAATATAGCAAACGCTCCAGGTTTACACAGTAGGGAGGCTTAGCCATGACTGACTGCATGCTTCTGTTTCTAAAACTCCTTTTGCTTTCTTGATGTGTCGTGTTGAATAAGCTGTATAATGCGATATTACTTATATGGAATAACAGTATCTTGGCAAGCCTTAAACATAGTTTATATGTTGAGATATTTTATTCAACGGTTATTTGTGAAAATATATACCTCCATGGTTGTTCATCTTAGGTGTTGTTCTGTGGGTATGATAAAATAAATTAGAACTGAAAAATTCTTTGTCAATTAAAAATTACTCAATAATAATGATATTATGGATATGCTTCACACAGTCATTGGGACAATTATTAGCTGGCCTTCTATTTTGCTGAGCTTAGTTGGTAACTGTGAATTTTAATCATATGACATAGGCGATGAGATGGTTGATGGATCCAAGAATGATTTCAAAAGTGATGATGGTGTTTGGATTCTAAAATGCACATAGATGTGTAATAAAACTAATTTATATTCAGATAGTTGCTTCTTTTGTGATTTCAGCAAAACAGGAGTTCCTCATTGAATCAAAACTTTGAAAGACTTGATCACACAAGATCCGCTCACCTGACATTAAAGTCCAGATTAAAATAGAGGACCCTGAAAGCCATGCTTGGATCTTTATATCAAGAATCTCCCAATCAAGCTTCTTCATTTGAGACATGGTCAGAGTTCCAAATCCAATCCTATACATACCTTCGTCTACTATTGATTTTCTTATCATTATGTAAATTTTCAAGCACTCTTTTCCGTAACCGGCTGATATCATAGTTTGATCTATAGTTCTTAGATCTGCCATTGCAATTGAAGAAGCCCGTTGAACTTCAGTAATGGTGTCGCAGACTGTTCAGTTTTCATCTTCAGAATCAAGATCCGATAGGCTTGCTATGATTGATCTAGCTGATCGATGTGAAGCAGAGTCTGGATCCAATTTGTCGTAATTAGCTGAAATAACCTGGTAGAACTCTTTCTCCAATCTTTTCATTGCTGTTTCAATTAAACTATGTGCATGTAACAAATAGACAGACTTTGATTTGATGCTTTCAGTGTAGATTATGAACCGCCAGGCAAAATTTGTCGGCCTCTTCTCTGGTATCATAGAACAGTGTGTTTATTTTAGACTGAGGGGAAGAGTGGTTCGATTCAGTAATCAACATTATGCAATGTATTGGCTTGAAGCAAAAAGAACAGAAGACATACAAGTAGAAAGTGAAATTATGGAAGCAAACATTTCATGCATTAGCAGTGAAGTTGCAGCAAAGGTAAAAAAAAACATGGCAATAGGAAATGTATTAACAGGAGATGAAGAAATGAATAAACAATGAGTGTTGTAGCATGGGGACCAAAGATTTGTGTACAAAAGAAGGGAAATATATATATATATATATATATATATATATAGTAATGTAGAAAGCTTTAGTAGTATTGTATTGATCTTGATGATATTAATACTCAGAAGTATTCTTGTACAAATATTATGTGTGTGTGTGTGTTACTTTTCTTTCTTATTTGTATTGTTGTATGATATTCAAGATTTGTGTACAAAAGAAGTGAATACAATACAGTATTCCAATGAGTGATGAGTTTAATGATTTAGTGAATACAATGCATGTGCTTGTGATGTTTTTACATATTAATGTGTTCTTTTGCTTTTTCTTCATGTTATTTATATCTTGTGTGTTTCTTTGATTTATTTTTCGCTTGTTATGCAGAATTGTATCGCAGTAAATGTTTATTTGGATAAGCTTGCCATTAGTTGTCCCGTCGAGACACTCCACATTTTTTCTTCGAAGCTTAAGGTCCTTTCGTTTAATTTGTATTTCGTGTCTTAAGTTTTCAACATCAATAATAAAATATGAATTAATTGGAGGGACGATAAAAGGGATGAGAGGAAGATTAATCATTTTTAATGACGAAAGAAAATGAGGAATGACAAAATGATATGTTGTCTCACGTTGTAGAAGCTAAAGTAATTTCAATGTTGGGAAAGGAGTAAAACAAAGGTCTCCCCATTTTTTTTTTAACAATTTTTATTATAATTGGGAATTTGATTCCCGTTTAACATAAACAATCTCGTTTATATCATAAACTAGAATCATATTACTGTTTATAAAATATACAACAATAAGATTGCTATTTATAGACATAAAGGTATTTTTTTAATTAAAGAGGCATCTTTTTATTATAAAAGAACCTAAAATTGTTTTTCTAAAAATCATTTATAGAACAGAAGTATCTTGAAAACCATTTATAGAGTTTAGTTAAAAAAAAAGTACCTCACTTATTTATTGAGAAGTGGAAATTTGTTATGCTTTATTTTCTCTTCGTCCTATTGATTTTAGACTTCCTACTAGAAATGCTCTAAAGCATTGTTTGATTATAAATTAAAATAACTAATGTCTTCATAAATAAGACTTACGCAACACAGTTGGTTAAGGATCTAATATTTTTTTATATAATTTATATTTTTTATTATCCAATAAACTTTATACTTTATATTTTATAATTTTTATTTTATACTTTATACTTTATGTTTTAAATGAAGTATAAATTTTTGGTTATGACCTTAATTATTTTATATTTTACAATTTATATAAAGATTAAAGATTCGGTTAATTTTATATTTTATACTTTATGCTTTATATTTTATATTTTATACTTTATATCTTATATTTTATAATTTTATAATTTTTTATTTTACGTTATTTTTTTTATATTTTCTAATTTAGTTTTTAATTTATAACCAATCCAATAATTGAGTCATAAACTTGCGCATGACCTAGCCTATGACCGAGCATATTACCTAGCATATGACTGAGCACATGATTGAGTCCTATAACAAAGAACATAATTGATCCCATGACATATAATCGAGCTCATAAGTGAGCTTATACTTGATTCCATAACCTAGCCAATAATTGAGACGCTTCACATAGCCGATCACATAACTGAGTTCATAACCAAATCCGTAATTGAGCCCATAACCGAGACCCTTCATATAACTGAGTCCATAACCAATCTCAAAACCGAACCTATAACCGATCACATGTCCATAACCGATACCATAATCTAACCCATAACCTATCATATGTCCATAACCTAGGCCATAACCGAGCCCATAACCGTATTCGTAATATGCTTCGGTATATAATGTTAGTATTTTATGATGTATGCGTATTTTATAATATATGCGTATTTTATACTTTATATTTTATACTTTATAGTTTATATTTTATATTTTAATTTTTTTTGTTTTATATTTTATACTTTATACTTTATATTTTATACTTTATATTTTATACTTTATACTTTATATTTTATATATAATAATTAATATATTTTTTATATTTTTTTTATATTTTTTTTCTAATTTATATTTTATACTAGTTCATAACCAAATGTTTAACCTAGGTCATGATAAGGACCATAACCGAACCTAGCCAATAACTGAGACCCTTCACATAGCCGATCACATAACCGAGTCCAAATCCGTAATTGAGCCCATAACTAAGACCCTTCATATAACTGAGTCCATAACCGAAACCTTAATCGAGTCCATAACCGGGCCTATAACCGAGCCTAAATCCGTAATTGAGCCCATAATTGAGACCCTTCTTATAATTGAGACCATAACCAATCCCATAACTGAACCTATAACCGATCACATGTCCGTAACCGAGACCATAATCGAACCTATAACCTATCCCATGTCCATAACCTAGGCCATAACCAAGTCCATAAATGAGCCCGTAACTGAATTCATAATTGAGTCCATAACCGAGCCAATAAACGAGCCAATATAATTGAGTCCATATATTTTTATTTTATATTGTATGCGTATTTTATAATGTATGCGTATTTTATACTTTATATTTTATACTTTATAGTTTATATTTATATTTTATACTTTATATTTTATATTTTAATTTTTTTGTTTTATATTTTATATTTTATGTTTTGTACTTTATATTTTATATATAATAATTAATATTTCATTTTATTTTTATATTTTTTGTTTTCTAATTTATATTTTATACTAGTTCAAAACCAAATCTTTAACCTAGGTCATAACAAGGACCATAACCGAACCTAGCCAATAACTGAGACCCTTGCGTGCGTTAGTCTTTTACGTATCACGGTACCCGCTCGGTTAATTATTTCCTACTGGGTGCAGAATCGTTGCTGGAGTACCCGATTAGGCCTTGTGTGCGGAAGTTTCATACGTGTCATAGGTACCCGATTAGGCCTTGCAGTGTTTTACGTGTCATAGGTACTCGCTCGGTTAACTAATTCTACTGGGTGCAGAATCGTTGCTGGAGTACCCGATTAGATTGAAAACATAAAGGATCCCATGACCAAGGCCATGATCGAGCCTAAGCCCAGAACCAAGTCCATAACCGAATCCGTAACTAAGCCTAAGCCTATATTATGGCTTAAATTTTATATTTTATACTTTATATACTATAATATATACTTTATATTTTATAGTTTATAGTTTATATTTTATACTTTATATTTTATACTTTATATTTTATATTTTATATTTTATATTTTATACTTTATACTTTATATTTTATATTTATACTTTATAATTTAAATTTTACACTTTATATTTTATACTTTATACTTTATATTTTATACTTTACACTTTTATATTTTATATTCTATACTTTATATTTTATAGTTTATACTTTATATTTTATATTTTATATTTTATACTTTACATTTTATATTTTATACTTTATGTTTTATATTTTAAAGTTTATATTTTATATTTTATACTTTATGTTTTATATTTTATATTTTATACTTTATGTTTTATATTTTAAAGTTTATATTTTATATTTTATACTTTATATTTTAAATTTTATATTTTATAGACCGTAATCGAGTCCATGACTAAGCCCATAACCGAGCCTATAACCGAAAGTCTTACATGCGTAAGTCTTTTATGTTTCACGGGTAACCGCTCGGTTAACTAATTCCTACTAGGTGCAAAATCGTTGCTGGAGTACCCTATTAGGCATTGCGTGCGGAAGTTTTATACGTGTCATAGGTACCCGATTAGGCCTTCCGTGCGTAAGCCTTTTACGTATCACGGGTACCCGCTCGGTTAACTAATTCCTACTAGGTGCAGAATCGTTGCTGGAGTACCTGATTAGGCCTTGCATGCGAAAGTCTTTTACGTATCACGGGTACCCGCTCGGTTAACTAATTCCTACTGGGTGTATAATCGTTGCTGGAGTACCCGATTAGGCCTTGCGTGCGGATGTCTTTTACGTATCACGAGTACCCGCTCGGTTAACTAATTCCTACTGGGTGCAGAATCGTTGCTGGAGTACCCGATTAGGCCTTGCGTGCTGAAGTCTTTTACATGTCATAGGTACCCGATTAGGCCTTGCGTGCGTTAGTCTTTTACGTATCACGGGTACCCGCTCGGTTAACTAATTCCTACTGGGTACAGAATCGTTGCTGGAGTACCCGATTAGGCCTTGCGTGCTGAAGTCTTTTACGTATCATACGTACCCGATTAGGCCTTGCGTGCGTGAGTCTTTTACGTTTCACGGGTATCCGCTCGGTTAACTAATTCCTATTGGGTATAGAATCGTTGCTGGAGTACCCAATTAGGCCTTCCGTGCGGAAATGTTTTGCGTGCGGAAGTATTTTATATTTTATATTTTATATTTTATACTTTATAGTTTATAGTTTATATTTTGCATTTTATATTTTATATTTTATAGTTTATATTTTATATTTTATATTTTATATTTTATACTTTATATTTTATATTTTACATTTTATATTTTATAGTTTATATTTTACATTTTATATTTTATACTTTATAGACCATAACTGAACCAATGACTGAGCCCATAACCGAGCTCATAATAGAGTCCATAACCAAGCCCTTAACATGACCGAGTTCCATAATTAATAACATAACCGAGCCCATGACTTAGTACTTTAAATTTTATATTAAATGTTGTATACTTAATACTTTTATATTATATATTTTATATTTTATACTTTATATTTTATATTTTATACTTTATATTTTATATTTTATAGTTTATAATTTATATTTCATAATCGAGCACATAACCGAGTGCGTAACCGAGTCTGTAATCGAGCACGTAACCAAGCCCATAACCGAGCCCATAACTGAGTTTGTAACAGAGTTTGTAACCGAGTCCATAACCAAGTCCGTAACCGAGTCCATAATCGAGCACATAACCGAGTTCATAACTGAGCCCATAACCGAGCCCATAACTAATTCCATAACCGACCTCATGACCAAAAACATAACTAATCCCATGACCGAGAACATAACCAATCCCATTACCGAGGCCATGACCGAGCTCAAACCCATGACCAAGAACATAACCTAGCCCATGAACGAAAACATAACTAATCCCATGACAATGGCCATGATCGAGCCTAAGCCCATAACCAAGTCCATAACCGAATCCGTGACTGAGCCTAAGCTTATATTATGATTTAAATTTTATATTTTATACTTTATATATTATAATATATACTTTATACTTTATATTTTATATTTTATATTTTATACTTTATATTTTATTGTTTATACTATTATATTTTATATTCTATACTTTATATTTTATATTTTTAAATTTTACAATTTATATTTTATAGTTTATACTTTATATTTTATATTTTATATTTTATATTTTATACTTTATATTTTATATTTTATATTTTATATTTTATAGACCATAATCGAGCCCTTGACTGAGCCCATAACCGAGCCCATAACAAAGTCCATAACCGAGCCCATAACATGACTGAGTCCCATAATTAATAACATAACCGATAACATAACCGAACCCATGACTTAGTGCATGACCAAACACGTGACCAAGCACATGACCGAACCCCATAAACAAGAACGTAACCGAGCCATGACCGAGCACATAACCGTGCACATACTCATGCACATAACCAAGCACATGACTGACAACATAACCAATCCCATGACCAAGGCCATGACCTAGCTCAAGTCCATGACTGAGCCCATAATTAACATACTTTAGACTATTATATTTTATATTCTATACTTTATATTTTATATTTTACAATTTATATTTTATATTTCGTACTTTATATTTTATAGTTTATAGTTTATATTTTATACTTTATATTTTTTATTTTTTATCTTTTATTTTATATTTTATATTTTATACTTTATACTTTATATTTTATAGTTTATATTTTACATTTTATATTTTATAGTTTATATTTTATATTTTATACTTTATATTTTATATTTTATATTTTACATTTTATATTTTATAGTTTATATTTTACATTTTATATTTTATACTTTATAGACCATAACTGAGCCCATGACCGAGCCCATAACCGAGCGCATAATAGAGTCCATAATCAAGCCCTTAACATGACCGAGTCCCATAATTAATAACATAACCGAGCTCATGACTTAGTACATGACCAAACACATGACCGAGCACATGACCAAATCCCATAAACAAGAACGTAACCGAGCCATGACCGAGCCCATAACCGTGCACATGCTTAAGCACATAACCAAACATACGACCGAGAACATAACCAATCCCATTACCGAGGCCATGACCGAGCTCAAACCCATGACCAAGAACATAACCTAGCCCATGAACGAAAACATAACTAATCCCATGACAATGGCCATGATCGAGCCTAAGCCCATAACCAAGTCCATAACCGAATCCGTGACTGAGCCTAAGCTTATATTATGATTTAAATTTTATATTTTATACTTTATATATTATAATATATACTTTATATTTTATATTTTATACTTTATATTTTATATTTTATACTTTATATTTTATTGTTTATACTATTATATTTTATATTCTATACTTTATATTTTATATTTTTAAATTTTACAATTTATATTTTATAGTTTATAGTTTATACTTTATATTTTATATTTTATATTTTATATTTTATACTTTATACTTTATATTTTATATTTTATAGACCATAATCGAGCCCTTGACTGAGCCCATAACCTAGCCCATAACAAAGTCCATAACCGAGCCCATAACATGACTGAGTCCCATAATTAATAACATAACCGATAACATAACCGAACCCATGACTTAGTGCATGACCAAACACGTGACCAAGCACATGACCGAACCCCATAAACAAGAACGTAACCGAGCCATGACCGAGCACATAACCGTGCACATACTCATGCACATAACCAAGCACATGACTGACAACATAACCAATCCCATGACCAAGGCCATGACCTAGCTCAAGTCCATGACTGAGCCCATAATTAACATACTTTAGACTATTATATTTTATATTCTATACTTTATATTTTATATTTTACAATTTATATTTTATATTTCGTACTTTATATTTTATAGTTTATAGTTTATATTTTATACTTTATATTTTTTATTTTTTATTTTATACTTTATATTTTTTATTTTATATTTTATACTTTATATTTTATAGTTTATATTTTACATTTTATATTTTATATTTTATAGTTTATATTTTATACTTTATATTTTATATTTTATATTTTACATTTTATATTTTATAGTTTATATTTTACATTTTATATTTTATACTTTATAGACCATAACTGAGCCCATGACTGAGCCCATAACCGAGCGCATAATAGAGTCCATAATCAAGCCCTTAACATGACCGAGTCCCATAATTAATAACATAACCGAGCCCATGACTTAGTACATGACCAAACACATGACCGAGCACATGACCAAACCATAAACAAGAACGTAACCGAGCCATGACCGAGCCCATAACCGTGCACATGCTCAGGCACATAACCAAACATACGACCGAGAACATAACCAATCCCATTACCGAGGCCATGAACATAGTTTATACTTTATGTTTTATACCTTATACTATTATATTTTATATTCTATACTTTATATTTTATATTTTATAATTTATACTTTATAATTTATACTTTAAATTTTATATTAAACGTTGTATACTTAATACTTTCATATTATATATTTTATATTTTATACTTTATATTTTATATTTTATATTTTATACTTTATATTTTATATTTTATACTTTATAATTTATATTTCATAATCGAGCACATAACCGAGTGCGTAACTGAGTCTGTAATCGAGTCCGTAACCAAGCCCATAACTGAGTTTGTAACAGAGTCTGTAACCGAGTCCATAACCAAGTCCGTAACCGAGTCCATAACCGAGCACATAACCGAGTTCATAACCAAACCTATAACCGAACTCATAATCGTGCCCATAACCAAGTCCATAACCGACCTCATGACCAAAAACATAACTAATCCCATGACCAAGGCCATGATCGAGCCTAAGCCCATAACCAAGTCCATAACCGAATTCGTAACAGAGCCTAAGCCTATATTATGGTTTAAATTTTATATTTTATACTTTATATATTATAATATATACTTTATTTTTATATTTATATGTTATACTTTATACTTTATAGTTTATATTTTATATTTTATACTTTATATTTTATATTTTATATTTTATACTTTATGTTTTATACCTTATACTATTATATTTTATATTCTATACTTTATATTTTATATTTTATACTTTATACTTTATATTTTATAATTTATATTTTATACTTTATACTTTATATTTTATATTTTATACTTTATATTTTATACTTTATATTTTATTGTTTATATTTTACATTTTATATTTTATATTTTATATTTTGTACTTTGTAGACCATAACTGAGCCCATGACTGGGCCCATAACCGAGCCCATAATAGAGTCCATAACCGAGCCCATAACATGACCGAGTCCCATAATTAATAACATAACCGAGCCCATGACTTAGTACTTTAAATTTTATATTAAATGTTGTATACTTAATACTTTTATATTTTATATTTTATATTTTATATTTTATACTTTATATTTTATATTTTATACTTTATATTTTATACTTTATAATTTATATTTCATAATCGAGCACATAACCGAGTGCATAACCGAGTCTGTAATTGAGCCTGTAACCAAGCCCATAACCGAGCCCATAACTGAGTTTGTAACAGAGTTTGTAACTGAGTCCATAACCAAGTCCGTAACTGAGTCCATAATCGAGCACATAACCGAGTTCATAACCGAACTCATAACCGAGCCCATAACTAAGTCCATAACCGACCTCATGACCAAAAACATAACTAATCCCATGACCAAAGCCATGATCGAGCCTAAGCCCATAACCAAGTCGATAACCGAATTCGTAACTGAGCCTAAGCCTATATTATGGTTTAAATTTTATATTTTATACTTTATATATTATAATATATACTTTATTTTTATATTTATATTTTATACTTTATAGTTTATATTTTATATTTTATACTTTATATTTTATACTTTATGTTTTATACCTTATACTATTATATTTTATATTCTATACTTTATATTTTATATTTTATATTTTATACTTTATACTTTATATTTTATAATTTATAATTTATACTTTATACTTTATCAAATGACCAAACACATGACCGTCTTTATCAGTACCTCCCGGTCATTGTATTTTAGTTCAATGCCTCTTGATTGAGTGTTTTGCTTGAACTCTTCTTTGATTGAGATTGATAAGCTTTGACCGTGAAACGACCCGCAAATCCGTGCTATCTGAGTTGACTAAACACACCACACGTCCAACCCAAATAACACAGAAATACGAACCATTAATAGAAAAAAGTTAGAAGATGAGAAATAGAAAGAAAGAAATATTAGAATAGAAGAAAAAACGAAGATCACAAACTCACAGCGGAACGAATAAAATATATTTCATAATATAACTCTTGAAATACAAATCAGTAACTTTGTATACATACCATCATCAGAGCACAACAGTCATTTCTGGAATAGTTATAAACACCTGTTTCCAGATACAACATAGTACACAGCGGAATATATGATAGTCTATAGCTAACTGGTGAAGCCTCCTGCTTCCAGCTCCTCCAATCGAATCTGTGAAATCCCGACTACTTGACTGCCCGTACAAATTTGGGCACCCAAGAGTTTAGGGAAAACAAAACAAAATAAACTCTGGGTCAGTCATGGGACTGGTGTGAGTAAACTCCAACCACTTGTTTAACTTTCAAAACTCCTTTCGAAAGAAAAGATAATAGTAAGACCAGCCCACACATAAACATGGACGGCTTTTACCTTACTATAACCCAAAACATTTTGATATCAATTCCAGTGATATTATAGTAATGTCTACATCAAATAAATAACCAAATAGCAGAACGCTTGCATCTCACGCTCCACATATATATTATAAAATCAAAAACCGCATGGCGCTTATTGGAGATTGGATTTCCAACATGACAAGGTATGGGACCACCTTCCGATGATGTATCTCTAGAGGCAAATACACCTGGGTTCAACAAGAACGTCTTGCAACCCGGCCCACACATGACCGACCACTCATTTCGCTTGAGTGTATCGAATGTATATCACCAACGGTTGGACTCAAACCACCGTTCCCGAATGGGCAGAATCGATAGATTTAGAAACAAAAGGAATTTCTCTAGATAGGTGATTATACACCCTAATGGGTGCGACCCACATAGCCATGCTGCCTGCCCGATTTTTGTCCTTTCCCGGTTGTTGAGGCCTGAGGCTACACATACTTACCATCCATTGATAGCACAATCACTTTGAATGCCACATTGTCAGATCCGTTAATCACTAGTTGAGTTTGCACAAATATTCTGGATATTATGCTAAGGGATAAATCCGTTGCAACCATATATATTTATACAGACCAACCCATTTGATCATTGGAAATACTCTGTCAGACACTCGTCCATTTACGTTCGTTCTGGGACTGAACGAAACCGAAGGCACCATTTCTATTACTAGAAAAGCCCTTGCACTTTACTCCGTCTTCAATATATTCAGCATACTTGGTTCGCAACGCTTATGCCGATACGGAGTGGTTCTTCGGATAATAATCCAACCGGTCTCTCCATATTGACAACGATGGTCAAAAACTTCGATAGTCTGTGATTTAACTATCGAATAAAAACAAGTGTTCAATCAACATATCAAACAAATCACTGGGCTCTTTAATTAATATTTCATTAATTAAATCTCTTCTCCATTTTCTCAATCAATATTTGTTAGCCAAATATTTTCAATAATCATTCTTGGCTCTTATGCCATTTGGAAACATTTCCATATATCACCTTCTCTTATTTTCTATATATTAGAAAAATCTCTATTTGCAATTGGAAACAATTCCAATCATTTATCTCTATCCCTTTTTGTTTACAACATTCGATTTTTATATTCACTTTACTATCGAATTCCACACGTCGATACAATGATTTCAAATTATCAAAATATCTTAAAAATATTCTAACTCCTTAAATTCCCGGAAAAATTCGCCATAACCTCCCCTGTATCGGGAGCATCGGGAAATTTCAAATAGCTTCCCGGTATCTTCTAATCTCAAAAAGAAAAAGAAAAAGCCAAGCGGCTTGCCGATACGGCGCATAAAACCCATATATGAATTTAAACATGTACCTTTTTGTTGGGCACATAAATAAAAATCT
Organism: Allium sativum; assembly: GCA_030737875.1. NCBI lineage: Eukaryota > Viridiplantae > Streptophyta > Magnoliopsida > Asparagales > Amaryllidaceae > Allium > Allium sativum. The sequence continues at coordinate 565,291,333 of CM060910.1, read as the reverse complement.
TCATATACTCCATCCCATATCTGTTTAACACCTGTTCACCTGTTTCCAATTCAATTCAACTCAATCCATTTGTTTGAATTCAATTTTGAATCGTTTGAATTCAGTTTCGCTCAATTATTCTTTACTTAGCCTTTTTGTCTATTTCACTTCTTTGTTGAACATAACATGTTCAAACAAAATATTTAACTCGTTCGTAACCAAATTGAATTTCAATTTTAATTCTAGTTCTCCTTTCTATTTCGAATATAAATTTTCAAATCGAATTTACTAATTCAAACCCCAATATCCATTCGAAATCTCCTTAACTAATTTCTATTCAATTTAGTTAATTCTATTCAATAAATCAAAATCTGGTTTCTGTTTCAAAATCATATTCATTTACACAACTTGAATTCGCATATATTTTACAACTCAACTCTGAAATTTTCTAAATAGAAAATTCGGATTTTATCACTTAAAATCCTTTTATAACATGAAATAAACCGTTATGGTTTTGAAACGATTCTGGCGCTGTTTTTCTGAAAATTTGATTTTGACATAACCCAAAATCTATACGACTAAATTCATATTTTTCTCTTTCATTAGAAAACTATTATCAAACCGGTCCTGACGTTTCTTGTTTCGAAGAATTCCGACTTCAATTGGGTTCTGTATATTCAATTGAAGTTCGAATCGCCAATTTACGAACTGCATCGCTGCGGCGAGTTCGTTTTAATTATATTTATATATATAAACTTTTAAACTTCTAAACTTCTTTAAAATGAATTCAACTCCAATTAACTCTGCTTGATTCAAATTCAAATCTCACTTTTATTTGAAATTCTAAATTCAAATTCCAATTCCTTTTCTATTTGGTATTCAAATTCAATATTTGAATTTCTATTTGAATTCCCTTATTCAAACTCTATATTTAAATTCCATTTGAATTTTCTATATTCCAATTTCTATATTTGAATTCTATTGGAATTCAAATATTCAAACTTCTTTTTAAATTTTATATTCAAAATTCCATAGTTTAAAACCCATTTGAATTTCATATTTAAATCCCATAGATTAAATCCTATTTGAATTCAATTTGAATCTCTCACATTCAAATTTCATTTTTCTTTTCCGACCCCATTTGAATTCTAATATTCAAGCTCATTTTAACACCATTTGAATTTCTTTACTCAAACCCATTTGAATTCCCTTGAATTCAAATTCCATTTCAAAATCCTTTGGATTTCCTATTTTGAAATCCTATTTGAAATTCTATTTCCAATTCTACTTTGAAATCCTATTTTCAAAGTTTATTTCAAATTCTATTTTGAAATCTCATATTCAAATTTCTACTTGAATTTCTGTATTCAATTCCATGTTCAAATTCAATACTCGAATTTCTATTTCAAACCTCTATTCAAATTTCATATTTTAAATTCCATTCAAATCTTTATTCAAATTTCATATTTGAATTCTTCCTTGAAATACTATATTTCAAATTCTATTCAATTCTTCTTTGAAATTCTATATTTCAAATCCCTATTTGAATTTCTTTATTCAAATTCTATATTCAAATGTTATACTCAAATTTTAATTGAATTATATATTTAAAAATTCCATTCCAAATCCTATTTGAAATTTCTTTTGTATTTCAAATATTTCAACTCCTTTCTAATATTTAAATTTCTACTTAAAAATTCTATTTCAAGTTCTATTTTGAAATTTCATTTCAAAATTTTATTTCAAAATTCCACTTTGAAATCCTGTATTTTTAAATTCTACTTGAATTTCAAATTCTATTTGAGAAAAACAGAATTTCCCTTTTTAAACTTCAAATATCATTCCCATGATATTTTAATAAATTAACGATTGGCCCAGTGATATTTAAAACAATCAAATCACCCAATTTTCAATCATTTGGTTTTAACACCTCATATATGAATATATGTGAAATCAGCCAACAACAAACAGATAATATATTTTTGAGGAATCCTGTTGGATTCCTCCAACCTGTTTTCCTGCATCCACAGATGTTAGTACATAAATAATACCCATTCTGCTTCGTGGCAGAATATCGCGGTATAGAAGGTCATCCACTAATCATAGCGTGGGGCGTATAGGGTAATCATCCGCTATGAAACTGCGGGCATCCGCTAATGAGACTGCGGGAATCCTACCAATCCATCAACCCAATATATATATATATATATATATATATAGCCTAAATAACTAATATATATAAAACAACCAGAAAACATTCACACAAGAAACAGACAATTATTTTTAATGAAATAAAAATAATTCTAAAGGTGAGTGAGATTTACTCACCTGATTTCGTTTGCTGACTATCTTATTTAATCATTACGCCATGAATTTACTTGAAGCCTCTCAAATGAATTTACTTGCACCTACCATTATTCATTTTAATTTTAATGATTAAACATTTATCTATATTAAACATAATAAATTCTTTTATGTATAATAAAATTGTATACCTTATTTCCCATATAACTACGAAGCTAAACATGAAGCGACCCCATAACCATTGATCAATCCTGTTGAAAACAGCCCAAACCCTTGCACCATCCACTCCGGCATTACATCGAACACCTTGTCTCCACTGCCCTATAGATCACGATCTGTCAATCGATCACCCCAGGCCCATAGTCGAACTGCTGCACCATCTTCTAGTTGAACATCCGACATCGCAACCCTCCATCTCGCTCAACAGTTCGAACCCCACTTTGTCAAATCCAACGCAGCCCCTATCGCACCCACCCAGTTACTGACGTTGATCCTCCCTTAGCGCGATGTCCAGATCGCAACTATACAGGGTGTGGCACTTTCTGCTTCGAGCCCACCTTGAACAACCATCATTGATGCGCCTCACCATGCTGAGTTCGCCCAGGAACCCAGATCGAACCTCGACGTCCTCCACTTGTCAAAACCCATCCCCTGATGTCCATGCCCTAATTCGAGCTTGGATAAAAACCGCATCTCCCCAAATTCAATACTCGACATCGAATGTCGAACCCCTAAAATGAATTCGAAATCATATTCGTATTCGATTTCCCCCTTTTTTTTTTTTTTTTTTAAACTAAGGACTTGGTTTCTGATTATCTGAATGGAAGAGGAGAAAGAAGTCGCCACTTTATATAGACCAGAGGGAGGCAAACGTACATTCTCCATTAAATTTCCTGTTTCCATGATACTGAGGGAGTGAGACCATTATTTCTGCTCAAGGAGAAATAAATGTACGATTTTTCCAGTTTTTAGGGTGGCTGATGAGTATAGGTCGGCTTGCAAAATTTGAAAAGATTTTGATTTGATTTTGTTTTATTTTATTTTATTTATGTGAACCGATACACTTCAGAAATTTCAAAATACCTAGTGTTTCTGAAATCCTGAATTTAGCGTAGTGACCTACATTCCTGGAGTTAGCACTATTCTAAGACTGTTTGGAAAAAATCACCATTTCATTGTGTTAAATTAAATTGTTTAAAATATAAATCGGTTTCAACCAATTATTATCGTTCTAAATCAAATAGAATATATAAAAATCTTTAGAATTGTTTTTGATACAATTTTAACTCTGAATTCAATTGTTACTGTTTCATATTACGCTAATTATCAAAATAAATCGTATTTCGATTATTTAATCGATAATTCACTATATATATTTTTTTTTATTGTTAATCCAATATTTAAACGATACTAAATATTTAAAATAACCGTTCGAAAAATCCGGGTCGTTACAGACCGATTCATTACTTTCCGCTTCAAGTATGTAACAACATTATATTTCAGTGTTCTAAGTGATCAGATCTCCCACTGTAGTTATGTAAGAGTTACAGAAGTCCATCGTCCGAGCTTATATTGTCTCACAATAGTCTATAAAAATAGTATGGATCCATTAAACTCCACTTTGGAGAGGCCCATGACTTTGTACATGACTTAGCACGTTGGTAAACAAGAACGTAACCGAGCCATGACCGAGCCCATAACCGTGCACATGGTCAAGAACATAACCAAACATACGACCGAGAACATAACCAATACCATTACCGAGGCCATGACCGAGCTCAAACCCATGACCAAGAACATAACCTAGCCCATGACCGAAAACATAACTAATCCCATGACAATGGCCATGATAGATCCTAAGCCCATAACCAAGTCCATAACCGAATCTGTAACTGAGCCTAAGCTTATATTATGATTTAAATTTTATATTTTATACTTTATATATTATAATATATACTTTATATTTTATATTTTATACTTTATATTTTATATTTTATACTTTATATTTTATTGTTTATACTTTTATATTCTATACTTTATATTTTATATTTTTAAATTTTACAATTTATATTTTATATTTTATACTTTATATTTTATAGTTTATACTTTATATTTTATACTTTATATTTTATATTTTATATTTTATATTTTATACTTTATTCTTTATACTTTATATTTTATACTTTATATTTTATAGTTTATACTTTATATTTTATATTTTATATTTTATAGACCATAACCGAGCCCTTGACTGAGCCCATAACCGAGCCCATAACAGAGTCCATAACCGAGCCCATAACATGACTGAGTCCCATAATTAATAACATAACCGATAACATAACCGAGCCCATGACTTAGTGCATGACCAAACACGTGACCGAGCACATGACCGAACCCCATAAACAAGAACGTAACCGAGCCATGACCGAGCACATAACCATGCACATACTCATGCACATAACCAAGCATCCATAACCGAGACCATAACCGAACCCATAACCGATCACATGTCCATAACCTAGGCCATAACCGAGTTCGTAACCAAGCCAATAACCGTATTCGTAATTGAGCCCATAATCGAATCCTTAATTGAGTCCATAACCAGGCCCATAACTTTATACTTTAAATTGTATAATTTATATTTTATACTTTATATTTTATATTTTATAGTTTATATTTTATATTTTATACTTTATATTTTATATTTTATACTTTATATTTTATGTTTTATGTTTTATACTTTATGCTTTATATTTTATTACATTTTGATCAATTTGCTTTTAATTACATTTTGAACTTCCATGTTTTGCTGGTAACTTTAAATTTTATATTTTATACTTTATATTTTATACTTTATATTTTATACTTTATATTTTATATATAATAATTAATATTTTATTTTATATTTTTATATTTTTATTTTTTTTATTTACTAATTTATATTTTATAATCGAGTCCATAACCGAGTTCATAACAAAGTTCATAATCGAGCTCATAACCGAGTTAATAACTGAGCCTATAACAAAGTTTAAAACCAAGACCCTAACCGAGCTCATAATTGAGGTTTTAACCAAACCTCTAATCAAGATCATAATTTATATTTTATTTTATATTTTTTATATTTTATACCTTTTATTTTATAATTTATACTTTATACTTTATTCATTATACTTTAAATTTTATGCTTTAAATTTTATTTTAAATGTTTTATACTTTATACTTAATATTTTATACTTCATATTTTATACTTTATATTTTATATTTTATACTTTATTTTTTATACTTTACATTTTAAATTTTATACTTTATTCTTTATATTTTATATTTTGTATTTTGTGATTTAGAATTTTTTCCATAACTTTACCAATAACCGAGCCCGTTACCGAGATATAAACCTTGCTCATAATTGAAGTACAACTAAGATGATAACTGATCATATAACCAAGCCCATAACTAGGACCCTATCTGAACTCTTAATTGAATTCTTACCAAACCTCTAACGAAGTTCATAATTTATATTTTAGTTTTTAGTTTTTTTATAATATTTTATATTTTAAATTTTATTTTATATTTTATAATTTGGCTTTTATTTCATAATCATTCCAATAAACGAGCCCATAAACAAGATATAAACCTAGATCATAACCGAGGTAATCATTGAGCTCATAAGCACAGTGATAATTAATGTCATAACAATATCTTTAACCTAGCACATAACCACGCCCATAACTGAGCCAGAATTAAACCCATAACTTATACCATAATCGAGCTCTTAAAAAAGCTTTTAATTTAATTTATAACTTATCCCTTAATTGAGATTATTATTTAGCTTGTAACTGATATTAGAACAGAACCAAAACGACAACTGAGCCCATAATCAACCCATAACCACTTACCTAACCAAGCTGTTAACCCAACTCTCTTTCATCTATTAAAGTCATGATTTGCTTCTCTTACATCTGTTTGTGTTTTGTAAATATTTTACTTTGAACATGGTTACCCAGACAATAGACAAAAAAATACAACTATGAAAAATACACAAGGGGATTTTATGCAAGTTAACATGTAAAAAATTAATTTCATGATGATATTTCAATACATCAAACCACACAGCAGATTGGTACTATATATTAGTAATAAAGTACAGGAAAGTAATACAAACAATACCGTACAATCAAGAGTTGTACACAATTGCTAGTTCTAAGAATAAACAAGCAAGCAAGGGTCTATTTTACGGTGCTGTACATGTTGCTATTTCATTATTGTAAACAACACGGTGAACAAATAAAATCAACAGTAACTGCATAAAAATTAAAATTCAAAAAAGGGTTTCCTTCTGTCTTTAATGTGCGTATTTACCAAGCATATACCACACAAGCTTACAATCAATAACCAAAGATACCCTATTTGAGCATCCCAAAAGCTACAAACTGTAAATAAAGCAAACTGTACAATACAATGTGACACTATCACTGTTTTTGAACTCACACCAAACTTAACCATCAATCATCAAAGAGCAATCACTTTTGACAAAAAACAACTTGACAATATAAAAAGCTCCAGCACAACTAAATTTTCAAAAAAAACAAATCAACATAGCTAACTATGAAAATTAAAAGACACAAACAACAGCACAGAATGTGTACAGAATGTGATTTTAAAACTTCAAACTACAACAAAATACTCATGCTTTCTACTGTCATGCTTCTACTGTCAACAAACTAGAACAAATTACAACAAACTACTCTAATCTTGTTCTGCATACCCCAAACTTACACAACGGATTACATATATTTCAAATACCCCAACAATTCGCCAACCTTACATGACAATAGTTTAACAAGTACGTAAAAAGAAGAAAGACTAACAAACAGTAAATAAAATTCAACCTTCAACATTTTATCCTTGATACGAACTGTAGAATTTTTCAACTGACCAACTGTATGGAATATCTGACAGAATGTCATGTGCTATTTGTCCTCTCATTTTTCTTATTAAACTCTCAGATACATCTTCAGTAATGCTCAATCCTTTCACTCTTCTTTCCATATTGAGCATCACAAATAGGCCACAATCAACTCTGAAATTTTAAAACATGATAAATATATAATTGTAATGATGTAATCACTGATATCTATTATCTATTTAACACAGCCAAACAATAAATTTTCAAAAAATAGTCTACTGAATCTAACTACCTGCTTAATAAAGAGGAGGGTGAGTTATTGTATAATTAATGTTCCTTAACCAAACCATATGAACTGCTAAACAGACAATATTTCACGCATGATTCTCAACAACAAATAACCATCGACTGAACAAATAACTCAAATGATTCTAAGCAAACACATATCTGTCAGATTTATATGTGTTCACATAGATCAGAACCCAGTGCATTTCATCATTCTTCTTTTATCCCGCATATTAATTGAACTAAGAAAATGATAAATACGTTGAAAATATAGATCCTCAACGATAATGCTTATAGTTGTCATCACAGTTTGACATCAGGTCTCAAAGATATTCATGCCATCATTGGATCATATCAAATCTAAATCTATAACACTCAACTAAAATTGACCATTAAATCAACTTTTGGGGTTTTAATTCGCTGCCCCGCAGACAACAGCTTCATTTTGGAATGTGCTTTTTTTTTGTTATTGTTGCACACACTCTGAAAAAAGAGAAATTTGTTAAGGCTTGAGTATGTTGACTCTTATGATTGAATGTGGTTCTATTTAAGCTTCAGGCCTTTGAATATGTTATATTTGGTTTCGACCTCGTTAGAATCTGCAACTATAGTATTCCACCCTTCGATAATCCTATCCTTAGAGCCTATAAAGTATTCATCAAATTTGGGACCCCTATTATGCTTTATAATACTAGAAGAAGAGAATTCCGACTCTTTACAAAATTAGCCCAGTCTTGCCAGCATTTTAAAGTTCAACAGAGCCATCAAAATCAAATGTGATTTATATTTATTTAATGCCACTAAAAATCACAATTCGCGTATTATAACTATTTTTGAGCTGTCATGCACCCAGTACAGATATATAGGCTTTGATGAACGAATACATGAAGTAATTTTGGTTTAGAATAAACAATTACGTATATAACATCTTGTGTTGACATGCACGTTAAAAGACTTCAACAGATGATAGAGGATGGATGTTACGAATCTCATATGCATTTTCTTTCTAACAGATTTTTTTTGGGACTCCTGAAATTTACTTTTCTACCGTCAATTTGTAAATAAAGAAACAACGAGCTCAATCGTTTGATAAATCTCATATGCAGTGCTAGTAAAATAGTATGTTTTTGTTGATATGGACATGGATATGGACTCTCAAAAAAAACTTGCTATATAATATAATATATAATCCATTGTATAAAAATTAATATAAATAAGGAGTAAATCAATTTGCAGAAATTACCCATTGGACTGTTGTGTACACTTCGAATTCATGATCACTTTTTTGTTATTTAACTTCACTGGTAATCCTTCTTTCTTTAATTCTGTTGCAACATCTTCTACAAAGCTTTTCTGCAAAAACATTACATAAAAAAAAATGAGAACAATCTTAAACTTAACACCTTTTATTTTAAAAAATATAAAAAACTTACAATTTTAAGCGCTGATATCATGTGATTATTTCTTTTAGATGAAGAACGACGGGGCTGAAGAGAATCATACAAATACCATTTAGACTCTGCAATATCTAATTCTAGAAGTGTCCAATGATGCACATCATTTATTGGAAATAATATGCTGCAACATAATCTGTTTGAAAGAGAATTTCGTATAGCTGGCATGAATAAAGCTTCTCTAGTGCTAGCAAGGCATGAGGTTGCACTATTCTACAAAAAAAAATCATATTCAAATTAGTATATTGTAATTAATTAAACATAGTACTATAGTATAATGACATATTATGAAAAACTTAAACTTACGGTCATAACAGTGTTTATATAAACGAAGCTTTCACTTTCATCTAGGCGTTTCAGTTGTCGCTCCCAATACCAATCTATTATCTGAACAATTAAAAAAAAAGTAGTTAATTCAAGATGCATGATGTGTAGATGATTTGGATTTTTTTCTCACCTTTTTTTTCTTTCTCAGTCTTATTGTTAAAGCCAGCTAACGTGCAAATGCAAAGTAATTTGTTATTCATAATTCATGTGTATCCAACGAATTCGTACTTGAACAGAACATAGACAAAAAATGATATGCCAGTTTCATTTGGAAGATGTTTGTTCTGCGTGATTAATTATTTAAACCAACAGTTTTTGAAAGCTACCGCTTCCAGTATCATCATATCATAGGTCAAACAATCCTTTCATAACGCAATCCATCAGATTTTCATCAATATGATCATATCAAGGCTTTGCTTTGCAAGTTTAAGGTAAAACGCAAACATAAGACACAAACATAAGACAAACATAACCTAAATTCTAGGTTTAGAATTTAAAAGTAATTGTATAAATTTTGGTCATAAAATATATGAATTTCTGAGGGTTAACGATAATTAATTATGCTGTAACAAATATTAAAATCATATTGCAATTGAAAAGTGTTATGACCTGTTCGCCTACTAATGTTTCTGGTCTTCATGAACATGAGTTATTGGAATTGTGAGTACTTATAGAAAATGGTTCAATAAAATAAATAATTGAGAGAAAGAACTAATAAGAATTATAGAAACAAATAAAAGAAAACAACACAAGATAGTGAATAGCGTAAACAATCAAAGCACCCATTTACTATCTTCCAGGTGTCATATCATAGGTCAAACAGGCTGATCTTGCTCATATCGTATCTTCTCTATGCTATATTCTATACTACCAACAGTTTTTGAAAGCTACCCCTTCCAATATCATCATATCATAGGTCAAACAATCCTTTTTCTTTTTCTTGCTGCTGTAATTACGATTATCTATTAAAATAGCTACGGTACTATCACAATGGATCAATATAGCTTAAATGCAAAATACATAAAGTACCTAATGTATAAAATACCTGCCCAAATGCATAACGATTAAAAATTAATTCCCCAATCATTTCCTTTGTAATATCCAGATCAACTGACTTATCATCATTACTCCATGCTATCTCGCTGTATAAACATAAAAAAACATTTATTTCATAATTGTAATGAATGAAAGAATAAAAATATAACACTTACTTGTTATTATCAACAATTTGGAAGAAAGTTTTTATGACATTACTCATTTCTTGATTCATATCATGAATCAAATCACAATGTTCTATATTGTATATTATACTAGTAGGAACAACCGCTTTTTCATAAACAAAATCTGGATCTTCATTGGGAACCCTTGTTTCTTTTTTAATTCTCTTTATCATGGAAGGAATAGAAGTAGCAGTTTTTTTTTTCTTTCTTTTTTTTGATTTAGATTCAAAATCCACAAGTTGAATACTTCCCTGATCTTCATTGGCTGTTTTTAAAAACTGTTGCGTAATATCCAAATTAAAATTTGGATATTCATCTTTATCAACAACCTGTAGTAAACATAAACTAATATATTAAATTCATTTATTTTACATTATTAAGTAATACATCTAAAATTCTTAAAACTTTACTAACCTTCTTTTTTTTGCTCACACAAAGTTTGTTTCTTTTTTTTGAAATAACATTTGAATTTTTTAATTCATCATCCGGACCAGAAAATATTCTTGCAACTTCTTGAACGTCATTTAAATGATCAACCTAAACAAAATATAAACAAGGAATATTTACTATAGTTCACACAATAAATTTTAAACAATGAAATATAATTATCAAAACGTACTCTTTCTTTTTCCATTTTGAAATCAGTAGTGTCCTCTGCATTGCTTTTGATATCCACATTTCTATCTTCTCCTTTTACTTTTTCCTCCTTGTCTGATTCGAAAACCGATTCCGGAACAGTTGACATATAATTTTGAAAGTTCAACATTTCTTTGATATCTTTCAACTCTTGTTCCATCAATTGTCTTCTTGTTTTTTCTTCATCTAACCTTGTAGATAACAATGACACTTCTTTTTTAACACTATTTAATTCTACTGTCAATGAGTCCACTTGGGCTTTGCTGCCACATGAACAAGATTCTTTTTCAACGTGTCGGTCATGCTTTCTAACATTACCAGTATTGAATCTTTTAGGGCTTTCTTCATTCAGTTTTTTATTTTGATCACTTTGACCCTTGTTTGTTTCAAGCAAATCATTCTCAAATTCACTAATTTCCGGAATTTCATCAAAAACCTGTTTTATTAATTGAACATATTACAATTAAATGTTTGAATATAGAGAAGGAAAGTCAAACAGATGAAGTATGGTAGTTCTAAAAGGGAAATTAGTGAAAACAGTAAGCTTTTTTTTTGGAAATAAATGAAAAAATAAGTAATTTAAAAACAAAAGGCTCTTAAGTGTATTTTTTTACAAATGCAAAACGAATACACAATTTAAAGTCGAACTTTCATTGTTTAGACAATAGGAAAAAAAATTGATGTAATTTCAAATGTACTAGCACATACGTTTAAAAAACAAATAATGCAACATTAAGTAAATCAAAACAGGACTACGAATGAAAATAGTTTTGAAATAAAGCTAACCGTGTAATAAAAATGTAAAACAACGCTACCTGTGCAATTTAAAGGTTGCTGTAAACATTATATAAAATTAAAAAATATTTGTTCCAACGTAAAATAAAGTGTGTTTATCTAAAATAATTTTTTTTTTATCAATTTATATTTATATGTTAACAGTCGAATCAATGAACAGTTCACAACATAATGCAAAAAGAAAGCAAAGGAAGAAAGCTATACATGCAAAGAAAGAAAGAAACAGTCGAATTTATCGTGTTTTTCAGAAGCCGCGGAAGCACACGTGAAAATCCATTGGTTTACCGTGTTTTTCAGTTCACAACATAATGCAGAAAGAAAGCAAAGAAACAGTCGAATTGATGATCGCTGAAAGCTACTCATGCAAATAACTATAAATTTTACAATTATTTTTTAATAATATTGGAATTGTTTCAGCTGATGCTATACATGCAAATAACTAAAGTTTAAAATTGCATATAAAATTATTAAAAATTATACAAATAAAACTAATAGTACCTGATTATCTTCAATTGTTTGCAATTTTGCATACGTCAACTGATTTTTCAAATTTGATAGATTCCATTTAATGAAACGCGGATATCCTATGACATTTTCTTTCCCTTCAATGAGAGCTGTCCTTTCACATATCCAATACTACATTAAATATAAAATAATTTAACAAAGGAACTTAAAACTAATGAAAAGAAAAGAAAAGAAAAAATTCCTTACCAATAAAAACAACGTACAACCAGGCGTACCTCGATAATCATCAACAAATTTCTCTAAATTCCTATTCAAGGTTTCAACAACAAATCTTGACCAACATACTGAATTCATATTATCCCAATCAAGTAAATATGGGATGAAGCTCCAAGACAAATATCCATTATTATTCGGGTACAAGAAAGATACCACAAACAATATAATAATTAGTTTCATCAAATCTTCTTCTTGATATTTTTGAGAGATCAAAAATTCTATTCTCTTCTCTACCTTTTGTTTTGTAATCTTGTTGGTATTTTGAAAGTGAAAATCTATGAAATCATGATATACTTTCGGTACCGAGTTTCTACCGGAATGTTTAATCGGAAATATTTTCTTACCACCGATCGGAAAACCGAATATCAAACTAACATCTTTTTCTGTTAGTTTTAACAACTTCCTTCCTATTTGAAATGATTTTTCATCCACATTATATGTCCGAATGACATCGTCTAATGTCTTTGAATTTTTCCTAAAATCACTCCTTGTAATTTTGTTTTCAACAAATACTCTTAGGAAGTTTTTGAATGGACTTTTGTTCATTTTTTCCACCAAATCATGATTCAAAATCTTCTTGCTTCTTAATTTCACAAATATTTTGTGCAATGATTCTAGATTGCAATAATAAGAGCCATACATTTTTTCATCATTTTTTATACTGCCCAAATTTACTTCATCTACAACTCTATTGACACATTGTTTACTTGCTGCCATCTCTTCATCCGATTCCGTTGAATTTTTGTTTGAAGAATTTGAATGTGTACCAAGACTAGAATTTGAAGTGCTTTGACAGCTTGGCATTATATCCTTTGTCATAATTTTTGGATTATTTTCATCCTAAACAACATCAATAAAAATACACATTAGTAAAAAAAATCCTGCATATATAAACATGTTTAAAAAAAGTATATTAAATCGAACAAATACATAAACAACATTACATACAGTCATAGCAGACCTAATTAAAGCATTTGACATTGGCATGCCTTGTATACTAAGTACATTGTGTCAAAAAAAAATTTAGTACTAAACAAAACTACACATCAGATTATAATTTTAAAATATTTAATCACCATCACATATGCAATGCTTATCAAATTATCTGTTTGCAACATTAACAGTATTTATTGGAGAAATTCGTAGGAGAAATTTGTTGTTAAATATATATGTCAAAAGATAATTGCTGTTAAATTTTAATTTAGTAGCTCTCATAATCTAAGTATTAACGTAGCAGGTCACATAAGTTTGTGTGCTAACTATATTTTGAACAATGGACTGCGATGTGCAAATTTTATTACCTTCATGTCATCATAACGCTTAGTATTTGTATTTTTTTTATTCTTGTCCGCTCTTAAGTTAGTTTTACAAATTTGAAAAAAAAATACTATGCAGATTAATGCAAATTATACTACTAAATTCTTGAAAGTACTGTATCTAGTCTCCTGGTTTTGTAGTACTTAAACATAAGCTAAATTATTTAACATAAAAGAGAAAATGGGTTAATCAATTTAAGCACTATAGTATCCACTTTTGGATGACACTTGTGCATACGTTGTCAAAGTGATTCTCACTATAAGATAGACGATTATAAGACATTGGAGTCTTTATTTCTTTATTAAGGGTGCTATATGTTATGTATGTTATGTTGCTAAATTATACTTCTGAATTTTGATGTAATAGAAACGGCCAATTTCTCCTACCAAATTTAATAATTTGATAAACACAGCCCCATATTTTTAAACACAACCCCAATTTGTGAACAACTGCAGAAGAGTACAAAGTACAAACAAGAAAACATTAGGGAAGAGCAGATGTTGTGAACAATAATTATAATCACGATCCTGACAGAAAGTTCCTAATTAGAAATCATAATTTACTCAGGATCCGAACATAAAAACTTTATAATTTACTCAGGATCCGAACATAAAAACTTTAAAACTAAGCGGTACCTGTTTATATTTTTTGTTCCTTAAACCTAATTCTTCTGATCGGGAAATTGTATTAAACACTTATGTTGCAATGTGCTACTCACAATGTTAAAATTAATACAACAATGCAAATAAAATAAAAAAACTTACAGATTTTTTTTTTAAGATCTATTGTCTGTAATTCGTCACTTTGTTGAGAATGAATCTCACAAAAAGATGTATGTGACGATATTATATTGACACATTGTTTTCCGCCATTATTAATAAATATACATTGAGCCATCTTTTTCTTCACTTTATTTCTTGTTAACATGATGATCCTGCAAAATAAAATAAAAAATGTTACATATTAAATTCATACTGAATAAACCAATATACTTAAGTCGCTGACAAGAACTAATTGTGTTAAATGGCGAAATATGCACAGCGTAGAGAGTACACAAGCAATATGGACATCAAAACAATGCAAGTTTATAGTGATTCAAAGATCAACAAGTACAAAGAAAGAGGAAAAGTGGAAGTATTCCAAAACTTTTAGACCTAGTGACAAAATGAAGAATGGTCAAGCAAAGACATGAGCCCAAAGTATTCAAGTCAGGGATAACCATGAGTTTAGTATTAAGAAAATGGTCTCAAAGTTTCTAGTACAGATGCAACGAACAGAAATATGACATGTAACAAGTGGTATGTCTATGAAGTATAAACTATAAGATGAAAATTTGTACTTAAACCAACATTTAGAGTGGCACAAAAGGTAAAATCAAATAAACAGGAAAGAGATTCAAGTGCAATGATAAGTAAACTACAGGCCAACCAAAGCAGTATATCAACTCATAGGAAAATATCAGCATCAACATGCGCACACAAATGATTTTATACAAGGTACTAAAATCATAATTTTTGGTAGAGAAAATGCTTGACAAATGATTTTTCCAATTTTTTTACAAATGAAGGGTCAAAGTTCCAATAATATTCAGTTGTACTAATTTAACACATTAGGTATCCTATTCAATGAAAGATTCAAGCCCATAAACAACTTGTAATACTGTTCCCTTTAGGATTCCTCTTAATACAACTTGTAACCTATATTATCCCCAACCACAATATTAATAATAAATTACAGATATTACTTGTGGCAACACTAAGCAACAATGTTTATGTTAACATTTAGCACCATTTAGAATTAAACTGTGTAACACCAAACAACAAACCAATGACCGAAAATCGTGTTCATTGCCATGCAAATATAAACTGACAATAAAATTTATAAATCAAACCATATGCTTTGCGAGTTTGCCTGGAAGGGCTAAGTTTAGACTTAATTTCAGGAACAAATGAAGGAAAAAGATTTTATTGTCTTCTACAAATTGAAAGTCCTTAGACATAAGTTCATTAACATCACCCCAAAGCCATGCATTAACTTAATAATGTTTAAACTACTTTAATCGGTTGTTTTTATCAACATGCAAATCTAAAATTTTGTTTATACTACAGTTTTGAACATACGGAAAATAAATTAGGCACATATCTTATATTCAAACTACAAAAAACACTAAACATTAACTTATTTCTCGACATTAACCTCACCTATATTACTTCTTTCAGTAGGAATTTGAAGTAGAAGCTGAGAGAAGAATCGCGTGATAGATCGATTCAATAGATTCAACTGCAATGATAATGAATTAAGTATCTGACGGTCAAAAATACGGGACGTTACAAGTTCTCTAACAAAATATACGAATCTCTACATTAAAAAGTACTGCATATTGCTATATAGATAAAATACCAAGAAGTAAAGGAAGCAGTGGCGACAAACCATAAGGAAACCTTGCTGAAAGAATTTAAGGCCAAACAATCCTATACATCGATGATATAGGGTACCAAAAGTATGCAATGGTAACAATTTTTATGTGAAACCCTTTACCAAACCATTCAAGTGAAGATGGATCAAATCAGCAAGTCATATACTAACAAAATCACTTAAAATAACATTAAATAACAGTTAAATTTACTTAAGAATGAACAAATAGTAGCAAAATAACTGTTAAAATAACATTAAATCCAAGGATAACATATACTAACGAAATCAGCAAGCCATGCATTAACTGAATAATGTTTGAATTACTTTAATTAGTTTTTTTAATAGCATGCAAATATAGAATTCAGATTAGAAACATATACTTAGGAATTGAAATAAAAAACAGTAAACATCACCTTGATTTACCTCGATTTCTTCTTCCAATATGAATAGTAAGAAGACATACAGTAGCTTGAACTAAAAACTGAGATGAATCTAAACCGCTTCAAAATAACTAGGTTAGATTAGGAAACTAAATATAACCTAAAAGAAAATCCACATAATATAACCTCGATTTAACATAATATACCTTGACTTTTTTTCTCACTGCAATGTAGAATGAACTAAACACTGAATCGAATTCTTCAAGGCCTGGTAAAGCAATATAATTGAAAAAGGGAAATGCAATTTTTAATGGAAATGGCTAGGTTTACTTCGGTAGTTGAAAAATCGAAATGAGATATGAATTAGGAAAAAGAGACATACGATGAACCCTATTGATTGAAGAATACAGCCGAACCTCTTTTTAGTAAAATTAAGGGTAAAATTGTAAAATTGCGTTGGAATGGCCTCAAAACTAATGCGTTTAAAAGATAGGCCTGGAAACTAATTAAGTAACTAACGTAGGCCCTATTTTCCTAATTCCCCTAATAAACTTTATGGCATTAAAAATATTTATTACAACATGGAATAGAATCATGCACTGCTTAGTTAGATAAACATATAGTTAATACATTGTTTATTCAAAAGTTTACGAAAATGTGCATGAACATGCTAAACTATTTCACTACTTAAATGGAAAGAGTCATAAATGCTATTAATGTAAGATTAGAATCATATCAGGCTATAATCTATGTATACTGTTATCTTACAGATTTCATCAGTTTTCAGTAGTTAAATCAATTTGAATATTCTATTTTGTTGTTAAATCAGGGGAATATATTGGAAGCTTGATAGAAAATTACTAGATAAGAAGAACAAAGGTTCCGAGGAATAAGAAAGCTGCAACTAATCTTGTATGTATCGTGCTTTTGACAACTTAACCAAAATTCGTATTCATATAGTTAACAAAGGGTTGACTTTTTTGCTCCCAGCCCTGTTTCTCTTCTCTATGCTTATAACTCTCTGGTTATTTTGCTTGATTAGTATTTTAGGAAATGTCAGATATTCTTTGTTATGCATGGAGACGTTATCTTCTTCAGCTCAAGCTTCATCCTCTAACAACTAATGTACCAACTTTCTGTCAATTTTTGCTGCTATAGATCCAAATATGTTCTTCCTTCTTGTTTCTCTTTTCATTGTTGCTATATATCCAATACTGATGAATATTTTTTTCTCTACAGATGGTCACTGGTGGATTTATAGCAGGATGCGGAGAATTAATCCATCAGAAGATATTTGACGAAAGAAAAGCTTCTTTATTTTGGGTTCTTGAAACGGTACTGTTGACTTTGATTTTGAAACTCATCATGCTCCCAAGTAATTCAGTTCCCTGGAATTTATCTGGTTGGAATTACATGTTGATTCTTCTCAGATTAATGGTTTTGCTGTTGTGGGTTCTTTGCATTTTTCTCACAAATTCATCGAGAAAATTTTCAAAGGCAAAAATGAATTTGAAACTGCTCTCCAGAAGGTAAGATTTAGAATAAAAACTCAAACAAGAACAACTTCTTGTTTTATATCATAATAACATGAAACTGGAGCCTGTTCATCTCAGTGAAAATTCTTTTCAGGTGTTGACGGAACTACTAGTCTCTGCTTGTTGGAACACAGTAAAAATGAATAACTGGGATTTATTGAATGATGGTATGTATGTATGTTCATAGTTATGTTCAAACTTTAAACTGACCACCACATTACTGCCTCAGCTTTTAGAGAATTTCCATCGAGGATGGGGAACGCCTTGTATATTGCAAATAGAGCTTTCCAAAAAGGATTACTTAATGGGTGTACGGTATACTTCCTGCGGCCTTCGACCTTCGACCTTCGATTGATTTATCAGCTTGTTTATAGTTGCTTGCTTACTGTACTGATATTACTTCTATTTTTCAGCCATGGTTAATACTGAAATGGGTAAACTATGAATACATACCCCCACAATTTCATGCTTTGTTCTCATTTTCAGTTTCTTATTTGAGGTATTGCCCTTTTTCAACTTTTCCTTTCATATGCCTTCTTTTTAACACATTTGCTTATTTACATACATTTGTTATCGAACTGTTTTGAACTCAGAAGTCTATATTTGTCAAGCTGCGACACACATTTAACAGCCAGTTAGCAAAATAAATTCTATATCTTACAATCTGAGACCTGATTTTGTAAGCTACGATCTCTAATATATATAGTTTGCCTTTTGAATAAACTTTATGGCATTAACGGACTTATTACAACACAACATGGAATAGAATCATGCACTGCTTAGTTACATAAACATATAGTTAATACATTGTTTATCCAAAAGTTTTATCAGAATGCATATGAACATATATGCTTAATCTATTTCACTATTTAAAAGGAAAGAGACGTAAATGCAATAAGTGTATGATTAGAATCATATCAGGCTATAATCTGCATATACTGTTATCTTTCAGTTTTCATCACTTTTCGATTGTTAAATCAATTTGGATATTCTTATTTTGTTGTTAAATCAGGTTAATACATTGGAAGCTTGATAAAAAATTACGAGATAAGATGAGCAAAGATTCTGAGGAATACGAAAGCTGCAACTAATCTTGTATGTATCGTGCTTTTGACAATTTAACCAAATTTGTATTCATTCTTCTTGATTAATTTGGACTTGTAAGAAAATTGATGGCTCTGTGAAGATATAATATCAGAATATCGATGACTCTGTGAAGATTCTTTCCTCCTGTTTTAAAGCTTCTGTGCTTGGTCATTTACAATATGTAAATGGTTATGTATTTCGTAATTTAAGTGTTACAGAAAATAGTGTGAAACACAAAAATAAAAAATAAAAAAAAAAAAAAAAAAAAAAAAAAAAAAGAAGAAGAAGAAGGAGGACAAAAAGCAAAAAAATTAGCCAAAAGGATAAAGTTTAGTGTGAAGTACGAAATAATAAAATTAGCAAAAGGATAAAATTAGCCAAAAGCCTAAAAAATTCCGTTAAGTTATACGAAAGAGTATTTGAGAAATAGCCCCCAAATCCTCATGCGTTAATGTGCATTTTCTTAGTGCCTCCATCATATGTCAGTAATTGATTTGTGCATCATTAGTTTTAGAGCACTGCTATATACACCCACCACGAATTGCAATTTACTGCAATAAAATAAAAATTACACCCATCACGAATTGCAATTTAATGCAACAAAATAAAAATTAAAAGA
The DNA here is from genome assembly GCA_030737875.1 of Allium sativum. Lineage (NCBI taxonomy): Eukaryota > Viridiplantae > Streptophyta > Magnoliopsida > Asparagales > Amaryllidaceae > Allium > Allium sativum. The sequence goes on along the minus strand of CM060910.1, from coordinate 565,271,334 downwards.
TAAATAAAATCGGTACTTTACATTATCTAGAGTTATTTGACAGTTATCTACTGATCAACGGTCTTTTACTGACCAACTATAAGTAATAAGAAGATCATCATATTTTGGACCATCTTTTGAGGGGTAATTAACGTTTTAGTGTTTAGCTTTCCGATTGTATATTACCGAATGAACTAAAAGGAAGGAAAAACAACGGGGCGAAAGCATTGCAATGACGGTGACGGGGACGAGATGGATTGTGATGTTTTTGAAGAGAGAATGTCGAAGTTAGTGTTTAGGGCCTTCTAAGAAAGAAAGAAATAGACGATAAATTGGGTGGTATGAAATAATGTATAAGTAATATGACTAGCACAAATATCTAAGTGGTTAAAACATTGCAACATGATACTAGATGTCATGGGTTTAAATCTCGTCCTGTGGGATTCAACCCACTAGGCACGTAGTATGTTATATACTTCATACATTTGTATATAATGCATCCAATTTTAAAAAAAGCATAAGTAATATGTAACACTTGATTAAACCAGATTGAGTAATGTGAAAAGTGGCTAAGTTGTAGCACTTGTTGAAATGTATATAACACAACCCTAATTTTAACTATGACAAGATAAGGCCGGTAATAATCAGTAAATTCGATGATGAGACTGCACATTGAAAGTTTTTCATAAAATTATTCAAATTGATTTCCACTACAAATGGGGTTCATGGATGACACCCCCCTAGGTGGGGTCCAGTGGCCGTCCTAACTGGTGAAATTGAAGGTGTCCGGGGAAGTGCCCTATCGCGAGCTGTTGGTCAACTCCCCGTCCAAAAATAGTGTATTTTATTTGTTGTTTAATTTGAATTCAAATAATAAATAGGGATGTATCTTGTTTGGTGTCAAATTTGAATTCAAATAATAAACTGAGATGAGTAATATGTAATATGTAACACTTGATTAAACCAGGTTGAGTAATATGAAAAGTGGCTAAGTTGTAGCACTCATTGAAGTGTATATAACACAACTCTAATTTTAACTATGACAAGATAAGGCTGATAATCAGTAAAATCAGTAAATTCGATGATGAGACTGCACGTTGAAAGTTTTTCATAATATTATTCTAATTAATTTCCACTACAAATGGGGTTCATGGATGACACCCCCTAGGTGGGATCCAGTGGCCGACCTAACTGGTGAAATTGAAGGTGTCCGGGGAAGTGCCCTATTGCGAGATGCTGGTCAACTCCCTGTCCAAAAATAGTGTATTTTATTTGTTGTTTAATTTGAATTCAAAAAATAAATAGGGATGTATCTTGTTTTGTCTCAAATTTGAATTCAAATAATAAACTGAGATGAGTAATATGTAATATGTAACACTTGATTAAACCAGATTGAGTAATATGAAAAGTGGCTAAGTTGTAGCACTCGTTGAAGTGTATATAACACAACTCTAATTTTAACTTGACAAGATAAGGCTGATAATCAGTAAAATCAGTAATTTCGATGATGAGACTGCACGTTGAAAGTTTTTCATAAAATTATTCAAATTGATTTCCACTACAAATGGGGTTCATGGATGACACCCCCCCTAGGTGGGGTCCAGTGGCCGACCTAACTGGTGAAATTGAAGGTGTCCGGGGAGGTGCCCTATCGCGAGCTGCTGGTCAACTCCCCATCCGAAAATAGTGTATTTTATTTGCTATTTAATTTGAATTCAAATAATAAATAGGGATGTATCTTGTTTGGCGTCAAATTTGAATTCAAATAATAAACTGAAATGATCGTTGATACCAAAAGGTGTTCATTTTATTTAAACGGTCACCACCAATAGAAGCATTCCTGATATATGTACTCGGCAATACTCCTTCGTTAAACACAAACTTATTTTCTGCTATCTAAATCAATAACTTTATGCATCATCCGATAATTTCGAGGGTTCTTTTGATTTGTGCAAATGATCACAATCGAAAGAATGTTTTTTGAAAAGCCTCTGTGATTTAATGAAGGCAAAAACAGTCTTGGAAATGAGCATTTAAACATGTCTTGGAGTGATATATCAACACAGATTTACAAGTCCAAAGAACGTATTCCACTCAAGATTATCGCTCATCGGAAAAGCGGCTTAGTTTCTTCAAGTAAACATCGAGAATCTCGCTCACCTTGGACGTTTCAATGGAAATAACTAAATTCGTTTAGAAAAGGCCTTGTTCTTTCTTACTACAATTGGGTTGAATCATATCACTAGTGATGACTAGAATCACTCATGAAGATAGTGCTACTAATTCAAATGTTCGAAAGAAAGAGTCGACTAAAGTAAGAAAAAAAGAATGAAGACTATCTTTGTAGAGGACACACACTTAATGAGCTCTCAGACTCAATATATAATGTATAAAGGACTATCAATGATAGAAAGGCTTTATGGATGACTCTGGACGTCAAAAATGAAAGTAATTAGATGTAATTAAGAAGTATTTTTTTGGACAAGGCCGGGTGGTTTTTATAGTGGTTTGTCCACTTTTATTACAAGTAATAATAAATACAATGAGGAACATGAGAGGCTAATTGTCTATCTACTACAAACAAGTGTTCTGCACATGCGTAGGACATTTAAAACAAAATAAATAAACACCATTAAAAAATACAATATCATAGAGCAGAGATGTGAATAATAGCACTAAGTAAGGTGCAGACTTCTACAAGCTGCACGAGGTAGTTTGAAACACCATGTAGGGTGAATAATATCTGAAATCATCATAGAAATATATTCTACAACACAAAAGGAGTGTGACGGCCGGGAATTTCGCTCGATCCGAATCAGTCGTTAAACCGATCTAGACCGTTCGAAACCCCTGACTGTTTGAGAACAAGACAAAACAGAACGCAGACGGAAGAACATTTCATTATATTTCAACAATTCCATCAGATACAAGAATATACAGAGTATAAATGAATAAATTACATTCGATAAATATCAGAGATTACAATAAATTACACAGCAGCGGAAAATAATACAAAGCACAACTGAAGGTGATATACGGATACAGAGCTTTCCGGATATCATTCCAGCTGTAAACCAGGATCCTGTGAATATAAATCTGCAAAACCAAAACTACTAGCTGCACGTGCGGAAAATAGGGGCACCCAGAGTTTAGGTTAAAACAATAAACTCCATGTCAGTCATGTGACTGGTGTGAGAACTAAAACAGTTATTTAAAACTTTACTTTAAAAGAGAGTAATTCAAGGGATCACGCCGTATAACACGGAACGGGTTTCCTCCCAAGAATACCAGTGCATATCAATAAACAACGCAATGCTTTTTCGAAAAATGAAGCTATTATAAGACCCAGGTCCCATCACACAATGCAACGCAAGCCAGAGGATAGGGTTTTCCCTTATAATAGCCAAACATGCTTGGTACGTTTAAAACAAATCATTTGATACTATAATAAGTGTATAGTGTCAAAACAATTTCAATCATAAATATAAATCATAGGCGGCATAGCTACCATCTACTATGTCGCCATACTAGTTCTACAATTAAAACCGCAATACTCGTATTGGGAATTGGATTTCCGTCATGAGTCGAGGCAAGGGGCAAGCTCCTCTCCGCGCTCGAGACACTCTAGCAAATGCCTCAGGACTACACACTCTGGGCAATCCTTGGATCGGTTGGGCCGGTCCTCACTTACGTTAGAGGATTATTTATTCCTGAACACACGTTTCCCGATCCTTACAGATCTATAATCGAGGCGCCTCATTCCAACAACCACAAAGGTGAAAAGTATATAAATGTCAGGACTGGTAAGTCACTGACACCACCAAAGCTAGAAAGAAACGTCGTGCTCTCCCAACGGTCCGTATCCCGTTTTTAACTCATACCGAGGTGTGAGGCTCGCGAATTCACGTTATACACAAAGCTGCCACGTAGGCTGTGCTTTGATCATCAACCACAAGACTTTGCTTTTCAACAAAAGCCTTGATCATTGCATCTTAGCGTGCCACACAGGCAATTCATGCCATGCGACTGATGTCCATCGATATACAACCTCTGAGCTCGTACGTCTCAGAGAAGGGCGTTAAGCAAAAGAATAAATTCTCCGCCGCCAAATAGATGTATATTTAATAGAAATCAATCAACACAGAATAAAATCCAGTGTCAGACACACAATCCATTTACAAGTCCGTTCTGGGTCTGAACGAAACCGGAGGCACTTTCCTCGCATATCCATCGATCTCCAAGTACGTCTGGACGACCACCAACTGATTCCCTCATCTTGGGTGTACAGCCCAATCAAGATCATCAGTAATCACCCAAACGATGTGAAGACTTCCGGTCTTCAACCACCGTCTTCATCTTCGATATACCGTCGAATCGGTTATTCAGAATGGGTATAAACCCGGACTTTCCGAACATCCCGCGTATATTGAAAACAAATGTTACACAAACACAACATACGCCTCATTCCAATTCTGAATATTCTGTTATTTAAATATCCACATCTTTTTGGAAAAAGTTCCCATTAATTTTATCCAAGATAAATTCTTTAAAATTTATCCTTTAATCTTCCTTTGGATGTCGTTTCAAACCAAATTATGGTTTTCTAAACTAGTCGAGATTAGCGAACCGTAATGAAGTAATTATTTATTTTATTTCCCAATCCCAACCTATTCATCCCATGAAGCAAAACTGGTAATACTCCATATCTAACACCACAGTGTTGTTGGTAAAATTAATTACCATTTCACGTTCAAATCTAATTAAAGATTTAACTATCGCTTTGGGGTAAAACTGACGATACTCCATTCTCGCTCATTTCTAAATTTGATAATTTAGATTATAGATTTACATTTCAATCTAATTGCAGATTCGTTAAAACTCCTTTTACTGGGTTAAAGAACTAGGTGTTATCTAAAACACAGTTCACGACAAACCCAAATCACATTCTATTTGTTGTCGGGTTAAAGAACTAGTGTTATTTAAAACACCGTTCACGATAAACCCATTTCAAATCCAATCAAATATATTAGAAATTCCGATAATTTAAAACCCCTTTTTAAATCTAATTTATTTATTTAAAAATAATTGGGTTTTAAATTTAGTTCAAAACTAGTTCATTTCGATAAAAATCCATTTTTATCTTTTCAAATATGGAGTTTTACATCCCAATTTCTCCCAAATCATTTCTTATGATTTTACACAAATTATTGATATTTTTAATAATTTTATCAAGACCCGTACAGTCGATTTCCAACAACGGCCATCGAACTGCACTTACAACGACCTTTTTCGAATTTGATTTGGACGTATCTCCAAATCCAACCGTTAGATTTCAAATTTCTAATATTCGTTAGAAAGCTCTTTTCGATACGAACCCAACGGTTCCGGTTTTAGGAGAATCCGACGGTCGGATCTCCCGTAATGTCCGTTTGAAATAAATGGTCGAAATTTACGAACTGCCGCGGCGCGACGCGTTCTATTCAGGCCATTATATTATATATATAATATATATTTCATCGATTACTATTTAAAACGAATTATATAAATAGTTTTAAATTCGTTTCAAAAGCAATTTCAACTTCCATTTCAATTCAAATCAAAATTGAATTCTTCTTTATAAATTCATTTTAAAATTCATTTCTATTCAATTCAAATTTCAATTCAATTTGAATTCATTTCAATTCGCTTTCAATTCAATTTGAATTCGTTTTCAATTCAATTCAATTTCAAAGTCGTTTTCTATTCAATTCAATTCAAATTGGTTTTCTATTCGATTCAATTCAAATTGGTTTTCTATTCGAATCAAATTCATTATATATTCCATTGAAATCAAATTCGTTATATATTCAATTGAAATCAAATTCGTTTTCTATTCAATTCATTTCGAAATCGTTTTCAATTCAATTCATTTCGAAATCGTTTTCAATTCAATTCATTTCGAAATCGTTTTCAATTCAATTCATTTCGAAATCGTTTTCAATTCAATTCATTTCAAAATGAATAAAATCGATATAAATATCGTTCACGTCAAAATGGCGTCAATCTAACCAACACGGCTTCATATATTTCTATTTTCAAATATTCTATTCAACAAATGAATATTTATTTTCGTCAACACACGACTAATCTCAACGAATGAGTACTGTCCACGTGTGACTATTTTTGTTATTTAATATATTTTATAAAAATTAAGGTATCTATCGTTTGATATTGAATCAGACTCCAACCGTAATTTAGTAAGAGAACGATTTCCTGAATATTAACCCCGAAGGCCGAAACCAACATCAGATTAATATCCAGGAGACCACTCATCTCATCTATTTTCCAGTTGATTTCTAATTCTATATATGATAAAGATGTAAATTTTATTACAAAAAATATTTCGTTCAACACATGACTAATCTCAACGGATGAGTACAGTCAACACATGAACATTTATTTTATATTAATAAAGATGTAAATTTTATTACTAAAAATATTTCGTTCAACACATGACTAATCTCAACGGATGAGTACAGTCTACACATGAACATTTATATTATATTGATAAAGATGTAGATTTTATTATTAAAATATTTCGTTCAACACATGACCAATCTCAACGGATGAGTACAGTCAACACATGAACCTTTATATTCAATATTCTTTATCTTCTAAATTGGAATGAGGCCCAATCAACCACCATATAAAATTAATTATATGGATTTTCATACATCACATGTATATAATAGCATTGAAAAATAATCAACCATCAATCAAAGTGCACTACACTGTATAAGCATCAAATATAGATATCTAACGCTTATAACAGCCTGTCAATCAATCGATCGACATATTGAATCAGTTAGGATGAGTGAACTTCAAATTTCATCCCAACACCCGTGTGGGGTTTCAAATCAACAAACACAGATTTTATTTGTGCAGTTAGGCGATGTGTAAAATTTATCGACCCAATCAATATCCTTCAAATATGTGTACATACACAAACCGTCCGGTTTGTAAATGAATATTTTATTTATTCACATTCACGTTAAAAATTATATTTTTAACGATAAAACATTTTATTTCAACATATGAATTCCTATTCAGTTCATTAACAAAATAAAAATGATATTTTTATTTTTCTAACATATTTTAGAAAATTTCGGCGGCATAACGGCACGATACTAGAAACGGGACGAGGTCTAGCCTTATCCCCGGTCTAGTGAAGGCCCACGCCATTCACACATCAATCAAATCCACCAAACAATCAAATTCAAATCTAATCATCTAACTAATTTATGCAATCAAACAAACGAGTCCATGGTCTGTGGACGATTGTGTCGGGTGCTACTAAGCACCGTCTGCATCCTAGTATATATATATAACTTAGAAAAAGAAATTGAAAGGTGAGAAATTCTCACCGAAAGCTATCCAATCATCTTGACTCTTCTTTTGATAGAAGTCTTCACCGTTATCGCATTTTTGTCATCTTCATTGCCCGTATTCTCTACATATGTAAAAATCGAATTTTTATTTGCTGATTTCTTTAAAATAAAAATCATATTTTTATTTGTTGACTTTCAATTTAAAAAAAAAAATCATATTTTTATAATCGCTTCATATATTTAAAAATCGAATTTTCACTTCGCCATTCAATATATAAAAAATCGAGTTTTGACTATGCTATTCAATATATAAAAATCGAATTTTTACTTCCTACTCAATATATAAAAATCGAATTTTTATACCGCTACTATACAGATAAAAATTATATTTTTTTCATCGATGCTCATATAGTAAAGATTATATTTTTATCATGCTATTCTTCATATAAAGATTTCTCCTTTTCAAAAATAAATATTTCGCCTTTTCAAAAATAAAGATTTCGCCTTTTCTATTACATCACTATAAAAATCACATTTTTATTTTGCTACCTATATAAAGATGATATTTTTAATATTCCTATCATGTAAAAATTATATTTTTAATTCTCTACCTAACCAAAAATCATATTTTTACATCTTCCATATAGTAAAGACTATATTTTTATTACTTTAAAAATATAAAAATCATATTTTTACACCTTCTACATAATAAGGATTATATTTTTAATACTTTAAAAATATAAAAATCATATTTTTAATATCTATACTATATAAAGGTCATATTTTTAACCTTTCTATAATATAAAAATATCGCCTTTTCAACTTTAAAAATCTAATCTTTATTATAATCAAACATTTGAACTTTTGTTATATGAAATTCCGAGCTTTTCAAATATAAAAATCCGAGGTTTGCATATTAAAAATCCGATCTTTTCACATTAAAAATCCTTTCATAACTCATAGTGGTTCATACAAAATTTTAATAGCAAAAATAAATAAATACAAATAATTAGAAGACTTACAGTGGTTTTTTTTTATAAGAGGGAGGGGGTTCGGATTCACGGAAGGAGGAGGGGTCCGGCAGTCAGGCGTTGGAGCTGCAGGGTGCGCCGGAGTTGGTCAGGCGGAGGCGGCCAGCAGGAAGAGGGGGCAGAGCTTCTGGAGGGGCAGTGGTGGGTTGGGTGCTGCGCGAGTGGAAGATCGACGAGAGGGGGGGGGGTAGGGGGAGGAGGCGACGTCGAAGCTGGGGATGGATGTCTCGGTCCCTCGCGGCGCGATGGCCGGGACGGCGGTGGATCCGATCGATGAGGGCTCCGATCTTTTTTTTTTTAATCTCGTTTTGATTCTGAGGAATGAACGGGGGGGGGGGGGGCAGAGAGAAATAGGGGGAGAGGGAGAGAGAGTGTTTTATATTTTTTTTAATTATTTATGAAAAAGTTGACTTTTACATACGACCTCTAAACGAGGTCCGCCGCTTGACGTCCATAGCGTTTTACCCCCATTCCGAACACAATGGGATATGTATCGCAAGTTGATTCGGACGTTACGATCAGTTTCTGTTGAATTTAAATTTAAATCGCTATATTGAATTTCAAACGTACATTTCAAATTACCGGGGTCGCATACTAACTCGAAAAATTCCAGAAAAATATTTTCTAGCTTCGTATTGATGATACGGTCCTAACAAAACTAGTTTCGTCGAATTCCGAGACCGTTAGAAAAATGGCCAATTTCCAGTCGATTAAAATCAACTAAAACTGGTCAAACGCGTTTTCCTTTGCCACGCTCACATATTGATTCAAAAAATTATGAAATTTGGAATCTAGCAATAATTTGACATCACGGATCTAACAAAAGTGGTTTCGTCGAAATCCGAGGTCGTTTGCAAAATTCCCATTTTTAAGGGCCTGAATTCCATAGCGACTATTCAGAATTTTCAACCGGACATATCTTTTGATTCCCGTTATGAAATTTCGATTTTTCGGATTCGTTGGAAAGATATAATCAATTAGATCCTAATGTTTTTGGTTTCACTAAAATCCGGATTGTTTTGCACCCGGTATGTTCAATTGAAGTTTGAAATTGAATTATCGAACTACCGCGCCATTTTCAATTCTATTTATAATTATATATAATTATTTATATTCTAACGACGACGCATATAATATATACGTTCGAATTATATTCAAAATAAATTTCTCGTTGATATTATTTAAAATAATCTATTTTAAATGTTCAAAGTTCACTAAAATTGCCAAAATAAAAATTTTAAACTGGCCCAGATTTTCGGGTTATTACAAGGAGACTACAAAAGAGTCTCTAAAACAAAAAACATCTGAGAAACTAAAAAAACTTTGAAAAGGAAGCCATAGCTCCAAAAGGATCAGAAGCGAAACAAAGCACGACAACCCAAAACAGAAAGCAGTAGGGACCAAAAATGTTAGGCAGAGAAGGCCAAAAATATACTAAGCCCTTAAACTAAATCTCATTGCTAGCAAAAATTAATGATGCTAAAGCAGAACTTTCTATACCATTTCAAGTTGGTATTATAACTGGAAAACGGTCTAACTCTTTGAATGAGTACAAGAAGAAACTAATGCATGATGAGAAAACTCACATCCCCATAAGTCACTTGCATACTGAGGGAGAATCTCGCCAACATTAGATAAAAGATGATAATTAGACAAAAAGTAAATATAATCCTTTTTGAGAGAAATAAGTGATCAGTTGTTAGAAAGGTAAATGTAAATTAATTTGTTTAGATTTGTGTACTTTATACACAAATCTAAGTGGTAAATAACATAATACATGACAAGTGGATTAAATTCCACATGGCGGAAATTGAACCCATATCATCTCACATCATGTTGAAGTTTCTTAACCACTTGGACAATGGTGTTTGTCAAGGTAAATATAATTCAAGGGGAATCCTCTAAAAATCGAAAGAATTAGAAAAAAAATACTTTCAATCTAGACAAGTCTAAGAAACTAAAAGGTTATTGATTTTACTACAAGCCTTCCGGTCATTGTGTTTGAAAATTAGAGATCATACAAGAGACAGAAACAAAAACAAGGCTAAAACTTGAATATGAAAATAAACCACGACTGCAGATGTCTTTCATGTTCCATAAATGACCAAAGACCTTATCTCTAGAGACCGTCTCAACTAAGGAGTTATTGAATTAGATGATATTGTCTAAGAATAATGTATTCATTAGCACGGGATATTAATGTAATGACATGTTTAAAATGATTTTAACAAAAAATTGTCTGTTTGTGCTTATCTTATAATATTTACCTATACGGCATGGTTGATTAAGACACATTGTATAATCTTATCCAAAACATACGTACTTTAGGACTCATACCTAAAGTGGTACTAAAAATATAAACAAGTGTGAAACATGTGTTCATGGGAAAATATCATGAAAATTACACAGATATATAGCTAGAGAAACATCTGAATTACTTGATTTGTGCATTATGATATTGCAGATTCACATAGTAAACTTTCACGAGGTGGAACAAATACTTTATAAAATTTATTGATGATTACTCAAAATATGCTATGTCTAATTACTAAAAATAAAGATGAAGTTCTCAGTAATATATATATATATATATATAAGCAGAAGTTGAGAACTGTTACTTTCAGATAGAGGTAGCAAATATAAGTTTACAAAATTATCATAACTTTGGGAATCAAACAAAATAGTCTATAGATTCACACCTCCTCACTCACCATAGTCAAACAAGTGGTGTTGTAGAAAGAGAAAAAAAATAGAACTTCAATGAACATGTTTAACTTTTTGCTTTTTTGTTCTGGCTTATTTGATGTTGGTGGGGTGAAGCACTGTTAAGTGCATGTTATATCCTAAACAGATTCCTAGAAAGAGGATTAATGAAAACTCATATGAATTATGGTTTAATCGAAAACCTAACCTTACCCGTTTAAAGGTTTGAGGTTGTCTCATTTCTAGGAAGGCACAAAAGAAGGGTGTTATCTTGTAGGTGAAGCAGTGTATGAACTATCAGCAAGTGAATGCAGAACGCCAAATTCCTAGTGGTTTGTTATAATCATTAAACATTCCAATTTGAAAATGAGATTCTATATCCATGGATTTCATCGACGGTCTGCCGAGATTAAGAAGAGGTAACAAAAGAATTTCGGTTGTTATTGATAAATTAACTATGAATGCTCATTTTATTCTCGTGAAGTCTATTAGGGCGATACCAGCTTTGGTAGAGTTATAAATTAAGAACATAGTGAGGCTTCATGGAGTTCCTAGTCGTATCACAAGCGATAGGGATCCATTATTTACAAGTGATTTTTGGATTATTTTTTTATAGAAAGCAATAGAGACGAAGCTCAAGATGAGTACAACTTATCACCTGTAATTGAATGGGCAAACTGAAAGGGTGAATAAGGTACTAGAAGATTTGTTGAGAGCTCACTTAGTGTAATTTTCTAATAATAATAGATTTTAAGCTACTATAGGAATGGTGCCTTTTGAAGCTTTATACAGAAGACCATGTATATCGCCTTCGTGTTGGTTGTAAGCGGGCAATAGGCTGGTTCTTGGTCCACAATTAGTGAAAGAAGCCAAAGAGAAGAATGAGATCATTCAAAGATGGATGGAGAAAGTTCAATCCAGGAAGAAAAGTTACGTGGATAAAAGGCGTAAGGATTTAGAATTCTCTACTGGAGAAAAGGTTTTCATCGAGGTGTCATCGATGAAAGGGATGTTCCATTTTGGAAAAGCAGGGAAGCTTGCGCCAAGCTTTTTGGACCTTTCTCGGTAATAGAATGGATTGGAAATCTTGTCTATCGGGTGGAGATACCGGATATACTAGCAGATGTCCATAATGTGTTTCAAGTGTCGTATTTGCAAAAATATGTACATAACCATGACGCTACCACTGATCGAAGGCATTGAAAGAGTTGGTAGTGGTACCTGATTTGACTATCGTAAGACAATCGGTTCGTGTTGTAGATAGAGATGGAAGGAAGCTAAGAACTAAAATAGTTAAACTGGTGAAAGTCCAGAGAAGTGCTAACGGAAGGGACTGTGCTTGGGAGAGAAGACGAGATTAGGGAGGTTTTTCCAGACTTGCTTTCGATAATATCTATACTGCTTTATATATTAATTATTAAAGGTGTATGCTAGTTTATGTTTTGCGATATCATTGCTTGTTGGGTCGTTACGAATGCTTTGCATGTTTTAGTCCTTGACTGAATTTCGAGGGGGGATTTTTTAAGGATGTGAGGATTTAATATCCCTAAATTTGATAATATTATTCATGAATTTAATTAGTTAAATTAAATGAGAATAACATAGTGATGGAGGAAATGAGATTTGTGTTTAACAAACTAACTAGTAGGTTGGCCCTAAGTACAAGCCAAATAAAACATGCTTAGAGCAAGACATATGAGAGGGGCAAAGTCGTCAACTTTCGACCCTTATATATACCATATGCCTACCACCTTTCTTCATAGCTCATTTCATTCTCTAAAAATCTAAAGAAGGAAAAAGGGCCAATCAAGATAGGAAAGAAGAGAAAGAAAAGTAAATCTAAGATTTAAAGCTTGAAAACAACATCAACAAATCTCACAACCTCTTTTAATCAAGATGTATAATACTTTTACCCATGCTTTTATATTATTAGGTTTATATCTGAATGTTTTGTTGTGTTCATGAGAGATTCTCATGATGGGATTGTTGTTATTTGGTGGTTAATCATTAGCTATGTTTGATGTGTTCATATGTTTAACATGTAAGAAAATGGATAGGGTTTTATGTTAAATCTTATAATTAGAATCTCCAAATGCCACGAAAGTTTGGTATGATGTATGTTATATGATTTTTAAAAGGGGTTTCAAATTTCACAATTTTCTAAGAATTATGAATTTGTTATGAATTTTCTAAGTTGAAATTGCTTTAAAAAAATCTTTAAAATTAATTAAAATGATTATTATATCCATATAAACATTTATACATGGCTAGTACAAAAGTACTATAAAAAGACAGTATTTCATTTTATAAGCCAATAAGAATTCGATAAGTATGGTGGAGTAAGTATGAAGTAGCATTTTATAAGGAAAAAGGTCAAACTTATCTGTATTTACTGTCGGTATCACTACCTTATCCGAAAGCAATGTTCCAATAACCTTCGGATGCCACCTTTCAGTAGCGCTAGATACTTAAAATATCACTAGTATGGTATATGAAGTATTCAGCCTTCTGCCCCTTTACCTTCTGGAAGGGGTTTTGTTTCTCATACTTATATTTTTTGAAAAGTAACTACTCCACTAGAAGTTTTTTCCTCTGCACCTTCGGCGGGGATGAAAAGGTGTCTTTCATAAGAAAGAACTATTTTATATAAAGAGTTCTATCCTTTTAGGGGAACCGAAAGGGAGTTTTAATTGTTTGACAGCCAGTACTTGATTGATTTCTTGATTACATGGATCTGTAAAGGGGTACTTTTCGAGGGAATTATGTTGTGCTGAAGGGATTATCTTTTGGAGTAAATGACTGGTTGTCTTATGAAGCCGAAAGGAGTTACCTTTTGAAAATGATTGAAAGTCAAATTTGGTAGGTCACCATTGAAAGTTGCACATGTTAATTAGTGCATAACCATGAACATGACATTTACATTTGCGTGAACATTGGAGGTACCAATGGATGGAATAAATTGGGGTTACCAATTAAATTAAAAGATAAAAAATGAGCTTTTGTTTCCTTTGTAAGTAGGGTTTACCCTATGAAGCATGAAACGAGGGACCGAAAGAGTGAGTGAGCTATCAATTCCTTTGCTAGTAGGGGATAGCCTATGAAGGGAATTAAAAGAGAAATGGTTTCATTGCTTCGCACAGTATGGTACTTAATAAGAAAATGGCTCCTTTGCTTCCTGCAATATGTGGTCAAATAGATAAGAAGAAGAGTGGTTTCGTTGCTTCATGTAATGCGAAAGCCAATAAATTGGAGTTACCAATTTATGTAAAATATAAAGAGATTGCATCCAAACCCATTTCTTCATGCAGTATGGCGGTGCTTTCTGTTTCAAATGATAGTAAGGGGTTACCTTATGAAGCATCTGTTGGAACTGTAATAAAGAATAAAATTGATGGGTAATCATTGGAAACCGTTACGAAGGGAAATTGAGAATAACTAGGATGAAGAATCCACTGTGTGCTGCACTTGGCACATATATATTTTCACTTATGTTATTATGGCTTTCTTACTAACCATGGATGCAGGTGCTAAAGGTTGGTTCTGAATGATGGTTCCAGAGGGAATCGATACTAGCGAGGGGGAATCTCATTCTACAATGCGGTGTGGTCCTCCAATATATCTTTGTGTCGAGTATAAAAGGATTATTACTCATACAAGTATTTTGACTAATCCAATGTTTTTGCTTTCCTTTATAACTCTCAGGTGCTCATTTGAGTAGGCTGAGGATTAGGGTCTTTCAGGTCTTTCATCGAATTAGCTTTTAGAGGAGAGAAAGAGGCTAAAGTTATTTAGGAGTTTCACGTTGTTCTTTTTCGTATTTTTGATTGTATGTATTGGCAAATTTGTAATTGCCTATTTGTATTTTTTTTTTCTCTGATCAACCGAAGGGGCATTGTCATATGTTTCTTTCAGAGTATATTTTGTAATAACTTATAATTTCTCTTAAAGGGTTATAAGGAAGGGTTGTATGAATGAAATGACTATCAATGAATTGTTTTGTGATGTTTTTCATACTCCCATGTTTTCTAATGTTGTGGTTTACTAACACCTTGTTTTATTACTAAAAGCCCACACTAGAGGTGACAATAGCATCTTTAAGGTAAGCTTTTAGTCTTGGAGAATGGGGTGCTACGGTTACTAAGTCCAAATCAAAAGGTGAAGGCAAAAGCCTAAATACCTCTTACACCATACGTGTGGTATTCCATACTTCTAGTGCTAGCGAAACGAAGCTTCCAAATATATCGGAAGGGTGCTTCCGAATTTGGCAACGACACTAATAGTAATATAGTGAAAACTGACTTATTTCATTATAAGAAATTCTTTTTCACCAACTCCACTATATTTTTCAAAACATGATCGGTTAATTTGAAAGCTGACAAAGAAATGACAAAGTCTTATCAGATGTTAACATTTCAATCGTCTAGATATACAATAAATGACATTAATCTCCCTAACTAATATCCTAATTGCTCTATGTCTATTCAACTTAGGAAATTCATATCAATGAGAAAAAATCATGAGAAAAATCAGAAAAAATCATGAAAATTGGAGAATGACCTTTTCTATCATATATAAAATTTTCAAATCTAAATTCCTGAATTAACTATTTTAATTAATTAATCTTGAAATTAAACCTCGAAATTAACATATAATTTAACTTAGGAAATCCATGAAATATTCCTAAGTGCTTAGAAAATTATGAAATTAGAAAACCATCTTTAAAATCATATTTTAAACATTATTCTAGAATCTTGAATCAGATGGACATTTCTCGCTATAGGTTTTGATCTATAAGCTATTCATCTTCACATAAATCTAGCATGAATGAATATAGTCAAACATTGTATCTAAACAAATGAATAACATCAATACAAATATGAAAACAATCATGTAATCACAAGTTCCATTTGGTTATGATCTATAGCCAAATTAAATAAGGGTAAATACTATTACTCACCTTAATCTTTAGATGATAAGTTGAGATTTGATGTTGTAGAATCCTTAGCTTTAATTTCCTTAACTTTTCCTTTGATTTTCTCTCCTTCCTTTTCTCTTTTGATGGTTCGCCTCCTTAGATTTTAGTTTTAGGGTATGGGAAATGAAAATGAAATGATAAAAATGTGGAAGGACATATATTTATATGAAGCTAAGTAATTCCTTCTTTGCCCCTCTATTAAGCCCACGTTATATTAATTTCTTTTAGGCCAATTAGTAATTTGGGCCGAACCATATTAGGCTAAACTCAAATCTCATCGTAACATCCCACTACACTATTCTTATTTAATTTATCTAATTAAATTTTTTGAATAATGTTTACTTAAATTTGGGGATATTACACCAAACTTATGATGTAGAGAGAATAGTGGATTGAGAGTTCATATTATTATCCATAATACCGAGAGTTAGTGGATCGGCAAATGTTTGAGAGATCGTACACTTATTTAAATAACTGTAAGGAAAATTGACCGTTATCAGGTTAAGAGTTTATATTAACTCGAAAATTGGACTAACACCCAAAATCCAAGATTCAAATAAAAAGTAAGCAACAAGCAGTAATGAGGAAAGAAGACATAGAATTTTGTAGTAGTTAGCGTACTCTGCACAAAGCCCACTTTAATTGATTTTATTATTGATTTCTAGTTACCCTTTCTCTCTCTAGATCATAACTAGTCTATCCCAATATCTAAGTTACATTTAAGATTGAATGAGTTTTATATGAGATAGAAGTGAAAATGGCTTAGTATAGTTCAAGGAGAACGAGTTGAAGAAGATCTATCTCTAGTTTCAGGTAATAAGTGTTTATAAGGGGATTGGGCAACATGGAATCAGAACCCTAATAGCATGTGAAGGTCTAGAAGATAAGTAAGGGTCAAACAAAAAAGTAAAAGCTAACTCAAGCCTCTAGGATAACTTATTGTATACTTATCAGAATAGGTTGACGCTGAATTATTTGGCTTGGCAGACTAGTTCGAATTCTTTTGCAAGTCCTTCCCTCTAAATGGTTGAATTGATTGATCTAATTTCTAATTGTCTTCAAGTTGATTCTTGTGTTCTCCTGAGTATCCATCTCCTTAACTCTTCATACCTGGTCAATCCTTAGAACAACATACTAAATCCTTGAACGATCACTTAGGCATGTAGTAGAGTAGTGTGATCATAGCACGATGCCCGAGTGGTGATTGGGAGCACTACATAGCTTAGGCCCAACCTATGGTGTTGACTTAGTGTTGAGTCTAGTTGTTCAATCTAAACTACTCAAAATTTTGTCTAAGTCCATTCTTATGTTCATATAAGCGCCCATGTCAATTTTCAAGTCATTCTAATTCCACTTGAATTCTCCAAGCCTAGTTAAAGCTGCTTTAATCAAAAACAAGTTAACACTTGCGCTCATAAAGTATGACTTTCGAATGATCTAACCAAAATCCAGCCTTCCGACTGTCCAAGTTAAAGCAAACTCTTCAGCTAGTTCAAATCGAAATCAAGCTCTTTGGCAGGTTCCAGTCAAAATCAAGCATTCTGGCTAATTCAATCAAAGCTAAGCATTCCAGCTGCACTAATCCAACTTCCTATTCTTTTGAGTCCAAATTATCCCGCTTTTGTCTAAGGTTATCTTTGCTTATCCAATTTCAAGGTGCTTGAATCCTTCTATATACTTCGCATCCACTAGATGGCATAGTCTCGTCGAATCATTCTTCTTTTAATTCAAGTATCCATCTATCTGGAACATATTTTTCCACCTTGGGGTGCAGCCATGGTAGTCACATAATGAATCCTATACCAAACTGGATTTTCAAGCACTTGACTATTTAATGAATTTAAATATTAAAACGACGTATGACTTGATTAAATTTAATAGAGAATTTTAATATTGAACAACTCAAAAAAAAAATTGAATCTAGATTTTAAAATGAAGTTAAATTGATTTGAATGTTATATAAATCCTATTTGAGTTAGAAAGACAATAATAAATTATTATGGAATAATTTGAGTTTTTAAAAATCGATTAATTATAACTCGATTTCGTTTTCATGTGAAAATAGACATTTTACAAACGGTCTTGGGACTCAACGAAACCAATTTCTTTGGATCTGGAATGGTGAATTATTATAAGTTTTGGAATTCATAGAGATCGAACTTCTTGTGTGATCGCATGCGCCAAAAATGCCTGTCGATGAACGATTTAAAATTATAATATAATTTCAGAAATTATATTTTGCATATGATCGAGTTAGCTTATAAAACTATTTCCATTACGGTCAGAATGTGAGTTATTAACTATAAATGATAGTGAGCACGTCTCATTTGGAGTTCAAAAATTTTTGGACTCAGTAAATACTATTTTGAAGGAGGCTCAATAAGCATCTTTTTATTTTCAATCCTAAACGTAGTATCTATTTCAACAATCAATGGTTGAAGTTTCTCAATTCAATCCATCCACTTCTTGCTAAAAAGAACCCCAAAATAAAAGTTGTTCATATCGACGATACAAATAAGTCCTAGTTGGTCGTTCGTCGATCGGACCTCCAAGTTGGTACAAATCTTGCCAAAATCAAGATTGTCCCTCTTTAATGTTTTCACCTCTATCCCGAGCATCAGACTTAGGTGTTTGAAGGAAAAAGGAGGGAAAGCATGTTCAATCTATTGGTGGTGATCCAGTCTGCTATGGTGGGGTGTAGGAAGTGGATCTCAAGGTTGAAAAGATTCCATTCAAGTGAGATTTCGAGGTAGAGGAGGCATTTTCGTGGCTAAGGTCTGGGTGTGTGGGTGCTGCTCGAGATGAGGAAGACTGTGGCGAATGGCGACATGGTGCCCAATGACTTATAGAGGCGATATTATAGGAGAAAGGAGGTTAGAGATGATTGGTGATCGAACATGTTGCCTATGCGCACGTAAACATGGATAAGCATATTAAGCACATGGACTAGGAGCTAATTAATTAAAAGTTAACGACACTGTTAATAAAATAGTTATATTTTAATTTGAATTAAACTTTAACACATCTATATGTATCATATGAGGTCCAACCGAGGCATCACCTTCACCATTATATTCGTATTTGTAAAATCTACGCATACGAGTTAGATTTGATTTGGAGAATGTTGGATTTTTAGTTAAAGTCAAATGACCTCGATTTTAATTATTCAACGATGTGAAATCATTGATTGATATGGACGGTGAGTTAAAACTTGCACCTTCTGGAATACTATTATACAATATAATAACATTCACCATTCATTTTATATTTAAGTGTATGATTGGTTATTTGGATAATTTATTGCTTGATTGGTTGGTTTAGGTTATATAATCCCACTAATGGAGCGGATGATCTTCGACACTACATATTAAATGGCGGAAGATTCAACTTATATGTATTAGATTAAATTATATGATCTATATGCACATATGTGCTGATACATGAGTTATGATGCAGTGTGACAAGTTGGAGGGACCTAACATGATTCCTGCATGTATTTGATGTTACTTGCTTTTGTATTTTACATATATGAACTTTCTAACATAAGTAACACCAAAACCTGATTTGGATGATGATCCCTGAATTGAATTCAATACAGTTATGATATTAATCAATAAATAGTATTGGTTCAGTGACTGGTCAGATGGCCTAAATTCAGGATTTTGAATACGATAATTTGCTATAGAGCAAATTTTCTAAGTTTTGAAATTATAAGATTTATTTTATAATTAAGTAAGTTTTATAAACTAATTTCTTATAAATTATTTAAATGATCAAGATTAATAAATCAAATTTTATAAAAGGACTTTATAGATGAATTCAAAATTTTAAACAAGTTTAATAAATAAGATTTCAAGTGTTGAAACTTAATCAAGTTTTATGAAGTTTATACAAATGAGGATTTCACAACGAAATAACCTTTATAAGTGATTTCGACTGTTTTTGAACACATTTTATAAAACGATGTAAGAACTCGTACAAAGCTTATAATGGAGTTAGAACTTAAATAAAATTTTATAAAGTTCAAAGATTTGAAAAGGAACTTATAAATGATTTGAATCAGCAACTAAGTTCTAAATGATTTGATTTATAATATGAGAATTCTTCATAAGATTTGGAGTTCATAAGATTAAACATGTTTTGAAGATAAAATATTTATAATAACCGATTTGACTTGTGTTGAATTCTAAATAGGATAACCGTACTATTCGTATGATTTTGGAAGAAGATTCGACTGTAATTCAATGAATTATATATATGGAATTTGGAGATTGGTATTGAGTACCATCATTCTTACCACAATATCTTTTTTTCGTACATAATACCCATTGTTTGGGTTTAATAGAATACGATGTATGACACGACATTATTTTTGATCCATATATGATTTATAACTATACTTGTACCTTTGGGTTAAAGTGTAGATACGCTTTTGAAGTAATGAAAACAATATGATCTGTGAATATGTTTATTCTATTGAGATAAATGTATGGATATGATTTCCAAGTATGAAAGCAGTAGATTTATGTATATAATTATTCACTCAAGACAAGTTAATGGAATTGGTTTGTAAGAATTGATGAAACGTCTTAACAAATGATTTAATTTAAAGGGTTGGTGTTGCTGATGTGCTTATCTATACGATTATGTTTGATTGTTAAAGAATCAACTATCAATAAATTCCTTATTTAACTTATGACGTATTAGTTTAAGGAACCAGGAGCAGAATCGATCCGTGATAGCTTCGTACAAGGGTTCCGTTCGAAATTGGCATGTAGATATCCTGGAGATTATGCTTATAACTAGGATGTGAAGACATATAGGTCAAAAAGGCTACTTGTTGATGTCCTATTTTTCTACCAAGGTAATATAGTTATACTTTTAACTGTGGACTCTACATTTTGGAGATCTGCATGATGCGAGGACTAATCTTAGGGATTATTCTCGACAGGATGTGGTAAAAGAGTACATTTGATTTGTCTTGTTCTTGGATAACATATATGCCTGGATGTCTGACATCTCATTTCTTAGATCATATACTTTGATTTTTATAAACATACATCTATTTCTTGGCGGAAAATGTAGCTTAACACTTTTCTGAGACATATGTGCTCAGAGGTTATATTTTTACGAAAGTCAATTAATGATTGATGGTATGACAATGTGACATTTGGAGATGGCTATGTGCTTGAAGATATGAAAGGTATACGCTACCTTTGGACTCTTCCTCGGAAATTGTGAAACATGACATGTAGTGAATCTATGTGGGCAGAGGCCATTAGGATGTGTACATTACCCTTCTAAATGTTGTACTATTTATATTTTTAGTATGATGGAGATGTGAGCGAGCTTGGATGGGTCGAGAGATCGGGTGATAGAATTTTCAATCAGCGCACCATATCCGGATCTATGTAGCTTGGTCGGTCTTGCGAGTCTTGCCAGTTAGGCATGATGGCGGTTGATCCTCGCGTACATACCTTCATAGGTATACTATGGGGGAAGGCATCCTTGAGCCTTGCCATTTGTATGGAGATCCATTTTCCACTACGAAGTAAAGAGTTTGTATTGCCCAACATACATGGAATTCAATAATAGTAACAATTTTGCAATTCGATTTGATTTGCTTTATGGATTTAACCCCAAATAGACATTTTAATAATATCACTTGATTTCACAAAAATGTTTTGGTTATCATAAGGGAAATGTGTGTCATGTTTATGTGTGGTCGTGGTTTACGTTAGTTTCGTTCTTTAAAAAAAAAAATCTAAAACTAAATAAAAAGTTGTTTGTGGCGTGAGTTTCCTCATTTTGGTATTCTAGACTGGTCCGGGCGTTGTTTTCCTTAATGCCCAGGCTAGACATAATAAGTTTTCCATATTATTATTGGATCTGCTTGAGGCATCAGGAAAGGAGGTCGAGTTGAGACGTATTCTAATATTTCCAGTGTTATCTATTTTTCCAATGTGCTATGATTGTTAATTTTACATTTCTGTTGTGCTATGATGTTTTTGTTATATTCATGTTATGCTATGTGTTGCATGTATTAGTATTTGTAAGGATATTTTATTATAACTATCCATGTTGATTTATTCGTTGTGCTCTTATTATGTATATCTGTATGGATATATATATAGTTTGCTCTTTTATGGGAAAGAGTATTGCTATATTATATTTTCTATTACGTTGTAGGATTATAATATACTCCAATTATGTTGTGTTTTTTTTATTCTACTATTCTAAACTTCTTGCTTTCTTCTTTCTCATCCGCTACTTTCTTTTTCCAACTTATCCATTTTTCGGACCTGGATTTGGGGCTCACACTTTTTCGTCGATCTCCGGAAACGGAAAATAAGCGGGTTATCTCATTTGGTACTAGAGTTTTGGTTAGCAAATACCAAAGCCTCTGTCAAAGCTCGAGATTAAGACAAAACATTGGCTCTGTTAGTTTGGCTCAATAGAGATAGGGTTAGCAACACCTTAGATTGAGTTCTGAGTGCATATATATTATTTATATGAGAGTGTATTTGTTATTGAATATAAAACATTTTTATATTGAGTTGTCTGATTTGTTATGTTTGAATTTTGGATTCGAGTCAATCGATTGATCCTCGTTTTTGTTAATGACTCCAAAACACTTCAACAAGTCTTTTAACCATTTAACTTTGAACTTCTGTCTGATTTGCATCCCCTGATCATACAAAACACATTCTAAATACCTGAATTTCCTTAAGCCCAACATATTGAATGGCATAAAATAAATCATCATCGGTTTAAAATATGGTTTTAGATGTCTTTTAACTTTTTGGCTATGGACGTGAGCAAATTTATTTGTGGAATTTGATATTTACGCTATTCATGACAACCTGTTTATCGAATTATTAAAAAAAAGCCAAATTTATTTGTACCCCACATTTTGTCTTTCACACCCCGTTTAAACAAAAAATATCTCATCCCATTTCTTGCTTTTCACACCCCAAAAGTTAGCAGAACTACCCTTCAATTTATATTTTCATAAATAAATAACTCTATATTAACAATGAAAATAAATAAAAGATAAATCTAGAAACAACAAAGCAGTAATCCATATTTATTTAATTTTATTCGTTTTGCAATAGAAAAAAGTTACATTTCAGTTCGATTTAAAAATATTTAAAATATATATTACATTAGAAATAATAAAATAAAACGACGTTAAGAAAAAAGACATAAACGTTGAAAAAGAGTAAATTTAAAATAAAACACCGTTTTCTTAGAAAAAAATGTTATTTTTTCTTCATCGAAATAATTCGTCTCTCAAAATATAATAGTATCATTGTACCTTTTTTTTATAATTAAAGTAACATAATGAAAATAAATAAATAAGATAACTTGAATGATATAAGGGTATATTTGTAACTTTAATTTTTTAAGTTTTCAACGGGGTGCAAAAGGGAAAAACAAGGGTGTTAATACGATTTGCCATTCCAAAATACGTTTCAGCCTGACATATACAATTGCCACTCTTCATTCTTTTCAATTTCTTAATTCAGTCTTCTGCAATCCCAAATTATTCCCAATTGAAATGAATTAGGAGTTTTGAAATTATCTCCCTATTGCTGAATTAATCCCAGCGCTCCTCCAGTCCATCTCCAAACTCTATAGAGCTGCGACTCCCCTTTCGCTAAATCTATCTGCTTGGTCCCTTTTGGTAATTACATTTCGCCGATTAGTTTGTGTTTGATTTGGATGTGTTATTTTTAAGTTTTATATGTGTCCCTAGTAATTTGAACTGATTATTTGATTTTATGCTGGCTTGGCTCCTTCCACCACCGCCTACTCCTAGCCTCAACCGCTGCCGCCTCGCGTCTGACATCATTTTGAGTCAGGTGCATTTTTTTCTAATTTGAAGGCGAACAGTACTGTCATTATGTAATTATTATTTTTCTAATAATAGAATATAAACTTTGAAGTTATATTTTAGTTGGTTTAAAGTATAACTTATGAAGTTAAGTTTAATTAGTTTAAAAATTTGAAAGTTAATTTGATTAATCTAGTTTAAAATTTAAAGACTTATGATATAAATATGATTTTAAATTTAAATTTTAGTTAATTTAATTGTTAAAATTTGAATTTTAGACTCTGACGAAATAGTTATATTTTATTTTTACTTAATAAAGCTTTTAAATGAAATATTCAAGTAATTAAATAAATTATAAATTATGACAAACCTTAATTTTTAGTTAACAAAATAATTTAATAAAATATATAAATAGTTGAATAATTTATCATTTCGGATAAACCATGAATTTGTGATTGTTTTAGTTTCGAATCACCATTTGTGACTTCGTACCTATTAATCAATGTTTTTGTATTTGCACAAAATGGTTATTAACACTAAATTTAACATTTTTAGTAGTAATTTACAATGCAATTTTTTTCCATTAAAAATGCCCATACCTGTGTAAAAGGCGCGCATAAAAGCGCAAGGCGCAAAAAAGCCAAGGCTCAAAGCCTTACACATTAACTACTTCGGTGTAGATTAAATTTTAAAATCTGTATTCTTCATGCTAAACTCGGCTTCAGGATTTTCTTTAAACCAGTTCCCTCATAATAATAACCAAGTATTTTCTACTAGTAATAATTAATAATTAGCAGTAGATAATCGGTAAGAAGTAATTAAAAATCAGTCATTTTTTTTATAACTTGACAGTCATTTTCATGTTTAATCCTTTTTTAACAATGTTAGATTTTTACTGACTTAACTTTTGGTATAATACACCAAAAATTTAACTTAAACTCCCTTCTTGTATTAAATATCCTTATGTTTAAGTTTATTTTGTCAGAATAAATTGATTATAATTTTTTATTGCTAAAACATACACTGCTAGATATTTTCCTCTTTTTAATCATGTTGCAGTACTAGTTGTAATAAGAAGTATGAGTTATTGAACTTATCTGTGTGGTGCACGTGTGCATATGCATGAGTAAACAAATATATCAAAAGTCAGCCAACCACTCCCTTCCTGGGTTCAATTTTTTTTTTTTTTTTTTTTTTTTGTGGTAATGTTGTACGTAGGTTGTTCACATTACCGTGTATGTAAATAATTATGATGGTTTGACTACTCGATGCTAGCTTATAATTGATATGAGTAATTTATCATAGTTTGATATTCACAAGCAGACATAGAATCATTAGCTTTAACAAGCATAAATCATGTACTTACTCAGGAAAAAAAGTAAGGCTATGTACATGCATTCTTTATCTTTGTCTGCTTGATATCAAATCAATGTAACGTGTTCATAAAAAATAAGATATGTACAACTACCCAGGCTTGTTTGCTTAATAAATGTAAATTAATTTGCTTATTTTTATGTAGAATTATATATAAGGTTGAATAAACTTAAAAGACCAGGGATGAAGTTTTGTAAATGTTGACATGCAAAATATAATTTACTAGTATATAGATATACACACATTATAATGAGTAAATGCCGCATTGGTGCTCTGAAGATTTCATTTATGCATGGACTAGTCACGAGACCCATCTCCCTCTCCCTCCTTTCCAGTCCCTCCATCTCTCTCTATACACGTGTACACGTGCGTGCACACACAATCTCTCATATACATGTGTGTATGTATAGCGGCTACTAAGACACATAATTTGACACAATAAACGTTGCATTAGATTTCTTTCTTTACAAAGAAGTTGGAAACGAAAGGCAGATTTAATGGTCGGGTTTGCTTATGTCACATTTTGTGTCGTCAATTTGTATCCGAAATCAAATAGAATTTACCGTTTATATGCATGTAAGTGATGAAAATGTGTGCTTGTATATGCTATACCTTCGTATTTATGTGTATTAGAACATTTAGTATGATGGTTTTTTGTTGTTTTTGAAACCGTAGTCATCGACCCATTGTTACTCAATTGGCAGTTGATAGAATGAGGTCATTCGAAATTTTATTTGCTCAATCGGCGCATTAGGATACAGACAATGTTCTACGTATATACCATGGTTATATTCAACAATGTCAAGAAAGATGCAAGAAAACTATGTCAAACTTGCTCCTTAAAATATGTGAGAGTAGTTACCAAGTATGTTTCATTTTATTCAGTCATTAGATGCTAGGAGGTCAGCCTTTTCCACTGTTTTTATTTGTGCAGAGACAGTGATATCACATTTGCCTTCATGATATTTCCAGGTGCCAACTAGCAGACGGTGCTGGGTGCATTTAGAGTTGCAACATTGGGTCTTTTCCCAGTAATGGTACATTTTGGTTCGTATTCCTCAGACATTACCTATGGCCTTGCTAACAATCATTATAACTATTTGGTTAGAAATAACCTATTTTTAAAGTTATTCTATATGTGAAACCCCTTCTGTTTTTGTTCGCTCTGCGATTAATGTTATTATATTTACGAGCGTTACGACACACGCTTCCTGCATGACCATGGCACATACTTTGCGCGTGAATTATGTTTTTAAAAAAATGTATTTGTTCAACACTTTTAAGATAAAATGATATGTATGAATATTTGATTATATTTTTGCGTTGAAATCATGTGTAATTAGTTTAAAATTTATCTCTAGGTTACAATATCTAACTTTTTTATTAGTTTAATTTTCATATACGTTTCTAAGTAATAAAAAACGATGTTGTAAAGACTGTTTATTTGCTAGATCCTATTTTTAGGCGTCATTAAATCAATTTGTCTTTATGTGAGTGAAAATCAAGGGACAATCCATTGGTTGAGATTTTATGCTTCTCGATTTGTGTTAAAATTTTGTGTCTAAATAGGCTTTCCCGATATATATATATATATATATATATATATATATATATATATATATATATATATATGCAGCGAAAGCGCAAACTTTTGATCCGACTTGAACTCCGCAATAATTTATTAAGAAAACTTGCATGATTCAATTAAAAATTACCTGTAAGCATAAAATGCTTGAAAGCAAAATCAACATAAGAACTTTTGTGTTGAGATCTATTTGGCTTTTCCTTTGATCACATTTCCTAAATTTACATTTAGTTTAAAACCAACATGAAGTGGCTAAGATTGCGAAGACTTTTTTACTTTTTCCAAATTTGATCTAAGGACAGTTCTGAACATCCTTCAATCATTGTGTGGTGTTAGATTGCGGAGTAGTTCTTACAAGAGAAGATGAGTAGAGTATGATGTATTTTTTTTTTTTGAATCTTGGTAAATCTAGCCAAAACCAAACTTTTCCATAAGCGTCCACGTTTCAGAAAGGTTTCTGCCTGAGACATCTTGTTTTTGAAAAAAGCAGGAAAATCAGACCAAAACCAAACTTTTCAATAATTGCCCACATTTCAGCATGGTTTTTGCCTGATTCGGTCAGTTTTCGAAAAACCCGGTAAAATCCAGCCAAAACCAAACTTTCCTGAGATTATACATCCAGTTTTCGAAAAAAACGGGAAATCTAGTCAAAACCAAACTTTCCCATAAGCGCTAACGTTTCAGCAAGGTTTCTGCCTGATACGTCCAGTTTTCAAAAAAAGGGAAAATCAAGTCAAAACCAAACTTTTCGATAATTGTCCACATTTCAAAATGGTTTTTGCCTGATTCCCCTGTTTTTGAAAAAACCGGTGAAATCCAGCCAAAACCAAACTTTCTCGAGATGATACATCTAGTTTTCGAAAACCCGGAAAAATCTAGCCAAAACCAAACTTTTCCATAAATGCCCACGTTTCAGCAAGGTTTCTGGCTGATACGTCCAATTTTTGAAAAAATCAGGAAAATCAAGCTAAAATCAAACTTTTCGATAATTGCCCCATATTTCAGCATGGTTTTAGCCTTATTCTCCCAGTTTTTGAAAAAACCGGTAAAATCTAATAAAAACCAAACTTTCTCGAGATGGTACATCCAGTTTTCGAAAAAACCGGGAAAATCTAGCCAAAACCAAACTTTTTCATAAGCGTCCACGTTTCAGCAAAGTTTCTGCATGATACGTTCAATTTTCGAAAAATTCGGGAAAATCAGGCCTAAACCAAACTTTTCGATAATTGCCCACATTTCATCATGGTTTTTACATGATTCGCCTAGTTTTCGAAAATACCGGTAGAATCCAGCTAAAACCAAACTTTCCCGAGATGATAAATCCAATTTTCAAAAAAACTTGGAAAATCTAGCCAAAACCAAACTTTGTCATAATCGCCTACGTTTTTGCAAGGTTTCTACCTGATACGTCCAGTTTTCCCCAAAAAACCGAGAAAATCAGGCAAAAAGCAAACTTTTCAATAATTGCCCACATTTTAGCATGGTTTTAGCCTGATTCGACCAGTTTTTGGAAAAAACCAGTAAAATTCAGTCAAAATCAAACTTTCTCAAGATGATACATCCAGTTTTCGAAAAAACCGGAAAATCTAGTCAAAACCAAACTTTTCCATAAGCGCCAATGTTTCAGCAAGATTTCTGCCTGGTACGTCCAATTTTCAAAAAAATCGGAAAAATAAGGCCTAAACCAAACTTTTCGATAATTGCCCACATTTCAGCATGGTTTTTGTTTGATTCGCCCAGTTTTTGAAAAAACTGGTAAAATCCAGCCAAAACCAAACTTTCCCGATATGATAAATCTAGTTTTCAAAAAAAGGGAAAATCTAGCCAAAACCAAACTTTCTCATAACCGCCTACGTTTCAGCAAGGTTTTTGCCTGATACGCCCAGTTTTCGAAAAAACCGCAAAAATTAGGCCAAAACTAAACTTTCCGATAATTGCCCACATTTCAGCATGGTTTTTGCCTGATTCGCCCAGTTTTTGAGAAAACCGGTGAAATCCAGCCAAAACCAAACTTTCCCGAGATGTATTTTAGATATTACAAAAAAATAGCTATAAATACATAACAAATAAATTAATGCAAGTGCATAACATCATTTTTAAACCGTTCTAAATTTAGTGCTAAAATACTCTCTGCGTGTGTGTAGGTTTGAAAAAAAAAAAGGATTAAAGATTCTTTTCTAATGTTGGATTATAAATTTGTTGCTTGACAAAGATATTCTTGAGTTGAATGTAAAAAAAGAGCCAAAAAACGCATAATATTTTGTTTTTTTATATTTATATATTTAACAGCTAGCTAATCCATCAAAAAACGAATGGTAGGTGTTAACCCTTTTTTTGCAAAGTTGTTACACTTTGGACTTGGACATCTGAATCGCTTGTGGCTCGAGCTTGAACTCGTATAAACTCGGACAAAACATTGGAACCGACATTTGCTTGAAAACTGGAAATCGTTCGGTCACTCAAAAAAATGCATGATCGACTCATAGGATCACACAGATTTCATTGATCGATCATCGGATCGATCACTTCAGAAAACATGTGGTTGGCACAGTTCAATCACAAAAAAAGCATGGATCTACATTGTGGCACTTGCTTGATCCCTTTAAGAATCTGATTGATAGAAAGGATCCATATCGATCCACATTTCAGATCGGTATAAGGATCCAACAGAAGCCTCAGGCAGATCACTCAAAAATCATAGATCAACGCATGGAAGAAGAATTTGGAATTGTGATCATCGAAAATGGGATCGGTATGACTCAAAAATGTCTGATCGATATTGACAAATGATCGAATCAGATCAATAATTATCTGGGCAAATGAAACAGTTCAGACTTTGTACACAAGGCGGATCAACTTAAAACCAATGATCAACATGGCGAATCACCTCAGAAACGAAATGATCAAACTCGAAACTTGACATATAAGGTTGGATACGAAATAAAACACCAATCCCTTTACGAGATCGGTGCCGATCCGTGTGAATTCAAAGACCGGATCTGAATTTTTCCAAGATATGGTCAAAACTGCGATCTTATTTTCTCTCCTTAACTCATGGCCAATCCGAGCCCTTCTATAGCTATCATAGTTATCATGGCGCGCGCTTAGGCGTGCCTAAGTGCAAAAAAGCCCAAGGCTCAAGGCTTGCGCTTTTTTGCATTTTGAGTGCGCCTGTTTGCAGTTTTAGGCGCTTTTTTGGCTAAATTCAAAATTTTGTTTATAAATAGTCAAATAAAAAATTAGATTGTTCAACAAATTATAAAAAATTTAAATCTTATTAATAAAATATGTAAATAGTTAAATGAATTATAAAATATGATTTAAAAATTAATTTGTAGTTAGTAAAATATCAGATCAAACTCAAATAAAAGGCACACAAAAAAACCCAAGGCTCAAAAAAGCTCCAGGCTCAATGCTTGCGCCTTTTTGCGTCTTAGCACATTAACTACTATGATAGCTATAAATAGGACATCAAATGGTTCATTTGAGAGTCTTCTCTTGACTTTTGGACATTGCTACAGTCTAACAACGTCTATTTTTTCTTTACATTCTTAAAATTAAACCGAACTGTATTTGTAATCAAGCAGTATAAACAATCAATTACATTTCAGTGGACGTAGACGTACTTCCTGAACCACTGCAAATCTTGTGTCTCCATTTGCTTTAGTGCATTTTGTGATTGAAATCTGTGGCTGATTGCAATTAATATCTGATTTTACGTAGGAATCAGGTGTTGATGTTCGATTGACAAAATCAAGCGTCAAACATTTTGGCACACCAGGTAAGAGGCTGCTACTTGAATCAAAGGAATCTTCTTGCTTAGGAAATCATGTGAGGAAGAACACTGACAGGTGCAACTATGGAAGGAAAGAGTCAGAAGGTTTTTTCATGGGAAATCTTTTCTTATATCTGACAAAAGAGGATATGGACGAGGTAGTAACAACTTACAAACCCGCCTCGAGCATTAAGAGAACTTGTTGAAACGACATGAGCAATTAATGATGAAATTCCTTAATCAACCGATACAACTAGGAATTCAGAGTCTGACTGTTGGAATTAGACCTAATAGTGGACGACAACTCAACCTGGAACCGGAGGCAACTACCCTTGCGCATGAAGTGCGCGATACCAATTCGATCAGAGGGATCGATACTGATCACTAAGAAACTAGGGGCAATCCCCCCGATGCTACAAACTTGGCATTCGACCCTACTTTGAATCGGAGTTCAGGAGTTTGGACTAGGAAATGAGACACGCTCAGGTTTGAACCTTGGATTGGATATGGAGATTGGATATCAAATCAAAAATGAGTCAGATCGGAGTGTTGACCATATCCTGGAAAAATTAAAAATGGGTCGAAGTACGATTCATATACATGGTTGAATGTGAGTCCAGAATAAACTTTCATGGATATCAAAGATAGCCTTAATGCGAGAAGCCGAACTGGACAGGAGCCCATCAATAAAAACATAGCTTCTGGAAATTTTTGTTTGTTTCATAAAATAGCTGAACGTGCAAAAAATGAGTGCAAACACTTGCGAGATGTAATCGAAGAGCAAGTGAGGAATGGACAAGTGCGGCAATACATATAGAATCAAATCACCGCAACACAACAGGAACAACCATTGGCTGCAAGGAATATGGACGAGCCTAGTTCTCGTCAAGGCCTTGTCATCAGTTGACAAGTGGATGGACAATAATAGCGGCTAAGTCTTCTACCCATTTACGAGATCCGTAGGCATGCTCTTGGATGATGATGAACTACCAACTTTATTTTTTTAATCTCTTAATCAATTTGTAACAAAAAGACTAAGTTGTTTACCTTTGTACTGGAATCGACGAGATCCTTAAGCAAGCTCCGAGCAGTGAAAAATCTATTAGTTTTGCAATAAAATATTTTTTTCTACTTTTTTGTTTGGTGTACATGGCTGATGCTCGTTAGATGGGGATTTCTTGTTTTCACTTTAATAAGATCACTTGGCGTGTATGGCTGATGCTTGTCAGGTGCGAAATATGCAATTAGAAAACTCTAGTAACATCATTACTTGAGTATAACTGGTGTTCATCGGATGTAAAACTTGATTTCAAACAACTATAACTGCTTGGTGAGTATGACTGATTCTCATCAAGTATAAAAACTTTTAATTAACTGGATCATCATGTATGGCTGATGCGTGGCAAGAACCCGACGAGGTTATAGAACGTCGAGTGTGGTAATGCTCAGTTAGTGCCCGGAGAGGTTGTAAACTATCAAGCATGACCAATACTTGGTAGACGCAAATAAAATGGTGAACTGTCAAATATGCTTGATATTTGGTGGGAATCCAAAACATAGGCTATTAAGTATGGTTGATGCTTGACAGTCCAACCAAAACGTGAACCACTAAGTATGACTGATGCTTGGTGAGGATCAAACAAATCGTGAACCGTCAAGTGTGACTAATACTTGACGGAGATCAACCCAAACTTGGAACGCTAAGTATGACTTATGCTTAGCGGAAGCCCGGCATGACTCTAAGCTATCATGTATGACCGATACATGACCAAAATCCGATGAGGTTACAATGCAACGAGTATGGCTTACGCTAGACTAAAAGCTCGGTGAGGCTTGCATCACAAACTGCGAAGTACGATTGGTGCGGATAAGGCTTGGATCGTTAAGTGTGAATGATACTTAGAATGGAATCGACTCGACATGGTCGTGGACACTCCACATTAATACTAGCTCGGAGAGGCTATCAAACACTTAAACTATCTGATGAGATTGTGATTCCACCTCAGAACAACCATAGCATTAAAGATCAATCCAAAGAGATTGCGAAATCTGGACTTATACAAAATACTTCTTTCATAAAAAGACATGTTTCAGAGGGCAAGTATGAACCCGTCTTTTAGCAAGGCCGTTATGTTTTGGACTTGGACATCTAGATCGCTCGTGGCTCGAGCATAAACTCGTATAAAATCGAACTAAATGTTAGAATCGATGTTTGATTGGAATATGGAAATTGCTCAACTCGGTTCGATCACTTTCGGGCATTGTTCGATCACCTAGAAAAGGCCTAACCGGCTTATAGGATCACACAGATTCCATTGATCGATTATCAAATCGATCACTTCAGAAAACATGTGGTCGACGCAGTCCGATCACCCAAAAAGAATGGATTCACGCATGAATCCAACGTGTGGCACTTACTCGATCCCTTCAAGGATCAGATCAGTAGAAAAATCCATATTGGATCGGTATAGTGTTCCGGCGCAGAAGCCTCCGGCATATCACTAAAAAATCATGGATCAACACATGAAAGGAGGGTTTGGAACTTACCCAATCACTTGGAAATGGAACAGGTATGACTTAAAAATGGCGGATTGGTATTGGCAAATGATCGAATTAAATTGGTATTTTATCTAGGCAAATGGCACAGATTGGAATTTGTACACAAAGATGGGTCAGTTGAAAGTCAATGATCAGCACGGTGGATCACCTCAGAAATGAAATGATTGAACTTGAAACATGGTATATGATCGAATACGAAACAAAATACCGATTCCTGTGAATTCAAGGATCGGATCCTAAATTTTTCAGGATGTGGTCATCACTCTGATCCTATTTTCTCTTCTTAATTCATGGTTGATCCGAATTCTTCTATAGCTGTGAATAGAACGTCAAATGACTTATTTGGGGGTCTTTTCCTGGCTTTTGAACACTATTACCATGGTTATCACGTCGACGACTAGTCGTCGACAAGTCGAGAAGTCGCCTGGAGAGATTCCACGACTCTCGACTTGTGCAATTCCACGATGGTGGGCTGAATTGAGCCCAGAACCCTAATTCGAGCCCAAAAACCCTAGTTGAGCTGAAGTCGACTTCGATTTTGCACTTCGTTTCAGTTGAACAAGCATCGATTTAAAAAAAAACCTAACTGCATCTCGCTGCCTCGCCGCTGCTCCTTCTGCTGCCTCGTCCGCCGCCAGCCTAGGTATGTTAATCGATTTGTATTTTTTTTTTTCATCGACATGAATTATTTCAGTAGCAGTTTTTTTTTTTTTAATTAACTGAGGAGTGTCGAATTAGCTGATTTGGTGATAAGTTTTATTAACTGATAAGTTTTTTTAACTGAGGAGTGTCTTTGACTTGTTTTATTAGCTGATTTGGTGATAAGTTTTATTAACTGAGGAGTGTCTTTGACTTGTTTTTACTTAACTGATAAGTTTTTTTTTTTTGACTGAAATGTTTTTTTTAATTAACTGATGATCAGTTTTTTTTTTTTTTTGGTGACTGAATTAGTATGAATTAACGGCTGATCAGTTTTTAATTATATTCGCAGCGGTTGAAATGGATGAAGGAGATGAAGATGATATTGAGATGGATGATTTTGCTTGAGTTCATACTCATTTTATGATCTATTATGGATATTATGGGTTTTATTTTGTTGTGACTAGGATCTATCATGTTATGTTTGTTGAATTTGAACCTATTATTATGTTATCGTTGTTGAATTTGAACCTATTATTATGTTATCTTTATATCTAATTATATTATATATTTAAGTCTAATAAATGTATGCATATAAAAGACTTGTCGACTAGTCACGACTAGTCGGACGACTTGTCGACTAGTCTTCTAGACGGTAGTGGCTCGACTTGGCGTCGTAATAACCTTGACTATTACGCAAGGACATTGCTACAACATAAAAAATTTATTTTTTCTTTACATTCGTAGGATCAATCCGAACCGTACTTATAATCAAACAGTATAAACAATCGATTATACTTCAGTGGACGTAGGCATACTTGCCAAACCACTACAAATCATGTGCCTCCATTTACTTTACTGCATTATGTGATTGTTTTGCAATTAATATCTGATTTACATATGAATCAGGTGTTGGCGTTTGATTGACATAATCAAGCGTAAACAGTAGGATTGGTGGTGTGAGTTGAAGTTGTCATTTAGATTCTTGTTATGGATGAAATCAAGAATTAATTTTGCAGTGTTAAAACTTAGAAGACTTTTACTTTGATATAACACTAATTCTAGTCAAATTCAATATTTTACTCTTCGTGCAATAAGAGGAGCAATATGACAGAAGAATTTCGTGTCAAAACTTGAAAATGGAAAATAAGTTGTGTTTTGTCTTCCTTGGAAATCTTTTGCTAAAACAACCAAATCTTTTCTATTACCGCGTACTTATATATTCGTGCAATTGAATATGTACTGAAAGATTTAAGATATGGTTATCATTTAGGTCTTCTACAAAAATGATAGTTTCGAAAAGAAAAAAAACTAATTTCTTCAATAATTTGTCCAAACTATTTAATAATAACTAAATATGGCCTTCGTGGTTTGAGCTCTAGACATGTATGGCATAAATGATGGTTCATATAGTGTAGACCTTTGCTTGATCATTTAGCATGCTTCTAATTAGTCCAATGGTTAAAATAGAGAATAGAACATGTAATTAATAAATGAACTAAACTTTCAGTGCTAATATGCTATATGGAAGATTTTAACATCACAAATTCTTTATAATGATCAACTTCTTTTTTTTGAGTTGACGTAACAAACTACGCGGGCCTCCCGATGAAGCCAACAGAAATCCTATCTGAATACTAAAAAGAAAGGGCAGTTTCATTATTGTGGTATACCAGCCGCCAGTTCTGGAACTTCCAGTTCCAATTATGGACACAGTTAGGGTGCGTTTTTGACGAACGGTCATAGTTATCAAGGCGTGCTTAGGCGCGTCTAAGCACAAAAAAACCCAAGGTTCAAAACTTGTGCCTTTTTGTAGTTTGAATGCGCCTTTTTGCAGTTTGAGACACTTTTTTTGGCTAAATTCAAAATTTTGTTTATAAATAGTTATATAAAATTTTTGATTGTTTAACAAATTATAAAATATGGTTAAAATTTAAATCTTATTAATAAAATATGTAAATAATTGAGTGAATTATAAAAAATGGTTTGAAAATTAATTTGTAGTTAGCAAAATAGCAGATCAAACTCATATAAAAGGCAAAAAAAAAAAAAAAAACCCAAGGCTCAAAAAAGCCCCAGGCTCAATGTTTGCGCCTTAACTACTATGCAAACGGTAACGGGGTATTTAAACGTGACATTTGAGTGTAACGTCCTTGTAAACAGGGAATGCTTTTTTTGCTACAAACGTGATATTTGAGCATGACATTTGAACGGAGTATTTGTTTGTTAGTTTATTTGTTTTGAATTAATTTATGTGTTTAATTTCAATTCATGTTTCTTATGTTAGTGACAACATTTTGGAAAGATTGTAATATCACATTGCCAAAACATTATAAGTATTTTGGTATATATATGAGTATGCAAACTATAATATCAATTGAAATAAAGCTAAATGAGCTTGAATAAACATGAAGGCTTGATACTCATACATATATATCAAGTGTCAAAGATGAACACTTGGGCACTAGGGCACATGCGTGCGCGCCTACGAAAGTTGGCGTGGGGAGCCTAGGCATCCCCGTTCGATTAACGAATGACTCATTTTTGCCCATCCACGCAAGCACTGCTTTGCCACGTTCCGACATCCGACACGTTTGGCGTGTCAGACGCAACCCGAACAGTAACGTGCCAAAAATTAACCGTGAACGGTACCATAGTTTATATCATGATCAAACTCCACAATGCTGATCAAACTGAGGTTGAATAATGCTAGAGATTATATGTAGACATCTGATTAAATTGACTGAAGCAGTAGGAAAATTTAGTCTCTACATCGGTCTTTTATTATTAATATTTTACTCTCTGGAGTTTTAAAAGGACACTTGATTAAGAATTATGAGTTTATGTGCATTTTATATGCAACAACTCAACATATTTATACCAAGTTCAAGGTACAACACTGACCTATCAGTATTATCGAGCCCATTGTTAAACATACTTGCGTACATAGATAAAGTGGCAGAGTTAGTCCATGATTCAGCTAGGTCGATATTATCTTTGCATTAAAGCCCACTAAATAGAAAATACAATACACTATACATATGATACTACTTTCATGAGGAACTCCATACTTTATTATCTTAATTTCATTCTTGCATAATCGTTTTAAAGTTTAAAGTATAATAACCATTCCATGAAATGATAAAATTAGGCTTTAATTATGTTATTTTATTTTTGAGTAGGGCCATTATACTATTTAAGACATGGCATAACACCCGATTCATATATTTTTGTGTTAGGATTGAAAATTTCAGCTAGGGCCTTGGCCCAAGATGGCCGATGTCTACCTCCACCTGTGCATAAATATGCACGCCCACACGTACTTATATATTATTTTAAACAATTTGTAACCCAAACTGTTTACCGAGATGTATAACTATCATTGTTTTATCGTCTCTAACAAATAAAAGTTGATGTGCTTCTATTAAAAGTTCCATGCGTTTATGCTTTCAAAAAGACAAAATTAATCTTAGGGATGTTATGGTAATGGTTACCGCTACAATTGGCAAATGCCGTTACCATACCGTATTTACTGGTAGCTAGAATTGCTTACCGTTACTGTTACTGGTCGACAAGTATACCGAAGACTGTTATATCGATAATCTGGTAACCGGTCCATTAAAGTTTATATTTTGACATGTTTTTGTATATAGTATATCTTTATTATACTATATATATATGTAGTGCCATTTATATATATAAAAAAAACTAAATAAGAAAGAAAATATGTCTACTTGGGATTATTTCACCTGGTTATTGAACTAAATATAATCATTTATTTGGCTCTGAATGCACGTAATAATGCACTAGAATTTTTTGCCCCTTTTGCTTGGCATTAAAATTTATGTTATTAAAAAATATTGTAATGATTAAATATCAGAAATAAAAGAAAAATAAAGTATTGTAATTAATATTAAATAGTTACATATATTTTTAAATATTATAATTTATGCGGCAACAATAATAAATTGTTTTGTTCATCCAAAAATAATTTTATCATGGATAATTATTTTGATTAATTGTTCTGTTATCCATCTAATAACTTATGCAGTAACAATAATTAATTATCATGTTGTTCGCCCAACAATAATTTTGCCATAGATGATTATTTGAGTAATTATTCTGTTTTCTATCTAAATTTTTTGTTATGAATGGTTATTTTTTGGCATAGATATAAAATAAATAAATAAATGATTATTTATGATTTTATTCTGAAAACATGTTCTTAATTCATTACAATTTAAACTTATTTGCGATCTTTAAATGTGAAAAATCGAACAAATAATCATTAAAATAATATAGGCGACACAATTCAAGTAATCTATATAATAAAATTTTCCCCTTGGACAAACAACAAGCCAAAGAGTGGTTCAGATTTAATCCCGCAAAAACAAATCCACCGTCCTAATTTAAACACATCCCCTGATATTTTGATTGCCACCTCATCCGCATTTGTCTTATATTTAGTTATCACACGTATCAGTAGCTTTACTCTCCCACTTTCACGTTCTTTAATTGTTTGACTATGGGAAGAGATTTGGATACCAGGAAATAAATTAAATATTGGTTGGCGTATTTGCTTACCCACTATTTTTATATTAAGCAATCTCATGGACACTCATATTTATGGTGACAAATTATGGCCAGTAATTTGTATTTGACTTTAACGTAATATAATTGCATGATTCGGTAAAACTATAATACCATAAATTATAATATGACATGGCTTTTTGACCAACAAAAATCAGCTCTCATCTAACCTTTTTTTTTTCTTTTTGATTAAAATGTTAACAAATATGGCATAATGTTAATTCTATATTTATACAGTGCATCCGTTATTATAAGGTATAAAAAAATGGAACTATGTGAACCCATCGCTTATTAATATTGAACTACCCTTATGTTCGGAAAAAACATGAAAAATTAAATATTAAACATCAGATATACATGATTTCAATATGTACGCTTCTGCTTGCAGCATATACACTAAAAGAAATGTATCATGTAAACATTCATGGTAAAATACATATTAACTGCAATTAAATAATTAATTCAATAGTTATATTACAACTTATTTACAACATAAATATGCTTTTTCATGTCACATTTCCATTCAAAGTCTTTTCAAACTATTCTATAAAAATGCGTAATGTTCAAAATTCCATTTATGAAGAATATAATAAAATTCTCCCCTTGGACAAACAACAAGACAAAGAGTGGTTCAGATTTAATCCCACAAAAACAAATCCACCGTCCTAATTTAAACACATCCCTTGATATTTTGATTGTCACCTCATCCGTATTTGCCTTATATTTAATTATCACGCGTATCAATAACTTTGCTCTCCCACTTTCACGTTCTTTAATTGTTTGACTATAGGAAGAGATTTGGATACCAGGAAATAAATTAAATATTGGTTGACGTATTTGCTTACCCACTATTTTTATATTAAGCAATCTCATGGACACTCATATTTATGGTGACAGATGATGGCCAGTAATTTGTATTTGACTTTAACGTAAAGTAATTGCATGATTCGGTAAAACTATAATACCATAAATTATAATATGAGATGGCTTTTTGACCCACTAAAATCAGCTCTCATCTAACTTTTTTTTCCTTTTTGACTAAAATGTTAACAAATATGGCATAATGTTAATTCTATATTTATACAGTGCATCCGTTATTATAAGGTATAAAAAAGAAACTATGTGAACCCATCGCTTATTAATGTTGAACTACCCTTACATTCAGAAAAAAACATGAAAAATTAAATATTAAACATCAGATATGCATGATTTCAATATGTACACTTCTGCTTGCAGCATATACACCAAAAGAAATGTATCATGTAAACATTCATGGTAACATACATATTAACCGCAATTAAATAATTAATTCAATAGTTATATTACAACTTATTTACAACATAAATATGCCTTTTCATGTCACATTTCCATTCAGAATCTTTCAAACTATTTTATAAAAATGCGTAATGTTCAAAATTCCATTTATGAAGAAATGTGGGTACCAGTAAACAGATTTGTATATTAGTTGACACAATAGTGTTATCCATAACAGCTATATCCAAACAACTATTATATTCATAATAATACATACTTCATATCATGTAATTTTAAATATTTTGTCATAGCTCAATTTTTTAATAAATGATAAGCATCTTATTATTCTACACTTCAACTGGACTAGACATTCTTGAAACGCAAAAATTGAATAAACAAATTAGATATTGAAATAGTGAGACTGCCCAAATGTAACAGATATTGAACGAGTAAAATTATCTTTATCATTGTTTATGTCTCAATGTCCGGTGACAAATAAGTTGTATTGATATGAGTACTAACCTATATGCCTTCTATACGTATACAGATTAATTTAATGATTAATTCTCTTCATCATTCTAATATGAGTAAAACTCTCTTTATCATTCTAATGTTTTGATTAATTTTGAAAGCTTGCTGTATGTATCATATGGATTGGGTTTTAATTTTTATTTTATGACCTTTTTATGGTGCAGTATAGACAAAGTTTTAAGAAAATTAGTTTATCATGACAAATTCAACATCTTTTCTGCAAAACCAGTGAGTTTTCTTAATTGATTTTGATTTGAATCTTATGGGCCATATTAGAATTTAGTGATTGAAACAATTATATACACTTGAATTTGGTCATATTTTAACAGTTGTCATTGCTGATTCTTCATTATACAAATCATCTTTGAGTTAAAAAAAAGTAAAGTTTGATATCCTTTTATCACATTTTCCTTGCCTCAAGTTAATGTTTTCCAAATTAATTTGCTTAGTTGATGTTTAGTGAATGATATAAAGAAACGTTGCATATTTTTCATATGCTTAAGTAAGAAACGCAATAGACAACTAATATACACATAAACATTGTTTTTATGCTCTTTTTTGTTGTGTATGATAGATAACTATTGAAGTTTCAACAAATCTAGCTGACAACGGAAAATTTAGCATATTTTCTCTGTATCCATTGAATTTTTTAATTGATTCAGCTACCATAGTGATTTGTCGGCATCATTTTAGTTATATTACTCAATTTTTCTATCTTCAATCAGGTAACGCCAAATTATAGTAATTTTCTGCAAAAAAGGTTTATAGCATTAATAATTGATTATTCTTCCATGTACTCAAAATCTTGCATCTTCCTACTGTCATAATGCAAATTATAGTATACTATATC
This sequence comes from Allium sativum, assembly GCA_030737875.1. Lineage (NCBI taxonomy): Eukaryota > Viridiplantae > Streptophyta > Magnoliopsida > Asparagales > Amaryllidaceae > Allium > Allium sativum. The sequence goes on along the minus strand of CM060910.1, from coordinate 565,230,285 downwards.
TTGAATATTATATCACATATCCTTGCGTTAGATTTCCTTGAATAAATTATTCCTTAAGATTGGCTTCCCTTAATTTCACCATGTTTCCTTAACATATCTTTGTTCTATGGTAACATACCATTGTCTTTTATCCTTGCAATAATCAATATATTTTTAGAGTTTCAGTTCATAAAAATATACATTAGTTAGCATTTTGAAAACGATTATGAAATTACGTTATTCATGAATATATTAATTTTTTGACAAGAGTACCATCGAAGGTAACTTTTACTGCTTTTTCAATTATTTATATAAAAGAATACTGTCTTTTGTTATAGCCAAATGCAGCTAAATTATATGTTACTAATACTGTATTATATTTGCTTAACCACATCATTCCCTGATGACGTTAAATTTCCTTAACTTTATTTTATTTCCATATGATATTTGTTATTTCTTGCAGTTTCAAATAGTAAAGTAATTGCATTCACATTTAAGAAACTAATGTGAAAATTAGGCATAATTATGGATTGTTTTCTATAAAAAGCTTTGTTAATTTAGCATTAAGTCAGTATGAAACAATTTCAATCTCATGGGTAACTGACTACCTCCAAATCAACTTCAAATTCATTTTTGGTTAATGCTTTTTTTTAGTAGAACAGTAAATGGTATTACAATTTTTGATTCAATAGACAATTGTAATTTAAAGCAAGAAGATCCAGTTATATATTATAAAAGAGCAACACACTAAATTTACATTACATACTACTTAAATCTTGGTGGACCAAATGTACAGAAGTAAATTTTGTGCAAATAGCATCCTATAAAATTATCACCAATCATTGTAATATCAATGAATATTAAATGTTTACACGTGTTCATATTGAAAAGATGTTAACAAAAAAAGAATTAATTGAAACCCATAATTTAACAAGTTTGAAAAATAACAATAATGAAATAGACGTATTCATAAAACATTCTATGGCAGCAGAACTTCTACGAAAAACAAGTCTAATTATTTGGGATGAGTGCCTATGCAACATAGATTTTATTTTGAGACAGTTGACCGTACTCATATTTCTATCATTATTGTGTTCAACCAATGCAGATTAGCACATATATGGTTGTTTGATTCATCATTTCATATATATATCTTTTCATCAACCCAATAGAGATACATAAAATTTGATACTGTTTACGCTACGTGCAAGTTGTACCTACTCACTATACATGCATCATTTACTTCTTGCTATAAAATTTAGTTTCTATAGTAGAATCCTAACTCATACATATATCACTTACATTATATATTTTGCTATTATATGATATGTTCTCATCGCTTATTCATAAATGCAAACTACAACACTCGAAAGTTTATGCTTCCGTGCATCGCACGGGTTTCCACTCGTATTATATAAATTATATACAAACTACAGTATGTTAGCTTTTTTTGATGAAACAAAAAATGTATATGGTGTCATTATATATATATATATATATATATATATATATATATATATATATGATGCAATGTATGATTTGTTATTATGTTTTAAATATATTTTTTGTATGTATAAGAGGCATTCTAACTAAAATTTCAAATTACAACATAAAAATAAACATTCATAATAGAAAAATACATTAATCAATAGTAGTTTCCAGAGCAAAATAAATATAAGATCATGAGTAGTTTTCATTCCAAACAAAATAAATATGAAAATCAAAGAAAAATAAATATATGATCATGAGTAGAAGTATCTAAAATCTCCTGACAATATCAAAACTATTATTCACATAAAATACTTAGAATCGGAAGAACGTAACATTGGGATATCACAGTATTAGATGTCTTTATAGGCAATAAAGTACAACAAAATTAGCTATATTATGAAATAAATGGTGAATAAACTAAATGTACATCACGAAGGAAATGATTGGCTGTTTGACAAATTAAAATTGCAGTACAAACTAACAAAAAAGACAACCAAATCAATGCAAACTCAATTATTAAATAATAATAACTAAATGGATGTTTTTCTACCATCTCAAAATGAGGAGCTATCTCGCCTAATGTTTAGGAATTGTTAGAATTCATAGCTAATCTTTTGTCTCATCCCATATTTGCCATCCAAAACCACTTGATCGAAATACACTGAGTCATATCGATAATAAAGTGAATGTACCAAAAAAAAAAAAAAAGGAAGAAAGGCATGTTAAAATTATTACCAAAATATCTAGCAAAAACAACATAATATCTCATTTTTAACTTGATCATACGATTGTAAAAAAAAATGCCTGCAATACTATGAGGGATGAATATTTTTACATTTTCCTTCCTTAAATTATCCACCAAGGCTAAGTTTATGGGAAATCAATTGTCATTTAAATGTAATGTAAATAAATGTTGAGGTCGTATCAAAAAGGGAAGAAAATCTTATGATTTTTTACTTCTTTCCTAACTAATCCTAATCGATATATTCATCTCCCAATGATTTATGAAACTTTTTTTTTTTTTTTTTTTGCATTTTCCTTCCTAAATTATCCACCAAGGCTAAGCTTATGGGAAATCAATTGCCATTTAAATGTAATGTAAGTAAATGTTGAGGTCATATCAAAAAGGGAAGAAAATCTTATGATTTTTTACTTCTTTCCTAACTAATCCTAATCGATATATTCATCTCCTAGTGATTTATGGAACTTTTTGTGAAACTTTACATTGTTAGTTATTTGAATATAAGTATCATATGTTCATTGTTATTTCTAAAAATTACATTGTTAGTTATTTAAATAAAAGTATCATATGCTCATTGCCAGATTTGAATCATTGGATAAAACTTTACCTTTGCGAAAAAACCAGAGTATGATCTCAGTTAAGTCGACATAAGGAAATCTCAAATACATATTCCAAGAAATAAAGGGTTTGCCAAATATACATGGCAGGGATAAAGGGTTATGCCAATTACATCAAAATTTACTTTTCAAATATGAAACATATGAGCGTCATGTTGTTTACTATGGATTGCTATCATAATGGGAAATGTATCCTAAACTGCTTAATTTGGATCATTCTTATGAGATGCAATGTTAAAAATGAAGTAAATGATATTGTTCTATTTTGTGTTAATGTTAAACAACAATAAAATTGATTCACACTTAATGCTTTTAAATGTCCTAATCCTGCTGTACATTAAGATTCATGAAAATAAACATATTTCAGTAAATAAGATATATGGCAAAGTTATATTAAATTATTAAAGAAACTTTGTTTAAATACGAAAACCAATAAACTTACCAAAGCCAGTCCGATATATGGATAAAGTTTGCTAGAACATATCTTGAAAATTATCTTTTTATTTATTTGAATTGAAGTATCACAAGTCTAAATTACCATAGTCAGAAAAAGGAAAGAAGTCAAAATGAAGAAAAGGGAAGAGATTAACACGCTAATTGTAGATGGAACCCATTGTGCACAATATTAGGAGGTTAGGATAAATTCATATTTTAAATGTAATTTATATGTACATAAATTTTTGCATGCTCTACATGTGTGTTACATCCAATTACGATATATATATAACGTTTAGGAAACAACTAAAAGCAGGAAACAATTGAAGTGGACTTGCATAAGTATTAAGTAATATAACTTAAATAAGATTATAATTAACGTTTATTCAACATGCTGAGATGGAAATTATTCTATGGAGATTTTTTTTCCTTTGCGATAACAGTAACAAATTATTATTAGTATGACAACCACATAAACTGAAAATAGAATATACACCTATAAAATAAAAAATTAGATAGGATCCTTTCAACAGCAAATTTGTCATTGTCAATATAATATAAATGCCTTTTCGTTAAATTATAAATGGCTATATGTTGAAATATCGATTACTCATCAATAGTCATATATGAAGTGAATAATATGAGTTTCCATTCTTGATGGCAATAGACCAAACATTATGAGTTTTTTTAAAATAATAATTAGGAATTTCAAGGGCATTTTTGGTATTTTATGGTCGGACCATGACTCCAAGAGAATTAAGATTAGTGGGAATTAGTATATAGATAGATTTAAAAAGTGGGGGGCAATTTCGGTATTTCAAGGTCAGACCAAAGGTTGGAATAGTTAAATGACCTTGATAAATATGGGCAATTTGGGTATTTTACGGTCAGACCAATTAATAATCATTAAAGATTAGTGGGAATGATTTTATATATATATATATATATATATATATATCAAACAAATATACATATGTTTTAAATTATCTGGTAAAATTACTGTTACCGCTGGTATTGAAGAAATGTTACCGATAATTTACCGTTAAAAATGATAAATTTACCATTACCATACCGTTTTACTGGTATACCGATTTCAGTCAAAAATGGTTACCGATCGATTGTTAATGGTATGGTAATGATAAATTTACTGTAACAGCCCTAATTAATCTGACCAATCATTTGTTTGTAAATTGTAGATGTTTCACTAAACAGATCTACTTGAAAGTCAAACAAAAATATATTTGCTTAGGAATAAACCATAAAATCAAGTTCAATAGTGGCGGCTTGCTAGGGTTTTGTGATTTCCTTTGATTCCTAGAATTCCATTCTTCCGCTCCGTCTTTAAAGCACTTAGATCTCCAGATTGCAGAGTTCCTTCGATTCAATCGAGTTGAAGTTCTCCAATTTGATGCACAGTTCGATATCGTTCTTGGGTATGATTTTTTGTTTTAATTTCCTTTGGATTTCAACTTGAATTTTTTATGCTTATTATCGATGATGATTGGTTGTGTCTCTATAGGATTTAATCCCCTCAAATACGTCTGATTCCCTGTGAATATATGCTGCCACTTTTTCGATCTTCCTTATACTTTGGATATATTCATATATATGTTGTTAATTTGTGGATTTTGAATTGATAGTTATTTTTCTAACTCTATATTCTCCTTCTGGTTTTCTGAAATTCTTTGTTACACTATCTGTTTTCTGGATTTTTGTTCATCTTGGTTTTCTGAATTTTTGCTGCTCTTCAATAATTTCTGGGGCTCTGACATTCGATGATCTTCATATTCATGTATGCATTTACTCATATTCATTTGTGTATAATTTTGTGATAGATTTGTCTGCCCATGTTGCTATGTTTGTTGATGATTACAATCTCCATGGCTCTGTCTCACTGTTGATTTATTGTAGTTGTAGTCTTCTGATCATTTGCTGTAAGAAGTTGATCCATACACATGCACACAAATATATGTAAAAAAATTATGAGTATGTGTGCGTGTGTCTCTCTCTGTGTGTGTGTGTGTGTGTGTGTGTGTGTGTTAAACAAGAAGCAAGCAAAAGACAGTAAGTAAGAGGGAAGCAAGAAAGCAGTAAGTAAGAGGGAAGCAAGAAAGCAAGCAAGTAGACAAAAAATGAAGCACACACTCAAGCATATCCCTGAACCATGTTGCATGCTTGGCTTTTGCTTTCTGATGATGCACTTTGTTGTTGCTTGCCTCTTCTTGCACTGTCTTGCTGTTGTGTTGTGTTCTGGTTTCCTGTGGCGTCCTTGGTTCCAGATTCATAACCCATATGCATTTGCACATGCTTGCTATGGCATTTTTAGTTGCTGACTTTGTCCATTTGTCTTTGCTGTGTTCTTTTTAGCACTTGTGTTCATGTTTCACCTTGTCTCTTGCTTGCCTTTTCTAGCTTGCTGTCTTCTTTTTGCTTGCTGTTGTGATACATGTTCTGATTACTGATTTCTGTGCACATTTGCACGTGTACATGTTTGTTGATTCATGTGCATTTGCTCTTGTACATGTTTGCTGATTCATGTGCATTTTCTTTTGTACATGTTTGCTGATTCATGTGCATTTGCTCTTGTACATGTTGCTTATTCATGTGTACATCGTTGCTACTGTGTTATGTGCATTTGCATTTGCATATTTTGATTTCTTGTTTTCCAGTTTCTTTTGCTTTTATGTTTTGCTGCTGCAGTGCTTTGGTTTTGTTTTCTTGAATTGTGTATGTTAGGATGCTATGGCCGTGCACACACGTACACGTACACGTGTGTACACGCAAGCTTCTGCAATCTTTTGTCCCTTAGAAATACTGATAGAAACAGATACTACACAACAGAAAAAATGATGGGCGAACAACCAAATAATCTGAGGCACCAATAAAACAAAATTTAATAATAAAAGAAAAACATAAAATCAAGTTTTCTTCTGAAATACGTTCTAGGCCTTAATATCTCAAAAACTAAATTAATTGTTTTAAACAAATCAGATAAATACAGAGCAGTGGTGCTTGGTGGAACCTTCGATCGCCTTCATGATGGTCACCGTCGCCTTCTTAAGGTTTAGCCTTTTCTGGTTACAAAATAAGCCTTTGTATTCTTAATTTTTCAAGATTTTAAATTTTGTATGTTGCTAATTTAGGCTTCAGCGGAGTTAGCTCAAGAAATAATTGTTGTTGGGGTTACTGATGGACCAATGCTGAAGAAAAAAGACGTATTCCTTTCAAACATAGTTTCTAGATTTTCTTGAATATGAACTCATTAAACTTTTCAGTGTCTTGATTTCGAATCAGTCAATGTGATGTGTTGGTTTGAAATATTGTAGTATGCTGAGCTGATCGAACCTACTGAGACAAGAATGAAAGCAGTTGAAGATTACATTAAGGTACGAAATGTGACTTTTGGTAATTGGTGGTTATTTTTCCTACGCTGCTGTTGATGAATTTTGACGTTATTATCCCGAGTAGATGATGGATTAACATAAAAGTATGTATGTGGATGAGCAAAAGTTGTCATATTCAATATCGAGTGATGCTTTCTTGGGTTTAAATAGAAGGGAACTTGACCATTGTGTTGGTTGAGAAATCTAATTAAAGTAAATGTTTCATTCATCTTAGCCGTTGTTTCCAAACTAGACTTTTGTAGATAACTGAGGAAGTATACCAAACCCATGGTCATACTTTACGTATATCGGTTTTTCGTATGTTCACTGCCGTTATTGGCCCTTGGATGTATGTTTTTTGTACACTCAACGCAGACCACACACTGATTGGGCAATCAATTTGTGGGTTTAGATAATGACATTAACTTATGGATAAAATATAAGCTGATTGTAAAACAAGTTATCTTTTGCCTATATTGTGAAATGAACTAGCGTGCACCAAATTTGTGCAAGTTAAGGGATTGCACAAATTGAATGGCACATATATAGGATTTGTTTAGTTCATGTTTATTGACCTGAGCTGATGTGAGACATAATTCATAGAATGTTTATTGACCTGAGCTGATGTGAGACATAATTCATAGAAATAAACCAGAGGAAACTACAACTGCAGCAGTTTTTTTTTTTTCCCCCTAAAGGTAATAGTCTGGTGCAAATCTTATTTTCATAGGAAGTTGACATGTTTAAATTCCATCTTTATTGGCAATTATCGTGCAGTAGCCTACCTAATAATTGTTACTTTGAATTTGAGAATAGCTTCTATGTTAAACTTGGTCCTCTTTTGAACGTCAAGTTTTCTTAATTTGATTTAAATCCAACATGGGAAGTTAAAGAATACGGTGGGTCGGATGCAAAATTATTGTGAGTACGTTTATACCTTTTCTTTGCAAAAACGATAATAATGAATTTTGAATAATAGATAGCGAGCCTTGGAATCAATTTTGATTTGTTTTCAACATTTCCTTCAGCCACAGCCAAGTTCTTCATAATCTTCAAATCACTGCATTGTTTATAAATTTAATATGTTTCCGGATAATACAAGAAATGCTTCATAGTTATTTAGCTGTTATATGGCGAACGCCTTAGGTAACAATATTTGCAGATTCTTTTTTAATTTATTAATGTAATTTTATGATTTAGATGGTTTATTTGCGAACAATGAGTGCAGGTATCAAAAATGTAGACTCGAAGGCGGGATTTTTTCTGCTACAAGTGTAGCTTAAAAATAAATTTCTAAACCATATTCTTCTAGGAGGATTGAGGTATTTTTGCAAAGCAAAGGGAACATATTAAGTAATCCAGTTCTGATACAGACATGAGAGTTAATGGTTTGATACTCCTGGTTTACGACAGTGAGATTTCGTAATTTAATGTGCATTATAGTAATTAGCCTTTTCATGGTGTTTGCATTTTACTTGGTTGGTAATTCTAATTCCACTAAAAATAAATCTACTAAAAATCATGTGGATTACCATAACAATCAAGTTTTCTATCACTGGGTTATCAGTGGTTATGATATTTGTACATATATACAATGTAGTTGTTTTGCATATAAGAAATCTATTGAAACTTAAAATTGGTTTACAGTCCATAAAACCAGGTTTAATTGTACGAGTCGAGCCTATAACAGATCCTTTTGGCCCATCAATCATCGATGACAAATTGGATGCTATCATCGTAAGGTACATCCAAACAGTGATATTTTGGAATCTTTAGTCAAATTGTTTATGTGCCATACTTCCATTTGTAGTAAATACTGAATTGATGTTTGTAGCAAAGAAACTTTGTCCGGTGGTCATGCAGTAAACAAGAAAAGGGCAGAGAGAGGTCTTTCAGTACTTCAGGTTCGATGCTTCATATAACTGGATAATAATGAAAGAATTTTAAAGTTAATTGAGCAAATGTAGGATGTTGTTATCTTTTTAAAGATGGCATGGATAGTGTTATTAAATTCATTTTTGCATTTAAATCCTATATTTTATTTGATTTACAGATAGAAGTTGTAGATCTTTTACCCGAAGAAGGAAGCGGGGAGAAGATAAGCTCGACCACATTAAGGAGGCTTGAATATGAGAAGCTATTTAAGGAGCAACCGGAAGCAATAGACAAAGAGTCTGCAAACGGAATGCAACCAAGTGTTTAAAATACATAAGAGTTAATTCAAATACCTCGCTATTTAAAGTGTTACTGGTGTAAGTTTATACCAATAATTGCATTTTATTATTATATACGCCTTAGGTATGAATAAGGCATAACAAGGATTTTATACTTGTTTATTATGTTGAACCGTGTACTTGAACGCTATCGAATACTGATAATACTGAGACGAATTGGTTGTCTCATAGCTACTATGATCTGTCATGCTAACCGTGCACAAGCTGTGATTCTGTTTTATGCTAGTCAACTGCTATTGCTGTTGTGTGTTATAAATATGGAAATTACTAGCGGTGGGCTTGGGCTAGCTCGGTGCGGTTTGAAGTTCAAACTGTTTTCACATTGCATTAAATGTTTAATCAAAAATATAAATTATTATATTGATTATTTGAATGGTTGGGTTTATGGGTTGTGTTTAATGTTGTACGGTTTGGCTTCAGTCTGATTCGATTTGATTTCATATTAAACATGAAATAAGAGAATTACTTTCTATCAATAATCACTTTATGAAGGTAGTCAAGGTAGTTGTAGACGATGGTGGAGCTAGCTTTTGAATTTAAATGGGGCAACATAGTATATATAAATGTTTGGTACTTTTAGATAGAGCAAAGCGGCCATTTTATGTGGAAAAACAAATGTTGAAATTTGGTTAAAATATTTGTGTTTTCATAAGGAAAATACGAAAGTTGAGGTAGTGCGTGTGTCATGCCTGAATACTGCCTCCGCCCTTGGTTGTGTGAAGGTCTTGCACTTTAATGTTATTGTTAAAACACGTGATTATTTCCTAACTAGTATTACCGTACAACGGTGGGAAAACCAACCGTTAAAATGTTCAATATGAAATATAAAATTATTTACTAGAACTTATTTCAAGTTAGATTTCATTAAAAAAATTACATGATAATTTAAAGGAAAATAAAAGTAATTAAAAAGGAGAAAATTCAATTAAACTGAATTTTACTTGTAAACAAATTGAGAATAAAAATATACTATCAATGTATTAATTTGAATTAGTCACAAACAGATACAAATATTTTTACTATATATATAGTAGGATCAATGTAATCTTCATGTATGATTAGTTTACAAACTTTTGCATATGCACGTGCCTTCATGCTAGCGCACCATTTGTCTAGATTCAAGTAACAAAACAAAAGCACATATAAAATAACCAATCTCCATGCAGCTGAAAATCCATAAATATAAAATATAAAATATAAAATAAATAGAAATAAAAGTATATTGTTAGGCAAATGTGACATAAATAGTACAAATGAAAATTTACAGTGTTATTTGCATGTAGGACATGCGTCATGTTAATGCAATATGAAGTTTAGCAATCCTTGTTAACTCCAAGGTCCCGTACAAGTCTCTTCACGTTCACTATAACAAAAGATTTTTTTTTTTTTTTTTTTTTTTTTTTTTTTTCACACTTGACAAAAATCAACTACTAAAGAGCAAAATTCTCATACAAGTAAACGTGACTAGTGTGTAATGTTACTAAAATAATTCCAAACCCAATAGACAAGTGCTTGCCTTCGACCAGTTTTAACTCAGTTTGCTCAGCATCACGCTTTGTAACGAGGATATTCACTAGACCTGTCAAATGGGTTGGGTCGGATCGAAATGGATCAAGTCAAAATTGACCTAGCCCATTTAATATATTTATTAAAAGGGTCAATTGACCCAACACTCTTCATGTATGGATCAATCCATTAAACCCATCTAAAACATGAAATTTTGAAAAATGAGAAAACTGCATATGAAGCTAAATAGAAACCACATACGGAAATAGTTTTATTACATAGAAACTAAATATGATAACAGTTTTATCTTATATTTGCAAACCGCATACAATAATACAGTAAATAAGATGGATAAAACATCATCAAACACATAATAAAAACTGCATAAAGTAATTGTTTTCACTAAAATAATTCTAAATGTCATGAAAACAACAATGTTGCAAAAACTACACCAAATAAGTTTTAAAACTAACAAGCAAATGATACTAATAATGCATCAAATTACATGTTATTTTAAATCTAAATTCTAAAGCAACCAAATCATAACCTTCTCAGCTTCACACGCACCCTTGGATCTTCTTCTAACGCCTGCAAAACAAATAAACATTTGTCAATTACTATCCCGAGGGCAACAATTAACATTCTGTGAACAAATATATTTTTGGCTAACAATTAGCATTTCCACCTAAATATATTTGGCTAACAATTAGCATTTCCACCTAAATATATTTGGCTAACAATTAGCATTCTGTGAACAAATATATCCAACAAATTGCACAAATGGCTCTGTTTATTGGCCAGTAATGTATGTGAATATTCACCATATCTCACTAATTGTATGTTCAACTAAGCCCATATCCACAATTGTGAGCATACAAAATATTAACCATGACAATAGGCTATTTAAGTGTGTGTGTGTGTCTCTATTTATTTCTTAACTGAACAAACAAGAAGATGGTGATTTTATCCTAAAACATGCAACTCTGAACCAAAAGAACATAATTAAGTCACAGGTGTAGCATCTCTACCCTCTCTATGTAGGCATAATTAAATTGCATTATCAGTTACAAGTACCATTAGCAAGTTATTATAGTGCATTATAGGTTGCCTGGGATTCCTCCTTTTATTCTTCTTACTACATTTCATCGCATTCTCTGATCCAAGAATATTTTTCCAAGACAAGCAAAATAACAAGTAATTTGGCATAACAGACAAAATACATGACAGATAATTTGTGTAAAGTTAATTATTAGCTTCCCATATATACAGAACATTCATTCCTTATTGCGCACAGTTAAGCTGCTCCAAAAAAACCCATTCATGTAAATACCACACACAATATAACCAGTATAACTAGAATAAATACATCTCCGTGGCACTAAAATAGCCTCAATGCATACGTAAAACACTCATCATCAACAAAAATTAAACAAAAATCATTTTTCTTAAAAAGCAAAAATGAGTAATTGATACAATGCATGATGGAACTAAATTTAATAGAATTAATTAGCAAATATTTGATTTGAGAAAGCAACCCTTCAAATTGTTAACAGTTTAAAAAGTTCATCCATTAGTATCAGGATCAGTCGTACTAAAAACTTTAATGTCAAAGTAGGCAAGGCCATCTGGAACTCACATTTTGTAACACCCCGCGAATTCTATAACTGTGAAATTCACAAATTAAAGTATAATTAATTTCAAATCAAAGAACTAAGGGAAACGGGATACGCCATTGTGTTCGCCTCGGAAAAATACGCGAAATAGAGTCCGAGTTTTCGAAAAACGGAGTCCGTATGAAGAAGATATGGCCTTCGGAAGTTTCTGAATTAAGTTTAAAATTCGAACAGAATAAAACAGCTCAGAAAAATTCCAAAATCGGGCCCAATTGGCCAGGGCGGGAAAAGTCCCGCCTAATGCGCCCAAGTCGACTGGGCTGTCGACCTGGTCTAGCCAGGTCGACAGGGCTGTCGACAGGGCTGTCGACCTGGTCCAGAGCCAGGTCGAACCCAGCCCAACCTGGCTGGCCTATTCTATGTTGGTCGATTTTCTGTAGTCTGCTTTGTCATTAGAGCTAGGTGACAGGCTCTAATTGGTCTCTCTCTCGAATGAATGGCTACGATCAATCCAAGCAACATCAATGGTCCTAATCAGTTCATAAACCCTATAAAAATGACCCTAGACTCAACCTAATCTATTCATTCAAAAATAAGAACAAAGCCGCCATGTTGCTGAGGAACGACTAAGAGTAGCCACCAATTGGAGAGAGGATTAGGAGGCAAATTCTAAAAGCATAAAGCAACTTAATCAAATCAAATCGCATCTCCAAATCCCTAAATTGGAGAATTCGCCACACCATTGTAAGTAGAGTATTATTTTGGTATGAACAAATAATTGTGTTGGTTTGTATACTTGATTTGTGGCGATAAAGTAATTCATATTTGTGCGTTACTATGATTCTTATCAATTTGGAATATTGTATACGTTTGGATATTCTCGAATTATGTTATTCATTATAAAAAACTACATGCTTGCGGTAGTTTTATGCAAGTATACGTTTGGAATATTCGCAAATTATGTAATCCATGTTGAAGCTACATGTATGTAGTTGATTAATTGAAATTCATGCAAGTTTGGGGTTTTGCTACTATGCTATCATAATGTATATTTTTGTACAAAAATCATTTTGTGCGTAATTGGAACAAATTTGGGTTATTATAGTTCATATGAAACTATGTTGAAATTTTGGCACCATGATCTATGTATTAAGCCATGCTTTTGTACTAGAAAACCTATTTGCAAACTTGTGAATATGGCCAGGCTATGATTGATGTTTTGCATAATTGAAATCCATGTTAGGTCTATATTGTTAACAAGAATTATATGATGACATATATGGTACATAGCTAGGTTAGATTCAAAAATCCCTTTTGCAAGTTTGCATGACTAAAGTAAAAATCATGATTTCATGTTAGAAATATTTATGCCATGGTTTTGTGAATAGATTTAAAATCATGATTAAGTTGAACTATACTTTTGTGTTAGTAACAAAAGTAAGCACCCTTGTAAACATGTAGTAATCTTATGAACATGATTTGCTTATGTTTGACATTATGCCTGAATAAAAATATAGATTTATGTTGTAGTTAAGCCTATGTGTCGATAGTGATATTCTTAAACTTAACTACAAGTTTACATGGTTTGATTCATGTCACTTATGCTTTATGACCAAAGTATATGTTACTACTATGCAAGTACACCAGTTTCTATTTTATAGTTCCAACGTCACATTGCAAGTTCATGCGTTCACATTCCCCTTTTTTGTGTATGTAATCACGCTTTAAGCCTCCCCTTTTCGCATGGCTAAGTTGGGCTTAAAAGGGCTAAGCCCAACATATATAAAATAAACGGACGTGTTAAACGGGGGAAAATAACGTTGGGTTAAATTAATTAATAAATGAAAACATAAAGTAGAAGGGCCCAAATTCAAGTATGGGTTGGGCCCATGATTGGTGTAACCTTTACACCATTAACTTAATAATGGGCCGCAAATATTTACATATAAGAAAATAAAGAAGAAAGACAAAATATGTAAATGTAGAACATACGATGTGTTTAACCCGAGGTTGGATTGAGTTGTGATGTAAACCTGCCCGGAACCGCCCGGCTGTCCAGTAGTCACAACAATACCTATCCAATGTGGGAGGTTAAACATGGAGCCCAATAAGGACCCGAGGTTAGACTGAGTTGTGGCGTAAGACTGCCCGGAACCAACCGGCAACAGGCAGCCACAACAATACCTGTCTAATGTGAGAGGTCAAGGCTTTAATAAGACAATTAAGGCTGAGTCAGGATTGTTAGGATTAAGTGAACTAAAGACTTAATCAAAATGGGACATGCTAAACTAAACGGACTGGTGGGGGTTAGGTTAGAAAACACTTAACCAACTTAGCATGTTGGCTAGAGATAGAAAACCTAGTAACGGGGGACCCTTTTCAGCAGTAACCCTAGAAGGTGTATCATGATACCCTGAAACTAGGCAGGGTGGGGCACGATTACTGGGCTGATTGTAAGAGGTCAAATCGACGGCGGTGGTGTAGTAGTGTAGGTTCTAACGGGGTGCGGGCGTGCACACACTCCGGCGCAGAAAAATAAGGCACTGGACACCAGTAGCATACCTGTGCACTCTAGGATTGTGTCGGGCCGCCACCATAGGACTTGATACACCTCATGGTGGGACCAACATAGGTAACTACAACATCGGGGGCCGTAGGACACATGTAACTATGCGAGTAGGAGCCGATCATCATAGAATGGATCACATCACCCTGATTATGGGGTGCCAGTTGGAAACTAGTTTATATGGGTTCAGAGATTAACATGGGGTACGATAGTATATTCGACCCTGGACAACTTAACCAAGTTATAGTGCTTTCCCACTTCTTGTTTATACTTATCATACCCAGTTCTTTATTCATAGACAGAATAGTACTAGACTTACTCAGGCTTTATGTCTGACTCTACTTTTCTTTCGTCTTCTTTTCTTCCGTCCCCCCCCCCCCCCCCCAGGTCCACAGGGAGGGAACACTGCAGCTTGACCAGCCTTAACATCCAGCTTGAAGAGGAGAAATGTATTGCTTGGACCTTTTCTTTTTGAACTATGGCTTTGGACAACCACTATGGGGCTTTTGCAGTTTTATCTATGTTTTCTTTATGCTTCTTTAAATAATGTAATCAAGACAGATTATGAAAGTGTTATGTTTTTGGAAAAGATGTAAGACAATTATGGTGATGTTATTGTAACACGTATTTGCTTTTATGAAATAAAAGTTGTTGTTTTTCCGCTGTTTACAAATATGTGTTCTTATATCTGTCTTGTATATCTGTGACTTATACTTATAAACCTCCACCAAAATTAGGGCATTCCCTTTGAGAGTGACTCTAACGGAGGTGGGGTGTTTCACTTGGTATCAGAGCATAGGTTTACCAGATAAGATAAAAAGTTTTGAAAAATTATTTTCAAAAAGGAAATTTAAAGAAGCATTTTTAAAAGAAAAATATTATTTTATTTTAAAAGGCAAAGTCCACTCCCCAAAGCCATAGGTACTATCTCTTATCCTTCGTTTTGAATCTATCCTTTTTGTTTCAGCATGTCCGAAGATCTTAACTTGCCAGAAGGGGTGTTAATACCTGGTTGGTTTAGACGGTTCTTAGAAGCAAGAGCCACTCAGCCAGGTCCTACCGTTCCTCCTCCCCCAGCTGCCGGAAATCATCCAGCTGCAGCGGCACTTTTTCCTCCACCTCCTCCTCGGGGAAACACTTTTGCTAAGATATGTAAAGATTTTAAAGCTATGGGAGGAAAGGATTTCCATGGAACTGAGTCTTTCGTGGCAGCTAGAAATTGGCTGAAAGAAACGGAGGACCTATTCATCGTCTTTGAGGTAGAGGATAGACAAAAAGTACAATTGGCAGTGTGGCTATTGAAGGGCGAGGCTTCTTACTGGTGGGAAGTCACTAATGCTGAAAGACCAGTGGAGACATGGGAGGACTTTAGGGCAAGGTTTGAGACTAAATTTCTCTCAGATGCGGAAAGAAGTTTGCAGTTGGAAAAATTCTTATTTCTTAAGCAAGGGGACAAGACAGTCAGAGAGTATGTGAATCAGTTTGATGAGCTGGCTAGGTTTGGGCTTGACCTAGTCAACACCCCGCACAAGAAGGCTCTCCGTTTCGTCAAAGGGTTGAATGAGCCATTACACAGTTTGGCCATGACCCATATACCCATGGGAGCCACGTATGAAAGATTGGTGCAAATGGCATTGCTGAATGAAGAGGATAAGAGCAAGAAGGAGACGAAGGCGGAAAATTCTCAAGGGAAGAAAGAGGGTTTGCAGCCCAAGAAGACAGACTTTAAGAAGGGCGGGAAAGGCAACAAAGAGAAGAGGAAGTGCAATTTCTGTGGCAAAGTGGGGCACTTAGTAAAGGACTGCCGGAAAAAGAAGGCCAAGGAGAATGGTGGGTGCTTTTCTTGCGGTGAGACAGGCCACAGGGCTAAGGACTGCCCAAAGAAACGAGGACAGGGGCAGAGGGCTGGATCCACCCCAGGGGCACAGGTTCATGTGCTGGAAGCGCCACCTCTGCAACAGCGAGGTATAAATACTTCTGTAGAAAGTGTAGTTTATCTTTATGATCACCCCGTTCGCACTTTATTTGATTCTGGCGCATCACACTCCTTTATCTCGTCTGCTTTAGTAGAATCTCTGCACCTAAAAACTAGTATGGTAGAGGACCCCTTAATTGTTTCAAACCCAATTGGGGGCCCAGCTCATTTGTCTATGATTTGTTTGGGATTGAAAATTTCTATTCTAAGTGTAGAATTTCAATGTAGTGCCTTTGTTTTGGGCTTTTCGGGTTATGGTTAATTTTGGGTATGGATTGGCTATCCAGTAATGGGGCCATCCTTGATTGTGAGAAAAGGGTTGTTAGGCTCCTAACCCAGCTCGGTAATACTTTGGAAATTTCTTGTAATCCCTCATACGCGGTTATGCTTAGTTACCTTGAATCGCTAGATGCCTCTGTTGAAAATTTGCAATCAGTTAAAGTGGTCCGGGAATATCCGGATGTCTTCGAAGAGGTGAAGGGCTTGCCTCCGAAGCGGGAAATAGACTTCCGCATATATCTTGTAGATAATGCAAAGCCCGTTGCGTTGCCCGTTAGACACATGGCTCCACGAGAAAGGAAAGAGCTCAGTAAACAGATTAAAGAGCTTCTAGAAAAGGGGTTCATTAGGAGGAGCATTTCAGAATGGGGCGCTCCAGTGGTGTTCGCTACAAAGGCGGATGGTTCACTCCGTCTATGTGTTGACTATAGGGAGCTCAACAAGCTAACGAAAAAGAATAGGCACCCTCTCCCTAGAATTGACGATTTATTTGACCAGCTTGTAGGAGCGTCTGTTTTCTCCCAACTCGATTTAGCAACCGGTTTTCATCAGCTAAGGGTGGCTGAAGATAACATCGATAAAACGACATTCAGAACCCCAGACGGCTTCTTTGAATGGCTTGTCATGCCTTTCGGCTTGACAAATGCACCTGCTTACTTCGTGGACCTGATGAGTAGGGTATTTAGAGATTTCCTCAACAAATTCGTAGTGGTCTTCGTAGATGATATCCTTATCTTCTCAAAGAGTGAAGAGGAACATGCTCAGCACTTAAGGGCAATCTTGGAAACTTTGCGAGTCCATCAACTAAGAGCCAAATTCTCCAAATGCCACTTTTGGAGAGAAGAGGTGAGGTTCCTTGGGCACATAGTATCCAAACAAGGGTTAGCAGTGGACCCTGCTAAGGTAGTGGCGGTACAGGATTGGAAGACACCAAGGAATGCAACTGAGGTCCGAAGCTTTCTAGGACTAGCAGGTTTCTATCGAAAGTTCATAAGGGATTTTGCGAAAATCTCAGCTCCGCTCACGAAATTGACTAAGAAGAATCTAGTGTTTAATTGGGACTTGGATTGCGAGTTTGCTTTCCAACGACTGAAAAGGGCTCTCACAACAGCCCCAGTTTTGACGCTGCCAGATAGGAGCAAGATGTTCACTGTTTATACGGATGCATGTGGGACAGGGCTAGGTGCCGTCTTAATGCAAGAAGGAAGGGTAGTAGCTTATGGCGGGAGGCAGTTGAAGGTGCACGAAAAGAACTACCCAACCCACGATCTTGAGTTAGCCGCCATCGTCTTTGCACTCAAGTCTTGGCGACACTATCTCCTAGGTGAGAAGTTCGAACTTTACACTGACCATAAATCGTTGAAATATCTTTTCTCGCAGAAGGATCTTAACTTGAGGCAACAAAGATGGATGGAGTTTCTTGCCTCGTACGATTTCGAAATCTCCTACACTCCGGGCAAAGGCAACGTAGTGGCAGACGCGTTGAGCCGAAAGAAATTGACCCTAAGCCCGTTGTTTGTTGAAAGACAAAGCCTAGAGTTCATAGCCAGCTTTGACTTTAGGCCTTCCTCCGATTTCGTACCAGGCTTGCTAGCATCTCTCGAAGTGTGCCCAACTTTAGTGGATTCGGTAGGGGCAGCACAACGCGAAGACCCTCAGTTTGTGGAAACAATTGATAGGCTAATTAGGGGTGAGACTTCAAGTCACCTCAACAGATACTCCATCGACGATAAGGGTTTGCTAAGGCGAGACGGAAGACTATGCGTCCCACAGACAAAAGATTTAGTAAAGAAGGTTCTCGAGGAAGCACATCACTCCAAGATGACGATACATCCAGGCGGAGATAAAATGTACAAAGATATAAAAAGGACTTTCTTCTGGAACGGCATGAAAAAGGACGTGGCAGAATTCGTTTCTAAGTGCATGGTGTGCCAACAGGTTAAGGCGGAACAGAAAAAGCCTGGCGGACTGCTACATCCTCTGGAGGTCCCGCAGTGGAAGTGGGATAGCATCTCAATGGACTTCATCGATGGGCTGCCTAGGTCTAGGAGAGGCAACACTAGCATTTGGGTAATAGTGGATAGGCTTACTAAAAGCGCCCACTTTTTACCTGTCAAAAGTAAAAGAACTGCCTCAACCCTAGCATCACTTTACCTCAAAGAAATCGTTCGACTCCATGGAATACCATCTAGCATTGTTAGTGACCGAGACCCCATCTTCACCAGTGAGTTTTGGCGGAGTCTGCAAGAAGCAGTAGGAACGCAGTTATGCTTGAGCACAGCCTATCATCCCCAAACCGACGGCCAAACAGAGAGAGTGAACAGAGTTTTGGAAGACCTTTTAAGGCTATGCGTCCTTGACTTCGGAGGGACTTGGGAAGACCACCTTCCTTTGGTGGAATTTGCCTACAACAACAGCTATCAAGCAACCATCGGAATGGCGCCCTTCGAAGCTTTATATGGAAGACCGTGCCGATCGCCCACTTGTTGGTGGGAGTCTACTGATAAGCTCATACTTGGACCAGATATGATCCGAGAGACTTCAGAGAAAGTAGACTTAATACGAAGAAGGATGAAGACGGCCCAAGACAGACAAAAGTCCTATGTCGACAAGAGAAGGACCGACCTTGAATTTGAGGTTGGAGATAGAGTTTTTCTCAAAGTATCACCACTAAGAAACGTTGTTCGTTTTGGAACCACAGGAAAACTGGCACCAAGGTTCGTAGGGCCATTCCCTATCATCGAGAAAATTGGGAAAATGGCCTATAGATTAGAGCTACCCGAGAAGTTGGCTGGAGTCCACAACGTTTTTCACGTTTCACATCTCCGAAAATGTCTACATGAGTCTGCTGAGGTGGTAGAGCCAAATGTCCTAGAAGAGGCCGAAGTGGAACGCGAAGCAACCATAAGAAAAGTTCCAACCCGCATCTTAGGAACGGAAGTGAAGAAGCTACGCAACCGCGAAGTCAAGCTCGTCAAAGTTCAGTGGAGCGACGCCGAGGGAGACGCGACTTGGGAAACTGAAGCTAGAATCTGTACGGCCTAGCCTTTTCTGTTCGAGGGTACATCCTTGATCTTTCCTTTTCCTTAAGTTGCGCTTTTATCTATCTTTTTAGGTATATTTCCTCGACCTTATCTTTTAGGTAGAAACCCTTTGGATGGAAGCATGTAATTGAAACATGTTATGGATGATGGTTGCAAGTGGTTGCAAGTGATTGCTAGTGGTTGCTCGTGGTTGCATATACACACACAATCTAGGTTTTAGATCGGCTCAGTCACTTCATATTGCATATGCATATATGTTTGCATTCGTATGTGGTTGAACTCTAATGTGTTGTCATATGGATGTTGCATTTGTATGAATGATTGTGCACTCATGTAGAATCAAGAATAGGAAAATTTGCATACATAATTGGATTCATGGCACTTACATAATTCGCATTAAGGAGGTCAACTGAATCAGTAGACCGCCTGATTTTGCATTAGATAAGTACATGTACACACACACTTCGCATATGATCATGAAGCATTAGAAGTCTTTTAAGGACAATGGATGCTCGTGTTTGATGGGTGAGTAGATGGATGATTGGATGTTAGGATATACATTCCTCCTAACTTGAAGATTTCGGGAACGAAATCCTTTTAAGTAGGGGAGAATGTAACACCCCGCGAATTCTATAACTGTGAAATTCACAAATTAAAGTATAATTAATTTCAAATCAAAGAACTAAGGGAAACGGGATACGCCATTGCGTTCGTCTCGGAAAAATACGCGAAATAGAGTCCGAGTTTTCGAAAAACGGAGTCCGTATGAAGAAGATATGGCCTTCGGAAGTTTCTGAATTAAGTTTAAAATTCGAACAGAATAAAACAGCTCAGAAAAATTCCAAAATCGGGCCCAATTGGCCAGGGCGGGAAAAGTCCCGCCTAATGCGCCCAAGTCGACTGGGCTGTCGACCTGGTCTAGCCAGGTCGACAGGGCTGTCGACAGGGCTGTCGACCTGGTCCAGAGCCAGGTCGAACCCAGCCCAACCTGGCTGGCCTATTCTATGTTGGTCGATTTTCTGTAGTCTGCTTTGTCATTAGGGCTAGGTGGCAGGCTCTAATTGGTCTCTCTCTCGAATGAATGGCTACGATCAATCCAAGCAACATCAATGGTCCTAATCAGTTCATAAACCCTATAAAAATGACCCTAGACTCAACCTAATCTATTCATTCAAAAATAAGAACAAAGCCGCCATGTTGCTGAGGAACGACTAAGAGTAGCCACCAATTGGAGAGAGGATTAGGAGGCAAATTCTAAAAGCATAAAGCAACTTAATCAAATCAAATCGCATCTCCAAATCCCTAAATTGGAGAATTCGCCACACCATTGTAAGTAGAGTATTATTTTGGTATGAACAAATAATTGTGTTGGTTTGTATACTTGATTTGTGGCGATAAAGTAATTCATATTTGTGCGTTACTATGATTCTTATCAATTTGGAATATTGTATACGTTTGGATATTCTCGAATTATGTTATTCATTATAAAAAACTACATGCTTGCGGTAGTTTTATGCAAGTATACGTTTGGAATATTCGCAAATTATGTAATCCATGTTGAAGCTACATGTATGTAGTTGATTAATTGAAATTCATGCAAGTTTGGGGTTTTGCTACTATGCTATCATAATGTATATTTTTGTACAAAAATCATTTTGTGCGTAATTGGAACAAATTTGGGTTATTATAGTTCATATGAAACTATGTTGAAATTTTGGCACCATGATCTATGTATTAAGCCATGCTTTTGTACTAGAAAACCTATTTGCAAACTTGTGAATATGGCCAGGCTATGATTGATGTTTTGCATAATTGAAATCCATGTTAGGTCTATATTGTTAACAAGAATTATATGATGACATATATGGTACATAGCTAGGTTAGATTCAAAAATCCCTTTTGCAAGTTTGCATGACTAAAGTAAAAATCATGATTTCATGTTAGAAATATTTATGCCATGGTTTTGTGAATAGATTTAAAATCATGATTAAGTTGAACTATACTTTTGTGTTAGTAACAAAAGTAAGCACCCTTGTAAACATGTAGTAATCTTATGAACATGATTTTCTTATGTTTGACATTATGCCTGAATAAAAATATAGATTTATGTTGTAGTTAAGCCTATGTGTCGATAGTGATATTCTTAAACTTAACTACAAGTTTACATGGTTTGATTCATGTCACTTATGCTTTATGACCAAAGTATATGTTACTACTATGCAAGTACACCAGTTTCTATTTTATAGTTCCAACGTCACATTGCAAGTTCATGCGTTCACATTCCCCTTTTTTGTGTATGTAATCACGCTTTAAGCCTCCCCTTTTCGCATGGCTAAGTTGGGCTTAAAAGGGCTAAGCCCAACATATATAAAATAAACGGACGTGTTAAACGGGGGAAAATAACGTTGGGTTAAATTAATTAATAAATGAAAACATAAAGTAGAAGGGCCCAAATTCAAGTATGGGTTGGGCCCATGATTGGTGTAACCTTTACACCATTAACTTAATAATGGGCCGCAAATATTTACATATAAGAAAATAAAGAAGAAAGACAAAATATGTAAATGTAGAACATACGATGTGTTTAACCCGAGGTTGGATTGAGTTGTGATGTAAACCTGCCCGGAACCGCCCGGCTGTCCAGTAGTCACAACAATACCTATCCAATGTGGGAGGTTAAACATGGAGCCCAATAAGGACCCGAGGTTAGACTGAGTTGTGGCGTAAGACTGCCCGGAACCAACCGGCAACAGGCAGCCACAACAATACCTGTCTAATGTGAGAGGTCAAGGCTTTAATAAGACAATTAAGGCTGAGTCAGGATTGTTAGGATTAAGTGAACTAAAGACTTAATCAAAATGGGACATGCTAAACTAAACGGACTGGTGGGGGTTAGGTTAGAAAACACTTAACCAACTTAGCATGTTGGCTAGAGATAGAAAACCTAGTAACGGGGGACCCTTTTCAGCAGTAACCCTAGAAGGTGTATCATGATACCCTGAAACTAGGCAGGGTGGGGCACGATTACTGGGCTGATTGTAAGAGGTCAAATCGACGGCGGTGGTGTAGTAGTGTAGGTTCTAACGGGGTGCGGGCGTGCACACACTCCGGCGCAGAAAAATAAGGCACTGGACACCAGTAGCATACCTGTGCACTCTAGGATTGTGTCGGGCCGCCACCATAGGACTTGATACACCTCATGGTGGGACCAACATAGGTAACTACAACATCGGGGGCCGTAGGACACATGTAACTATGCGAGTAGGAGCCGATCATCATAGAATGGATCACATCACCCTGATTATGGGGTGCCAGTTGGAAACTAGTTTATATGGGTTCAGAGTTTAACATGGGGTACGATAGTATATTCGACCCTGGACAACTTAACCAAGTTATAGTGCTTTCCCACTTCTTGTTTATACTTATCATACCCAGTTCTTTATTCATAGACAGAATAGTACTAGACTTACTCAGGCTTTATGTCTGACTCTACTTTTCTTTCGTCTTCTTTTCTTCCGTCCCCCCCCCCCCCCAGGTCCACAGGGAGGGAACACTGCAGCTTGACCAGCCTTAACATCCAGCTTGAAGAGGAGAAATGTATTGCTTGGACCTTTTCTTTTTGAACTATGGCTTTGGACAACCACTATGGGGCTTTTGCAGTTTTATCTATGTTTTCTTTATGCTTCTTTAAATAATGTAATCAAGACAGATTATGAAAGTGTTATGTTTTTGGAAAAGATGTAAGACAATTATGGTGATGTTATTGTAACACGTATTTGCTTTTATGAAATAAAAGTTGTTGTTTTTCCGCTGTTTACAAATATGTGTTCTTATATCTGTCTTGTATATCTGTGACTTATACTTATAAACCTCCACCAAAATTAGGGCATTCCCTTTGAGAGTGACTCTAACGGAGGTGGGGTGTTTCACTTGGTATCAGAGCATAGGTTTACCAGATAAGATAAAAAGTTTTGAAAAATTATTTTCAAAAAGGAAATTTAAAGAAGCATTTTTAAAAGAAAAATATTATTTTATTTTAAAAGGCAAAGTCCACTCCCCAAAGCCATAGGTACTATCTCTTATCCTTCGTTTTGAATCTATCCTTTTTGTTTCAGCATGTCCGAAGATCTTAACTTGCCAGAAGGGGTGCTAATACCTGGTTGGTTTAGACGGTTCTTAGAAGCAAGAGCCACTCAGCCAGGTCCTACCGTTCCTCCTCCCCCAGCTGCCGGAAATCATCCAGCTGCAGCGGCACTTTTTCCTCCACCTCCTCCTCGGGGAAACACTTTTGCTAAGATATGTAAAGATTTTAAAGCTATGGGAGGAAAGGATTTCCATGGAACTGAGTCCTTCGTGGCAGCTAGAAATTGGCTGAAAGAAACGGAGGACCTATTCATCGTCTTTGAGGTAGAGGATAGACAAAAAGTACAATTGGCAGTGTGGCTATTGAAGGGCGAGGCTTCCTACTGGTGGGAAGTCACTAATGCTGAAAGACCAGTGGAGACATGGGAGGACTTTAGGGCAAGGTTTGAGACTAAATTTCTCTCAGATGCGGAAAGAAGTTTGCAGTTGGAAAAATTCTTATTTCTTAAGCAAGGGGACAAGACTGTCAGAGAGTATGTGAATCAGTTTGATGAGCTGGCTAGGTTTGGGCTTGACCTAGTCAACACCCCGCACAAGAAGGCTCTCCGTTTCGTCAAAGGGTTGAATGAGCCATTACACAGTTTGGCCATGACCCATATACCCATGGGAGCCACGTATGAAAGATTGGTGCAAATGGCATTGCTGAATGAAGAGGATAAGAGCAAGAAGGAGACGAAGGCAGAAAATTCTCAAGGGAAGAAAGAGGGTTTGCAGCCCAAGAAGACAGACTTTAAGAAGGGCGGGAAAGGCAACAAAGAGAAGAGGAAGTGCAATTTCTGTGGCAAAGTGGGGCACTTAGTAAAGGACTGCCGGAAAAAGAAGGCCAAGGAGAATGGTGGGTGCTTTTCTTGCGGTGAGACAGGCCACAGGGCTAAGGACTGCCCAAAGAAACGAGGACAGGGGCAGAGGGCTGGATCCACCCCAGGGGCACAGGTTCATGTGCTGGAAGCGCCACCTCTGCAACAGCGAGGTATAAATACTTCTGTAGAAAGTGTAGTTTATCTTTATGATCACCCCGTTCGCACTTTATTTGATTCTGGCGCATCACACTCCTTTATCTCGTCTGCTTTAGTAGAATCTCTGCACCTAAAAACTAGTATGGTAGAGGACCCCTTAATTGTTTCAAACCCAATTGGGGGCCCAGCTCATTTGTCTATGATTTGTTTGGGATTGAAAATTTCTATTCTAAGTGTAGAATTTCAATGTAGTGCCTTTGTTTTGGGCTTTTCGGGTTATGGTTAATTTTGGGTATGGATTGGCTATCCAGTAATGGGGCCATCCTTGATTGTGAGAAAAGGGTTGTTAGGCTCCTAACCCAGCTCGGTAATACTTTGGAAATTTCTTGTAATCCCTCATACGCGGTTATGCTTAGTTACCTTGAATCGCTAGATGCCTCTGTTGAAAATTTGCAATCAGTTAAAGTGGTCCGGGAATATCCGGATGTCTTCGAAGAGGTGAAGGGCTTGCCTCCGAAGCGGGAAATAGACTTCCGCATATATCTTGTAGATAATGCAAAGCCCGTTGCGTTGCCCGTTAGACACATGGCTCCACGAGAAAGGAAAGAGCTCAGTAAACAGATTAAAGAGCTTCTAGAAAAGGGGTTCATTAGGAGGAGCATTTCAGAATGGGGCGCTCCAGTGGTGTTCGCTACAAAGGCGGATGGTTCACTCCGTCTATGTGTTGACTATAGGGAGCTCAACAAGCTAACGAAAAAGAATAGGCACCCTCTCCCTAGAATTGACGATTTATTTGACCAGCTTGTAGGAGCGTCTGTTTTCTCCCAACTCGATTTAGCAACCGGTTTTCATCAGCTAAGGGTGGCTGAAGATAACATCGATAAAACGACATTCAGAACCCCAGACGGCTTCTTTGAATGGCTTGTCATGCCTTTCGGCTTGACAAATGCACCTGCTTACTTCGTGGACCTGATGAGTAGGGTATTTAGAGATTTCCTCAACAAATTCGTAGTGGTCTTCGTAGATGATATCCTTATCTTCTCAAAGAGTGAAGAGGAACATGCTCAGCACTTAAGGGCAATCTTGGAAACTTTGCGAGTCCATCAACTAAGAGCCAAATTCTCCAAATGCCACTTTTGGAGAGAAGAGGTGAGGTTCCTTGGGCACATAGTATCCAAACAAGGGTTAGCAGTGGACCCTGCTAAGGTAGTGGCGGTACAGGATTGGAAGACACCAAGGAATGCAACTGAGGTCCGAAGCTTTCTAGGACTAGCAGGTTTCTATCGAAAGTTCATAAGGGATTTTGCGAAAATCTCAGCTCCGCTCACGAAATTGACTAAGAAGAATCTAGTGTTTAATTGGGACTTGGATTGCGAGTTTGCTTTCCAACGACTGAAAAGGGCTCTTACAACAGCCCCAGTTTTGACGCTGCCAGATGGGAGCAAGATGTTCACTGTTTATACGGATGCATGTGGGACAGGGCTAGGTGCCGTCTTAATGCAAGAAGGAAGGGTAGTAGCTTATGGCGGGAGGCAGTTGAAGGTGCACGAAAAGAACTACCCAACCCACGATCTTGAGTTAGCCGCCATCGTCTTTGCACTCAAGTCTTGGCGACACTATCTCCTAGGTGAGAAGTTCGAACTTTACACTGACCATAAATCGTTGAAATATCTTTTCTCGCAGAAGGATCTTAACTTGAGGCAACAAAGATGGATGGAGTTTCTTGCCTCGTACGATTTCGAAATCTCCTACACTCCGGGCAAAGGCAACGTAGTGGCAGACGCGTTGAGCCGAAAGAAATTGACCCTAAGCCCGTTGTTTGTTGAAAGACAAAGCCTAGAGTTCATAGCCAGCTTTGACTTTAGGCCTTCCTCCGATTTCGTACCAGGCTTGCTAGCATCTCTCGAAGTGTGCCCAACTTTAGTGGATTCGGTAGGGGCAGCACAACGCGAAGACCCTCAGTTTATGGAAACAATTGATAGGCTAATTAGGGGTGAGACTTCAAGTCACCTCAACAGATACTCCATCGACGATAAGGGTTTGCTAAGGCGAGACGGAAGACTATGCGTCCCACAGACAAAAGATTTAGTAAAGAAGGTTCTCGAGGAAGCACATCACTCCAAGATGACGATACATCCAGGCGGAGATAAAATGTACAAAGATATAAAAAGGACTTTCTTCTGGAACGGCATGAAAAAGGACGTGGCAGAATTCGTTTCTAAGTGCATGGTGTGCCAACAGGTTAAGGCGGAACAGAAAAAGCCTGGCGGACTGCTACATCCTCTGGAGGTCCCGCAGTGGAAGTGGGATAGCATCTCAATGGACTTCATCGATGGGCTGCCTAGGTCTAGGAGAGGCAACACTAGCATTTGGGTAATAGTGGATAGGCTTACTAAAAGCGCCCACTTTTTACCTGTCAAAAGTAAAAGAACTGCCTCAACCCTAGCATCACTTTACCTCAAAGAAATCGTTCGACTCCATGGAATACCATCTAGCATTGTTAGTGACAGAGACCCCATCTTCACCAGTGAGTTTTGGCGGAGTCTGCAAGAAGCAGTAGGAACGCAGTTATGCTTGAGCACAGCCTATCATCCCCAAACCGACGGCCAAACAGAGAGAGTGAACAGAGTTTTGGAAGACCTTTTAAGGCTATGCGTCCTTGACTTCGGAGGGACTTGGGAAGACCACCTTCCTTTGGTGGAATTTGCCTACAACAACAGCTATCAAGCAACCATCAGAATGGCGCCCTTCGAAGCTTTATATGGAAGACCGTGCCGATCGCCCACTTGTTGGTGGGAGTCTACTGATAAGCTCATACTTGGACCAGATATGATCCGAGAGACTTCAGAGAAAGTAGACTTAATACGAAGAAGGATGAAGACGGCCCAAGACAGACAAAAGTCCTATGCCGACAAGAGAAGGACCGACCTTGAATTTGAGGTTGGAGATAGAGTTTTTCTCAAAGTATCACCACTAAGAAACGTTGTTCGTTTTGGAACCACAGGAAAACTGGCACCAAGGTTCGTAGGGCCATTCCCTATCATCGAGAAAATTGGGAAAATGGCCTATAGATTAGAGCTACCCGAGAAGTTGGCTGGAGTCCACAACGTTTTTCACGTTTCACATCTCCGAAAATGTCTACATGAGTCTGCTGAGGTGGTAGAGCCAAATGTCCTAGAAGAGGCCGAAGTGGAACGCGAAGCAACCATAAGAAAAGTTCCAACCCGCATCTTAGGAACGGAAGTGAAGAAGCTACGCAACCGCGAAGTCAAGCTCGTCAAAGTTCAGTGGAGCGACGCCGAGGGAGACGCGACTTGGGAAACTGAAGCTAGAATCCGTACGGCCTAGCCTTTTCTGTTCGAGGGTACATCCTTGATCTTTCCTTTTCCTTAAGTTGCGCTTTTATCTATCTTTTTAGGTATATTTCCTCGACCTTATCTTTTAGGTAGAAACCCTTTGGATGGAAGCATGTAATTGAAACATGTTATGGATGATGGTTGCAAGTGGTTGCAAGTGATTGCTAGTGGTTGCTCGTGGTTGCATATACACACACAATCTAGGTTTTAGATCGGCTCAGTCACTTCATATTGCATATGCATATATGTTTGCATTCGTATGTGGTTGAACTCTAATGTGTTGTCATATGGATGTTGCATTTGTATGAATGATTGTGCACTCATGTAGAATCAAGAATAGGAAAATTTGCATACATAATTGGATTCATGGCACTTACATAATTCGCATTAAGGAGGTCAACTGAATCAGTAGACCGCCTGATTTTGCATTAGATAAGTACATGTACACACACACTTCGCATATGATCATGAAGCATTAGAAGTCTTTTAAGGACAATGGATGCTCGTGTTTGATGGGTGAGTAGATGGATGATTGGATGTTAGGATATACATTCCTCCTAACTTGAAGATTTCGGGAACGAAATCCTTTTAAGTAGGGGAGAATGTAACACCCCGCGAATTCTATAACTGTGAAATTCACAAATTAAAGTATAATTAATTTCAAATCAAAGAACTAAGGGAAACGGGATACGCCATTGCGTTCGTCTCGGAAAAATACGCGAAATAGAGTCCGAGTTTTCGAAAAACGGAGTCCGTATGAAGAAGATATGGCCTTCGGAAGTTTCTGAATTAAGTTTAAAATTCGAACAGAATAAAACAGCTCAGAAAAATTCCAAAATCGGGCCCAATTGGCCAGGGCGGGAAAAGTCCCGCCTAATGCGCCCAAGTCGACTGGGCTGTCGACCTGGTCTAGCCAGGTCAACAGGGCTGTCGACAGGGCTGTCGACCTGGTCCAGAGCCAGGTCGAACCCAGCCCAACCTGGCTGGTCTATTCTATGTTGGTCGATTTTCTGTAGTCTGCTTTGTCATTAGGGCTAGGTGGCAGGCTCTAATTGGTCTCTCTCTCGAATGAATGGCTACGATCAATCCAAGCAACATCAATGGTCCTAATCAGTTCATAAACCCTATAAAAATGACCCTAGACTCAACCTAATCTATTCATTCAAAAATAAGAACAAAGCCGCCATGTTGCTGAGGAACGACTAAGAGTAGCCACCAATTGGAGAGAGGATTAGGAGGCAAATTCTAAAAGCATAAAGCAACTTAATCAAATCAAATCGCATCTCCAAATCCCTAAATTGGAGAATTCGCCACACCATTGTAAGTAGAGTATTATTTTGGTATGAACAAATAATTGTGTTGGTTTGTATACTTGATTTGTGGCGATAAAGTAATTCATATTTGTGCGTTACTACGATTCTTATCAATTTGGAATATTGTATACGTTTGGATATTCTCGAATTATGTTATTCATTATAAAAAACTACATGCTTGCGGTAGTTTTATGCAAGTATACGTTTGGAATATTCGCAAATTATGTAATCCATGTTGAAGCTACATGTATGTAGTTGATTAATTGAAATTCATGCAAGTTTGGGGTTTTGCTACTATGCTATCATAATGTATATTTTTGTACAAAAATCATTTTGTGCGTAATTGGAACAAATTTGGGTTATTATAGTTCATATGAAACTATGTTGAAATTTTGGCACCATGATCTATGTATTAAGCCATGCTTTTGTACTAGAAAACCTATTTGCAAACTTGTGAATATGGCCAGGCTATGATTGATGTTTTGCATAATTGAAATCCATGTTAGGTCTATATTGTTAACAAGAATTATATGATGACATATATGGTATATAGCTAGGTTAGATTCAAAAATCCCTTTTGCAAGTTTGCATGACTAAAGTAAAAAATCATGATTTCATGTTAGAAATATTTATGCCATGGTTTTGTGAATAGATTTAAAATCATGATTAAGTTGAACTATACTTTTGTGTTAGTAACAAAAGTAAGCACCCTTGTAAACATGTAGTAATCTTATGAACATGATTTGCTTATGTTTGACATTATGCCTGAATAAAAATATAGATTTATGTTGTAGTTAAGCCTATGTGTCGATAGTGATATTCTTAAACTTAACTACAAGTTTACATGGTTTGATTCATGTCACTTATGCTTTATGACCAAAGTATATGTTACTACTATGCAAGTACACCAGTTTCTATTTTATAGTTCCAACGTCACATTGCAAGTTCATGCGTTCACATTCCCCTTTTTTGTGTATGTAATCACGCTTTAAGCCTCCCCTTTTCGCATGGCTAAGTTGGGCTTAAAAGGGCTAAGCCCAACATATATAAAATAAACGGACGTGTTAAACGGGGGAAAATAACGTTGGGTTAAGTTAATTAATAAATGAAAACATAAAGTAGAAGGGCCCAAATTCAAGTATGGGTTGGGCCCATGATTGGTGTAACCTTTACACCATTAACTTAATAATGGGTCGCAAATATTTACATATAAGAAAATAAAGAAGAAAGACAAAATATGTAAATGTAGAACATACGATGTGTTTAACCCGAGGTTGGATTGAGTTGTAATGTAAACCTGCCCGGAACCGCCCGGCTGTCCAGTAGTCACAACAATACCTATCCAATGTGGGAGGTTAAACATGGAGCCCAATAAGGACCCGAGGTTAGACTGAGTTGTGGCGTAAGACTGCCCGGAACCAACCGGCAACAGGCAGCCACAACAATACCTGTCTAATGTGAGAGGTCAAGGCTTTAATAAGACAATTAAGGCTGAGTCAGGATTGTTAGGATTAAGTGAACTAAAGACTTAATCAAAATGGGACATGCTAAACTAAACGGACTGGTGGGGGTTAGGTTAGAAAACACTTAACCAACTTAGCATGTTGGCTAGAGATAGAAAACCTAGTAACGGGGGACCCTTTTCAGCAGTAACCCTAGAAGGTGTATCATGATACCCTGAAACTAGGCAGGGTGGGGCACGATTACTGGGCTGATTGTAAGAGGTCAAATCGACGGCGGTGGTGTAGTAGTGTAGGTTCTGATGGGGTGCGGGCGTGCACACACTCCGGCGCAGAAAAATAAGGCACTGGACACCAGTAGCATACCTGTGCACTCTAGGATTGTGTCGGGCCGCCACCATAAGACTTGATACACCCCATGGTGGGACCAGCATAGGTAACTACAACATCGGGGGCCGTAGGACACATGTAACTATGCGAGTAGGAGCCGATCATCATAGAATGGATCACATCACCCTGATTATGGGGTGCCAATTGGAAACTAGTTTATATGGGTTCAGAGATTAACATGGGGTGCGATAGTATATTCGACCCTAGACAACTTAACCAAGTTATAGTGCTTTCCCACTTCTTGTTTATACTTATCATACCCAGTTCTTTATTCATAGACAGAATAGTACTAGACTTACTCAGGCTTTATGTCTGACTCTACTTTTCTTTCGTCTTCTTTTCTTCCGTTCCCCCCCCCCCCCAGG
Organism: Allium sativum; assembly: GCA_030737875.1. Classification (NCBI taxonomy): domain Eukaryota; kingdom Viridiplantae; phylum Streptophyta; class Magnoliopsida; order Asparagales; family Amaryllidaceae; genus Allium; species Allium sativum. The sequence goes on along the minus strand of CM060910.1, from coordinate 565,198,438 downwards.
TCCACAGGGAGGGAACACTGCAGCTTGACCAGCCTTAACATCCAGCTTGAAGAGGAGAAATGTATTGCTTGGACCTTTTCTTTTTGAACTATGGCTTTGGACAACCACTATGGGGCTTTTGCAGTTTTATCTATGTTTTCTTTATGCTTCTTTAAATAATGTAATCAAGACAGATTATGAAAGTGTTATGTTTTTGGAAAAGATGTAAGACAATTATGGTGATGTTGTTGTAACACGTATTTGCTTTTATGAAATAAAAGTTGTTGTTTTTCCGCTGTTTACAAATATGTGTTCTTATATCTGTCTTGTATATCTGTGACTTATACTTATAAACCTCCACCAAAATTAGGGCATTCCCTTTGAGAGTGACCCTAACGGAGGTGGGGTGTTTCACATTTCTTTAATTAGTTATGTCTAGCTACTAATTTATTATATATTAATACTTTGGGCCTTAATGGGGTCAGTCTTGTTTATAGGTGGGATCATCACTCATGTAAGTAATGAAACTTTGATGTCAAAGTTTCATATAAATAAATTTGTTTGGGAAAATAATACACTAGTTCAGTTCATCTCAGAAATGAAAACAAATACCATGCTCGCCTTATATATGATAATCTCTTTGCAATTGCATTTCTACCAAATTGTCCCTATACTGTTTCATCAAGATTCAAAATGCACTTTACCATACAAAGCATGCTCCATATGGTATTTCATATAAACAAGCTATTAAAGTGATAATCAAGTACAATATCTTCCACCTTAGAACTTGTATTATTTAATTCCAGTTTTAGACAACAAATGTAACTCACATTGGCTTCTAACTTATTTAATCCCTCCAACTCATGGTGTATCAGAACAAAACTAATGGATATTCAATCCATACGCTTGTGTAACCAATAAACTATAAATGTACAACATCTAGTTACAAAGCAGCACATGCCTGTGTCACCAATACAGAACAATATACAATCACGTAGTATAATTAGAACACACTGAGTCAGAAAGGAACAGATAATAATACGCTAAATCTCTGTAACTATCAGAAAATACTCTAAGCTTAAAACTCCGTTTTGGACATTGTAAGGACAACCATAAAATTTGACATCTTATTTATACACAGCTATAGCAAAAACAACAAATTAAAGAGAAAAAAAAACCAAACTAACAATATTTAAGTAATAAAGGGCTAAGAAAATCATGCTAATGTTCAATCGAATTGAGGCAAGTGAAAATCATACCAATTTTTCAACCCAAAAGCAGCCATCTCCTCCACTGATGCATAAATGTTGACTTGCATCATCAGTTAATTGTACGATTTCATAACCATCCCTTTCCATGATGCATAGAAGTTGATTTCCCATCATCAATTAGTTTAAAAGTTTCATGCTTTTCTCGTCACCTGATGCTTAATTTCAGATGAAATAGCATAAAGAAAGAAACTGAAAAATGTTAAATATACCTATATAGTAGATTCCTATGAAAAAGACGAACCTTCACTGTCAATAGATAAACAAAGAAACCAACATCAGAAGTAAGCTAGTGCAACCTTCGTTAAAAAATAAATCTCGATAATATATTTATTGAAGGTGTATATGCAGTAATAAATTTTCAATATTTATACATAGCAAATAATAAATCTAAATCGCTAAGAATATCGAAATATATCTTTTGTTTGGTTATTTTGTTCATTGATAAGAACATGAATGGTTTAGGAAACAAATAAAAACTTTGTCAAGTAATCGAATTACTTTGTTAATAGAGATATATCTATGCACCTAAAAAGTATACAGTTTATTCCTTTACTAATATAGTAACACAAATATGATAAAAGCTTATTAATGTTATCAAACATAAAAAACATTTGAAAGTGGATATTAAGGGTTGTGTAAAATTAATACAAATACTTTTTCTTATTCCACATTAACTGTTACATTAACACTGAACACTACATCAAAGTTATGATAATGTGCGTGTGTCTGCAAGCGTGTGCGTGCGTGTGTGTATATACATATATCATGGATATGTATTTATAGTAATTACCATTTTCCTATTGCTATATCTAATTAAAAAAAGGCGTAACTCAAGGCCCAAATTGAACATAAAGACACATGCTAATTTGGTGGTTTTTGAATTCGAGCATTTATCATATGGAATCATTAGTTTCTGAAATAAAATATCTAGTAACATATAACACATAAATACTTGATTGATTTTGTGGATCCTTCTTTTTTGGATCTGATTTAGAAATAAAAGTAAAAGAGAGCAACAAGATAAACTTATTGAATATATGCATATAGAAACCAATAATCTTATTCTCAGAATTTATCTTCTTATATAAAAGAAAGATTTAAAAGTTAAGAGAATTTAACAATATAAAAATATCTATGTTATTCTTCCAATAACATGCCAATTCAATAATAGAAAACAAAATCCACAGGTTTGATATATTACTATATAAAAATGTTTAGAAATTTATTTTTACTATTATTTATAGTAAGCAGGATACATTAATACCTTTTATTATATTGTCAGCATTCCATTTGTATGCATGCTCTCATACTTGGAGTAAGCAATATACAAAAATTAAATTAAGAAACTTAAGCATGAAATAAATAAAGTAAACAAAGATGCATATGTTAATATACATGTAAATTTTTACACCGTATAATATTAAATGTGTCAATTAGTATTTATTAGTAAACAAATTTGAAGTTTTACACACTTTATACATCTTCCAAATTTTTTACAGTAATAAGAGTCCACGTTTGACAGGCACACTTTTATGTACAAAGTTTAAGTTCCATGCTTGTATTCTCATGTGATGGAGATTGCACGAGAGTTTGAAGAACTCAAAAAGCATGAAAGGCGACCAATTAAACCTGGAACTATTGGGTGCTAAATATCATTTTCCGTATTTTGAATAATTCTAAGGGACTCTGCCATGCTTATATTTCCATCAAGATTTGTATCAAGGTAGGGTGTGTGTCATGTCTGAATACTTCCTCTGCCCTTGGTTGTGTCAAGGTCTTGCACTTTAATGTTACTGTTAAAACACGTGATTAGTTCCTAATTATATGAATATTTTAACTAGACATTTAGTTAAAAGTGAGATTTTTTTTTGGTAGTTTAACTGTACATCGAGAGTAATCAATGAATAATTATTAAGTAAAATAATTAGAGTAAGATTATAATTAGCATTTCATCCAAAATGGATATGAAATATTATACTAAAACACTTCTTTTTTTGTGATAACAATTATTATTGATGTAACAACATATGTTTAAAATAGAAAATACATCGTTAGAATCTAAATATGATAGGGGTTGGTTACATATTTCTTTTGCTAAGGGAAGTTAGTTATATATTTATTCATAAGATTACTAGTGTAATTAGACAGTTTCGTCTGGTTTAATATGATATGTTCAATCGTTAAAGCCGCAGTTGGAACGTATCAATGTGGGTCAGTTCGGTTTAAGGTAGCTCCTTTGCTTAAAAACTCTAGCTCGGTTTTCCCATCGTTTTAACGGTCCACTGCGAGCGATTTTTGTATATCACTGCGGTTTATGCTCACGGCTAAAAATTAGCCTCACCTTTCACTAATCAAAACTTAATGCTTAAAACTTCCATTTTATTTGACATCTTCGCAGCAAGTTCTGAGATAATTAGATGGAAGGGACAAACTTTGTAAAAAAAAAAGACTGAAAGTCATTAAGTTTTATTTTTAGGCTGATGGTTTAACTTTGAAAAAAATAGACTAAAGGAAAATACTAAATATAACTAGCATTCTGTTCGGTTTTTACGCTGAACAAAAATATTAGTTATACTAGGATTATATTTAGTTGTACACTGTATGGAATGCTAGTTATATTTAGCAACGTACTTCACTCTATTTTTTTTTAAACATTCGCCCTTCAGCCTAAAAATAAATGTTAGTGTTGTTTAGCCTAAAATTTGTTTAAAGTTTGTTCTTGTACTATTTTTCGCTTCTTGGAACTATCAAAAATTAAAGCATTACTAAAAGACTTGAAATGGCGAATCTAGTGTTGATGAATGAGGCTCGATGAGAGAGTTTGATTGGTGTCAGAGAGGTCTTTCAGTTAGGGGTGAGCATGTACCGCTATATCGAATCCGTTCGCAGCGAACCACAAAAATGGTGTGCAAACTCGGACTAAATCTTCTAAACAAATCAAACACCCAATCGACTCGCATTAATACGCTTTAGTTGCAGTTTGGATGACTGAATCGACCATTTTAAACCAGATCGAACCGAATATTTAAACTACTAATCTCATGCTAGAAATATAACCAACTTGCCTTGGCAAAAAGAAATATTTCTAAGGGGGTGTTCTTTGTGTCCAAACGGATACGTTGGCCAACAGACGCCTCCGACGCGTCGGAGGCGTCCGTTGGCCAACGGTCCTATTTGGACCGTTGAGGACGCCTCCGACGCGTCGGAGGCGTCTTGAGCCAACGACTCAATTTTGGGCCGTTGGCTCTACCCCTTCATAACCCCCCCTCCTTCTTTTCCTCACTTCTCCTACCTTCTTCCTCCTTCTTCTCCTTTCTGCTTCTGCCAAGGTACTTTTTTTTTTAATTTTTTATTTTTACGTTTTGTTTTTTGTTCATATTTTTCTGCTTTCCAGTCTAATGGCACATTCGTCTGCTTCTGCTTCTGGCTCTTCCAACGCCCCAAATGCTTTATGGCCAGTGGACCGCACTGAGGCTTTTATAGATATTTGCCTCAACAATATTGGTCTTCGAGGAACCAACAGATTGATCGGTGCGGTGCAGGCTGAATTCAATGAGATGTTTGAAGACGAATATACGCAGATACAAATAAAAAACAAATGGGACAATCTGAAGAGGGTTTGGACAGCATGGAATGCGCTTTTACAAATACCTGGCGGTTATTGGGATGTTGTGCAGGACCGCTTGGATGGATCAGACGACTGGTGGAATGGGCCTGCACGCTTGTATCAGAAGTTTAGGAGACAGCCACCTCTGAAGTTTCGTGAGCAGGACCAGCTTTTTAGGGGCTGCATTGGCGCAGGAACTTGCAGTTATGAGATCCCCGCTGCTCCAGAGGCCGGTTCAGATAGTCCACCACCGGTTCAGTCTGCACGGAGGCAGTCGGCGCGCGCCACATCCAGTAGGGCAGCTCCTTCCGAACCCGCTCCTCCCGAACCGGTCTTCGTACAGACAGACCGTTTCGCCGCGGCAGTCGAGAAATGCTTTGTCCTTCTGTCGCCCATAATTGATGTAAGCCGGTGGTAGATCGTTGAGATTTTTCGTCGCGACAGGTCTATTATGGAGGTGGTTGAGACCTTGTCTGATTTGGATTTGTTGGGGTTCATGTCTTATCATCTTTCTGTATTCCGCAGACAGTAGTAGTTTGTTGTACGTTTTTATGTTATTATTAGATAGTTGCTCGCATGTGTCTATTATTATGTAGTGAACTAGTATGAAATATTATTATGTACTGAACTGTTATGTATGGTTAAATGTGTTATTTTGCATTAATCATATTGTTAAGTTTTAATCATTTAATAATTAAATTACGAAATAAAAATAAAATACTCCGCTTAAATGCTCCGCTAAAATTCTCCGCTTAACGCAAAGAACACATTCTCCGCTAACTACTATTCTCCGCTATAATACTCCGCTCAAATTCTCCGCTTAAATTCTCCGCTTCCGCTTGCAAAGAACACACCCTAAACCTTAGTTCATTTTCCATTCCAACGATGTACATTCTATTTTCAGCGTATGTTGTTATATTAACAATAATTGTAATGTCCCCAAGTTTTGGTGAACATTTTTCAGGAATTTAATTAGATAAATTAAGTAGGAATAATGTGGTGGATGAAGAAATGAGATTTGTGTTTAACAAATCAATTAATAAAATGGTCTTAGAAGCTAGTTAACTTCAAATATAACATAAAGAAGGAGGATTATCAAAGGGGTAAGGCGAAAAACTTATGACCCATATAAAAACATATTCTCCTACATTTTATCATCTCACTTTCATTTCTAAAAACATAAAAAAAAACATAAGGAGGTCGACTATTAAAGCTTAAGGAAGAATATGAAAACTAAAGAAAAGTTAGAAGATTAATTCTTAGGAAATTGGTCTTTACAAATCTCAAGTCTTCTATCCAAACAAGGTGAATAATACTCTATATTCATGGTTTGGTTCGGTCGTTTTCTTATATCCAAATAGCTTATGATTGTTCTCATGTTTATGTTGATGCTATTTGATTTTTTAGCAAAACCAAGTTATGAATTGGATTATATGCTTAATTTACATGAAAATGAGCAGGTTTTAGATTACAAGCTATAGTTAGAGATCCCCAAATATCAAAAAAATTAGATATGATGAATGTTACATTATTTTGGAGATGAGTTTTGAATTGCGTAATTTTCTATGCTTGTATGAATATTATAGGAATTTCCTAGAATGGAATAATTATTGTTTCAAATTTTATTATTTGAAAATAATGAAATAAATTATTTTGATCTAAAAATTTTATATGACATGGAAGGAGAAAAATTCTTTATTTTTTGAAAATTTGGGATTTTTCCTATGTCTTAATTAATTATTATGAACGTTCTAAGGTTGAATTTGCTTAGGAAGGCTTGAACGTAATTAAGGGGCTAATGACTCTGTATACCTATTTTATACATGAATGCAAGCTACCTTTCTTAGCACCAAATGCTTGAGGTGCCATAATTATGGCATAAGAAGCATTCGTGTTTTTATCTTACCCTTTGGTTTGGACCTGGCTTTGATACTTGTATATTTTATGTTTTAAAAGTTGGTTATTCCACAAGAGGCTATCACCTAAAATCCTTCGACAAGGTCAGAAGGGTCTTTTTCCTTATAAGAACATATTTTATAAAAGAACCTAAGGTCTAAAGCCTTAATACCCTTCAGCTCAGTCGAAAGGGTCATTTTACTTGGAAAAGTTTGTTTGAAAAGAACAAAAGCTACTGTCTCCATACCTTTCAGCTTCGCCGAAAGGGGAGTTATACTTGAAACTTTATTTTATATAAAGAGAAAGAAGTTACCACCTCGCTACCTTTCAAAGGAGCTGAGAGGGGTTGTTTTGTAACTTTAAACCAAAGAATAAGAGGTTCATGCCTCGACACCCTTCGGTGAAAGTAGGCGGGTAATTTTTCCAATGTAAGATTAATTTATAGAACTGCTTGCTTGTGGTATGCTTTCAGACTATTTCTCTACTGAGCTTGTTGACACAAATGTAATCGATAGGGGACAATTGGCGCTCTTTGCAGTAGGGTCGGGTTAACACATATGTTGTTGGCCAAGTTTATTCATGAAGTGGGATGGTTCATTGCCTCGATCCCTTCGACATAGATGATGCTGAAGGGAATGTTTTCATAAAATTGCTTTACATAATCTGCTTTTGAAATCAAGGCTTATGATCATGACTACGTCGACATCTTTAGTGACAATATGGTCTAGTTTTCTAACTTGAAGCACATGCTTCCAAAGATCTTAGAGTTTGTCAGCCTGTTAGCCATCCTTATAGCAAGGTCGCCTAAGATTCAAACGATTAAAATCATAAGATTTAATACTCGAGAATTGTGCCTAACCGAAAACTTAATCCTGGATTAAATCGAATGAAGAAGACCCTGCATCGTGTTATGCTTGTCGGGTCGAATAAATTACCTTCGGTTCAAACGAACCACAGATCGAACGTTCGATACGGATCCCATCTGATCCCAATAAAACAATTATCCCACTTTCCACAAACCCACGTTCCCACTCCCCTCCTGAAACCTCGGAGCTCCTTCCACGTGGACACTTTGGTCCCAGAAGCCACGATCTGTTGCCGTAACAGCCCAACAACTACCGCCACTACCACCGAAAAGCACGGACTGCATGCCTACGTATTTGATCTGAAGAGACCTGCTACTAGTGCCTATAAATACGCCATTTCAAGGAAATTTAAAGGATTTTTGGACACTTTACCTCCTCACGCACATACGAACCATCAACCCGTATCACCAGTTTGAGCCAGACTGCGTGTTCCATCATCAAGTTGTGAGAGAACTTGTGTTGTATTGTGAGTGCTTGGAGATTATACTTGTAGTTGTAGTTTTTTTACCGAATCAAGGAATTATAAAGTGGACGTAGGCTCCTTAACGCCGAACCACTATAATTTGTGTGTGTTTTGTGCTTTTGTCTTGTTTTCATTTGATATTACTTCATTTTTCTCTATAAATTCAAGTCTTTGGGTGTTTGTGCCATTTTTGATTCTTTCACCGAGAAAATTGAATTCTTAGCCTTTTTGGATTGTTTGTCTACAAATTGGATCGCTAAGTCCAAAGGAATAGTCCATATTTTTGTTATTTTCAACAATTTTAGTCATTGTGATCTCTAAAAGAGATAGAACTCGTCAAGCTTCTCATGGAGCGTTAGTTAGCACCGCACTACAACCAAATTCGCAGATGGTTCCAGCATAGGCCTTCGGATTGAACGAACCTGTTTTGAGTCTTCCTGGATCGATTTCGATCTGATCCCATGATTGAAGCTGCTTCCCCAACTGCCAATCAAGCCCCTTCTTCAGCATTCATCACACGATGATTTAGTACGATTGTTCAATAAGTTAGAAGAGACCACTGCTGCCTTAGATGCTCAGAGGCAAGATAATGCAATGCTAAGGAATGATGTGGATGCCATGGCCATGCAATGGGAAGAGTTATGAAGGCAAAGAACACCATCTCCACCACTTCGCCAAACAAAAGAAGATTCAGCCTCGTTTGAAGAAGGTGAACAACCACCACGTCATAGGAGACCTTACGAAAGGCCAGAAAACCTTCGCCCAGCTCTGGTTCGGTACACTACCTTCCCGAGAAGATGAAGAAATTCGGCTCGTCCTTGGTGATCCTAGTCTGGCTGAACCCATTCTTATGTTGGTCCGATCTCGAGCTCCCCCGGAGAACGTGGCACTTCCCAGATTGCTCGTGCACCCATACTTCCACCCACTCGTCCTACGATTGACCGGGACCACAAAGGGCAAGGAAGTAGTGCTAAGATGGTGGCTCAAATGACGTTGCATAAGACGGGAGCAGAGATAGTTCGACGAGCCGAAAGTTCAAACAGAACATGTGTTAACTAATGCGGAGGTGGAAGCAATTATAAGACAGATAATGAATGATATCAGAGGCTATACTAATGAGGGTTAGGGCATAGATCGTAGCCATACTCCTTTTACCTACAATATTTTGGAGGAACAGTTCCCGAGATAGTTTAATTTGCCCACTATGAGTCATTATTCGGGAAGGATGGATCCACGACAACATTTGATGCACTATTTGTGGTATCTAATGCAACAGCGACCCCTGATGCCATTATGTGTAAAGTATTCCCGATATATCTTGAAGGAGTAGATATGATGAGGTTAACCAGGCTTCCTCCCCGATTGGTTCCCAACTTCAAAGGCCTGAGCGAGAATTTTTGGACTTAATTTCGATTGCACGCATCAAAGTCTAAGCACGTGACGGAGCTTTCCACGGTCAAGCAAGCCCCTGGAGAGACTTTGAGGGGATATCTATATCATTTTGGTATGTCTATCAAAGAAGTGAGAAACCCTAACTTGAAGATCGTTCTGATGGCAATGGTTGATGGTGTGGACAAGGACTACGATGATAGAGTTGTTTTATGAAAAGGGAAACGTGAGCTTGCGATAAGAAGACACATATTTAAATCAAAAAAGAAGGTCTAGCAAAGTTGTAAAGGAGGAAATTTAGATTTATGTTGTTGTAAGATAGTCCGGCGAAAGTTCAGGAAAAGTGAAAGTCAATGTCGAAAATCAAAATAGGAAGAACGACCACCAAGGAAAAAACAGTACTAAAGGAAATTGGAATCAGAAAGAGGATGGTAAGAAGCAACCTTGATTGCAATCATTCGAGAGTTATACACCATTGAATGGCACTTAGAGCATGTATATCTAGATACATGATGTAGTGTAAGAAACCGCCTCTGCGAGACTCGACAAAGAAGGAACATGAAACCAGAAAGTACCGTTTGTTCCATGAACTTTTGGCCATTCAATGAATGAATGTCACCATTTGATGTGATTGAGAAGTTACCACAATAAAGGAACCTTGACGAGTGTAAGGTGACCCCAAGGAACAGGGGGCACGAAGCCCCAACCACGAATCAAGAAAAAGGCCCCCTAACCCTGAGTCAAGAACAAAGGCCCCCTAGAGCCACTGCACAGTAGAAGGCAAAAGGAATTGTCATCACCACAGCCGTCGGAGGACCACATCCGACGGGATTTAGTGCAGGAACGATGGATCGATATGTGAATGTTGCAAAGCATATGGAAATTGGGTAATGCAGCACACTCAAAGATTTTTTTTTTGATCAGACAACAGAAAACGATTAAGGACGATATCATTTTTCGCGATGGAGAGAGTTCGGGGGTGGAGATGGAAGGTCCTAGTTGATTGTCGGAGTTCCGTTAATATCTTGTTCAAAAAATCTTTTTGATTAAATAAAGTTGGAAGTAAGAGATTTAAAGCGATGTACGGGATGGATACGTGGTTTTAATGGTTCAACCACCATACCAATTGGTCTAATTGGTTTACCAGTTGAGTTGGGTGAGGGTGATCATCAAAGAGTATGAATTCTCCATTCCTTGTTGTGGATCTTAATTCTCCTTACAATGCCTTTCTTGGTCGGCTGGCCCTAGCAGAATTCAGAGTGTGTATAACTTCTTGGTGTTTACTCCTAAAATTCCCAACTGAAGCTGGAGTGGGAATAGAGATCAGGTGATTGGAAGGGAATGCTATTTTGTGGAATGGAAGGAAGTCCACAATAGAGAAGGTGAAGAACTACAAGATGCCTCCCCTCCTGCTAAGGAGGCGATAGCATAGCAAGTAATGGACACATCCCAACCAAGATCGCCTAGTCATTAGTTCGAGGATATTGATCCCAAAGAAGATGAGGAGTTGGATGTAGAAAGGCAGCACCTAACGAAGCTACAGTAGAGGTTCTAATCGATAACGACGACCCAAATAGGTTCTTGAAGGTCAGTTTCACTAGATAAGGGAATTGACTGATTTTCTTAAGGCAAACCTAAATGTATTTGCTTGGTACCATGCTGATATGTGTGGGCTATCTCCATCGATTATAAGCCATTCGTTGAGCATCGATCTAAAGTATGTTCCAGTTAAGCAGAAAAGGCACATGCTTGGCCCGGAGAGGTCAACTACTTTGAAGGAGGAAGTTGAAAAGCTTGAAGGTAACAGATTCATTCGAAATGCGACATACCCTGAGTGGATATCAATTCTGGTCCTTGTGAAGAAAGCTAATGGGAAATTGCGTATGTACATCGACTTCTCATATTTGAACAAGGCATACCCGAAGGACAGCTTTCCACTTCTGTGAATTGATCAGCAAGTAGATTCGATAGATGGACACGAACTCCTTTCATTTATAGATGCATACTTAAGATGCAACCAAATTCCGATGCACGTTCTGTACCAAGAACATATTAGTTTTATCACTGACCTCGGGTTGTATTGCTATGTAGTGATGCCTTTCAGATTGAAGAATGCTGGGCTGACATACCAACGTTTGGTTAACTATATGTTCTATAACCAAATCAGGAAATCGACGGAAGTGTATATGGACGACATGCTTGTGAAATTGAAGCAATCAGACAACCATGTTAAAGACTTAGCAGAAACGTTCAATATCCTCCGACATTACCGGATGAAACTCAACCCTTTAAAATGATCTTTTGGCATTGCATCGGGGAAGTTTTTGGGGTTTATCGTTGGTTCGTATCGAATTGAAATCAACCCAAACCAGATTGTAGTAATCAAGAACATTCGAGAACCTCGAAAGATCAAGGATGTACAGAGCTTGGCAGGAGATGTAGAAGCTTTGAGCAGATTTATCTCCATACTAGTGACAGCTGCATTCCCTTCTTTGATTTAATAAATCAAGGGAAATAAAACTTTGAATGGACCTCGGATTGTGTCAAAGCTTTCCAAATCAGCTAAGTCGCTTGGAGAAACCCCTAATATTATCCAAGCCTGTAGATCATGAGGACATATTTGTGTGCTTGGCGTTACCATTGCATGCTGTCAGTTAAGAACTCATCCGCGAGGAGGAAAAGGTCCAGAGACCAGTTTATTATGTAAGCAAGAAGTTGACAGGGGTAGAAGAAGACATCCAAAGATAGAATAGCTTGCCTATAGCTTGGTGATCGGTTCAAAGAAACTCCGACATTATTTCCAGGCCCATCCAATTATGATACACACCAACTAGTCGCTACGATTGATCCTTCAGCAACTCAAGGCATCTGGTTGGTTACTTAAGTGGAATATTGAATTGAATCAGTTCGACCTCACTTTCCTTCCGAGAGAGTCAATACGAGGGCAAGCATTGGCTGATTTCATAGCCGTATTTACAACTCCTGAGGAAGATGCCTTGGATGATGATACCAGCCCTCCTGAAACTAAGCTGGAATCGAGCATTTGGAAGCTATATACATAAGGTGCTTGTAATGATCGACGTTGTGGCGCCAGGGTTGTTCTTGGTAAATCCTGAGGGATGATAGATCTATTATGCCTTAAGGCTAATTTTCCAGCTACTTACAATGATTCTGAGTATGAAGCCCTGATTGCCAGGCTAAAACTCGCGAAGGAATTTGGAGTAGTTGCGTTGGACATTTTCTGTGACTCTCAAGTTGTCTGTTTCAGGTTCAAAAATATTATCAGACAAAGGTACCATGACTCGTTGCTTACTTGGAACTTGTGGAAGAACTATTGGATGGCCTCGAGTGCTATAGCATTTCCCACATTCCATGGGAGGAGAATCAAAAGCCCGATAGGTTAGCCAAGATGCCACTTTGATAGCCTAGAGGAAACAAAAATGTTTCTAATCGAAGTTTTGGATGCGCTGAGCATTGATCAAATGGAAGTTGATCAAATATTGGGATCCAAACCAAAAAGAGAGTCGTGGATGACCCCTATAAAGAATTTCCTACAAAATGGAACACTTCCAGAAAGGAAGAAAGAAAAGCGTGTCATCGTCCCCAAGGCTTCAAGATATGTTATGCAACGTGGTACACTTTGCAAAAGAGGATTCTCAGTTCCTTTACTTTGGTGCATCACTAATGACGATGTCAAGCGCCTTTTATGAAAAGTACATAAGGGTGATTGTCGTGACCACACCGAAGGGCAACCCTTAGCAAAGAAGATACCACAGTATGAATATTTTTGGCCTACCGTAAATCGAGATGCAGTTGATTACTCATGAAGCTGCGACAAATGCTAGAGGATCGCTAAGATTCCTAGAGCTCCACCAAAACAACTCACCTAGATGGTGAGTCCTTGGCCATTTTCAGTATAGGGAGTGGACATCATTGGAAGTCTTCTAATATCCAAGGACAGAGCGAAGTATGCAATTGTGGAAGTGGATTACTCTACGAAGTGGGCTAAAGCAGAACCATTAACCACCATCACGACCAAGTGGGTGATTAACTTTATCGCCAGAAACATCTTATTTCGATTTGGGCTCCCCAGGACCATCATTACTGATAATGGAACCCAATTTGATAGGACGGAGTTCAAAGATTTCTGCCGACAACATCATATTAAGAAGAGATACACTGTGGTTGCACATTCGCAATCAAATGGACAAGTTGAAGTCGTGAACAAGATCATCAAGTCCATTCTGAAGAAACGAATGGAGCTGGAAGGCCAAGTGGGTGAATGAATTGCCATTAACCCTTTGAGCGTATCGAACTACTTATAAGTCAGCTACTGGCCGTACTCCTTTTGCACTCTCCTATGGCTCAAAGGTAGTCATCCTAGTAGAACTTGAATTCCCCTCTCAAAGAACGACGTATTACGTTCCTTTGACTAATAAGGGTCTTCTCCTAGAGTCGCTAGATATGATCAATGAGAAGAGAGAGGGAGAGAGAGAGGAGGACTTGCATGCTTCTGAGTGCAGACATCAGGTCGCCTGATGTTATAACTAGCGAGTGCGTCCTGGGACTTTCGAGCATGGAAACCTCGCTCTGAAACATGTTTTCCTGACCCCCGTCAACATGGGACCGAAGTGGGAAGGATCAAACATCATTCATCGAAAGCTTGATAACAGAGCTTTCAGGCTAACGACTGTCAATGACGATTATCTTCTAAGAGCATGGAATGCCGAGCATTCGCGACACCATCTGACTTACGATTTTATTTTTATTCCCGAATTATGTAATGAAGCACGATTTCCATGAAGTTATTGTTTATAAATAAAGGCTCTTTCCGTGCTCTATGATTGTTTGTGTTAATTTGACTAAGTATTGTTATTCAACTAACCTGTGCAGAACATGAACGAAGGGAGCTGTTATCTCCCTAACTACGTTCACTTGCTCACCCTTCGACGAGCTAACTCAATTCCGTGACTAGTCGGACTTAGGCTAACCAAAGTCAAGATCGACATCGACGCTCGACATAGCAGTCCCAACTTTGGTGACCAAAGTGAGGAAACAACACTTAAACAAAATATTAAAAAATCTTTCTATTTTGATGGGACGAGTATAGACAACAGGGATGGAATTCGACCATCCCTGATGGAAACATTTTTCCCTTGACATGGGGAAAAGGACGATGCTCGAACAAGTGTAACCCTACCACTTGTCCAACTAACTCCATTCCTTGGAGCTTGGAATAGAGTATTGATTAAATTCGAGTTCGGTATCGACACTCGAATCGATATAATCCCACTTTACATTTGCATATTTGATGTCAAAGCTAATGACACGACTGTTCACACAATTAACTCTAACTCTCACGGCTTAAGAGAGAGTATGAAAGTCAGGGTGAAATGATGCACGACGACTTAAGACCGCTATAACCCATGACTCTAACCTAAATTCACAAAAGGAGAGTATAAAAACATTTGGATCGAACATCCAAAGGACTTGGTTCATACCGCACGGAAGGCTTGGTGGCATGAGCATGGACTTAGCCTAAGATCCCCACTAATGCTGGGGGCATTGGCATGGAACTATAAATTAACCTTGAATATGCCATGGACTTGGCATATTGTTCAAGGTTAATTGGGGGCATATACACGATACCCTGAACTAGTAATGACTTGACTTAGTTGACCCTATCTTAAGTGGCTCTTTTTTAACAAGACAACTTATGAATTAAACATAGGTTTAAAAATTAAATCGCAAGTACATTGAATGAAAAATAAATAAAAGAAACAAACTAATTTATTAATTACAAATTTGTACAGAATGATAACTGCCTTACTAATTACTTGTTTTATACAGAATGATAAAGCAAAATGCAAGGGTCGCACTCGCAACCACAGCAGGCCAATGGAAAACTAAAGAAACAAAATTGAAAACATCAACTTGGATGTTTTGGTCTTCTTGAGATCCATGAGCTTCTTCTGCTCCTCCTTCCCAGTCTCAATAAGTAGACACTTTTTCTTTTTAATCTTCCCAATCGAAGATTCTTCAGGTTCTGCAGTAGGCTTGGAGCTTGTACCCTTTAGAGGCAATGAGGGAATGTCAATGGAAACCTCGGTACTGGAAGGAAGGACATACTGATAGGATCAGCTGAAAAGGAGTTGGCAAGATCTCAAACTTGACTTGTATAAGTTTGCCCTCATTCCCGCCTTCATTTCTTCTAGCATCAGTTCCCAGTCTTCCCAATTTCTCCTGTGTAGATGATATCGTTATCGATTTCCTTGCCATCGAGATCCTTCAACGCGGCTATCATCTCTTCTTCCTTTGAGGTATCATCACCGGGAGGCACAGAAGACTCGTCAGTTGGCTTCATTCCTTGTTCTACAACACCATCAGCAGGCTTAGTACCTAGAGCAGGAAGAGCAATAACTATTAGCTCCGGATAAAAAACGAGCCTCTTAGTTGGAATCCCCATAGCACGACGACACACCATAATAGCTTTAGTGAATTGAGGAGAGAATGTGGAAATACCTTCATCAAAATGGTCTCCAGGAGTTGTAGGTGTTTTAGCCTCGGTGACTAGGGAAAGTGACTTGCATGTGATAGGCCTAAGATTCTCAAGATCGTACTCTTCTGTCTCCCCAGCCTTGGATGTTGCGGAGGAAGAACCAGAACTACCCCCAGTGACATCTTTTCCCTTAGCCTGACGATTCACGGTATCCTCAGCTTCTTTTGGCAATCTCCTTCCCTCTACCTGAAGCCCAGGCTCATCGTCCCTTAAAAATGTCCTCATCAATTCCTCCACACCCACAGTTTCAACCTTCAGCCTACGCTTCACATTTTCAATAATCTCGCTCCATGCATTAGATAAAGTGGTGAGAAAGTCCTCCATCGATGATATGTCTCGATATCGAAGAACTTGCATGAAGAAAGAAAGGATGAGAGGTCATATACCAAGAAGGTCTTGTTTGGCCTCAGCAAGTTGTTTATCCAGCTCTGCCTTTTTAACCTCAAATTGAGCCTTAGAATTGGATGTAGACTCGAGAGCAGTATTAGCATTTTCCTTAGCCCTCTTTGCTCTCTCCACGGCTTCAGCCAGCTTGTCCCTTAGATCAACATTTTCCTTCTCAAGTCAAGATTTCTCATACTCAAGGCGAGTGCAAGACAATTTTAATTCAGTGTTTTCGGCTGTGACATTCTGACACTTTTCCTCAAGGGTTGTGCGTTCCTTGCTATTAACATCCAGTTCATTGTGGAAGCGCTGTTACAACTCATCATGCAATTTTTTTTTAAATATTTCAGCTTCACGTTCCGCCAACATAATTTTAGCCTGGACTTCTTCGCTTTCTTTCTCGATAGCCTTGACACGTGACATGTCGCATTCTCACAAATGCCTCTGGTTGTCTAGGTCTAGTTGGAGATTTTGTATGATCTTGGATAGCTTTCGAGCATATTTGCATGTTTCCTTGTATTGTTGGTCGACAAAGTTTATCTTTTCCTTGAAGCTATCAGACCAATTTTTAGGGATTAGCTGGAGGTTAGGCACAAAGTGCATGTTCCCAAAGTGATATCAAGGGAATTGATCTTTCAAAACTTTTATCCTCTTGGTGGTAGAGGCGCCAAGTACAACGGGCTCTGATGTGGTGTAACAACCCGTATTTTCAATAACCTGTTATAACGTAAATCGAGGCAGAATTTAATTCTAAAATCTAAATCAAGGGAAACGGGCTATGCCATTGCGTTCGTCTCGGAAAAATACGCGAAATAGAGTCCGAGTTTTTGAAAATCGGAGTCCGTATGACCCGATTAAGGCCCAATGAAGTTTTCAGAAATTTCCAAGTTAAAAACAGATTTGGATTTCAAGTTCAAATTTCGAATTTCGGGCTTGGAAGGCTAGGCGGGAAATTTCCCGCCAAGCCAACCAAGTCGACAGGCCTGTCGACTTAGCAGTCGACTTGGTTGGACCCAAGTCGACAGCCCTGTCGACTTGGCTGTCGACTTGGTTCAGCCGGGCAGTTTTGCCTGGTGCACCATTTTGGAGTTGTGTTGAGTTTGGGGGCCAAATTCGGTTTTGAGGGCTGAGATTGGAATTAGGGTTTAATCCTAAGGCTAAAACTAATCCTAATCTCTATAAATAAGCCCCTAACCTAACCCTAAATCATCATTATTCATTCAAGTAACTAAACTATGGCAAAATCATTCCTTTCATGGCCTCCACTCTCTTCATAAAATTCCTAAGTTATTTCTATGAGAGATTTTCAATGCATACAAGTGTTTTCAAGCTTGTATGAGCATCATTAGCTTACATTCAAGTCAAGTTTCCATATTTACATCATAAAGCAAGAGTTTTGATTCATTTTGGCTCAAGGGTTTTTCTATTGGAGCTTGCATTTTGGGTTTATTTGATTGCACAAGGGCTTCGTTTCAATATATATATATATTTTTGTGTCTTCATAAGAATTTGTAAGCCCTTTTACCTTCTTTTTAAACTCTAAAGTTAATGAATGATGCAAGTTGTGTTTGATCATTATGATATGCAAGTTTGCCATGATATGTAAGTTTACTATGTCATGTTATGCAAGTTTGGTATGTTATGATATGCAAGTTTATCATGTTATGTTATGCAAGTTGGCCATGTTATGATATGCAAGTTTATCATGTTATGATATGCAAGTTTACCATGTTATGTTATGCAAGTTTGCCATGTTATGTTATGCAAGTTGGGTTGATCATTTACTCATGTTATCATGTTATGCAAGCTTACCTTCAGTATATGAACATAAAGCTTCAAGCTTTATGCTAAAGGTTGCATTTTGGCAACATGTAAGTTATCATATCTCTTATGATAACTTGCATGTGAGGCTAAATGCGAACTTATGGCCATTTCTACATGTGATTTATCACCATGTATCACCAATATGCTAAGTTTGGTTTTATGCATGCTTTTGAGGCCTAAAAATGTAATATGCAAGTATATGAATTTCATATGCCACCATATTAAACTTGTGGCTTCAACACCTTTATGTCATGATTATGCCAAGTTCCCTCTTTCTATCCTTTATGCGCTATTGCGATATGTAAGCGATGGGATTGCATTTGGGGTTGGGTAAACTTAAAAGACATAAAAACATAAGATTGGGAATTTACCTATTAAGTTAGGTCTACCCATTGGGAATTTACCTATTAAGTTAGGTCTACCCAAATGCTTGAAAACTTGTAATATGTTTTGGAAACATAATGGACATGACACTTAGAAAATATAAGTGTGACCAACTCGAGGTTGGGTTGAGTTTGTAGCGTAAACCTACCCGGAACCGACCGGCTTAACTAGTTGCTACAAACAATAGGACCCAATGTGAGAAGTTGGTCATGTTGTACCTTGAACCCGAGGTTAGACCAAGTTGTGGTATAAAGCTACCCGGAACCGACCGGCTTAACTAGTAACCGCAACGAAGTCTAATGTGAGAGGTTAAGGCACATTAATTAATTAATGCCTCATGGTTAGGGTTTAAGTCATGGTCCACTTAATACTTAATCAATGTGGGCTTGGTAGATTAATCAGGGTTAAGTCGTGAACTCATCATTACACTTAACCAAGTTAATCCATGATTAGCGAGAGGGTTAAACCGTACTTAACCCACTAGAAAATCCTAGCAAAGGGGGTCCACTCCAGCAGTAATCCCAAGTTTGTATCATCGTGACCCTAGGGACTAGGCTAGGGCACGATTACTGGACTTGAGGTAAGTGACCAAAAACGACGGCAGAGTGGTACGCCGGTGTAGTTCCGGATGGACTATGGTCGTGCACGTAGTCCGTAGCCGGAGAAAATCAAGCACGGGTACCAGTAGATCTAAGACTGTGCACTTATGTTTATGGTGTCCAGGGGTTGACACCCTAGGGCTTGATACACCCGACGGGAGACCCAGCACAGTCTGACTACAATTATGTTTGGGCCGTATTGACACCAACACGTGACAAGTTAGGCTTATAGGGAGCCGATCGACTAGACCGTTTGGTTGGACCTCGTATTAGGGTCACTTCATGTTATTGCACCTCGTATTAGGGTCACTTCATGTTATTGGACCTCGTATTAGGGTCACTTCATGTTATTGGACCTCATATTAGGGTCACTTCATGTTATTGGGCCAAAGCTTGGGCCAAGGGATCAATACTTGTTTATTCAAGTCATGTTAGTTTGCTAGTACACCTGTGGTGCAAAACCTTAAACCTGATTATGTGATGACACCTTTTATCTATCATGCCAGTATGTAGTTATCCTTATGTTCATCTCAGTTTTCATCATGCCAGTTAACTTTATTAGTTTATAGACTGATGGTAGTAGGGCTTACTCAGTCTTTTTGACTGACCTGTTTTCTTTCGCCTCTTTTCTTCCGTTTCCCCCCCCCCCAGGTTCTCAGGGTGGGAATATTGGAGCTTAGCTTGGATTTCTGATCGCTTGCTTGTGGGATTTTAGCTCATGTACGGTCTTGACATGAAGCTAGCTATGGTTATCACTTATTTTGGGGATAGTACTTATGTATTTCAGTTTTTCAGTTGATGTTGTTTTTATCTAGACTTGTTTATTTGGAAAGTTATGTTGTACCAGACTTGTTTTGAAATAGTTTGAAATCTTCCGCTGTTTTACTTATCTTATTTACTCTGTTTACATATATACATATGTTCTTGTTCTGCCTTGATATATCATTATGCATGTTTACCCGGAACAAACGCCCCTCCAAAGTCAGAGTGCTTGCAAGAGCCACCCTGGCGGAGGTGGGGTGTTACATTTGGTATCAGAGCGAGGTTTACGAGAAGGAACAAAAAGGTTTTTAAAACTTTTGGAAAACTATTTTCAAAACCAAGTATAAAATATTTTCCAAAGAAAAGTCTAGTTTATTTTAAAGGCTATTCCCCAAAAAAAAAGCCATTAGCAAAATTCCTTCGTTTTTCTCCATTCTGAATCTGTCTTTTTCTTCGTTTTCAGTATGGCCGATAACTTTGCTATTCCGGAGGGAGTACACGTACCTGTTTGGTATAGGAAACTTTTGGATGCTAGGGCGACCGAAGCCGGCCCCGCAGATGTTCCTCCTCCTCCTCCTCCGGTAGTTAATGTTCCTCCTCCTCCTGTCGCTGAGGTTCCTCTTCCTCCTCCCCCTCAGCATCCACAAGCGGATTTCGCGGAGATTTGCAAAGACTTTAAGGCGATGGGTTGCAAGAATTTTGTTGGGATGGAGACTTCTGTTGAGGCAAGAAACTGGTTAAAGGAAACTGAAGACCTCTTTGCTATCTTAGATGTAGAAGATCGTAGGAAAGTTCTGTTGGCAGTATGGTTATTGAAAGGGGAAGTTGCTTATTGGTGGGTAGTCACCACCACTACTAGACCAATTGAGACTTGGGATGAGTTCAAAAGAGGGTTTGGACTGAGGTTTTTATCGTCAGCAGAGGAGAACCTTCAGATGGAGAGGTTCCTATCACTAAAGCAAGGGGACATGACTATTAGGGAATACATGGATAAGTTTAATCAACTTGCTCGGTTCGGTTTAGACTTGGTTAACACAGCTCAGAAGAAGGCCATGCACTTTGCTCTAGGACTAAACGAGCCATTGCGCGGTTTGGCCATATCTCATATACCCATCGGAGCAACCTTCGAGAGTTTGGTAAATATGGCCCTGCTTCAAGAGGAAGATAAGAAGGAAAAAAGGTGCTTTACTTGTGGAAGCTCGACTCATCTAAACAAGATTGCAGAAAAAGGAAGGGCACTTGCTTTAACTGTGGAGAAATGGGACACTTCACTAGGGATTGCCCGAAGAAGCAAGGGCAAGGCCAGGGTCAGACTCGGCGTGCTGGACCTTCGGGAGGGCAAGTTCATGCTCTCAATGCCGCTCCAGTTCCTGATCGAGGTAGTATTTCTGTTGAAAGTCTTGTTTACATTTCTGATTTTCCTATTCGTACTTTGTTTGATTCTGGCGCATCGCATAGTTTATTTCATCTGGTTTAGTTGAAAGTTTGCACCTAAGTACTAGTCTAGTTAATGATCCCGTGTGTGTTTCAAATCCAATTGGGGGTTCCGCCCATTTGTCTATTATCTACGTGGATTTGAAAATCTCTATCTTGAGTATAGAATTCTCGCGTGATGCTTATATTCTCGGTTTCATGGGGTATGGGTTGATTTTGGGCATGGATTGGTTGTCCTGTTTTGGAGCCATTCTTGATTTTTGAGCATAGGGTTGAGAGGCTCATGACTCGCCTCGGTAATACCCTAAAAATTTCTAGTAACCCTATGAGTCCCGTCATGTTGTGTTATCTTGAATCCCTCAACTCGTCTATCGATAGTTTGCAATCGGTGAGGGTGGTCCGAGAATATCCTGATATCTTGGGTGAAGTGAAGGGGGTTACCCCTAAACGAGAGATAGATTTCCGCATTTATCTGGTTGATAATGCCAAGATAGTTTCGTGGCCGGTTAGGCACATGGCCCCGCAAGATGAGAGTTAAGAAAGCAAGTCAAGGAGTTGCTTGAGAAGAACTTCATTAGACGAAGTATATCTGAATGGGGAGCGCCTGTAGTATTTACTACCAAGGCAGATGGTTCTCTTTGACTTTGTGTTGATTATCGTGAGTTAAACAAAGAGAATAGACAACCATTGCCAAGGATCGATGATTTGTTTGATCAGCTTGTAGGAACATCTGTTTTCTCTTGATCTTGCTACTGGATTCCATCAGCTCAGAGTAGCTGAGGATAGTATAGGCAAAACTGCGTTCAGAACTCCAGATGGATTCTTAGAATGGCTGGTCATGCCATTCGGTTTGACTAATGCACCCTCCTACTTCGTGGACTTGATGAGTAGGGTGTCTAGGGAGTTCCTGAACGAGTTTGTGGTAGTCTTTGTAGACGATATCCTGACTTTCTTAAAGAACGAGGAAGAACATGCTAGACATCTCAAGGGGGTGATGGATACGCTTAGAGCGCATCAGTTGAAAGCCAAGTCCTCCAAATGTCATTTTGGAGAAAAAGGAGTTAGATTTCTTGGGCACATAGTTTCTAAGCAAGGCTTAGTGGTGGATCCTGCTAAAGTGGTCGCGGTTCAAAACCGAAAAGCTCCGATGAGGATAATTGAAGTAAGAAGTCCTCTCAGTTTAATTAGTTAGTTAGCGTCCCTTGAGCTTAGACCTACCCTTCTGGATCAAGTAGGGACTTCACAGAAAGAAGACCCGCAGTTAGTCGAGATCATGGACAAGTTGATTCGAGGCGAGATGGTAAGTTACCTCGCTATAGATGACAAGGGATGGCTAAGACGCGATGAGAGAAAGAAGGTTCTTGAAGATGCACATCACCCGAGGAGGTGGCCGAGTTTGTCCCAAGGTGCATGTTGTGCCAACAGGTTAAAGGCCGAGTCATAGAAGCCCGGTGGGCTATTATATCCATTGGAGGTCCCCGCAATGGAAGAGGGAAAAGCGTCACGAAGGATTTCGTGGATGGACTGCCTAGATCAAGAAAGGGAATAAGAGCATGTGGGTCATAGTAGGTAGACTCACGAAGAGTGCTCATTTCACTCCGGTAAAGAGCGAAAGGACTGCATCATAACTAGCGACAGTTTACTTTCAAGAAATAAAGCGGTTGCACGGGGTTCCCTAAAGGATAGTTAGTAACCATGACTCAATTTTCACTAGCCAGTTTTGGAATAGTCTACGGGAAGTCATGGGCAAGCGACTGAATCTAAGTACGGCCTATCATTCACAGGCGGATGGTTCATTTCGTTCAAGCATGAGTTATAGAAAATCACGTTAGTAAGAGCAATTGGCAACGTGGATTGGTATTTTCAAGAAAAGTTCTGCTGCGTGGAATACTTTATAGTAAGTAAACGAGATCCAGGATTCACTGGTGAATTTTGGAGAGCTTGCATGAAACCATGAGGTCATAGTTATGTTTAAGCCAAGAATGATAGAAGAGTAAGTGAAAGAGGAAGACGAGAGGCGACAATGAAATGGGTTCCAACTCATATTTGGAAATAAGAGTTAAGAAGCTAAGAAATCATGAGGTAAAAGACGGTCAAAGCACAGTGGAGTTAAGCTCAAGGAAACGTGACTTAGAAGACTGAAGGCTAGATACGCGCATCATATCTCTTTTTAAGAGCATATCCTTGATCCTTGTTTTCCTGTGGAACTTACTCGCATGTTATCTTTTTACGTATATCCTCTCGGTCCCATTCTCGGTCCTATTTCTGTCGGGAGGTATGACTTATTGGCTAGTAATACATGTCAGGGTTTGGAGGGGTCCGTTAGGTTGACTAAACCTTTTGGGCTTTTATAGAATATGGGTTGGGTTAGGAAGGGATTTCTTGTAATCCGAAAGGAGTATATCCTGCTTATCTTCCCGATCTCTTTGTAGCATATCTTTTGCTATCCATGTTTGTCTTGATTATCTAGTTTATCATGTTAATCTTGTCATGAGAACCTTAGGTAGAAACCCTTTGGATGAAACATGTGTTTGAAACATGTTATGCTTGATGGTTGCAAGTGGTTGCAAGTGTTTGCAAGTGGTTACTCGTGGATGCATTATACACGTTAGGCACTAGATCGGCTCACACACTCCTCATATTGCATATGCATGAGTGTTTATGCTTATTCATGGATGAAAATTTTTGTGTTATCACATGGATGTTGCATATGGATGTATGTTATGTGCACACATATAGATGTTATACATTGTGTTAGAAATTGCATACATATGGATTCATTTCACTAACATAATTTGCATTGATGATATTTGCATTAGATAAGTACACATACACACACCTTTGCATATGTTCATACAACATTTAGAATCTTGTAAGGATAATGATTGCTCGTGGATGATGTTTTGAGTAGATGGATGTTGGATGGTAGGATACGTTCTTCCTAACTTGAAGATTTCGGGGACGAAATCCTTTAAGGAGGGGAGAATGTAACAACCCGTATTTTCAATAACCTGTTATAACGTAAATCGAGGCAGAATTTAATTCTAAAATCTGAATCAAGGGAAACGGGCTATGCCATTGCGTTCGTCTCGGAAAAATACGCGAAATAGAGTCCGTGTTTTCGAAAATCGGAGTCCGTATGACCCGATTAAGGCCCAATGAAGTTTTCAGAAATTTCCAAGTTAAAAACAGATTTGGATTTCAAGTTCAAATTTCGAATTTCGGGCCTGGAAGGCTAAGCGGGAAATTTCCCACCAAGCCAACCAAGTCGACAGGCCTGTCGACTTGGCAGTCGACTTGGTTGGACCCAAGTCGACAGCCCTGTCGACTTGGCTGTCGACTTGGTTCAGCCGGGCAGTTTTGCCTGGTGCACCATTTTGGAGTTGTGTTGAGTTTGGGGGCCAGATTCGGTTTTGAGGGCTGAGATTGGAATTAGTGTTTAATCCTAAGGCTAAAACTAATCCTAATCTCTATAAATAAGCCCCTAACCTAACCCTAAATCATCATTATTCATTCAAGTAACTAAACTATGGCAAAATCATTCCTCTCATGGCCTCCACTCTCTTCATAAAATTCCTAAGTTATTTCTATGAGAGATTTTCAATGCATACAAGTGTTTTCAAGCTTGTATGAGCATCATTAGCTTGCATTCAAGTCAAGTTTCCATATTTACATCATAAAGCAAGAGTTTTGATTCATTTTGGCTCAAGGGTTTTTCTATTGGAGCTTGCATTTTGGGTTTATTTGATTGCATAAGGGCTTCGTTTCAATATATATATATATATATATATATATATATATATATATATATATATATATTTGTGTCTTCATAAGAATTTGTAAGCCCTTTTACCTTCTTTTTAAACTCTAAAGTTAATGAATGATGCAAGTTGTGTTTGATCATTATGATATGCAAGTTTGCCATGATATGTAAGTTTACTATGTCATGTTATGCAAGTTTGGTATGTTATGATATGCAAGTTTATCATGTTATGTTATGCAAGTTGGCCATGTTATGATATGCAAGTTTATCATGTTATGATATGCAAGTTTATCATGTTATGTTATGCAAGTTTGCCATGTTATGTTATGCAAGTTGGGTTGATCATTTACTCATGTTATCATGTTATGCAAGCTTACCTTCAGTATATGAACATAAAGCTTCAAGCTTTATGCTAAAGGTTGCATTTTGGCAACATGTAAGTTATCATATCTCTTATGATAACTTGTATGTGAGGCTAAATGCGAACTTATGGCCATTTCTACATGTCATTTATCACCATGTATCACCAATATGCTAAGTTTGGTTTTATGCATGCTTTTGAGGCCTAAAAATGTAATATGCAAGTATATGAACATATGTACATTTCATATGCCACCATGTTAAACTTGTGGCTTCATCACCTTTATGTTATGATTATGCCAAGTTCCCTCTTTCTATCCTTTATGCGCTATTGCGATATGTAAGCGATGGGATTGCGTTTGGGGTTGGGTAAACTTAAAAGACATGAAAACATAAGATTGGGAATTTACCTATTAAGTTAGGTCTACCCATTGGGAATTTACCTATTAAGTTAGGTCTACCCAAATGCTTGAAAACTTGTAATATGTTTTGGAAACATAATGGACATGACACTTAGAAAATATAAGTGTGACCAACTCGAGGTTGGGTTGAGTTTGTAGCGTAAACCTACCCGGAACCGACCGGCTTAACTAGTTGCTACAAACAATAGGACCCAATGTGAGAAGTTGGTCATGTTGTACCTTGAACCCGAGGTTAGACCAAGTTGTGGTATAAAGCTACCCGGAACCGACCGGCTTAACTAGTAACCGCAACGAAGTCTAATGTGAGAGGTTAAGGCACATTAATTAATTAATGCCTCATGGTTAGGGTTTAAGTCATGGTCCACTTAATACTTAATCAATGTGGGCTTGGTAGATTAATCAGGGTTAAGTCGTGAACTCATCATTACACTTAACCAAGTTAATCCATGATTAGCAAGAGGGTTAAACCGTACTTAACCCACTAGAAAATCCTAGCAAAGGGGGTCCACTCCAGCAGTAATCCCAAGTTTGTATCATCGTGACCCTAGGGACTAAGCTAGGGTGGGGCACGATTACTGGACTTGAGGTAAGTGACCAAAAACGACGGCAGAGTGGTACGCCGGTGTAGTTCCGGATGGACTATGGTCGTGCACGTAGTCCGTAGCCGGAGAAAATCAAGCACGGGTACCAGTAGATCTAAGACTGTGCACTTATGTTTATGGTGTCCAAGGGTTGACACCCTAGGGCTTGATACACCCGACGGGAGACCCAGCACAGTCTGACTACAATTATGTTTGGGCCGTATTGACACCAACACGTGACGAGCTAGGCTTATAGGGAGCCGATCGACTAGACCGTTTGGTTGGACCTCGTATTAGGGTCACTTCATGTTATTGGACCTCGTATTAGGGTCACTTCATGTTATTGGACCTCGTATTAGGGTCACTTCATGTTATTAGGCCAAAGCTTGGGCCAAGGGATCAATACTTGTTTATTCAAGTCATGTTAGTTTGCTAGTACACTTGTGGTGCAAAACCTTAAACCTGATTATGCGATGAAACCATTTATCTATCATGCCAGTATGTAGTTATCCTTATGTTCATCTCAGTTTTCATCATGCCAGTTAACTTTATTAGTTTATAGACTGATGGTAGTAGGGCTTACTCAGTCTTTTTGACTGACCTGTTTTCTTTCGCCTCTTTTCTTCCGTTCCCCCCCCCCCCCCCCCAGGTTCTCAGGGTGGGAATATTGGAGCTTAGCTTGGATTTCTGATCGCTTGCTTGTGGGATTTTAGCTCATGTACGGTCTTGACATGAAGCTAGCTATGGTTATCACTTATTTTGGGGATAGTACTTATGTATTTCAGTTTTTCAGTTGATGTTGTTTTTATCTAGACTTGTTTATTTGGAAAGTTATGTTGTACCAGACTTGTTTTGAAATAGTTTGAAATCTTCCGCTGTTTTACTTATCTTATTTACTCTGTTTACATATATACATATGTTCTTGTTCTGCCTTGATATATCATTATGCATGTTTACCCGGTACAAACGCCCCTCCAAAGTCAGAGTGCTTGCAAGAGCCACCCTGGCGGAGGTGGGGTGTTACATGTGGAGATATCAATGGATATTTTTGGATGAAATGATTGTTGCACCATCCTTGCCTTGAATTTATCATTGGGGTCAGAATGCTTCTTAGGATGCTTCTCTTGTGGTTGTGATTCTTTTGGAGGAAGTGGAGCTTTAACAACTTATTTGTCTGCTTTGTGTGAGCCCGATAGCTCTTGTGCTTGTTAGTATCGGAGCGGACTAGAGAGCAGGTGCATGAGGAAGGATAATACTTCTGTTGGTAACGCCTTCTCTCCTCTCGGTCGCCATAATCTCTATATTCACGCTTAAGATCAGGATAGGATTTTGAGAGACTACTGCACAGCTTTCTGGGATCATAACTTTGATGAGACATAGTTCCTGCAAATCAAAGTAAGCCAGTATTATAATCATGAATTAATGCAACATACAGGTGGTGTAACATGCAATGTAAGTGTCGTGTCTGTCTTAGGT
Source organism: Allium sativum (assembly GCA_030737875.1). Lineage (NCBI taxonomy): Eukaryota > Viridiplantae > Streptophyta > Magnoliopsida > Asparagales > Amaryllidaceae > Allium > Allium sativum. The sequence goes on along the minus strand of CM060910.1, from coordinate 565,170,419 downwards.
GACCCCCCCCCCAGCGAACTGAAGCCCTAAGTTTGGGTAATCGGTGTCGTCTTCCTCGTCTTGGTTGGTGTAAATTTCTCCTCGAAAGTAGGAAACCAAGAACGAGAGCCAAGGTCTTGAGAAGAGTATATAGTGTCCGATAGAGGCAGATCGCCTAAACCTCGAGACAAGGACACTAATTTTTCTTGGCGAGAGTCGTGGATTGGTGATTTAGCTAGATGTGGAGTCTTAGGAGAGGACCGCTTCTCTACAGTGGATGTATCTTTCGTAGAAAGTTACTTAGGCTTTTATTCAATAGTCTTTCTAAAAGCTCCTTTGTGAATACGTTTATGGGAGGGGGACGCCGGATTCAATGTTTCCATCATTATTTAATTAGCCTTGATTCATTAGTGGTGGAAACCTAAGAATCCTTAGTCTCTTCTAGAAAAATTGCATCTCGAAATGTGTCAGAATCCCTGTTATCTCCTACTCCCCCAACCTCTTCATCTATAAAATTTCCTTCTCCGGAGGATTCTACTTCCCCATAAATGCCAACTTCAAATTCCGGATCACGGCCACCGGAGTTAGAATCTGGTGAAGAAATATTGGAAGTGGTCTCTGCCTATGGAGTCTTTCCCTTCTCTGATTCAGAATATCTTGTAGATTACCTTCTGGACATGCTTGCTGTGCTATCTAAGAAATATTGGTGGTTAGAGTATAGTAACATGTGCCCCTTGTTTATATGTGGTAGTGTGTGAAGTGGAAGTGTGTTGAAATGCATAAAGGAAGTATCGAATGAATGTAATTATTTGATATGCCTTGCAATGTTGTGAAGAATTTTATCTTTATGTCCTTAATATATGAAGTGATATGCTATGCTACTCTGGTTCAAGTCCTGAAGGGCTCTATCCTAACTGTCCGAAGTGTATGTTCCATGTTGATTTTCTTATCTGAATCTTGATTTAGAGTTATAAAATTTCTATGTTTGTCAGCTTGAGTAGAAATGTCATATTGGTTGTTTAGGATGCCCAAGTGTAAGGATTAAGGCACTCCAGATCGGATATGACTCCGGTTAGAATGCTCCAGATCTGACAACTTCGGGTCGAATAACTCCAAATTGAAATTTTTTGATCTGAACCCGCATAACCCCTTCATGCCTCTGCATCTTCTTCATCTCAATTCTGCAAACCCGATAAGCATCGATTGTTTCTAAGTTTATTTTTCGAACCAAGGTCTTCCACTTCTCCTTCTTTCCCGTTGGACACCCATCACGCTTCCATTCACATCCAATCCATGATGACGAGCATTGAGCCACCAAGAAATGCCTTGGACGTCGATGATAAACCAGAGAAAATACGGGCACCATCGACAGTGCTAGTCATCCCTAGAGTTTGAGACATCAACGCCATGGCCATTCGAAATTGAATAACATGGATTCACGGTGAGATTCGTATGAAGTTTTGAATAAAAACATGAAGAAGATGAATTAAAACCCATCGTGACTGACTTGGGGTTGAATTTGAGGTTGAAGTAGTGGATTAGGCTTTTGGAGCTCTGTCGATTCAAAGATTAATGGCGGTAAAGGTAGAAGGTAAAAAAGGAAACGAAGAGATAGTCTGGCCTATATACTATGTTGAAGTGACTATTCGGCTCCCCTTGAAATGACGACACGACTTTGTTTGCGGTTCAAAACCAAAAAATATGGGAAAGCACCGGATCGAGTAAGCCTCGATCAGATGATTTGAACCACAGGATAATCAAAATTTTCAATCCAGGAGCAAAAGTTCACAGAGAAACAAGAAGAAAGCAAGGGATATTCCACCTACCGCTTCATGATTTTGACAACATGGCAAACTCATATGATTTGATTCGATCTCGACGATCATCATAAAAATTGTTTGGAACGACTTGTATGTGTATCACCATGTATGAGAGCCAACAACTTAGCGTGGTCTAAAATAAATAAATCTATCATTTTGATTCGAAAAAGGTTTGAAGAATTTACCTATGTGCCTATCACCACTTCAATCAAAGGTTTTTTCTTGCTAATTACGACAGAGACAATTCTGGAGATGGTATTCTATTCATACATAGCACAATGGGTTAAGGATCATGAATTTAGAAAGAGAAACAACTATTGACCATTTCTTGTTTGAGCATGGATAGCTCAGTGAGTTCAAAGCACATCTCATTTACGATAAGACGCACTTTGGGGGGGGGGGGGGGTAAATGATAGCCTGCCTTGTAGCAAGACCGCCCAAGGTTCCAATGGTTATAATCACAAGCTTCAATCCTCGAGAATTTTGCTGAACCAGAAACTCAATAATTGATTAGATCGAATGAGGAAGAGCCCGCACCATGTTATGCTTGTCGGGTCGAATAAATCAGGGACATCGGTATAAAGGGGAATTCGGCGTTCGATCCGGATCCCATCCGGTCCCAATAAAACAGTTATCCCATTTGCCACGAACCCGCGTTCCCACTCCCTTCTGAAACCTCGGAGCTCCTTCCACGTGGCCACTCTTGATCCCAAAATCCACGATCCATTACCGAAACTGCCCAATAACTGCCACCACTACCACCGAAAGCACGGACCACATGCCACATATTCAGTCCGAAGAGACCTGCTACTAGCGCCTATAAATACACCATTTCAAGGAAATTTAAAGGACTTCTGGACACTATCTCCTTACACACATATGAACCAGCAACCGATATAACTAATTTGAGCCATATTGCGTGTTCCATAATCAAATTGTGAAATAAATTGTGTTGTTTTGTGAGTGCTTGGAGATTATACTTGTTGTAATTGTAATTTCTTACTGAATCAAGGAATTATAAAGTGGATATAGGCTCGTTAATGTTGAAGTTGTGTGTGTTTTTTTCTTTTCTCTCATTTTCATTTGATATTGCTTCATTTTTCTCTGCAAATTCTAGTCTTTGGATGTCTATGCCATTTTTTGGTCAAACAGAGTTTTTTTTGGCAAAGTCTGCGGGGTTAAATGGCCCCTTCCATTTTATTTATATTATAAGATGCCTTACAACATAAACATGTGCAAAACGGTAAAAACAAAAACTGAAGAAAAGTAAAGAAGATGTATCATGTCCATTTGTTTTCAACATAGTCATCGAAAGCAAATGGGGACAGTAAGATTTCGTTGCGGATGCCTCGACATATGGCATGATAGACATGTAGTCTACTGTTGCTTTTTTCCATTGAAGATTATTTGGTTCCTTTCTTTCCGTATTTCATTGATGGTTACTTTGAGCATTATGAGTAACTCACAGGATGTTGTTAGCTTCCATATGTGGCCTTGAATATTGTGATCCCTCTTTCTTGTTGTTTGTCTTAGGAATTGAGTACCTTCCTCTTTTCTTAATACGCCTCCATAAATAGTGTGTGTATGAACATTTGAAGAACAGATGGTACGTGTCTTCTTCTCTCGATCTGCATAACGCACATGTCTTTGATATATTCATACCTTTACGCACTAGATTAGAAAGTGTTTGAATGCCATTTGCATAAACTTTCCATAGCAGGAAATTCAGCTTTTCATTACATTTCGTATTCCAAATGCGCATGTACCAGTTGCATCTGTTAATTTGTTGCTCTCCCGACAGTGCTCTGTATACTACAGCGGTACTGCGATTGAGTTTGTCCACCGTCCATAAATACTCTTCCTATTGTGTTACTATATAGGGTTTCTCATCATACAACTGCCATAAATTATTCAATTCGCTACTTGAAGTTCGTGGTAATTATATTTTTCCGTTGTGTACTTAAGATCTTGCTTTTGCATTTAGCGAAATCCCACTGTTCATGATTTCAACGTATGATATTTTATGGGTGAGAATTATACATGTCTCAATCCATGGAGAGGACCAGAAGGTCGCATTGCTAACATTTGATATTCTAATCATTGTGTGCGGCAACACATTATCTCTAATTTTTAGCGTAGTTTTCCATACCAAGCTCTGCGATGGTTTTACGCTCGTTGTCTAAATATCAGCTTGTTTAAGGTTATGCTTTGTGCTCCATTTAACCTACAGGGATCCTTTCTCATGACTAAATTCTCAAAGTGTATTGTGAGAGCTGCTATGTTCCACTGTTTATGTTTTTATTCCCAACCCCCCATTCTTTTTTGGCTTCTCTAGTTTGCTATAAGATATTGGTGCAAGTTTGGTAGAGTGTGTATTGCCTGACCATGGGAAATTCGTTATTGTCATCTTCAACATTGCTAGGAGCTTTGTTGGTATCAAGAAAGTTCTACACCAATATACAGTCATTGAGAATATTACTTCCTTCCTTAGATGCAGTTATTACCCTCGACAACTGGCCTTTGTAAACTTGTTTTCTAACTTACCTCCTTAGATGCAGTTGCGGTCGAAAAGGAAGCTATCTTTTTAATTTGAATGTTTTGGGTCTTGGCCTCAGTGGCTTGCTGCTATCAGTAGAGTCAAAAAGGAGAATCCTTTATCATAAATTGTTTCCTAAACTAGTTAGAGGCTTTTGCCTCTGTTACCTATCGCCATTGTATTTGATGACAGGAGTTCACTGCTTGTTTGCATGAAGTCGATAGGGTCTTTCCTATTGCAAGAGAACGAATATTGACTGCGTTACCTAGAAGTCTAGGGTGATTAGGGATGACAATGGTGTTGCAGCCATTGAAATATACACTATATTTCAGTAGAAAATCATTGAAATGCTTTTGTTGTTTGGTAGATAACTATTGCTATGACAGTGCATTTGTGTGAACACATTGGGAGGGACCAACGGAATGTATAAATTGAGGAGACGCAAATTAACTTGAACTTTTGCATGATATAATTAGCAATTGAGGAGATCATAGCCAACCAGATGACAAAACTATGAGATGTGCGATAAATATTTACATGCTTAGGGTTCATAGTCAACCGAAGGATAAGACTATGTAGTATTTAGCTATCCAAAGGACAAAACTACGTGGTTCATAGTTATCTAAAGGACAACACTACTTATGAATTCGGCTTCGTTTCCTAATAGGGGTTCCCCAACTAAGCATAGCATGAGACCTAGAATAAAGGATATATGAATTTGATTTTGTTGCTTTAGGGAGAGAAACTCCGCGAAAGCACAGTATGAGAACCTGTAACAACCTGAAATTTTGACAATAAATGGTTATTTAATTAGAATATCAAAAATAGGAATTACTGCAAACGTTAGATTTTGACTACGAAATTTTAACTGTTGCGTTCGTCTCAGAATTCTGGTCAACTTTCATGTTTGGAGTGTCGCGAACGGAGTTCGTATGAAAAAGTTACGGATGAAATACGAAAACGGACGGAAAATAATTAAACAAAATAATTAATATATATTATACCATATATAAACAGACGACCTTGGCATCTGATTGCCCATGCGGTCGACCAACTGGGCGATCAGATGCCTATTGAAGGTTGGGTCATATAGGGTGTGGGTTATTATATTATATAAACAGATGGACGAATATAATTTAAAACTAATCGGACGGTTCTAAGCCATTTCCACCCATATAAATAAAGGGGTAGAGCCACATTCTCTTCCATTCAAATCTATAGAGGAAGCGGAGCTCTGCCTTTTTTCTTCCTCATCTGACCTAATTTCTAAGTGAAATATATTCATATATATATATACACCAAATGAAATCACATTCATATGAAATGGGAAAGATTAATAGATTCAATGGAAGAGGATGCTCAATGATAGATTTCTTCTCTCTCTTCCCTCTTTCTTACATTTCTACAGATTTAGAATTTTCCCCTTTCTAGATAAATTGTAGATTTATAGGAATTTGGGGATTATAAGCTTAAAAATGTCCAAAACAGAGAAATTAGAAGCTATAAGGTGAGTGGGAAATTTACTAACACAATTATAATGGCTTATCTATTTCGTTTGGATCCAATCTATGTTTTATGCATATCAAATCTGTTATTTAAATAATAGTAAATTGTGATAACCATCAGATCTGATTATGAATATGTTTAAAATTTGGTAAATGATAAGTTGTGGTTATTTATGACGTGAATTGTAGGATTTTTATATATCTTTCTACATATTCCTACAAGTTATGTCATGAAATATGCTGTACATGTTACGTAGCACTGTGGATATGGAAATCAGCCCCATTAAACCAAAAAAAATTGTAGTTATGTTCCAGATCTTTAATTCAGTACTGAAATATGAAATATGTAAATTTGAGTGAAAAAATGAATTTGTGTACTAGGTGATTATAAGAATAAAAGAAATATTCCTTGTTTACATTCAATATTGTTGGGTTTTTGGCTTAAGCATTGTAAATTATGCCTTTTTTCTCATTTTTAAGCAAAGAGGCATTATTTTAGAATCACAAGAAGTATAAAAAAAAGGTAAAAAAAAGGGAAAAGTGGTGCAAAGGTACATATAAAAATAAATATATGTTTTTGTATGTAATTTGCATCGACTATTCTAATATATATATATATATATATATATATATATATATATTTCTTGTGATATGTCAAATTCCACAAACTAGGCATTATTTACAATGATTGCCGCTAACGGTCCTTGTGAGGCTTGAAACCATTTTGGTAGGACTGAATATAAAAAGGGATTGTTGTTTAATTGATTTGACCAAATCCTTAATTTAAAAATAAGTGTTGCAAAATAATAAATATTAAGAACTACGTTGACCGCATGAAAACATAAAGATAAATATATACATATTATCCATCCGAATCAGCTTAAAACAGTGAAATATGAATTGTATGGAATGATTGAATGTTTGGATATGGTTCAGTTATGGAATTATGTGTAAATATAATCCATTTTGAATTAATATATTTGTGCTGACCATTTGTAACAATAAATATAATTAATTGCCATAACTAAGACCGCAAATAAGGGGATAACCATTGCAACCAATATTGATTTGGGGAAAATAAATTTGATAGGTAAATTGTTAAAATTCCTAAGATCAATTAGGATAAGTGTTTTGGACCCCAGTTAGGAAATTATAGCCGCATTTAGACATGAGGTTAAACTCAACTTGTGGTGTAAGCCTGCCCGGAACCGACCGACAAATCCAGCTATCACAGGTTGTCACTTTAATGTGAGTGGTCTAAACCATAAATATAATCGTACTAAGGCATGAGGTTAAGTTCACTTTTGGTAGAAGTCTTCCCGGAACCGACCGACATATTTAGCATCTACAGGTAGTCAACTTAATGTGAGAGGCCTGATATGTAAAAATATATATACATATATATATAATAGTCAAACAATAAATAAATAAATAAAAGAATAAGAATAGTAATTGCTTGTTGGGGTGCAAGAAATAGATAACTTAGGATTGGTAAATAATTGCCTTAGGAAAATATGACTGTTAGAGTCATAAAGGGCAATAAAAATGTAATAAAAGGAAAGGGCTTTCATAAGGGAATTTATGGTTGTCATTTAAACACTAAGTCCAAATTAGGGAAGGTATTAAATAAAAACACCCTAGGAAAAAAGAATATAACCTTCCTTATTAATAGTAATGGAAATAGAAAATATAGTGGGATTTAGTAGGTTAATAATGTAAGATATTATTAACCATATAAACCCGTGACACAAATAAATGGTGTACGTATAGTATCTTCGTATAAAGGAAATAAACGGGAATGACTTAATAACATAACCAACTTTATCCCAAAAAGGAAAAGGTTTAAAGGCAAATGGGGGATGAACTAATAACCTATGCGTATAGTCCTCTTCCTGGGTCCTAAAAGGCTAAGTGACTAGGGTTAAAGAGTCCACCTAGGAATAGGTTTTCAGTATAGGGGGTCTTAAATGGCAAGTGTGTGTTGGCCTACCCAAACCTGGAAATTAAAAGGGTCAGATATGGCCATCTATCCTACGGAAAGTAGTAAGTGACTAAGGAGTTTATCCAATACAGTCAGCTAGAAGGTATAACGAACGATAAAGTACCTCCTCTCACCTTGTGTGGGACAGGGGTATATACGTGAATGATAGAAGCCTTAACTAGTAGGGCCCGTAGCTTGTGAACTTTAGTTTTATGTTAACATTGAATATATTATCGAGGGTTAATAAGTGAATGAGGATATAGATAGAAACCCCGTGATTAGGGGCCCACTCTCTATAGAAATTACCAGTTAATCCCTGGTATAAAGGCTTCACAAAAATGTCTATAAATGTCCTACCTCAATAATGTAATTTGGAAATACTATTTTGGAAGGGTAGTAGAGTTGCGCGTAGACTTTAACAAGGTTGGTTTAGAATCATCAATCTTGTCAGGCATACAATTTTGGTTGAACCAAATGGAATATATTTGTGTTATAGTCTGTGCTGTACATTTCTTAATCACCAGAACTTGTTGCTCTGACTCCCTCCTCATTACAACCTCCCAGGTTTCATAGAGAAGGTCAGGTTCTCACAAATGATTAAATTTGACTTTCGGTTCGCGTTCTCTCTCATGCTCGGTATTGGCAGAGTGACTTACTTTGAAAAGGTAGTTGCTTGAGTTAATACTAATTTGTCCAACTTTGTTTCCACTGTGAGTTATTTTTATCATGCTCTGATTATGCGCATGCTCATTCATTGCAGATACCAGATATACGCTCTATGCTTTATTGTGTTCAAGTTTTGATTTTGTCAAAATTTGGGTGCAGAAAAGTGTGGGCTGTTGCATGGTATCAAAGCTTAGGTTAAACGATCGGAGGAATTAGCTAAAAACAGGAATCATGAGAAAAGGCAATTCGGTTTTCTTTTCTGTTTTTCTTCGTTTTTCTTACTTGACTTTAATTTATTTTGATAATGAAATTAGTCGTAGGCCTAATTATATAAAGTGGGCTTTGAGCGATTAAGGGTTGAAATATGTTAATACGGGCTTCTAGCCAATTCTGTCGTCGTGAAGAGCATGAGGACGACATATAGTGGATCCCGTTGATTCGAGTTTGGAGACTGGACAAAAATCTAGCTACAAACGAGATAGTCATCATTCCTGGTTTGGTTTCGTTGGTAGTTCCATTTAAGACCATTACCCAATCCAAAACGGGGGAAAAGCCCACATTAGTGTGTCATATCTATTTCAGAATTATAATTACGAGGTTTATCCATTTGTTACTTTGTTAAAATTCCAATACCACCTTTGTTGGAATATTCAATTGAATTCTTAGCCCTGTATTCGAGGAAATTTATTTTTTAAACTATTTGGAAAAAAAAATAGAAATGGATTTTAACGGTTTTGAAATACGAATTCGGAAAATAGTTTGTGCAGATATGGTTTTAAATTCTTAATTTATTTGTATTTTAAAATTTGTGGGCCATTCAGTAATTTTAATAAATATGGTCTGATGGGTAAGAAAGAAGGAATTAGAAATAATAAGAAATATTCCATTAAAACTCAAGAATAACAAATATCTATTCCTTGTGATTTTTGCTTCATATATATATTGGATAATTTATTGAAGTTAGCAAAATTAATCTAAATTGTTTTAAATCTCCAATATTTTTAAACACGAAAAGGTTTTTTCAATTTAAAATATAAAACGAATATAAATAGTAATAATAGAATAGATTTGTGAATACGAAACCGTTAGTTTATAAATAAATTCCATTTTTGGAAAAAAAATTAAATTTTTCTTCGAAAAGGCTAAGGAAAATCCTTTGTCCGGATTTTGGGGTATTTGATTTCGTGAATCGTCTGTTTGTTGTCAGCTAGGTAGAGGAAAAAATCCGTTTTAGTTATATTATAGATTTCTAGCTAAATTATTTTTGAAATTCATTCGTTGTGTGGTCGCAACATCGTTGTTGAGACTATAAATCTTTGGAGTTGGTTCAGAGTTTAACTGCGGTCTTAAAATACCGCGGTGATGAGGATGACTATTTTCGAATCGCGTCGAATCTTAAAAGATAACGCGGAACGGTTAATATTTTAATCCGGCCTAATAAGGTCAAGGTCCAATCTCTGCTTAGCCATTGGGTAGTTCACCATTTAATGTTATACTAGGATGGTCAATTAATTGATGAGTTTTGGTACAACTTGGACCAAAGACTCAACCATAAAAGTTGCATCCAAATTACCCCTTAACTTCCTTCTTTCGTCCTTTCTTCCCCATCTAGTCGAACAACATCTCTATCCTTCTTCTCTTTCTTGTCGTCGCCTCGTCTCGTCATTTTCCACATTCTTTCGCGCATTAGACCTTGCCTCACTAGTAATCTAAGGTCTAATTTTCTTCTGTCCGACCTTTTCTTAGTCCATAATACCTGATTGCGCTATCGATCTTACTCACACCATTTACGTCTCACCCTTAGGTAGAGATTATTTGGTTGGATCAGAATGAGCAAAAGGGTCTCACCGCTTTAGGGCTAAGAAAATTTTGTTTCGGCAGTTGGACTTGCACCGGTCCATTGCTCGAGATCTTAGAATAAGGTTGTGTTTGTGCTGCATTTGCCTTTGCTATACCTTGTTAGAATCAAAGGCGATCGTCGTTTCAGAAATGAAGATTTCGCTATCTTTTGGATAGTTTTTATGAGGAGAATTTCGAAGAGATTTTAGATGAATATGTGTCTTATGCGTACTTGTATGGTCTCCTGTTTGACCGGCTTTGGAGATTTTGCATCAAATCTCTTTTTCTTGATGTCGGTTTTTGTGTCTGGGAATCTGTGTTCGAACTACCCATGTGGACATGTGACCAATTTAGCACATCGTTCTATAAATGGGAAGTTATGACTAGATTTGTTTCATGATGCGGAAATTAATCCTTTGTTTGATCGGTGGCGTAACCATCATTTAGTGCCGCATCATATTTGATTCAGCTTGTTGTTCTTATGTGCTATCTCATGGAATTACCTTCTATAAATTCACTTATTCATTTTTTTATTTTAGCAATATTACGTAGGTTTCCATGAGAATCAGTTTTGTGGTAGGTTTCTTTTCTCATCATAAATTCTCTCTAAGAAGAGATGGTGAAGTAGGAACCTCCAAAAACACCAGTATTGTTTGTAACACGAGGTGAGCATTTAACTACCATAATATGATTAATCAAAGATCCTTTAAAAAAATGGATCGAGCTCCAGCTGTGGAGTGAGACGTCTTGTTCATAGCCATTGTTTTGAGAGTTTTGGTGTTGTTTTTTTGTTATGCCTTTCCAACATCGAGATCTTGGTTTTGTGATGATTCGTGCTTGTAACTTTTAGTGTTATTTAAATCGCATGACTTAGGTTAATGGGATTCTTAGTCTGGAAATTCTCATGTCATTCACGCGTGCTTGTTTGAATGAAATCTCATTTTTTATATCTAAACTAACAATTGTCCTAGGGCTAGAAAGAATAGAATTTTGTGTTGGATAAATGTGACACCCTACATCTGTTAATGTCATTCACAAAGGGAATGCATTAAGTTCCGTGAAGCGTTATAAGTAAACAAAAACAGAAATATTATAAGACAGATATAAAAATGACAGCGGAATTAAAAACTTTATTTAACATAAAGCAACGTGGTCTGAAAACATCATATGTCTGAAATACATAAAAAAACATTACATCATTGAAACTACTGCCTTGTACTTTAAAACATAAGAGTACATAAAAGAAGCAAAATACCCCAAATAAAATATAGTCATAGTGGCAAGGATAGGAGCTTGAGCCGCACATCTAAGCAGCTCCAGAAAAATGAAAGCAAAATCACGGTCAAGCCTGAGTATTTCCACCCTAAGAACCGGGGGGGGGGGGGGGGAGAAAGAAGGGGAAACAAAAATGGTCATACATAAAGTCTAGAGAGTCTAGTTACTTTTAGCAAGTAAATAAGTAGAAGTATCATGACAGGCATATAAAGTGGATAAGAGAGAGAAAACAACATATAAGGTAGGTATGACCAGGTAAACATGATAGAGTGTATACTTCTCTAAAGATTACTCTGCATTAATACTAGTATAATCAGAATGAGATTATCCCAACAACTATAAGATGGTAAATTTAGGTATACTTCCCAATGTATCCTAACCACTACCCTAATCAATCGGCTCCCTACTCCGCGTATACACTTTGTGCCGGCCTTACCATAGGATGTATCATGTCCTATAGTGGTAACCCTTCGCTGATATGCCCAGCCATATCTACAGGTGTCACGATCATCTTAGCCCCCTCTACCCGGCCCATGCACACACATGTCCCCGGTCGGTTTGCGCCGCCCACACCGCCCTCCTGGCTTGGCTCTCCTACATTCAGCCCAGTAAGCGTGCCCCAACTACGACCTAGTTCGGAGCACTCGTTTGATACCTATTAAGGGTTACTGACTGAAATGGGTCCCACACAATTTATACAAGCTCTCCCCCTGTATTGTATCCCCACAAGGATTTCCATCGGCTATGTATACCACTAGGTGTCTTTAATTACACAACCCTTTCATTTCTACAAGTTATGCTTTCCCTAAAAGGTGTCTTTAATTACATAACTCTAATATTTCCATCGGTTATGTATACCACTAGGTGTCTTTGATTACATAATTTTATCATGTTAAGTTTGTGGGCCTATATTTAAATATTACCCACCCCCTCAGATTTACTTAACCCACCCACTGTTCAATCAAATTTACTTAACCCCAACTTAAGTTTATATTCATACAATCTCCATGGATTCAACTAGGTTAAGTATTCAAGGTTTATTACCATATTTTCATTTATGGTTATGGTATGCTAGACCTCCAACATTAAGCCTACCATTTGTGGATGCTGGACATGTCAAGCGGGTCCAGGCAGACTTATTCCATAAATTGGGCTTAACCTTGTGTCTTAGCACGTCCCATATTTGTGCACCTAGACCTCCCACATTAGATTCACCACTTGTGGTCGCTGGATATGCCGAGTGGGTTCAGGCAAACTTCCACCACAAGTGCAATCTAGCCTCGTATCTAGGCGCAATTACAGTTTCTAATTACTGTAATCATAGGCATTTCATTATTAGTCAATTTTTCCTATGTTGGTATAGGTTATAGGTTTCATGCCCCTTTTTCCCCAATTATGTTCTTAGTGAATTGTATGTCCAAATTCATATCCATATACATTATTCAAATTATGCCAATTTTCACCTTTTTACCAACTATGCCAAATTCCCAATTCATAAGATATGCCTAATTTCAATGATTTTCCCCTCGTTTCCAATCTAACATAATCACATAATTTAGTGGTGTGCCTAGGCTCGAAAATAGCCTAGCTATATAAAATAAAAAAAGGAAAGGGTGAAGGGAAGATGACAGAGATGTTTATTCTAACAAACTAACATAAACATATGATGGCATAACGATAAGGTGGACATATAAGCACAAATCGGTGACCTTGTGATAATAAAACAAGTTCTAACATAGTAGGGATGTCATAATAGGCATGATTAGGTCTAAATAAGAATTTAGATGTCCAACTAATGCTAGATCTAAATTACCCACAATGTGGTAAGCATAAATTGCCAATTAGATCCATAATTAAAAGTAGATCTGACATGATAAAGGTTGAGATCCAAGTTACAGTCAATTCAAAATGTCATAGATTCGCAAATTACAATAGATCTGATATGATTCAGTCACAGGCATAGATTACAATATCATGGATTCACAAATTACAAAAGATCTGATATGATTCAGTCACAGGCATAGATCCAAATTTACAATCATATCATGTTTACTTTTATTTATTCAAATTTAAAGGCAACTGAAACTACAGTGTTCAGATCTAAAGAAATAGAAGGAGAAAAGCAATTGATGAATCTCAGATCTACACTTGAATCCCTAAATTTGATTGCAGAAGGAGAAATAGTTTTGATTCAGTCTAGGCACCAGCGGCACTTAGGCCCCCATTGATTTTCAGTGAAGAAAACAATAGAAATGAGCCTGTATTTATAGCTGCCAGCCTCTAAACCAACTTAGCCACATCAGCCCTAGGGTTTCGACCCTGGTGTCGACACCCCCTTGGGGGGTCGACCTAGGGGTCGACTCCCTTAAGCGAGAATTTTCCCGCTCACCCTGAGTTCTGGAATTTAAACTATTTTGAACATTCTGGACCTGATTTTTGAATTCTTGGACCATATATATATAATTATTTTGTGCGTATACAAACTTCAAACCCTCATAACTTGTTCATACGGTTTCCGTTTACCAAAATCAAATGTCTATCCTGACTAGAATTTCGAGACGGACGAAATGACACAGTCTTTTTCCCTTAATTCTAAGCATTAAATTAATTATTATTTAATTTATCCTCTTTTAGTGTTGTTAAATACAGGGTGTTACAATAAATTTTAGCAAAGGACCGGTTTTGCATTGTTTTCGTCATGGGTATATAAATAAATAAATCACCGTTCCTTGTTAAAGGTAAAATTTATTTGGTCTTTTATATGTGATTTTACTTTTCACATTTTGGCGTGACTAACTTCCGTTTTCGTCAACATGCGATTTGAATCTTTTAAATCTCCGCAAAATATATTTTTAAAGCTTTTAGAAAATGTTGTTTGAAAAAAACATTCTTATCATTTTCTTATTTTATAAAGAAATGAAACGGTTTTGACAGGAATTTTCAAAATGAACATAACAAGTTTTCAAGCGGAAATTTATTTTTGTGAAAAATTTCGATTTTTGGTCACATGAACGACGTAAAGAAGATTTTTTGGATGCTTTGTGTGCGCGGTTTAGCAGTGCAATAGCATTGACGATGCGATAAAAACGTTAACGGTAATAACGAAAATGTTGTTTTAACCTTAGAAACACTGTTTCCATACCTTGTCAACGATGCGTGCGAGCTAAATTAACTCGTTTTACGTTTTAGAGCTTATTTTAAGTCTCCTTTACAGTCTACAAATGGATATTTTTCGAGTATTTTGGGTAATTGAGGAAAAAAAATCCACTGTAGGGCAGGAAATGGAATATTTATAAGCAGAAAAATTATTTAAATTCTTCGCTTTGGTTTCCTCTTTTCGGTTTAGGAGAGTTTAAATAGAAAACGATTAGATTGCGTACATTTTGGATGGTATGGTTTGGATTCGAAATTGGTTGCTTCATACTTTTATTCGTAATTGTGTGAAGGTTATGGATGAAAAAGAATTTTCAAAATTTGCATTTATATAGAACTGCCAGTATATTTAGGATGTATTCCATCATGTTTTCAAAAGTGTTTAAAAAATCTCAATGCATACATATAGAAGGCCCGATTTAGAATCATCTTGCATGCATGTTTTATTGTTGAAATGCATTATGTACACCATGCACATATACACATGGTTGCAAAGTGGATGTACATAAATTGGTTGTGTAGGATAGGAGAACTGGTTGTCTGAATTTCGAGACCGTAACAACCTGGAAAACTAGAACTAATTTAAAATTTTATTTTAAGAAATTTTAAATAGAAAATGCGACAGAATTAAAAAAAAGATCATTATTTGAAATGAAATTTGTTCGTACATCAAAATTCACATTTTTAATATAAAGATGAGTCCGATAAAAAGTTTACATTTTTATTGTAAAGGAGAAAATATGAAAAAAGGAACATTTGTTTGAATAGGAAAAGTTAATAAAGTGGTGTTTACATTAAAATTTACATTTTTAATGTATGTATGGATCATATCAAAGGATTCATTGTAGGAAATTTGTTGTAACGTAAAAATTTACATTTTTATGTAATAATGATTCATTCATAGCTTGTTTAAAATGATGTTACATAAAAATTTACATTTTTATGTAATAATGATTCATTAAAATGTTCATAGCTTGATAAATGTTTTAACATAAAAGATTGCACTTTTTATGTAATAAAAGAAAGATTTAAAAAAAGATTATTACAAATTAACATTATATTTCGAATTTTGTCCATTTTAAATAAATATTTAAATAAACCATGCAATTTAATTTAATCTTAAACAACGATTTTATTTGTATAGTGACATATCATCAAAACTAATTTATCAAAATATAAGTATAAATGGCGCAATAAACGTTAAATTAATTTCAAATGTATGTTGAAGCTTTAATGGTGATTAATTTTTGTAGACCAATAAATTTAAATTTATTACCACATTATTCATAGTACACTTAATGTAATAAGACATTATATGTAATTCAAACTTTGAATTGAAGAGACCGGCGTCATTTTCGCGCAGCAAACATTTCCTCCTTTCCTTTTTCCTCGAATCTTTCCAACTTCGACTCTTTCTCGTGAAATTCTTCTCCGCTCCATGTTTCACATAGGGTTTTCTCGTCCGTTTAAAATCGAAATCCTTTGCGTCTTCCTCTTACCGCAAATCTCACCGCAACATTTTCTGGAAAAGCACCAATCTTCAGCCATCAATTTAATTAAAATTAAATCAAAATCAATTTTCGAGTTCCAGTTCACCACTTTCAACCAAGGTACGTCGTTTTAACTTTTATTTGTTCAAATCAATTCCTTTTTTCCCATTCATGCTATCTGCAACATGATTTTTTTAATGTTAATTTGCATGTTTTAACTTTTACTGTTTATGCGCTGCTTTATAAGAATTATTGAATTTTTTTATCTTGGTTTCTCGATCTAACAACGATTTCAACTGCCTCCATGTTTCGCCACTTTCCTCCCTTCTCCGGTGTTGTTTTGCCCTATTTTTCCGTCAATTTAAATTCCAAATAAAACCTAATTTCACCGATGTTGATTTCTCTTTAGAATTCAACAACTTTTCTACCGTCTTAAACAAAAATTACATCGATGTACTAAATCATCTTCCAGTACGAGAATTATCAAAGGAGCTAAACCTGAAAACGAAGGACAAAAGGTTAGGAATTTTATTTTTCTAAATTTTGGTTTGTTATTGGATCTCTAACCATTGAAGCGTGCAATTTAATGATATTTAAAAAAAGATCTTGACTGAGATATGCGATTTAAAACCTAGTCAATGTAACTGTTATCTTTTCGGGATTGCAACCTTCAGAACACTGAGTATTTTGTTAGGGCCATTATATTTGCTGGCCATAAAACAAAACATGTTCTTTGTAGATAGAAATGGACTAAGCACTCCTTTTGATTTATGTTTCTCATTACTGCAGGTTATGTTGAATTCCATGAATGTTCCTTCTAAAAGGAGTACCTAGGAGAAGAACTTGATGAACTTATACTCAAGTTTTTTTGTGGCCTCTTTTACATGTGTCCTCAGCACCAATCGAAGGTGATATTTTTCATTTTCATTTTTTTTCCATATTTGGTGTTTTAGGTTTCCTATTTATCTTATCATTCACTGAGATCCAATACATTATTTTCTACCTCTGGACGTCATGGTTGGTGGCACAAAAGATACTAAATAGGTTCTGAGTTTGTAAGTTTAATTATATATTGATGTCATAACATCTCCCTTTATATAGCCTAGTTATTATTTTGTTAAGATGCCTCATTGTTATCATATTTTATATTCAACACATATATTGAGGATTGTTAAATCATGATCAGCATCAGCTGTAGTATTTTGTGGTTCTTATTATTATGAGGTAGAGGCAAGATTAGCAGTATAAGAACGGGATCAGAAGTTTTTGGCACCCATTTTGCATTTTTTTCCACTTCATGTATAGAAGTTGTGTGCCCAAAAATTCTACATTTTTCACATTTGTATGGGACATTCATACTCAAGGTTAACTTGATGCTGTGTACCTGTATGCAATAGAACATGAACTGAGCAATTAATCAAAAACTGACATAACAGTCTGTTATTAGAACTGTATGAATAATATCAATACTGAAGTTTTGAATTTGATTTGTTTCTCTCTTCTGATTTGTATAAGGTATTTATACTATACCGATTGAAGTAATCATCTTGAATAAACATGGATGATCTTGATGACCTACTAAGTGGGCAATAAAATACTAACATAATAGTCTATAAAATAATAATATGTATAATTCTCTAAAATATTAATAAATATTGACAATAATTCTCTAAATATTAATAAATATTGAACCAAATTACCATGTCATCCTATATGTATAATAATAATATTGAATCTTGCTATTACATTTCCGCCTAGTTCAACTTAGCATGTCTGCCTATACATATTGTTGATGATCTGAACTGAGATCTCGAAAGCTAAGTTTATAATTCCAACTGCATGTTTTCTGTTATGCTATGTCATCAGCTGATGTAACACTTTTTTCAGTTGTTGCCCACATGTTCATAGTTCTTCCATGCTTTTGTCAATTTTGCATGAATGTTCATTTCTTCAACACCTATCTCAACACTTAATTGCTACATGTCAGCTCTTCCACTGTGCTCATGTAATATTTTTTTGCATAACTTAGACTTCTTGGCAAAATGAATATATGCCTTAATAAATAAAAAGAAGACTTGCATATACGAAAACTTGTAAACTAGTAAATTGTGATGAACATCCATCATCTTTCCCTTGTAATATTTCATACACATTGTGTGCTCACATTTGAAGTGGATAAACAGGTGGAAGATGTGTGGCAATCTACAGGATTCAAAGAAAAATTGTCTTAATCCAGGTTTCCCTTTCTTAAATCGATTTTTGATTTAGTTAGATTTTAGCACTTTCAGATCAAATAGTTATCGGGTCTCCTATTTTTCTTTTATTGTTGGATATTATTATTTTTATTTTGCATTTAATATACCGTTTCTGTACGAATGTTGACGGACTAGGTTGTAGATGTCTTTTGCATTAAAATTTTCATTAACTTACATATTAATTAAAATATACTTGTCGTTTGCATTAACTTTGTAGCTGCTATTGTTTTTTAGTTAATTTTTATTTTCGTTACACAATGAAAATCTTTTTTATGTTTTCATATGTATTTGCAAGCTTCATCTGGAAATGATTTCAGAAAGGCATAACATAAAATAAAATGGAATTTGGATATTTTGTAGTTCAATTTTGGGTGTAAGATTATGAGTAAACATATATTTTGAGTAAAATAAATTTTACGCATGTCCAGATTCAAACAGGTTAAATCATAACTGATTTCTTTTAAAAATTGGAATAAGTATGCACGTTTCAAAAATGCACATAATTTTAATATATATGTCAGATTTGCATTCAAGAACATTTCAAACAGAAACAAAATGAAGCCTCATGTAAAATATCAAATTTTAAATGATCCGTTTATATAAACTTCAATACTTCATTTATCTACAAATGTAACCGCATATCTGAAGTGTATTTGAATACACAAGTCTATATAGCTATTTTACATACTGCATGTACCTCTTTAGTTCTGAAATATGTGTTCTTCAGCTACATTACACTTTCATGGCTATGAGGAGGCTCAGGTATGCATATGTGCACATAAGGTTGTTAGGTACATGAGATAATCAACAGGCATTATTCCATTTAAAAAAAGGGTATTATATACGTATGAAAGCTTTAAAGGTTTACAAAGTTCCAAATACACACGGTTTCAAATGTAGATTGGATTAGTAAGTTTAAGTTTACAAACATATTTTAAACAAGCAAACGTTTCTTGAATGTGCACCTACTTTAGATATTGTCATACGCATCTCAGAGAGCTTTCAAAATAAATCTGTCTTCATGATATGTATCCGTGCATCTATGATTTCAAATGCAGCGCTGGCTCTCAGAGAATTATTAACTATTTTTGTCTTTTGATTCAAAAGTTAAGGATATGAGTTGATGAAAATTATCGATAGAATAAAAAGATTTTTTTTTTCAATTTCACGTTTTGACTTTTAAAATGGCATCGTTAATTTGCAACAGCGTTGGTTGGCAAATCAACTGCCATACTGTTTTTTATTCTCATCTCGGTGAAATTTAATCTAAGGTAGAAGAAGTTAGTGGAAGCTTTAATGTTTCAAGCAAAGTTGTAATTATTTCTGAGTAATGAAATCTAATCTGTTTCAGATTTGTAGCTGTAAAATAAGATGCTCTCTCTTCTGTGAAATTTGCTTTAGCGTCTGCTTCACTTATATTTATGTTCAACTTTTTTCTAAAGCTCTGAAGTAAACCAATCAGGGTAACAAGTAAGCTGCTATTCAGATTTGGGAAAACACATCCAGGCAACTGTTCGAGTAAAGTATTGAAGCATGATACCAAATTTTCTGCTATAAGTCTAAATTTTTTCATACATATATCAAAAAAGTGTCCACTTTAATATCACACCCTTTCTGTTCCCATTCTGCCAAAAAAAGTATTTGCTTCAATATCACTTCCTTTATGTTCCCTTTCTTTATATTTATGATACAGTATGATACACGTATCAAATAAATCTTGCATTTGATTCAAACAAAACTTCCAACCATTATTTGGTGCAAAACACAATAAAAGCTTCTTCAAGCGATTATCCAGGAACACTTTATGTAATGACTATAGGTTTTATAATTAATTTATTTATTTATTATATAAATAGTGATATAGTGAATTAAATGGTCGTGGAATTAAATAATGGTGAATATTTAATTTAAAATAATAAATTAAATAATAAATTTAATTCTGAAATATCAGAATTGGCTGAAATGGCGATATGGTGTGAACTGGATCATCTATGATATTTAATTCAGTTTAGAATTGAATTAGAATAACGAATATATTATTTGAACGACAAGTTTGAACGTAGAGTAATTTTATAATTATAATCGAGCTCGAAATAGGGCGACAGTTCGCGGTTTGGCGATTCGAACTTTAAACGATTATACAGAAGCCGTTTTAAATCGGATTTCTGTGAAACAAGAAACATGTGGAGCTGGTGGAGTATATCTTTCTAGTGGAAGAGAAAAATCGGGATTTCATTGTGTAGATTTTGATTTAAGTCCAAATCAAATTTCAAAAAAGTCGCTGTGGAATTCCTTTATAATTTATAAAGGAATTATTTATATTTTAAAAAGGAATTTCAATATAAATCGAATATCGGGTTGACCCAGATTTGAAATATCGAGTTATAAATCCCAGTAGATCTGTATGGTATTCCACTGTGAATATATACGATAATATAAATTTATTTATATCTAATTTAATTATATTTTAATATATTTATATATTTGAATGGGTCATCCAGAGCTTTAAAAATAGCCAGTTTTGCAAACGAAGTCGGAATTCGATGAAATTAATTTTTTTTGGAACCACAATGTCAAATAGTGGTTAGATTTCTAGTTTCGTGATTTTTAGAGTCACTGTGTGGCCGTATGGGTTTTTAGAGTGAAAAACAGTCAGTATTTTGACGGTTAAAAATATGTTGTGTGAGCAAATGGAGTCGGAATTCGATGAAACCAATTTCGTTGGGTTCGCAATGTCAAACTCTAGTAGTATGTCCAGTTTGGTGATTTTTGGGTATCGTGTGAGATCACACGGATTTTTAGAAGACAATAACGAACCCAGAACTAAAATATCCTAACAAAATATCTAAGGAAAATATCTAATCCAAACCCTTATAAATACCCCCCTATGACATTTCTTAAGACCTAAAATGTTTCTTCATCGGCTGTAGCAAAATAATAGGCCGTCGCTTCTCTTTTCCTTTTCAAACTTCATGAAATTAAATCGAATGATTTAGAAAGTGGAATCAGACAAGTCTGGGCTCGTTAAGATCGTATGAGGAGGAGCTTCTCACGGGTATCCTTCTTTTGGGGTTCGATGACTTTCTAAATCGCTGAAAAAAATCACAGTGTCAGTTCCTTTTAGCTAGGGTTCCATGTTTGGTTTGATTTAGGAAGAGTTAGCTCGATTTGAGCTTGGATTCGGGTTCGTGACCGGATTTGGCACCTGCACCTGATTTTTGATAGGATCCGCGACAGACATTGTCGCACCAATATGTGCTGCTGTGATGAAAATGGGGGTCGACGCGATTTCAACCTGGGGTTCGAGTTTGGAATGTCAGCTGTATGAAGAAGAGGGTTTGATGTCAGCTGTAGGGAAGAAGAGGGTTTGATGTGAGGAAGGTTGGTGAGTTTTGTTTTGAAAACGATGGGATGTCGAAGGAGATACGGGGATTTAGGTTTGCGTTAATGGCTTGAGGTCTACAGGAGGTGTTCGGTTTACAGGAAAGAGGAAGGAGGAGTGGAGAGCGGGTATGGATTTCAAAAGGGGTTATGGGCCTTGAGTTAAGAGTTAAGCCCAATAGAAGAATCAATTATGTTATTTTTAGTTTAAAAGTGTATTAACTTCGTAATGATATAACTTGATCATACGATATCAGATTGACGAACCGAAAGTTGCATTAGGATCGTATGGACGGACACTACACCCTGGAACTGACTGGAAGTAGATTGGGGCTCGTTTGAATTTATGGCGAAATAAACTGTTTGATTCAAATCAAACAACAGTTTATCGTTCTTTAACGATGAACTGCCAAAGTGAGTAAATTTCACTAACTTTGAAAATTTTATAATTTCATGTTGTATTTTTAGAACTGTTAGAAATTGTCTGATTGACTGTGTGTTGATTTGGTTGATTGAACTGCTATTCAGTTAGTTAATTATATATATATATATAAACCGTTAAATATAAACATATATATATATATATATATAAGAAATATTTATAAATAGGAGATATTTAGAAAAAGGGAAAACGTTATAAAAGGGAACCCGTTATAAAAAGGAAACTGTTATAAGAAGGAAATCATTTTAAAGAGGAGAACCGTTACTAAAAATAAATCTTTAAAAATGAATAAACGTTGTTAAAAAGGAAATCTTTATAAAGCGAATGAAGGAGTTAAATCGAATATGGTATTCGAAAGGAGTTAAATCGAATATAGTTATTCGAAAGGTGTTAAATCAAATATAGTTATTCGAAAGGAGTTAAATCGAATATAGTTATTCGAAAGGAGTTAAATCGAATATGGTATTCGAAGGAGTAAATCAAATATGGTATTCGAAAGTTAGTAAATCGAATATGGTATTCGAAAGTTAGTAAATCGAATATGTTATTCGAAAGGGGTTAGTCGACTCGAGTTGGTTAGATAGAGTTAACCAGTTAGAGTAATCGATAGAGTTAAATCGAAGTGAGTTATAGAATATTGGTTATTCAAAGAGTTATCGATTATTAGTTAATCGAAAGAGTTATCGATTATTATTTAACCGAAAGAGTTATCGATTATAGTTTAATCGAAAAAAGTTATCAATTTGTTTAATCGAAGTGAGTTATAGAATAATGGTTATTCGAAGGAGTTATCAAATTGTGTTATTCAACAGAGTTAATCGATTAGAGTTAAAATAAAGGAGTTAATCAAATATAGTTTATTCGAATAGAATCAATTGAGTTAATCAAATATTAGTTATTCGAAAAAAGAGTTAAATAGAGTTATCAAATATTAGTTATTCAAATAGAGTTAAATAGAGTTAACGGAGTTATCGAATATTAGTTATTCGAAAAAGAGTTAAATAGAGTTAATCCAATAACGTTAGTCCAATAGAGTTAATTGATAAGGGTTAATCGAATAGAGTAAATTGAATAGAGTTATCGAATATACCTTAACGAAGGAGAGAATTATCGAATAGAGATGATTCGAAAGAGAGTTACGTAAGGAAGTTTGTTAAAGAATTAAAAGGTGAACTTTGCCTATTTCAAGGTTAGAAAAGTTGTTTAGTTAAGGTCTGAGAGGTAGTATTACCCCAACTTGATTGACTTCATTTTTAACTAAGGAATGGTTAAGGTTCGTTAGTGAAGGTGGGTTAAAGGAATTTAGTTAATAAGCGTAATGGTTTGAGTTGGCATCGCGATGGTTTGTTTAAACATCTGTCTAAGTCCAATGAAGGAGTTTTGGAAATGTTTTCCAACTAAGAACCAAAAATGTTTTCTGATATAGGAAACAAGAAATGGAAATGTTTTCCAATGGTAATAACATATATTTTCTAAATTTAGAAAATAAGAAATGTTAAATATAGGGAAATAGGAGATGAAAAATGAACTAAGAAGATAAATGTTAAATGATGTTTGATCGATATAAATTTCCATCTGGAAATAATATCGTTGTTTGCGCATCTGTTTTTCTTTGATAGTTAAATCACAGACTATCGAAGTTTTGACCATTTTAACGTTGTTAATATGGAGAGACCGGTTGGATTATTATCCAAAGAACCACTCTGTATTGGCATAAGCGTTGCGAATCATATATGCCAAAGATAATTGAAGTCGAAGTAAAGTGCAAGGGCTATTGTATAAGTCTTAGATAACAGTGCCTAAGCTGGATATACTGAATAGTGCCTTCGGTTCATCCTATTCCTGGATGACTTGTATGGACGAATGTCTGACAGAGTATTTCCAGACGATCACGTACATTGATTTCTTCAACTGTACCAAGAGTGGAAGCGGAGAAGGAAACTTTTTTTAGCTAACACATAATGTATTGTTGAGGACGTCAATCGGTGATTTGATGGATTTGACGTTGTGGCATTCGAAGTGAATCTGGTGTGATGATAAAGCGTAGCTTCTAGCCTCACATCCGGCAAATGACAGAAATCGGGCAGGTAGCATGGCTAAGTCGGTCGCTCCGAAGTAGGGTGTATAATCACCTGATCTAGAGTTTCATTTACTTCTAAAAATCTATTGTTGATGCCGTCCCAATCGGGAAACGGTTGCTGATCCCAACCGTTGGTGATATACATTCGATACACTCAAGCGAAATGAGTGGTCGGTCATGTGTGGCCGGGTTGCAAGATGTTCTTGTTGAACCCGGTGTATTCCTTTCTGGAGATACACTAGCGAAAGGTGGTTCCACACCTTGTCATAGTTGGAAACCCATTACCCAATACGTGCTTGCGGTTTTGATTGTATACTATATATGTAGAACGTGAGATGAAAGCGTTTCTGCTAGATGATTATTATATTGTGGGGGGATAGACATTATTATAATATCAAAGGGTTTTTGATATAAAGATAATTTGGATTCTCATAAGGGAAAAACCCGTTCCGTTATACGGCGTGGTCTTATGAGATATCATTTACCTGCTTGAACTGTTTTAAACTATTTTACTCATACCATTCCCATGACTGACCTGGAGTTAATTTTGTTGTTTTCCCTAAACTCTTGGGTGCCTAATTTTGTACGGGCAGTTAAGTAGTCAGGATTTACAGATATACTGGAAGAGCTTGGAGCAGGAGGCTTCAGGATCATATAGCTATAGTTTATTTCCGCTGTGTTGTAAGGGTTGTACTTTGATAATGATGTATATTCAAGTACAGATGTATATTTCAAGTTATGTTATATATATTATATGTTATTCGTTCCGCTGTGAGATTTGTGTTACTCTGATGTTGTGTTGTTCTTCTTCTTCTATTCTAATTTTCTATCTTATCTTTCCTCACCCTCTAATTTCTTTCATTAACTTTCTGGTATTTTTCGACTTTTATTAGTCATCATTGAGTTTATGGCGATAACCAAAGTCGACAAAATCCGGGTCGTTACAATTGGTATCAGAGCTTAAGTTAAGTGAATTACCTTGGCTCTGTGGTGTGACTCAGTTGAGATGGGGTTTGTAATACCCTAGGTTGAGTTGAGTGTATAGATATGAGTGAACGTATTTGTTATTGATATAAAGTGGTTATTTATTGTGAAGATTCATTGGTTGAGTTGTTTATGGGTTCTGGTCGATTTGTTTGATCCACTGTATCGGTAGGAGTTTATAAACACTCAAACACGATGGGTCGACACGATATATTTTGAAAAGAGGGTAAATTAAAATAAGTTTACCCAAGGTATATCTTGATAAAGAGAAGATATATATATATATATCAAAATTATAATATAGTGGATATATTGGTTATTATTATAATCGAGTAAGATTATAAATTAAATGGTTATGCAAATAACCGATCAGAATTCATATAAGTGAAATACGTGAAATCAGATGAGTTAAATCTGAAATTTAAATCAGGAATTGAATTTAAATTCTAGAAAATTGGATAAGTGTTTGTAAATGGATTTGGATTAAAAATAAGGAAAATTTAAGATCCCGGGAGATTTTATATTGTTTTACAAGCAGTGTAAATTATATTTTGAAATGAATTTCAAAGTGGAAGTGTTTAGAAATGGTTTTATAGTATTGAACTCACTTCGATCGCTGGAAAATAGATTCTGATGATGACAACTGCATCATCAGTATTCATTTTCGAGTTTTAAGTGACGAATTACTCCCAGAGATACTGTTTTGAATTTGTTTTGGGAAAGACAAGTTGTGTTGAATTTCAAAATGGGATTTATAATATAAAATTTGAATAGAAATTGAATAGAATTAACTAAGTCGAAGAGGAATTAGTTAATCGAGTTTTGAGTTTGAAGTTGAACTTTGAAAGGTGAGTTGGATTTGTAAATGGATATTTGAAATCGAATATAGAACTTAAATTTGAAATTTGGATTCAAATTAGTTAATAAGCAAGTTAAAATATATTTGAACATGTCATGTTCAAATATAAAAGTGAAATAGACTAAAGAGTTAATTAACAAATTAATTAACGAATTGAGTTAAAACGATCAGGTATAGTTAAAATAGATTGGGCAGGTATAAATATACATGAGATAGGTATATATAAGGTATGAAGGTATATAAATAGAATGCTCGACGTTAAGGTATGTATTTAATTCATATATGAGATTTTATGCGCCGTATCGGCTAGCCTCTTGGCTTTTTCTTTTTCTTTTGGATTGATGAGAGCCATGGGAGGCTATTTGAAATATCCCGATGCTCCTGGTACAAAGGAGGTTATGGCGAATTTTTCCGGGAATTTAAGGAGTTAGAATATTTTTAAGATAATTTGATAGTTAGAAATCAACGTATCGATATATATATATATATATATATATATATATATATATATATATATATATATAAGTCGATAAGGAAACAAACTTAGAAATAGAATAGTAAAATCAAAAAGGAAGACTAAGAATAAAATCTAGTAAGAATAGAAAGAGGAAGCGTATACGTGTTTAAAAGTGAATGAGTAGTTGTATGGTATTGATTATTCGAGTAAGTAGTCATATCTGTTCAGTCAAGGTCTGAGAGGTAGTTATATCCCAACTTGATTGATTTCTTTATTAACAAATAAATAGTAAGATTTCAGGCTCGAAGTTCAATGTTGAATAAGAGTTAATTGAATATAGTATTTGGGTTGTCGTAACGATGTTTTACACAACATCCGTTTAACCCAAATAAGTGTAAGCTTGGAGATATAATAAAGAATATTTCCTAAGTATAAAAATAAACAAGATCGGAAAAGAGATAAGTAATTGGAATATTTTCCAATTGTAAATAGCATATATTTTCTAAAATTTAGAAAATAAAGGAAGGCGATATTTGGAAATGTTTTCCAAATAACATAAAAGGCCAATATGGTTATTGAAAATATTTGGTTAACAAATATTGATAAAGAAATAGAGAAGTGATTTAACTAATGGAATATTAATTAAGGGCTTAGTGACATGTTCAAAAGGAAAATTTGATTTTTGAAAAGAGTAAATCGTTAAAAACTCCCAGGGAAAGACTGTTTGAATTGAAAACAAATTTAACAGAAATTTGTGAAAGCAAATTTGAATTAAAGTAAAGCTAGTAAAGTGGTAACTGAGATTGAATTAGAATGATATCAAGACCAATTGGATTGTGAGATTCAAATTTGAAGTATAATGTGATAATCAAGTTAAGAGTTGGGAATCGAGAAGAAACTCGAGTTGAAATGATATTTGGCTCGGATATAACCGAATGGTTGTGTCGTGGATAAAAGCAGAATGGGATTTGAATGGGATGACCCTTGTATCTGCTGAATTGGTAACAGGTGGAAAGGATATAATGATATGCCGACAAAAAGGTACAAGTTTATATTTCTATTGGATATAAGATTTATGAGCCAAATTGGCAAGCCGCTTGGCTGTTTGATTTTCATTTGGGTTGGAGATGGCCCAGAGAGGCTAGTTGGAGTTTGACCGATTGACCAGTACAAAGGAGGTGCTCGCGAAATTTTTCGAAGAGTTAAGGCATTAGAAAATTTTCTGGATTTTTGAAAATTTTCGTTGATAAGAATGGATTAATATTTAATTGAAATTAAATTGGTCCAGTTGGAAACTGAAGTTAAGAAGTGAACAAATATGTTCTAACCAGTCGATAGGGTTTTTCTCTAACTTAGCAATTTCGAGGACGAAATTATTTTAAGTGGGGAAGATTGTAATGACCCGCATTGACAGAGGTATTATAATTAATTTATTTATTTATATAAATAGTGATATAGTGAATTAAATAGTCATAGAATTAAATAATGGTGAATATTTAATTTAAAATAATAAATTAAATAATATATTTAATTCTGAAATATCAGAATTGGCTGAAATGGTGATATGGTGTGAACTGGATCATCTGTGATATTTAATTCAGTTTAGAATTGAATTAGAATAACGAATATATTATTGGAACGACAGTTTAAACGTAGAGTTATATTATAATTATAATCGAGCTCGAAATGGCGCGGTAGTTCGCGATTTGGCGATTCGAACTTTAAACGATTATACAGAAGCCGTTTTAAGTCGGATTTCTGTGAAACAAGAAACGTGTGGAGCTGGTGGAGTATATCTTTCTAGTGGAAGAGAAAAATCGGGATTTCATTTGTAGATTTTGATTTACGTCCAAATCAAATTTCAGAAAAGTCGCTGTGGAATTCCTTTATAATTTATAAAGGAATTATTTATATTTTAAAAAGGAATTTCAATATAAATTGAATATCGGGTTGACCCAGATTTGAAATATCGAGTTATAAATCCCAGTAGAGCTGTATGGTATTCCACTATGAATATATACGATAATATAAATTTATTTATATTTAATTTAATTATATTTAAATATATTTATATATTTAAATGGGTCATTCAGAGCTTTAAAAATTGCCGGTTTTGCAAACGAAGTCGGAATTCGACGAAACTAATTTTGTTGAATCCGCAATGTCAAATAGTGGTTAGATTTCCGGTTTCGTGATTTTTAGAGTCACTGTGTGGCCGTACGGATTTTTAGAGTGAAAAACAGTCAGTATTTTGACGGTTAAAAATACGCTGTGTGAGCAAACGGAGTCGGAATTCGACGAAACTAATTTCGTTGGGTCCGCAATGTCAAACTCTAGCAGTTTGTCCAGTTTGGTGATTTTTGGGTATCATGTGAGATCACACAGATTTTTAGAAGACAATAACGAACCTAAAACTAAAATATCCTAACAAAATATCTAAGGAAAATATCTAATCCAAACCCTTATAAATACCCCCTATGGCATTTCTTAAGATCAAAATTGTTTCTTTATCGGCTGTAGCAAAATAATAGGCCGCCACTTCTCTTTTCCTTTTCAAACTTCATGAAATTAAATCGAATGATTTAGAAAGTGGAATCAGACAAGTCTGGGCTCGTTAAGCTCGTATGAGGAGGAGCTTCTCACGGGTATCCTTCTTTTGGGGTTCGATGACTTTCTTCCTCGCTGAAAAAAATCACAGCGTCAGTTCCTTTTAGCTAGGGTTCCATGTTTGGTTTGATTTAGGAAGAGTTAGCTCGATTTGAGCTTGGATTCGGGTTCGTGACCGGATTTGGCACCTGCACCTGATTTTTTGATAGGATCCGCGACAGACATTGTCGCACCAATATGTGTTGTTGCGATGAAAACAGGGTTCGACGCGATTTCAACCTGGGATTCGAGTTTGGAATGTCAGCTGTAGTGAAGAAGAGGGTTTGATGTCAGCTGTAGGGAAGAAGAGGGTTTGATGTGAAGAAGGTTGGTGAGTTTGGTTTTGAAAACGATGGGAGGTCAAAGGAGATACGGGGATTTCGGTTTGCGTTAATGGCTTGAGGTCTACAGGAGGTGTTCGGTTTACAGGAAAGAGGAAGGAGGAGTGGAGAGCGGGTCTGGATTTCAAAAGGGGTGATGGGCCTTGAGTTAAGAATTAAGCCCAATAGGAGAATCAATTATGTTATTTTTAGTTTAAAAGTGTATTAACTTCGTAATGATATAACTTGATCATACGATATCAGATTGACGAACCGAAAGTTGCGTTGGGATCATATGGACGGACACTACACCCTGAAACTGACTGGAAGTAGATTGGGGCTCGTTTGAATTTGTGGCGAAATAAACTGTTTGATTCAAATCAAACAACAGTTTATCATTTTTTAACGATGAACTGCCAAAGTGAGTGAATCTCACTAACTTTGAACAGTTTATAATTTCATGTTGTATTTTTAGAACTGTTAGAAATTGTCTGATTGACTGTGTGTTGATTTGGTTGATTGAACTGCTAGTCAGTTAGTTAATTATATATATATACCGTTAAATATATATATATATATTGATTTTGTTTATCAGAATAATCTGCACTGAACTGAAACTGATGTTGATTTTATTGTGTAACATTTGTGGATGCAGGGAAACAGGTTGGAGGGACCCAACTGGGTTCCTCAATATTTGTAATACTGTTTGATTTCATATATTGTGTTATATGAGGTGATATATAATCTGTTGTCGATTATATGTGTTTGGACGATACGGATCATCGTGATTTGATATGTTGAATACCATAACATACCGAAATATTGATAAGGAAATATTTTCAAAGTGATATTTGAAAATAAAATATTTACAAATGGAATATTTATAAATAAGAAATATTTATAAATTGGAATATTTATAAATAGGAGATATTTAGAAAAAGGGAAAACGTTATAAAAGGGAACCCGTTATAAAAAGGAAACTGTTATAAGAAGGAAATCAATTTAAAGTGGAGAACCGTTACTAAAAGTAAATCTTTCAAAATGAATAAACGTTGTTAAAAAGGAAATCTTTATAAAGCGAATAAAGGAGTTAAATCGAATATGGTATTCGAAAGGAGTTAAATCGAATATAGTTATTTGAAAGGAGTTAAATCAAATATAGTTATTCGAAAGGAGTTAAATCGAATATAGTTATTCGAAAGGAGTTAAATCGAATATGGTATTCGAAGGAGTAAATTGAATATGGTATTCGAAAGTTAGTAAATCAAATATGGTATTCGAAAGTTAGTAAATCGAATATGTTATTCGAAAGGGATTAGTCGAGTCGAGTTGGTTAGATAGAGTTAACCAGTTAGAGTTATCGATAGAGTTAAATCAAAGTAAGTTATAGAATATTGGTTATTCGAAGGAGTTATCGATTATTAGTTAATCGAAAGAGTTATCGATTATAGTTTAATCGAAAGGAGTTATCGATTATTAGTTAATCGAAAGAGTTATCGATTATAGTTTAATCGAAAAGAGTTATCGATTTGTTTAATCGAAATGAGTTATAGAATATTGGTTATTCGAAGGAGTTATCGAATTTAGTTATTCGACGGAGTTAATCGATTAGAGTTAAAATAAAGGAGTTAATCGAATATAGTTTATTCGAATAGAATCAATTGAGTTAATCAAATATTAGTTACTCGAAAAAAGAGTTAAATAGAGTTATCGAATATTAGTTATTCGAATAGAGTTAAATAGAGTTAAAGGATTTATCGAATATTAGTTATTCGAAAAAGAGTTAAATAGAGTTAATCCAATAGCGTTAGTCCAATAGAGTTAATTGATAAGGGTTAATTGAATAGAGTAAATTGAATAGAGTTATCGAATATACCTTAACGAAGGAAAGAATTATCGAATAGAGATGATTCGAAAGAGAGTTACGTAAGCAAGTTTGTTAAAGAATTAAAAGGTGAACTTTGCCTATTTCAAGGTTAGAAACGTTGTTTAGTTAAGGTCTGAGAGGTAGTATTACCCCAACTTGATTGACTTCATTTTTAACTAAGGAATGGTTAAGGTTCGTTAGTGAAGATGAGTTAAAAGAATTTAGTTAATAAGCGTAATGGTTTGAGTTGGCATCGCGATGGTTTGTTTAAACATCTGTCTAAGTCCAATGAAGGAGTTTTGGAAATGGTTTCCAACTAAGAACCAAAAATGTATTCTGATATAGGAAACAAGAAATGGAAATGTTTTCCAATGGTAATAACATATATTTTCTAAATTTAGAAAATAAGAAATGTTGAATATAGGGAAACGGGATATGAAAAATGAACTAAGAAGATAAATGTTAAATGATGTTTAATCGATATAAATTTCCATCTGGAAATAATATCTTTGTTTGCACACCTGTTTTTCTTTGATAGTTAAATCACAGACTATCGAAGTTTTGACCATTTTAACGTTGTTAATAAGGAGAGACCGGTTGGATTATTATCCAAAGAACCACTCTGTATTGGCATAAGCGTTGCGAATCATATATGCCAAAGATAATTGAAGACGAAGTAAAGTGCAAGGGTTATTGTATAAGTCTTAGATAACAGTGCCTAAGCTGGATATACTGAATAGTGCCTTCGGTTCATCCTGTTCCTGGATTACTTGTATGGACGGATGTCTAACAGAGTATTTCCAGACGATCACGTACATTGATTTCTTCAACCGTACCAAGAGTGGAAGCGGAGAAGAAACTTCTTTTAGCTAACGCATAATGTATTGTTGAGGACGTCAATCGGTGATTTGATGGATTTGACGATGTGGCATTCGAAGTGAATCTGGTGTGATGATAAAGCTTAGCTTCTAGCCTCACATCCGGTAAATGACAGAAATCGGGCAGGCAGCATGGCTAAGTCGGTCGCTACGAAGTAGAGTGTATAATCACCTGATCTAGAGTTTCATTTACTTCTAAAAATCTATTTTTGATGCCGTCCCATTCGGGAAACGGTTGCTGATCCCAACCGTTGGTGATATACATTCGATACACTCAAGCGAAATGAGTGGTCGGTCATGTGTGGCCGGGTTGCAAGATGTTCTTGTTGAACCCAGTGTATTTCTTTCTAGAGATACACTAGCGAAAGGTGGTTCCATACCTTGTCATAGTTGGAAACCCATTATCCAATACGTGCTTGCAGTTTTGATTGTGTACTATATATGTAGAACGTGAGATGAAAGCGTTTCTGCTAGATGATTATTATATTGTGCGGGGATAGACATTATTATACTATCAAAGGGTTTTTGATATAAAGATAATTTGGATTCTCATTAGGGAAAAACCCGTTCCGTTGTACGGCGTGGTTTTATGAGATATCGTTTACCTGCTTGAACTGTTTTAAACTGTTTTACTCGTACCAGTCCCATAACTGACCCGGAGTTTATTTTGTTGTTTTCCCTAAACTCTTGGGTGCCTAATTTTGTACGGGCAGTCAAGTAGTCAAGATTTACAGATATACTGGAAGAGCTTGGAGCAGGAGACTTCAGGATCATATAGCTATAGTTTATTTCCACTGTGTTGTAAGGGTTGTACTTTGATAATGATGTATATTTCAAGTTATGTTATATATATTATATGTTATTCGTTCCGCTGTGAGATTCGTGTTACTCTGATGTTGTGTTCTTCTTCTTCTTCTATTCTAATTTTCTTTCTTATCTTTCCTCGCCCTCTAATTTCTTTCATTAACTTTCTGGTATTTTTTGACTTTGGTTAGTCATCATTGAGTTTATGGCAATAACCAAAGTTGACAAAATTCGGGTCGTTACACTTTACTAATTAGATCATTACCAATTTGTAATCGATCCTTGTTACCAAACGATAGTATATCGCCATAATGGACAAAACTGGTTACAGGATCCTTGTGGATTAAGGGTAGCAGTCGAGAAACAACTTGCACTACAGTAGTGTTGGTGCACAGGTAAGAGTTCTGCATGCCATTTTCAGTAAAAGTTTTAGTAGAACTGCAATAGTGTTTGTTTTCCCAGTTCCAGGTGGGCCCCATATCAGTCTGAAAGAAGGTCGCTTATCATTGCCAGATCTTGCAGACAAGCAACTCTATATTGCATTTGTCTGTGATTCGTTAAGATTAAATGATAGCAAATTATCTTTGATAGATGAATTTTGGAAAATGGCCGTGTCTTGTGATATACAGAGTGCACTGTCTTTGTTGAAGTTCTGCAAGAAATGATTATGATATGAGGTTAGGAGCATATTTCATATTTCAAATGGCGAATTGAATGATGTTAGTTCTAAAGTCATATGGAAAATGTGAAGCCAGTTGATAATTAAAAGGGTGTGCATATGGAATGGTCAATATTTGACCAAGAATGGATTTAAATAGATCTGTCCTTAGACTATCAAGAATGCATACGCTAAGCACTTAACCACGAAACTGGGTATATAAAGTAGACCCTTACATCTTCCATCAAGCATCTATATAGTTTAATAGTTAGTCCTAAGGTAATATAAAGTAGATGAAGTCACATTGCTGACAAACTAGGGGTATATCACAGACACCAAAAATGCCAAGCTTACAAAATTCTAATAAGCATTCTACACATGTACTTAACATTACCTCAATTATATTCACCAAGCTCAATTGAGTATTTTATTTTGACTACATTCATTTACTTCAGAACCGAACTAATCATTTGATCATAACAGATTATGATATATCATGTTTTTTCCTCCTTATAATATACAGTAGAAGATTAATTATAGCCCACTGGTTATTAAGAATTAAATATCATATTTGAAACCATGCTAACTATACACATAGTTACGATTAGCAAAACATGACATGATGCAAGATTCGAAGCCAAATATTCATAGATATAATGAAAACAAACAAAAACAAAAGGTTACTTATTATATATGTCATCTAATAGATGTCAACATTCTAAACCAGCTTGGAGGTTATATGTAGGTGGATTTTGTTAACGCATTTTAATAAAGCAACTGCAATTCAGCTTATAAAATGAACATGCAAGCCAAACCACTTACTTTAATTAGCAGGCTCTGACATTATAATCCGAATGATGGTGATCAATTTATTACTAATGGTTTCCTTCCTAATTTCAAGGATGAGAAGCTTACTGTGAATAAAGATGATGACGAAAAGTTTTGTTCCACAATCTATTCGAGCAACCATACGAGTAGAAACTTGAAACATCAAGAAGCAGGACAACATGGAGCTAGATAGCATTTGGCGACAAAACTTTGGAAAGCAGTTACAACATTGACAAGGGGCAAGTGTTTTCTATTATCGATATTCTAATTTTTTTTTCTACACTTAAGTCTTTGTCAGTTTTCATTAGTTTTGTCTCTGTCATACTAAGTTGCTTTAAATTATTAAATGAACCTACTATTTTCAACTTGCTAGATAAATGAGTTTTTGTTGCGCAAGATAATAGATGACTGCAAGTTTCTGTTTCAACATGATACATTGGAATTAAATAATGTTGTTAAGTGCTGCAGAGAAGCATCTATTATCAATTTTCATGAATCTTTCTTTTTCAGTGAATATTGTTGTAATTAATTTAGTGTTGTTTGCATAAATTTTTCAGTGAATATAGTGTAGATTTTAGGTGTGCACCTAAATTGTAAAAAGCAATGTAATTTTCAAATATCATATTCTTAATTTTGTTCCCTTGATTTTAACGCTCATCTCATTTCTACGACCATGTTTCTGTTATATCTTTTATATGAAGAAATGGGGCCCTGCTGCTAAACAACAATTTGAGACCATTAAGATTAATATGCCAACGGTAAATGAAAAAGTTGTCTACCAAAACTAAATGGGGCCCTGCTTTGTCATATTATAAGGTATCAGATACATCCTTCGTTATTGATCTACTGTCAGTGAGCTAGACTTAGCAAGTATATTCTTTCTTGCTGTAGTTCAGATTACATATTCATGTTTGATACATGTAGCTGCAGGAGGCTTAGGGTTGGAGCTATCTTATGCAAAAAGAAAAGTCCTCTGAGTTTTTGTATCATTATAAGTGAGGGTGTAAATGCTAGTATGACTCTGTTCAAAAGCAGATGTTTATTTTTTCCGCAGATACATATAATTTAAGTGTGCCGTTTTAGTTGCATATAATTTAAAATGCCAATCTAGTTGTCATCTAAGTGTGTTAATTTATTTGATTTGATTGTGATTGATTTATGTGGTTTTGGATGTAATGTTGTTATCATGTTACACTTCATGAAGCTGCATAATGCAAATAACAATAGTAGTTTTAACTTTTAAGTGATTTATTTAAATAAATTAGTATAATAATTTGGGATTTTTTTTCAAGGCTATATTTGGGATATATTTATTACATCTTACTCTTGCATTTATTTTATTTTAATTACATATTCATCGATATGATGATATGTTTTGAGTTCGTATTTGTTGTCTTGTTTTGCATTTTGTTTCTTCAATCCATTAATGGTTTAGAGTTGCAAAATAACTAAACATTAAGATTATATTTGATTCTACATGATATATACTAGAAATGTATGTATGTGACTGATTCGAATCGATACATTGATAGTGTATTCTAAGTCTTTAGTTGGTCTACATGTGAAATTTAGTTTGATTGAATTTTTACTTTATTAGTTACATTCATTTTAATTTTCTCTTAAAGTACCTATAATATTTACATTTTTTTTTCAATTACTTCCATTTTCTCTTAGATTACGCTATAATTTTTTCACTAAAATCTAACATAATATAAACTTTAAAAAATAATTTTGTATTTTATGTTAAGCTCTTTAACGGTCGGTTTTCCCACCGTTGTGCGGTAATACTAGTATAGGAAGAGTTTATTGTTGGCAATTTCAAATTGGAATTTAATATATATAGTATTCCATTTCGTTTGAAAGTTAGAATTCAATATTGGTATAAATGGAATGTCTGTCCTATATCATACGTCGGGTAGCTAAACAATTATCCTTATGCAATATACAACCATATGACATGTTTTAAATAGCTTCTATTATTTGTAAGTTTAATTTTCACAAGACTAAACTAAACACAATTGTTGACATTAATTAATTAAATGTTATATTGTATATTGGAATTT
Organism: Allium sativum; assembly: GCA_030737875.1. NCBI lineage: Eukaryota > Viridiplantae > Streptophyta > Magnoliopsida > Asparagales > Amaryllidaceae > Allium > Allium sativum. The sequence continues at coordinate 565,133,653 of CM060910.1, read as the reverse complement.
GCATTCAAATATAAGTTTTGAAAAAAATGTGGGCGCTTGATTAATGTGCATTCTAAATATACAAGGAGAAAAAAAGAATAACTTTAAAATATTTCCTCAATTAGATGTTAATAGCAAGGATGTTGTCCTTAAATTCCAACAACCTTTTAACTGCATGCCAAGAAGAAGAAGAATTGCCTTAGGAACTTTAATGAACCTTATTAATTTATATTGAAATATTGACTGAAAATAATGCGTAGGTTCTAAATGAAATAATTTCTGACTATATATATATATATATATATACATAGAAATGTATGTATATATATCTTTGGCTATCCTCTTAAATATTTCCCCTGTCAATTCAAAATGTAACCTTTAGGAATTCAAAACATGGATTAGATGTTCAAACCTTCGTAATTTATTTATTTTGAAATACGAATAGCTACATTTATTTCAGTATCCTCCTCTCTTTATTGTTTCATTAATATTTCACTATGCATCCCCTTCCAAATTGACAAATTCTTCTTATTTATCTTTCATAAATTAATTTATTACCCTTCGTTCCCTTAAATTCTTTCCTTCATTCTATTTTTCTCATCATGTTTCATTTGCATACTTTATGTTTCATTCCTTATGTTACTTAACCATGCATTCATTTATCCTTCCCCTTTTTTTGTTTTCCATTGTTATTATTTTTCCTTCACAAACAAACCACCTATATATATATATATATTTCTCTTCTGTTATTCTTTCCAACCCATTGAATATATTACTTAAATTATGATATTTAATATTATGCGTTTTGAAATTTAAAAAGACACACAACTTTCTAACAATCAACATCAGACAATAAATCATGCATTCGTTCATTTCCATTTATTCTCTTTCTTTGTTATTTACTTGTGAAATTTGAATGAGAAAAAAATTAAGTGTGGTCCCATCACGCCTAATCAGCCAATTAAATTCCTTTGTAGCATACTATATGTGAAGAGACACATTAGAGAAAATGAAACTAAAGAAATTAAACAATATTAAAAATATATATAAACAACCAATAGGAAATTCCAAAAACCCTATTTCCCCCAAACATAACACAGTGCCACCGAGCCTATTCATGGCTGATATTGTCGCGATTTTCCGTCGTAATATCTCCCAATCCATGCCGAATTATTCGAAGGTTATAAAACTAAAATCAGAGAGCAAGGCTAGATCTTTCATCTCATATAGTTGTGATCTATTCTCGATCACTGGAGTGGTGGAATTTCAGATTCATAGGGCGGCGCGATGGTGAACAAGGGTTGCGAGAGTTGGCTTGGCTATTCCAGGAATTGTTAAAGAGGAAGACGATAGTTAACGGTGGAATAAAAGGGTGATTAATTATTTTATTAACTAAGTAATTAAATTATTAAACGTATACAACCATGTAACTTTCTCAAAACGAAAACAGAATCGCATGAAACAACTTGCGTTGGAATCATAAGAATGAGAACTTCGCAATTGAAAAGACCAGAACAGAAACGGAGCATGTTGGAATTTGACACGAAATCAAAATCAATGTGAGATTTCTATTTTTATAATTAAAAATTTAATTATTTCTCGTTATTTGGAATCCACGTAGTTATGTTAATAAAATCAGATCTGTGATGCTTGGGATTGAAATTTGTTGATTGTTGATTGTGATGGATTGTGATGCTCACGTTTGTTAGATCTAGATCTACAATAGAAATTCTTTCTTTTATTTGAATCTATAGTTTATTGTTAGATCTCAAATTGAAATAAAAAAAAAATTCAGAACTATGATATTTATTTGATTTTATAATATAAGTTTCATCTTTTATTTAGATACATGAAACATGGTTTGTTTAGATTTAGATTTACAATAAAAATCTCATTTTTATTGTTAACATGAAACATGGTTTTGTCAAATTTAGATTTACAATAAAAATCTCATTTTTATTGTTAACATGAAACATGGTTTTGTCATATTTAGATTTACAATAAAAATCTCATTTTTATTATTAACATGAAACATGGTTTTGTCAAATTTAGATTTACAATAAAAATCTCATTTTTATTGTTTACATGAAACATGATTTTTGTCAAAGATTTGTTTTCATTATAATAATGAGATTATAATAAAAAGATTAGGATAAAAAGATTATAATAAAAAGATTTCATTTAAAATTATCACTTCTGTTTCATAGTTTAGTTGAAACAAAAATTATTACTTTTGCTTCATAGTTTAGTTGAAAACAAAAATCATCACTTTTGTTTAATCGTTTAGTTGAAACAAAAATGAAAAGAACCATTTTTATCATTTTGTTGAATTAGAATTTTCAACAAAAATGAAAAGAACAATTTTTATCATTTTGTTGAATTAGAATTTTCAACAAAAATGAAAAGGACCATTTTTATCCTTTTGCTGAATTGAAATGGAAATTAGAAAAATGTTCATGTTTTTCAATAAAAACATGTCTACATTAAAAAATCACATTTTTAATGTAATGTAAGAGAAATAAAGAAATGTTCATGTTTTAAAATAAAAACATGTCTACATTAAAAATTCATTTTTTTAATATAATGTAAGAGAAATAGAGAAATGTTCATGTTTTAAAATAAAAACATATCTACATTAAAATTCACATTTTTAATGTAATATAAGAAAATAGAGGAATATTCATGTTTTAAAATGAAAACATATCTACATTAAAAATTCATATTTTAATTTAACGTAAGAAACTAGGAGAAAAAGAATTTTCAGCAAAATTAAAATAACATTTTATTAACAATGCATATATTAGAATTTATATGCAAAGTTAAAATAACATTTTATTGGCAATGCGTATATTAGAATTTATATGCAAAGTTAAAATAACATTTTATTGGCAATGCATATATTAGAATTTATATGCAAAGCTAAAATATCATTTTATTGACAATGCATATATTAGAATTTATATGCAAAGTTAAAATAACATTTTATTAACAATGCATATATTATAATTTATATTCAAAATTAAAATAACATTTTATTAACAATGCATATATTTGAATTTATATGCAAAGTTAAAATAACACTTTATTGGCAATACATATATTAGAATTTATATGCAAAGTCAAAGAATCATTTTATTGACAATGCATATATTAGAATTTATATGCAAAGCTAAAATATCATTTTATTGACAATGCATATATTAGAATTTATATGCAAAGCTAAAATAACATTTTATTGGCAATGCGTATATTAGAATTTAAATGCAAAGTCAAAGAATCATTTTATTGACAATGCATATATTAGAATTTATATGCAAAGCTAAAATATCATTTTATTGACAATGCATATATTAGAATTTATATGCAAAGCTAAAATAACATTTTATTGACAATGCATATATTAGAATTTATATGCAAAGTTAAATTAACATTTTATTGACAATGCATATATTAGAATTTGAATGCAAAGTCAAAGAATTATTTTATTGAAAATGCATATATTAGAATTTATATGCAAAGCTAAAATATCATTTTATTGACAATGCATATATTAGAATTTATTTGCAAAGTTAAAATAAAATTTTATTGACAATGCATATATTAGTATTTGTATGCAAAGTCAAAGAATCATTTTTATTGAAAATGCATATTTTAGAATTTGGATGCAAAGTCAAAGAATCATTTTTATTGACAATGCGTATATTAAAATTTGTATGCAAAGTTAAAATATCTTTTGATTGACAATACATACATTAGAATTTGTATGAATTATTTTTATTGTCAAAATATGCATTGAAACTTTATACAAATAAAATATTCCTTTTTATTTGATAAAGTTAAAAATAGAAATACAAATAAAAAATTAGCTTTTTATTTGTCATTTGCTCAATTGTCATGTAAATAAAATATATTTTATTTAACATTACAAACATGTAGAAATGGTTATGTAAATTAAAACATTCTTTTATTTGGCGTATTAAATGCGTTAGTGGAATCGTCGAATGGTTTGTATTTATATATGATTATATATATAGATATATTAAAATTAAACGTATTGCATGCAGTAGTTCACGTTTCGGAATCGTAACTTTAAACGATTATACCGAAAGATCCGACCATCGGATTTTTCCAAAACTGGAATTGTTAGGACCGCCTTAGCAAGATCTTTCCAACAATATAAATTTTGTTAAAATCCAACGGTTAGATTTCGAGATATGTGTAAATCAATTTTTTATAAAAAACAGCGCTAGGGCCACCTATTGATCCGAAGCATCATTAAATTAAATTGGGCTATTTTTATATAAATAAAAATAGCGATAAATCGTTATTAAATAATATTAATGATATGAAATGGTTTTAAATTATATATATATATATATATATATATGCGAGAATTATTTGAAAAGAACAAGTTCAATCTCATTTCAAATGATTATACGATGATTTAAATCGAAGATATTGAAGACGGTGATTGAAGACCGGCGATCTTCACATCGAATGGATGACTACAGATGCCGGACATTGGTTAGCTCCCAATAAACGGTAAAAGTGGTAGTTGTCCGGATGTACTTGTTGATTGTCCGGATAAGCGAGCACCTCTCTTCCGTATTGGACATGCGGGACGAGGAGCAAGGTGTCTCTGGTTTCGTTCAGACCCAGAACGGACTTGTAAATGGATGTGTGTTTGATGTTGAATTTCATTCTATGTGAATTGATTTCTATTTAATATATATATATATATATCTGTTTTGTGGCGGAGAATTTATTTTCTTGTTTAACACCCTTCTCTGAGATGCACGAGCTCAGAGGTTATGTATTGATAATTATTGATCGCATGGTGTGAATTGTCAGTGTGGCATGCCAAGATGCAAATGATCGAGGCTTTTGTTGAAAAACAGAACCTTGTGGTTGATGATCAAACCACAGTCTATTTAGGCGTAGCTTCTTTGTGTATAACGTTACTTCGCGAGCCTCACACCCGGTAAGAGTCGGAAACGGGACAAGAGAACGCAGGGAGTGCACACGTTTCTTTCTAGCTCGAAGTGGTATCAGGGTTTTGCAAGCCCTAGCATTTTACTTATGTTGATGATGGATTACGAGGACTCGGTTATATTGGTCGATAGTGACCAATTTTTAGGTTCAACAGGACTGGGAAGCGTGTGTTCAGGAATTGCCAATCCACTAAAGTATTTATAACCGGCGATGCAGGATCCAAGGGTTCGCCAGCGTCTGAATCCTGAGACATTGCAAGAGTGTCACGAATCGATAAGGAGATCGTCCCTAGCCTTGACTCATGACGGGAACACAATTTCCAATACGACATTACGGTTTTGATTATAAACCTATATATGGCGACATAGTAGGATGGGATATTATGCCGTCTAGGATTGATACATTTACTTTGAAGTATTTTAAAATTGTTTAGACACTAATAATAATATTAAAATATTATTTTCTACGTATCAAGCATGTTTGATCATTATAAGGTAAAACACTATCCTCCGGTTTGCGTTGCGTTGTGTGATGAGACTTGAGTCTTATAATGATTTCATTTTTCTAAAAAGCATTGCGTTGTTTTGGAATAATAATTTATTTAATTTATTCACTGGCAATCCAATGGAGTAAACCCATTCCGCATTAGCGGCATGGTCCTGTGATTAGCCATATTGTTAGATAAGTTAGGAAAGATTTCTCATACCAATCCCATGATTGACCTGTAGTTTGTTTCACTTTGCAAACTCAGGTGCCCTCTTTTCCACACGGGTAGTCGAGTAACTTATTTTGCAGATATATTGAGCAGGATTCTGGATTAAAGCTTAAAGCTGTGTCCAGAGCATTGATAGACTTCCGCAGTACCAGATTATTGGTTCCACTGCACTGTATTAAATTCATTGTAATTTATCTTCCGCTGTATCATATTCAATGTACTCTGATATTCTATACTCTGATGTAACATTATTATGATGTTTATAAAAGTCTGTTGTTATTTGTTCTGATGTGTTGTATGCCCAGAGTTAGTGCATGCAGTTTTTGAACGATCTTGGTCAATTTAATGATCAATTATGTACGAGCGAAATCCATATCGTTACAGAGACGAAATCCCTTTTAAAGAGGGAAGAATGTAATACCCCGAAATTTTGATGATAAACAGTTATTTAATTAGAAGCTCAAAAATAGGAATTTCTGAAAATAATGGAATTTGACCATGAAACTTTAACCGTTGCGTTCGTCTCGGAATTCTTGTCAACTTTCATTTTTGGAGTTTCACGAACGGAGTACGTATGAAAAAGTTACGGACGAAATACGAAAACAGACGGAAAATAATCAAACAGAATAATTAATGTATATTATACCATATATGAACAGACGACCTAGGTATCTGATTGCCCAAGCAGTCGGCGGTCGACCATCGACCTACTGGGCTATCAGATGCCTAGTGATGGTTGGGTCATATAGGGTTTGGGTTATAATATTATATAAATGGATGGACAGATATAATTTAAAACTAATCCGATGGTTCTAAACCACTTCCACCCCTATAAATGAAGGGGTAAAGCCCCATTCTCTTCCATTCAAATCTATAGAGGCAGCGGAGCTTTACCATTTTTTTGTCCTCATTTAATTTTATTTCTAAATAAAATATATTCATACATATACCAAATCAAATCAAATTCATATGGAATTGGGAAGATTAATAAATTCAATGGAAGAGGATGCCTAACGATTGATTTCTTCACTCTCTTCCCTCTTTCTTATATTTCTACAGATCTAGAATTTTTCCCGTTTCTAGATAAACTGTCGATTTATAAGAATTTGGGGATTGCAAGCCTAAAATGTTCAAAACAGAGAAATTGGAAGCTATAAGGTGAGTAGGAAACTTACTAATACAATTATAATGGCTTATCTATTTCGTTTGAATCCAATCTATATTTTATGTCTATCATATATGTTATTTAAATAATTGTGAATTGTGATAACTATTAGTTCCGATTATGAATATGTTTAAGATTTGGTAAACGACAAGTTGTGGTTATGTATAACGTGAATTGTAGGATTTTTATATATCTTTCCCACATATTCCTACAAGTTATGTCCTGAAATATGTTGTACATGTTACATAGTACTGTGGATCTGCAATTAGTCCCATTGAACCTAAATTTGTTTTAGTTATGTTCCAAATCTTTAATTCAGTACTGAAATATGAAATATGTAAATTTGAGTGAGGAGATGAATTTGTGTATTATGTGATTATAAGAATAAAAGAAATATTGCTTATTTACATTCAATATTGTTGGGTTGTGGCTTAAGCATTGTAAATTATGTCATTTTTCTCATTTTTAAGTAAAGAGGCATTATACTAGAATCACAAGAAGTACGGCAAAAAGAAAAAAAAGGGAAAAGTGGTGCAAAGATACATATAAAAATAAATATATGTTTTTGTATGTAATTTGCATCCAGTACATACATGTTACACATATTTCTTGTGATTTGGAAATATGTCAAATTCCACAAAATAGGCATTATTTACAAAGATTGCAGCTAATAGTCCTTGTGAGGCTTGAAACCTTTTTGGCAAGATTGAATATAAAAAGGGAATGTTAGTTAATTGATTTGACCAAATCATTAATTTAAAAATAAGTGTTGCAAAATAGTAAATAAATATTAATAACTATGTTGGCCGCACGAAAACATAAAGATAAAATATATACATATTATCTGTCCAAATCAGCGTAAAACGGTGAAATATGAATTATGTGGAATGTTTGGATGTTTGGATAAGGTTCAATTATGGAATTATGTGTAAATATAATCCATTTTTAATTAATACGTTTGTGGTGACCATTTGTAGTAATAAATATAATTAACTGCCATAAATGAGGCCGCAAATAAGGGGATAACCATTGTAAATAATATTGATTTAGGGAAAATAAATGTGATAGGTAAATGGTTTTAATTCCTAAAATCAATTAGGATAAATGTTGTGAAACCCAACTAGGAAATTATAACTGTATTTAGATACGAGGTTAAACTCAACTTACGGTGTAAACCTGCCCGGAACCGACCGACAAATCCAGTAATCACAGGTTGTCACTTTAATGTGAGTGGTCTAAACCATAAATATAATCGTACTAAGGCATGAGGTTAAGTTCACTTGTGGTAGAAGTCTTCCCGGAACTGACTGGCATATCCAACATCCACAGGTAGTCAACTTAATGTGAGAGGCCTGGTATGTAACAATATATATACATATATATAATAGTCAACCAATAAATAAATAAATAAAAGAATAAGAATAGTAATTGCCTGTTGGGGTGCAACAAATAGATAACTTAGGATTGGTAAATAATTGCCTTAGGAAAATATGACCGTTAGAGTCATAAAGGGCAATAAAAAATTTAATAAAAGGAAAGGGCTGTCATAAGGGAATTTATGGTTGTCATTTAAACACTAAGTCCAAATTAGGGAAGGTATTAAATAAAAACACCCTAGGAAAAAAGAATATAACCTTCCTTATTAATAGTAATGGAAACAGAAAATATAGTGGGGTTTAGTAGGTTAATAATGTAAGATATTATTAACCATATAAACCCGTGACGCAAATAAATGGTGTACGTATAGTATTTCTGTATAAAGGAATTAAATGGGAATGACTTAATAACGTAGCCTACTTTATCCCAAAAAGGAAAAGGTGTTAAATGCAAATGAGGGACAAACTAATAACCTATGTGTATAGTCCGCTTCCTGGGTCCTAAAAGGTTAAGTGACTAGGGTTAAAGAGTCCACCTGAGAATAGGTTTTTCAGTATAGGGGTCTTAAATGGCAAGTGTGTGTTGGCCTACCCAAACCTGGAAATTAAAAGGGTCAGATATGGCCATCAATCCTATGGGAAGTAGTATGTGACTAAGGAGTTTATCCAATAAGGTCAGCTAGAAGGTATAACGAATGATAAAATACCTCCTCACCTTATGCGCGACAAAGGTATATCTGTGAATGACGGAAGCCTTAACTAGTAGAGCCCGTAGATAGTGCCCTCTAGTTTTATATTAACGTTGAATATATTATCGAGGGTTAATAAGTGAATGAAGATATAGATAGAAACCCCGTAATTAGGGGCCCACTCTCGATAGAAATAACCAGTTAAGCACTAGTATAAAGGCTTCACAAAAATGTGTGCAAATGTCCTATCTCGGTAATATAATTTGGAAATACTACTTTGGTAAGGGTAGTAGAGTCGTGCGTGGACTTTAACAAGGCTGGTTTAGAATCACTAACCTTGTCAGGCATGCAACTTGGGTTGAACCAAACAGAATATCTCAGTGTTATAGTTTGTGTTGTACATTTCTTAGTAACCAGAACTTGTTGTTTTGACCCCCTTCATCATGATTACCTCCCATTTTTCATAGAGAAGGTCGGGTTCTCACAAATGATTAAGTTTGGCTTTCGATTCTCGTTCTCTCTCATGATCGATATTGACGAAGTGACTTACTTTGAAAAATATAGTTGCTTGAGTTAATACTAATTTATCCTATTTTGTTTCAGCTGTGAGTTATTTTAATCGTGCTCTGATTATGCTCATGCTCATTTATTGCAGGTACCAGATATACGCTCTATGCTTGGATGTGTTCAAGTTTTGATTTTGTCAAAATTTGGGTGTAGAGAAGTGTGGGGTGTTACAAATTCAAAGAAAGGATTTGAATTCGGTTCTGTTGCCTCGAGGAGGGCTACAAAAAGAATTAAAAGAAAGAAAACCATTAAGACAGCTAGTCACTATAACAGAGGTGAGGAATCCACTGTGTGTTGCATATTACACATTACTAATTCTCTTTGCATTATTATTATATTGTGCAAAACATTGAAGTACAAGAGTATAGAATTGGTCAAGATACTATTTCTTGATACTAGTGAGAGGGAAACTCGTTCAACATTGTGTCTTGGTCTCACTAGATGCCCATTGTATCCGGGAAAAAAGGATATTATTCACTCCAATCTTTTTGATTGACCCGTAGTTTTTTCTTTTCCCCTTAAACTCTTGGGTACTCATTTGAGTAGGCTGAGAGTTAAGGTCATTCGGGTTTATCTTCTTCGAAATAAGCTTCTGGAAGTGACCAGGTGGTTATAACTATTTTGGAGCTTGTTCTGCTTTATGTAATTATGCTTCGGGATGCATCTAAGAAAAATTTATTAGTGTTTATAAATTTCAAACTCTGATCAAACAAGGAGGCATTTTCATATGCCATGCCCGGAAATTGTATTATGTCATATTTTGATTTGAACGGGGTTTCCTATGAGAATGTAATGTAATGAATATTTATCAATGAATGCAGTTTTAAAAAAATTCATGTCCCTATGTTGTCAGATGTTATTATTCATTAACAGTCTGTTTACTATCGTCAGAATTTAATACTATGGATGACTGCAATATCTGTAGCACTTTAACATTGGGCCTTAGAGAATGAGGTGTTACAATTTAGTATCAGAGCATATGATCCATGAAAATTTGAAAACATTTTCTTTAAAAGATTTTTCAAACTAAAACCTAAAGATCAGAGTTAAGAGTCAGGATATTAGATAGCGATATTATAACATACTTGAATTTTTATTATATAAGTACGTATATACCTCACAATCTTAGGATCATCCTTGGGCATCTTACAAAAGGTTATTCTAAAAAAATGAAGTAAAATACGGAGAGGAGGAGAGCGAGACTGAACCTTTGTGGCGGAAGCACCCAAACAAATGGAAATGATCATCCTAAACTTAGGAGATCAAGGTCGAAGTGCTAACATAAATCAAGGTACCATAACCCCACCAGTAGATATAGAGAATATGCAGGATGGAGATGCGGCAGGTCTCGACGGAGATAATACCAAGCACAAGTTGGAAACAACTACACAAGGTTGAGTAGATATTTTAGGGGGAAAACCTTTTCTTGGAATAGAAGAAGTTGTTGTTGTTGATACTTGGTTATTACATTATGAGAGAATCTTTAGAAACTTAGGCTTGACCGAGGAGCAGAAGAGGAGTTTGGCATCGCAACAGCTTCAGGGCAATGTTTTGCATTGGTAGAATACAAGCATGGCTAGAACCAGAGGAGGCAATCATATAAGAAATTTTCCAGAAGATGCTTAGGGTAAGATATGTTTCAGAAGCACCCAATCTTTGTTAATGAAGAAGATTGTTGAGCTGAAGCAAGGAGAGATGTCAGTAATAGGATATGTAGCTAAGTTTGATGAATTGTATCGATATGCGCATGAGTCAATTGTTATAGATATAAGAAGGAATGAACAATTCATGAAGGGTGTTCGGTCAGGGATTACAAGGACGATTATGCCTCATCTACGAGACCCCAGTGATGTCGTCGTTGAGGTGGCCATTTGCAATGAAGAGTTGTTTGCGGAACGAAAGAGGCCTGAAGGAAACCAAAATTTCCAAGGAAAGAAAAGGAAGCTTTTCAATGGTACGGAAGCTCCGAAAGGAGGGATGTTCAAGAAGAACAAGACCAAAGTGTTTTTCTTTAAGTGCAATAAGAAGATTCGTTACTCGATAAAGCGTAGATTAGGAAAGGCTAGGAACAAATTTGTGAAGCCGAATCTTAAGTGATACATTTTCAACTAGTTTAGACAGTTCAAGAAAAAGTGTCCAAAAACAACGAAGGGTAAAGTGTTTGCTTTGGAGCCTTCTCCTTCCTGACCCACAGCTGAGGAAAAGGGGAAACTGTTTTGGAAGGTACATTTTTGATTCGTAGAATACCTGTAAGAGCTTTGTTTGATACTAGTGCATTGTGTTCCTTTATCTCTAGAAGTGTAGTAAATAAATTATGATTAGAACCTGTAACACCCCGCCTCCGCTAGGGTCACTCGCAAGGGAATGCACTAGCTTTAGAGGGGCATTATTGGTAAACATGCACAGAAATATCACAAGACAGAACATATATAAATAAATAGCGGAAGTAAAATCAAACTTTCATAAACATGAATGCATAAGGTCTAAAGCCTTTTACATCAGAGTACATCAAAACCTGTCTTGCAATAGTAAAGAAGCATAAAGACTTTATAATAAATTGTTCCCCAAGTAAAACCGTAAAGTAGCCATAGCCAAGAGAAGTCCAAGCCATCCATGATGACCTTCAAGCAGAAGAAGTCCGAACTAAATAGCATTGTTTCCTCCCTGAAACCTTGGGGGGGGGGGGAAACGGAAGAAAAGAGGCGAAACAAAACGGGTCAGTCAAAAAGACTGAGTAAGTCCTATCTACTTCCAGTATAAAAACAGGTAAAGGTAACATGACATGCATAAACTGAAAGTAAACATAAGGATAACTACAAGATAGATAAACCAGGGTAGCCGGTTGAACTACTGCGGCAAGGTAAACTAAGGTATCATGATAAACTACGGTGTTATGATAAGTCAAGGTATCACATCGTCAGATTTCTATCGAGTACATTATCCCAAGGTATCTACCCCGTCTAACATCCCACGGTATCTATTATGTATATTCTTCCTAGTTCTAACATGTATATTTGCTCTGCACCTCTCGTACTAGTATCCCTACCCGCGTCATGTGTTAACCAGGAATGTCCCTTGCCCAAAGTCGTGTAATGGTCCATGTCAACCTAATATACCGCATATATAGGTTACTCAAATCATATGTTTCTTTCCATGTATATAAGTTCAGTCCTTTGCCGTACCTCGTACGGGCTTCCTCATGTCGTATTATCCTTGAAATCGTTTGGACTGTCACCCTTGTTCTAGCTAGGCTCTTCCATATGAATCATCGTTTGAACTACTAGGACTTACGCCACCTAGCACCACTAGGGATTACGCTTACCTATTGCTCGCTTTCGTATTTCGGTTTGGGTTAAACCACCTAGGCCACTAGGGATTACGCTAACCCTCAACCGCACCCTTTTTCCCACGCATTCATCGTGAATCGTTTTTCTATAACTGTATGCACATGTATCACATCGTGCCATCCGAGTCCCGTCACAGGGCAAACCAAGAAATACAGGACTCGGTCGGGAGCTTTAGATTTATCTGCCGATGCAGATACTAAGGTCTGCTTTTCTACACGTGGCTATGGTCCCACGAGACCCCTCCCTCAACTAGTGAAAGGCAACATAAGAGAAAATCTTGCATGAGAACTACACTCCGGCCAGCCCACATCCTACGGCCTACCTCACCCATAATTAGATAGCAAATCATGGTCTGTTGGGTGTCCCCTGCCTTTCCGTACGTACACGCTTGACTCAAGATGGTAGATGATCGACGAACTTGCTATCTCGGGCACCTTATGTATCCGCCGACTCACTGCTATCCACCCCAGTCTTTAGGTCGCTCGCATAGCAACCAAGGCATATTCTTGGTTCTTCTACCGCAGACCTCAACCTCTCGTGAGCCTAGTATAATGACCTGACAGCTCACAGAGGGATCCCAAGAATATCCTCACGTTCCCCGAAGCCGCTGCTTCGTTACCCAGTTCGTTGGAGCCTTTATCCAAATCAGATAGCCTGCTCCTACACGCATACTCTAACGTATCGGGTTACTGATCTATCTAAGAAATGGTCCAAATTTCCTTGACTAAGAATTATTACTTAGTTTCCCTTAACTAAGGTTTACCACTTAGCCTTATTTCCATAATCCTTGTTAACTATGGTTATCTACCTAATCCTCCGAATTAGGGTTTATCTAATGGGTTAAGTGTCACTTAAGTTCACAACTTAACCCATCTACAAAACATGTCGAAACTGGCTAAGTATCCAAGTCCAAGACTTAACCCTACAGACCATGTGTCAAGTTGGTTAAGCATATCAAGCAATCCATGGCTTAACCTCGTCTAATTATCATTTTAGATTGGTTAAGTATATATTAATTTGACCCCATCAAATTACCGAGTCAAATCGGTCAAGCGTATTCGAAACGATTCGTGACTTAGCCTTATCATGTTTTCACGTTACATTGGTTAAGTATAGGTTAACTTAACCTCATCAAATTAACGAGTTAGATTGGTTAAGTATAGGTCACTTAACCTCATCAAATCATCGTGTTAAATTAGTTAAGTGTTTAACTTAACCCCATTAAATTACCAAGTTAAGTCGGTTAAGTATGGGTTACTTGACCTCATTGAATTATCAAGTTTAAATTGGTTAAGTGTTTAACTTAACCCTATCGAATTACCGTGTTTAGATTAGTTAAGCCTAATCTTAACCCCATCCATTAACTGTATTATACGGATTAGTGTCATTAAGAAAATTTACTTAACCTTATCACGTTATCGTGTTGGATTGATTAAGTGTTGGTTAACTTAATCCCGTCCACTAGTCGTATAAAAATGGTCAAGTGTCATTAGGCAAATCAAGTTACTTAACCTACCCAAGCTTATCATGTTTTGTTAAGTATCATTAGCCTAATCAAATTACTTAACCCATTTGTCCATATCATATTTGGTTAAGCCTCATTAATCAAATTAACTTAACCCTATTATGTGGCATTAATTTAATTAATGCACCCTCAACCTCTCACATTAGACCTTGTTGTGGTTACTAGTTAAGCCGGGCGGGTCCGGGTAGATTTACACCACAACCTAGTCTAACCTCGGGTCTTAAGCGCGACATGACCAACTTCTCACATTGGGTCCTATTGTTTGCAACTACTAGTTAGGCCGGTCGGTTCCGGGTAGTTTTACGTTGCAAACTCAACCCAACCTCGAGTTGGCCACACTCATATTATCTAAGTTCATCATGTTTCCAAAACATGTTACAAGTTTTTCAAGCATTTGGGTAGACCTAACTTAATAGGTAAATTCCCAAAGGGTAGACCTAACTTAATAGGTAAATTCCCAAGCTCGTGTTTTTATGCATACTTACATGTCAACTTCCATGTTATCTTTCAAGTCATATTTTCAAGTATAAACACATGTCATATTCAAGTTAAGATTTTGCGACATGTTCATGTTTATCTAACTACCCAAAATCGTGTTTTCCCAACGCAAGCAAAGCGAGTCAACATAGTAAGGATACTATGTCACATATTGGTCTCAAAACATGCATGATGCCAAAAAGGGCTTGGCTTCCACATGCATAACATCATAAAGGGATTGGCCATAAACATGCATAGTGTCATAAGGTAATTTGGCCACAAACATGCATATTATCAAAAAGGGTTTGGCCATAAACGTGCACAACTTAAAAGAGGGGATTGGCCACGAGCATGCATAATCTCATAAAGGATTTGGCCACAAACTTGCATGTTAGCATAAGGGGTTTGGGTTCATAAACATGCATAAGCCCCAAAATCTTGTCTTAGCCAATGTTTCACAAGTAAAGTGGTTCCTAAAGGTTCATGCTAGCATTTCATGCATAAAGATCCAAACTAGCAAGTTAAACTAGGTTACGCATAGCATGAGAGGCATGATTAAGTCACTCACATGGCCTAAGATCATAAATATGAACACAAGAGGCATGGTAAGGTTCATATAGGTTCGCATAATCATGTTTAGCCTCATTTTATCCCATGTCAACATTAAAAATACCGTTTTGATCCAAAAGTAGCTAGAACTTACATAGTTAGGCCTAGGGAAAGGAGCATGAATCATCTTGGCTAAGAAAGGTGCCTCCTTTGATGAAGATCCGTCATGAAACTCGCATAGCAACGTTGATTTGGCCTCTATTTGGTGTAGCAAGCTTGCACCTTTTGATTTGAACTTGATTTGGATGCATAGGATCTAGGGATTTGAGATGGAGGCCATGATCAAAATTAATTTTGGCAGCACTTAGTTGCTAGGTTTGATTTTTAGGGATTTAGGTTAGGTTTAGGGTCTTTTTATAGAGATTAGGATAGTTTTAGGCCCTTAGATTAACCCTAGGATAGATTAGGACCATCAGATCTCGGAAGCTTCCAGACCCAGCCCAAGAACAAGACCAGGTGAGACAAACAGGTGCGCCAGGCTATTTGCCCCGGCCACCCCCCGTCGACAGGCAAGTCGACAGGGCTGTCGACTTGGTCTGGGCCCAAGTCGACAGGCCTGTCGACAGCCCTGTCGACATGGCCTAGGCGGGGAAACTTCCCGCCTAGCCCCAGATCTGATTTCCAAAACTGTTTTCCGAAATTCAAATTCCCAGAAATCTTCTTTGGGCCTTTAACGGGTCATACGGACTCCGATTCTCGAAAATTCGGACTCTATTTCGCGTATTTTTCCGAGATGAACGCAATGGCATAGCCTGTTTCACTTGATTCAGAATTTAAAATTAAATTCTGCCTTGATTCTCGTTTTAACATGTTATCGAAAAATACGGGTTGTTACAGAACCATTACCTTATCACTTCCTTTAGGGTAGCTAATCCTGTATGAGGTTATGTAACTATTGGAATAAGGTGCCATGACTTAGAGTTTCGATTTCTAGGTTATACCTTTATTTGTAGTTCGTATATTTTTAATTTTGAAGGTTTTGAAATTATATTGAGTATGTATTGTTGAACAACTATGATGCTAGAATATTTTGTCAAAATAAGGAGATTTCATTGAGATACCCTAGTTGTAGTTGTCAAATTGTGTAGTTGGTGGAAGGAGGACATCCATAGATGTTTGCCTTAATTGGTGCAAGGGAAGTGGACGAAGAAGTAAGTTGAGTTCCTATCGTTAGCGAGTTCGCGAATGTCTTTGAACCGGTAATTGGACTGCCATCAAAGAGCCATTGAGTTTAGATCAATCTTGTGCCAGAAGATGAGCTAGTGAGTAGGATACCTAGTCAGATGAAATCTATGGAAATGGAGGATTTGAAGGTGCATCTAGTGGACTTAGAAGAAAAGAGCTTCATCTGCCTAAGCAATTCACTATAGGGTGTTGTCGTAATATTTGTAAAGAATCCAGTGAATCATTGAGAACGTATATCAACTACCAAAGTCTCAACAAAAATACAATGAAGAACAAGTATCCTTTGCCACAAATCAATGATTATTCGATTAGTTAAGTTGAGCTAAAGTGTTTTCTCAGTTGGACTTGGCTACTGTGTTTCATCAATTGAGAGTAGTGGAGGAAATCAATTATTTGACAGAATGTCGTACAAGATACGGATTATACAAGTGGATGGTTATGCTATTTGGATCGACGAATGCTCCTTCTTTATCTGTTGATTTGATGAACCACGTGTTTCGGGAGCATTTGTGTAACGAACCATAATTTTCAACATTTAAAATTATAGAGTTAATTTAATTCTGTGTTGAAAATTAATGTTTATACTTGAAATTTATTTATAATTTGAAATATGATCTATTTAAACTTGGTTTTTAAATTTATTTTGTATGTGTAAATTTAAATTCAAATATTTGAACCTAGATAATTTTGTTAAATTAAACGTTATTAGTATTTTAAACTAGTTGTTTGATATTGTAAACTTTGATTCTAATTTAATTTGATAAATTGTAATCTAATTTATTTTGTTTTGTTTTGAATTTGATTTTTATTAAACTTGAGATATATTTATAATTTATTTTAGATTAGAATTCGGTTTTAAAAACAAATCTGAGATTGTATTTGGAATGTATAAATACCCATTTTTGTTGCATATACTTAGTATTCAAATGGTATATACTTGGAGGAAACATTTATTTAATTGTTGTTGCCACTTGTTGAACTTGGCTGAAATTTGATGACACTTGTTCAATTTGTGCTGAAAATTTTACACTTGTCCCTTTGTTTTAACGTGTCGTGTTACTTACCTTTCACTGTCCTTTCCTCTTTTTCTTCTAACAGCCGAATATTTTGCCTTCCCCAAAACCATCATTAATGGCTCCACCGCAAAAAGCCATGGCTTCTTCAAAATCTTCTTTCCACCAATCACTCTCATCGTACCTCCTCAAAATCAATATTCCTCCCCAAAATTCGAACTTCGGCTGTCCTAGGTTCTTGTGATATAAATGTCTTTGCACCATATATTATGTTTTGTTGACATTGAATGTTTCAAAGTAATCACATGCCACCTTCTTTTGCTAACTTGAATTTATTAGTAGATGGCAATATAATACTACTTGACTATATCCTATTAATCATGGCACCTTAAATATTGCCGAGACCCAAAATGCTAATTGGGTAACCTGGAAACCGCCCCTTTTGCCTTGATTTATGTTCCCAACTAAATGACCGTGTATAGTTGATGCTGACTTACTTTTCGAACTAAATTGTGAAACTGAAACATATACCCTATATAGGATGTTTTCGTCACCTCTATATGCTAGGATTTTGGCAGTATTTACATGATACGCTGAAATTTAATTGTTGAGATTAACTTATCCTTTTAATGTATTAATACATGTGTACCGGTGCCTAACATATATATGGTTATCATTGTTGTTTGAAACTTGGAACCTACCCTTTGATTTATTCCAAAAATATTATGTTAACCATGGTTGTAGAATATGTTTGAAATTAGAAACTCACTGCATTAATATTGGTTAGCACTGTACAAAATAAACATGCATGTCTCACCTACCTTTTTGCATCTAAATTATGTGCGACGCCTTCTAAAGACCGAGTAATTCAATGCAATTCTTAATGGGAGTTAGGATTAACCATTATATTTCAGTATTTTATTCGAAGTTGACTTACTTGAACAAAGTTTAATCCTGACTCGAGTGTTTTATGTTTTTGCAGGGAATGCTCGGGTCAGATATGAGTGTTACAGATTTTGAGATTTCAACTATTGAAGCTTGAAGCATGCGAAGATGCGCTCACTTTGGTTCATTCTTCCGTAATTTGTTTACTTTAAAAATCTTATGCATATATTTTAAAATCTTCCACTGTATAAAATAAAAACTTTGTATAACTCTGATATTTTTATAAATATGCTTCCGTTTTGAGATATTGTAGTTTATTTATTCTATGATTTTTGTGTCTGATTCAGTTTAGACCTATAAGCTAAATAACTATTTTTTTTTGAACGTTCCGTGTTGGTTTAGTTATCGATTTGTTGCGTTCAAAAGGGTAGTTCATTACAATTGGTATAAAATAACTTATGATAAGAGTTTTAGGTATATTATTGGATGTTGAGATTGAACTATCGAGTATAAGAAGATTTTGCATATACGCACAATCAACGTATATACGAAGTCCAATATGTACTAGATAAATATAGAATCACATTCTAGTTGCCAGAAGATAATCCTGTTGATTGATCAATCGTCATCAGAAAATTATTTTCGAGTTTCAAAAGGGGGATGACTGTATGATTCTGATTGAGACATAGAGAGATACTTAAAACCGTTTAGATAAGCGTCTGAAAATGTTTTGATAAATTTTAATAAACATTTTTGATAATTAATATGAATTGGAATAGATAAGCGAAATTTAAACAAGTGACATCTCCATTATTTCTGAAGTATAAATTGAATTTGCAAATGAATTAAGATGAAATTAGGAATAATTTGAATTAAATTTGAATAGCAATGAATGTTTTGAAAATATTATTCTACATCTTCAATGGTTGTTGTGTTTTGTTTTTCCTTGACCTGCCATCGTCTTTTGTTTACTATTATCTATTTGATATAGCCGTGTTTGAATTTAAAATTGTCTAATATTATCCCTAAATCCTTTGCCTTACTTTGACAAATCTATGGACAAGTTGGATTTTGAAAAGAAAATATTATTTGAGAATATAGTTCCCAGATAAACTAGCTTGAAATATCTATATACTAAATCAGAGTAGCGCATCGAAAGCATGAAGATATTCGAATAAAATTGTTTCAAGAGAATTTCCGACTATTTGAATAATGTAACATTTTCAAATGAGATTTAAATATTTGAAACCAAAAGGATAAAATCCTATATTATTTTGTAAAGGATTTTGGAAATGGAATTTGAAAAGGAAAGTTATATGAATTTATGAATCTCTTGGAAAATATTATCTTATGTGAAATTATTGGAAATCTTATTTCAAGGACATTTCAAAATGATTTGAAATTTATTTTTCATGAAAGCTTGATATGGTTTGTAAATTGAAATGGTTTATAAAGACTGTGATTTGGATATTTGCAAAGTCTGAATTTGTACAATACTTGATCTAAATTAAATTGTATAGTAAAGTGATTAAATTCTGATTTCCAATGGTTGAATGAATTGATTTTCCAATTATTCGGAATGTGAAAAATACTTTATAAGTTTTTTATAAACATAACAATTATGACAATTGGAATCCTGATACTTTGAAGTGTTTGAAAAACGACAATAATATGATTTGAAAGTATTCGTAGATTATTATTGTTGCAAAGTGATTTATAACTTCGGGATATGAAATGATTCGTTACTAAGATCCGAGTAACCCATGACTAAAGAAAGGTATGATGTGGGTGTAAGCCCTTGATGATGGTTTGCTCTGGGATCTAGAGAGACATCATTTACTTATCTACATGCAGGTCGTGCCTAGTGGCCTTGTCATTGGGAGAAACCTCTCAACTTGGGACATAAATGTTGTTATGTCGTTTTATCATGAAATATTTGGAATTTTCGAAATGATTTTGGTTTTGAAATCCCGAAGTTATTCGATTTGAAAAATTTATAGTATTTCAGGTGATTTAAAAATAAAACTAGTCGAAGGAACTATTTCATACTTTGATTTCAAATTAAAACTTCTCCTTTTCGAGCATGAAAAGCCTCAAAAGGGGAGATTGTAACGAACCAAAATTTTTAGCATTTAAAATTACAGAGTTAATTTAATTCAGTGTTGAAAATTAATGTTTATACTTGAAATTTATTTATAATTTGAATCTGGTCTATTTAAACTTGGTTTTTAAATTTATTTTGTATATGTAAATTTAAATTTAAATATTTGAACCTAGATAATTTTGTTAAATTAAACGTTATTAGTATTTTAAACTAGTTGTTTTAATATTGTAAACTTTGATTCTAATTTAATTTGATAAATTATAATCTAATTTACTTTATTTGTTTTGAATTTGATTCTCATTAAACTTGATATTTATTTATAATTTATTTTAGATTTGAATTCGGTTTTAAAATAAATTTGAGATTGTATATGGAATGTATAAATACCCACATTTTTGTTGCATATACTTAGTATTCAAATGGTATATACTTGGAGGAAACATTTATCTAATTATTGTTGCCACTTGTTGAACTTGGCTAAAATTTGATGACACTTGTTCAGTTTGTGCTGAAAAGTTTACACCTGTCCCTTTTTTTTAATGCGTTGTGTTACTTACCTTTCACCGTCCTTTAATTCATTTCGTCATATCAAATTAATTCTTCCCCAAAACCATCGTTAATGGCTCCATCACAAAAAGTCATGGCCACCTCAAAATCTTCCTTCCACCGATCACTCTCATCGTCCTTGCTCAAAATCAATATTCCTCCCCAAAATTTGAATCCATGGTTACCCTGGGTGCTTGAGATATCTTGGTTTTTACACCATATATTATTTGTTGTTGACATTGAATGTTTCAAAGTAATCGCCTGCCACCTTCTTTTGCTAACTTGAATTTATTAGTAGATGACAACGAAACACTACTTGACTATATCTTACTAATCATGGAACCTTAAATATTGCCGAGACCCAAAATGCTAATTGGGTAACCTGAAAACCACCCCCTTTTGCCTTGATTTTTTTCCTAACTAAATGACCGTGTGTTGATGATGCTGACTTGGTTTTCGAACTAAATTGTGAAACTGAAACATATACTCTATATGCATTGTTTCCGTCACATCTATATGTTTTGTTGAGATTAACTTATCCTTTTAATGAATCTATACATGTGTACTAGTGCTTTACATATATGTGGTTATCATTGTTGTTTGAAACTTGGAACCTACCCTTTGATTTATTACAGAAATATTATGTTAACCATCGTTGTAGCATATGTTTGAAATTAGAAACTCACTGCATTAATATTAGTTAGCACTATGAAAAATAAATATGCATGTCCATGCATCTAAATTATGCGTGATGCCTTTTACAGACCAGTATATTCAATGCAATTCTTAGTGGGAGTTAGGATTGACCATTATATTTCATTATTTTATTCGAAGTTGACTTACTTGAACAAAGTTTAATTCTGACTCGAGTATTTTATGTTTTTGCATGCAACGCTCCGGTCAGATACGAATGTTGCAGAATTTGAGATTTCAGCTATCGAAGCTTGAAATACATGTGGATGCGCTCGCTTTGGTTCATTCTTCCGTAATTTGTTAACTTTAAAAATCTTGTATATGTATTTTAAAATCTTTTACTATTTACAATAAATACTTTGTATAACTATGATATTTGTATAAAAATGCTTCAGTTGTGAGATATTGTAGTTTATTTATTATGCAATTTCTGTGTCTGATTCAGTTTAAACCTATAAGCTAAATAACTATCTATCATTTTGAATGTTCTGAGTTGATTTAGTTACTGACTTGGAGCAGTCAAAAGGGAATGTCGTTACAATTTGGATAGTTTCATGATAGTTTTCATAAACAAAGTATTAGTGTATTTTTAGGATATAAAGGACCATGAGACTCACCTTTGGATCATGCTAGAAACTTTGCGAAAGATCAATTAAAGGCTAACTTTTCCAAATATCACTCTTGGGATAAGGAAGTGAAGTTTCCGGGTCTTGTTGTTTCAGGCAAACGACTTCTGTAGATCTTGTGAAGGTTGGTGCCATCAATAGTTGAGAGGACAAAGAGAGTTACTAAGAATATAATCTTTCTCGGATTGGTCGGGTACTATCGAAGGTTTATCAAGGATATTTCATGGATAGCGACACACTTGTTAGACTAATCGAAGAGGATGCTAATTTTATTTGGTCGGATAAGTGTGAAGAAGCATTCTGACACGACCTGAACTTCCCCGTAAAGGAAAGCCCGGATTGAGTTGAGAACATGACAAATCATAACAGAATATGAATAAATAATATTACACAGAAAATATCAGAGATTTAATATACATAGCAGCGGAAAAATAACACAAAACACAACTGAAAGAAATACTCGGTACAGAGCTTTCTGAGTATAGTTCCAGCTGTAAATCCAGGATCCTGTAAGAATAAATCTGCAAACCAAAACTACTAGCCGCCCATGTGGAAAATAAGGGCACCCGGAGTTTAGGTTAAAACAATAAACTCCAAGTCAGTTATGTGACTGGTGTGAGAACTAAAACAGTTGTTTAAAACTTTACTTTAAAAGAGAATAATTCAAGGGACCACGCCATATAACACGGAACGGGTTTCCTCCCAAGAATACTAGTGCATAGGATAAACAGCGCAATGCTTTTTGGAAAAATGAAGCTACTATAAGACCAGGTCCCATCACAAAATGCAACGCAAGCCGGAGGATAGGGTTTTCCCTTATAATAGCCAAACATGCTTGGTACATTTAAAACAAATCATTTGATACTATTATAAGTGTATAGTGTCAAAACAACTTCAAATATAAATGTATCAAGCATAGGCGGCATGGGTACCATCTATCATGTCGCCAATACTAGGCTCTACAATCAAAACCGAAATATAACGTATTGGAAATTGGATTTCCGTCATGAGTCTAGGCAAGGGATATACTCCTTTCAGCTTTGAGACACTCTAGCAAATGTCTAAGGACTACATACTGTGGGTAACCCCAGGAATCGGCTGGGCCGATCCTCCCTTATGTTTGAGGATTAGTTATTCCTGAACATACGTTTATCGGTCCTATCGGACCCATCTATCAGCTCCGTAGAGACCAATATACCTGAGGCGCCTCGCATTCCAACAACCACATAGGTAAAAATAATATAAATGTCAGGGCTTGTAAAACGCTGATACCACCCATAGCTAGACAGAAACATCATGTTCTCCCAACGGTCCTTATCCCGTTTTTGACTCATACCGAGGTGTGAGACTCGTGAAATAACGCTATACACAAAGCGGCGCTATATTAAAGCTGTGCTTTGATCATCAACCACAAGACTCTGCTTTTCAATAGCCTTGATCATTGCATCTCAGCATGCCACACCGGCAATTCATGCCATGCGACTGATATCTATTGATATATAACCTCTGAGCTCGTACGTCTCAGAGAAGGGCGTTAAGAAAGAGAATAAATTCTTCGTCGCCAAACAGATATATATTTAATAGAAATCAATCAACACATACTAAAATCCAATGTTAGACACATATCCATTTACAAGTTCGTTCGGAGTCTGAACGAAACCGAAGGCACCGTATTCCTCGTCCCGTATGTCCAATACAGGATAGAGGTCCTCGCAAATCCTGTCAATCTCCAAGTACGTTTGGACGATCACCACTTATTACCTTGTCTTGGGTGTATAGCCCAATCAAGACATTAGTACTCATCCAAACGATGTGAAGACCTCCGGTCTTCAACCACTGTCTTCATCGTCGACATATTGTCGAATCAGTTATTCAGAATGGGTATAAACCCGGCCTTTCCGAATAACTCACGTATATACTAAACAAGTGTTATAATAACACAACATACGCCTCATTCCAATCCAGAATATTCTTTATTCAAATATTCACATTTTTAGGGATTTGTTCCCATTAATTTTATCAAAGATAAATTCTTTAAAATTTATTCTTTAATCTTCCTTTGGATATCAATTCAAACCATATTAAGGTTTTCCAAACTAGTCGGGATTAGCACATCTTACCGAAGCAATCACTGATTTCATTTCCCAATCCCAACCTATTCATCCAAAGGAGCAAAACTGGTAATACTCAATATCTAACACCACGGTCTTATTGGTAAAATTAATTACCATTTCCCGTTTAAATCTAATTAAAGATTTAACTATCGCTAAGAGCAAAACTGGTGATACTCCATTCTCGATCATTTCCCAAATTTGATCATTTAAATTATCACATTACCTTTTTCAATCTATTTAAAGATTCATTAAAACTCCACTTAGTTTTAATCTTCCCAAAAATCAATATTATTGATTATTTAACTTTTTTAAACACAAACATGTCGCATCGACAACCTACACTGTACTATTGGTTTCTGCCTATATATAATCTCTAAGCTCGTACGTCTCAGGGAAGGGTGTTAAGCAAGAGAATAAATTCTCTGCCACCAAACAGATACATATTTAGCAGAGATCAACCATACAGTTCAAAATACAATACCAGACAGGTAATCCTGCCTTTAACTGGGTTAAAGAACAAATGTCATTTAAAACACAGTTTACAATAAACCCAAATCACATTCCATTAATTATGGAATCTTCACGGAAAAACAAATCAATATATAATTGATATCAATTTCTGTATCCGACTAATAATATAAATGGAATAACGGGAAAGCCTTTTAAATTCCATATGTATTAACAGTCTTCCTCCATAGAAGTTCACTTCGATTATTATCAATCGAGTTCCATTCAATTCCAATTTAATGTATTAAATTGGAAAACTTTATTTTGGAAAATTCCCGTTAAATCTTAGTAAAAAGATTTATAAATTCCAAATCACATTTCACTGTAAATCGGGTTAAAGAACGAATGTCGTTTAAAACACAATTCACAATAAACCCAATTCACGTTCCATTTTCAGTTCCAATTAAATGTTAATTAATTGGTAATTCTTCTTTAAATCTTAATTAAAAGATTTATTCTTTTCTCACTGGGTTTAAGAACAGTGTCATTTAAAACATAGTTGACGACAAACCCAAAATCCCATCAGTCTCTAACCGTAAATTAGTAAGAGAACAATTCCCTAAGTATTAACCCCGAAGGCTGAAACCAAGATCAGATCAATACCTAGGAAACCGTTCAACTTAGCTAATCTCCAGTCAGTTTCAAATTTCCTTAACTCCATTGGGTTTAAGAATAGTATTACTAAAGATACCATTCACGACAAACCCAAAATCCAATTTGATATTAAATACAAGGCTCTAAATAAATAAAAAAAATCGGCTTATATTCATTATCAAATTCTGAAACCAACAAATATCGTATTGGAATAACGATATATATATATTCCAAATTCCTCCACAATATCCATATAATCACGGAATCCAATATCGAAATATTCCGAAGATAATTTCAATTCAAATCCATTCCAATTCATATACTGGACATTCCGGTTATTTTTAAAACCATTTATAATCCAATTTAATTATTTAAAAATATTGGATTATAATTCTAGTTCATAACTAGCTCATTTCGATAAAACATACTTTTATCTTTTCAAATATGGAATTTTTCTTCCCAATTCTTTTTAAATCATTTATTATGATTTTACACAAATTATTGATATTTTTAATAATTTTATCAACGCCGTATAGTCGATTTCCATAAATGGTCATCGAACTACACTTACAGCGACCTTTTTCAAATTTTATTTGGACATGATTCCGAATCCAACTGTTAGATTTCAAATCTCTTGTATTCATTGGAAAGTTCTTTTCGATACGAACCCAACAGTTTCGGTTTTAGGAGAATCCGACGGTCGGATCTCCCGTAATGTCTGTTCGAAGTCAATGGTCGAAACTCGCGAACTGCCACGGCGCGTTCTATTCAGGCCAATATATATATATATATATATATATATATATATATATATATATATTTCATCGATTTCCATTTAAAACGTATTTTATAAATCGTTTTAAATTCGTTTTCAAAACGACTTCAACTTCATATTCAATTTCAAATCAAAATTGAATATTCCATATCATCAATATATAAATGATAGTATTTTCAAAACATTAGATTTTGAAATCACTTCCTTTTAAATATTCTTTATAAAAGTGAATAAAATCGATTTAAATATCGTTCACGTCAAAATGGCGTTAATCTAATCAACACGGCTTTATATATTTCAATATTTTTGTGTCCATCACAAATCGGACATCAAAATCATATTTTGATTCTTTTCTGAATATTATTTTAAAATATTTGTTATTTTAAAATATTCATTCTTTCTGAACTGGAATCAGACACAATCAATTACCATATAATGTTGATTATATGGATTTCATGCAATTCATGTATAGAACAACAATGATAAACAATCAAACATCATCCAGAGTGCACTACACAACTGCATAAGCATCAAATATAAATAATTCACGCTTACATAGTCTGTCAACCAAACGATCGACATACCACTAAACAATCGGGATTAGTGTAGTCAAATATCATCCCAACACCCGTGTGGAGTTTTCAAACAACAACCACTAATTTTATTTGTGCAATTGGGCGATGTGTAAAATATATCGTTCCAATCAATATCAGTCAAATGTGTGTACATAAAAAAATCGTCCGAATTATTTATGAATGTTTGTTTTATTTATATACACGTTAAAAATTATATTTTTAACCATAAAATATTTATTTCAACACACGAATATTTTTATTTTCCATTTCACATCACAAACAATTTTCACAACACAATCAAACAAACAAGTCGTCCCTGGCCTGTGGACGACGGATGTCGGGTGCTGCTAAGCACCGTCTACATCCTAGTATATATTTTAACTAAAAAATAAAATTAAAGAGAGAAGTTCTCACCTTTGGGATCCACTCCTCCATTCTCTAGCGGACAATGGTTTAGATTTATTTCCAATGCGTAGCGTTCTTCACCGTGCTTCCAACACGGTCTGTTTCACGCATTTGTAGTAAAAATCACATTTGTAACAACGCCATTACATACATAAAAAATCATATTTTTATAACGCTACATGTATAGAAAAGATTATATTTTTATATTTTCAAAAATCATAACTTTGTATTTTCAAAAATCATATCTTTGTATTTTCAAAAAACGTATCTTTGTATTTTCAAAAATTGTATCTTTTCAGTTCTAAAAATTTAATCTTTTCAGTTTTAAAAATCTAATCTTTCCAGTTTTAAAAATCTAATCTTTTCATAAAAAAACTAATCTTTTCTTAAAAAAACTAACCTTTTTATATTTAAAAATATAATCTATTCATAAATAAAAAAATCTATTCTATTCATGTATAAAAATCGTAATTAAAAACCGGAGAACCTACAAATTTCCGCTCGTCGAAGAAACTCAAATACGTGGAGCGAGAAGCGATGACACTCGATCAAAGGGGGTGGGGTTTCTCGCCATTCGAAAGCAGGTAGGGGAAAGGGGTTCACTGGTCTGTGCAAGGGGGTGTCTAGTGATGGCGCAGGGGGTCTGGAGGGTTGGGGGGAGGCGCAGCGACGACCAGGAGGCCAGGGCGACGACGGTGGCTGCGGTGGAGGAAGGCTTTCAAGGTTTCTAGGGTTGGCGTCAATTTGGGTGTGGGGGGTCTTCAAACTGGAGGGGGGAGGGTATGGATCGAGGAAGGAGGCGGAGGGGACCGGTGTCGATGGGGGTGTCGGTGGTTGGCGACGGCGACGGGTCGCGGTGGGTGCGGTTTTCCCTTCCGTCGTTCTTTTCCCTTTTTTTTTGAATTCGTTAACCCGATAAAGGGAAACGGGGAGGGGAGAGAAAGGTAAGTATATATTTAAATATTTTATTATTATTATTTTATCTTCATTTGATTTCAAAAAGGAATTTTTTATTTAGATCTCCAATTCGAGCCCAACGACCGTCGCCCCTAGCTAATTACCCCCATTCCGGACACAATGGGATATGTTGCATAAGCTGATTCGACTGTTACGATCAGTTTTCATTTAAATTAAAATATAAATTAATATTAATTTTAAACGTACATTTTAAATTACCGGGGCCACATGCTAACACTGAAAATTCCAAAAAAATATTTCAAGCTTCGTATTGACGATACGGTCCTAACAAAACTAATTTCGTCAAATTTGAAGACCATTTGAGAAATGACTATTTTCTGGTCGATCCAAATTGACTAAAACTGTTAAAACACGTTTTCCTTTGCCACGCTCACATATTGATCCCAAAAATTATGAAAATTGGAATCTAACAATCATTTGACATTTTGGATCCAACAAAAGTGGTCTCGTCGAAAACGGAGGTCGTTTGCACAATCGCTATTTTTAAGGGCTATATTTCCATAGCGATTATTATGAATTTTCAACTGGGCATAACTTTTTATTCTCGCTATGAAATTTTGATTTTTTAGATTCTTCGGAAAGATATTTTCAAATAGATTCTAATATTTTTGGTTTCACTAAAATCCGGTTTATTTTGAATCCTGTACATTCATTTGAAATTTGAAATTGAATTTTCAAACTACCGTGCCATTTCCAATTTATTTTATAATTAAAATAGATATTTATATTCTAATTTCGATTCAAATAAATTTATACGTTCTAATTCTATTGAAAATAAATTTCTCGTCGTTATTATTTAAAATAAATCATTTTAAATATTCAAAATTCATCAAAATTGCCAAAATAAATTTTTTAAATTAGTTCTGATTTTCCAGGATGTTACACATTCCATAGTTTTGAAGCGCTTCTTGCGAAATTTTCCTATGCTAATGGTGTAGATTGAAAATCAAAATCTAGTAGTTTATGCAGATGCTTGCGGAACAGGATTAGGAGAAGTTCTTATGTAGAAGTGGAGAATCATCGCCTATGCTTCTAGATAATTAAGACTACACGAGGTAAGATATCTAACTCATGACTCAGAATTAGCTGCTAATTTCTTCTTTGCTTTGATGATTTGGGGACACTATCTTTTAGGAGAAATGTTTATGATATTCATGGATTATAAGTCTTTGATATATTTATTCTCTCAAGAGGAATTGAACATGTGATAGCAGGGATGGTTAAAGTTTTTGGAAAGTTATGACTTAAATATTGAGTATGCACCAAGAAGAAGAAATAAGGTTATCGACCCCTTTAGAAGAAAACATCAAGGGATTGTGTAAGATATGTTGACCAAATGTAAGGATTTGAATACTCTAGCTACTTGTGATGTGTGATTTAGGTTGACAGCAAGTTTGAGCAGAAACACACCTTTGGTATCATGTTCAAAGATTCGATCGATTTTGATAGAGATAATCGCTTCTAAGTAAGAAGAGGATCCCATTTTGACCGAAAGGATTAAAGGGATTCGAGCGGGAGTTGAAGCTATCATTTAAAGGATTTCTTCCTAGACTGAAATGGTTGCTTAAAAAAGAAAGGAAGATCGTGCATCCCAAATGTTGGTAACCTCCGAAAGGAAGTTCTTAGGTAGTTTCATCATTCTAAGTTTACGATACATCCCGAAGGGAAAAAATACCAATATACGAAGAGAAGTTTCTTTTGGAAAGGTGTGAAGAGTGATGTCGGCTTATGAGTGAAATTGTGTAGGAACTATCAACGGGTAAAAGTTGAACATCAGAAGCCTAGTGGTTTGCTACAATCATTAGACATTCTAGTTTGGAAATGAGATTCGATATTCATGGACTTCATTGATGGCTTAACAAGGTTTAGGAAGGGGAACAAAAGCATATTGGTTATTGTGGATTGGCTAAAAAAGAATGACCATTTCATTCCCGTCAGGTCAACTAGAAGGACATCTGTTTGGCTGAGTCATTTTTAAAGAATGGAGTCAGATTTCATGGAATTCCTAGTAGTGTTATTAGCGACAAAATTTCATTGTTTACTAATGAGTTTTGGAGAAGCCCGCAGAGTGCACTAAGAATGAAGCTCAAGACAAGTATAAATTATCACCTAAGGTAAGTATAACTTATCACCTACAGACGGATGGGAAAATCCCAATAGTAAATAAGGTACTTAAGGATTTATTGAGAGTCTGTATAATGGATTTTTGTGGTTCACGAAAAGATCACTTAGTCCCGTCAAGTCAACTAGAACGACATCTATTTGGCTGAGTCATTTTTAAAGAATGGAGTCAGATTTCATGGAATTCCTAGTAGTATTATTAGTGAAAAAGTTCCATTGTTTACTAATGAGTTTTGGAGAAGCCTGCAGAGTGCACTAAGAATGAAGCTCAAGACAAGTATAACTTATCACCCAAGGTAAGTATAACTTATCACCCACAGACGGATGGGAAAATCCCAACAGTGAATAAGGCACTCAAGGATTTATTAAGAGTCTGTATAATGGATTTTGGTGGTTCACGAAAAGATCACATGCATTTGGTTGATTTTTCCTATAATAATAGCTTTTTGGCTAGTATAGGAATGATGCCTTTCAAAGCTTTGTACAGAAGATCATGTAAATTACCATCGTGTTAGTTGGAGACCGAAGATGGATTTGTACTTTGGTCTAGACTTTTTGAAAGAAGCAACGAAAAAGATTGAGATCATTCAAGACAAGATAAACGAAGCTTAGTCTAAGCAAAAGAGTTATTCCTCCCGATGGAGCAATGTTTCAGAATTTTCCATTGAAGATAGAGTTTCAATCAAAGTGTCACTGATGGAAGGCGTTGTTTTCTTCAGAAAGTTACGCAATCTTACGCCAAGATTTGTTGTACCTTTCTATGTAATAGAAAGGATTTTGAAGCTTGCTTATTGAATGGCACTACTGGATAGTTTGGCAGGTGTCCGTTATGTATTTCGTGTGTCGCACTTATGGAAGTATATGCATGATCCTGATTCTATCATAGATCTAAAGGCACTGGAAGAATTGGTAGTAGAATCGAACTTGACTATCAAGAGTCAATTATTTCGAGTTGCAAACAGAGAAGAAAAGAGGTGTAAGGACTCGAAAATTGTAACGTTTAAAATACGAAGTTAGTTGAAATCTAACATTTTAAAATTAACAGTTCTAACCGGAATTTAACTTAGAAATTGAAGTCTAATTTATTTTGAATATATGAATTTGGTTTTTCAATATAAAACTTAAATATGTAAGTATGATTTGGAAATAAGAATTGAAACAATAAGTATATTCAGATTTTATATTGATTGAAACAAAATGTGAAATCGATAACTGTTAAAACATTGATTCATAAAAATTGAATATTTTTATGTAGAATTGACCTAAATAATTATCTAATGAAAACGCCAAAGTTCGTTCGCTTCATTTAGATCGATCTATATGATGGATTTACGATAGCAACAACTGATATAATGTAATTAGCCGAAAAATTTAAATTTTGAATTTAATTTCAAATTTTGATATTTTAGGTGCATTTAACTAAATATACCGGAATAATAAATTTTATTGTAAAATATGCAAGTTTGTTCTGCCCGCGTTAATTTAGTTAAAAATTGAATAAATTGTTAAGATGAAATTTTGTCAGAACTTAGGTGTTTCTTTTCTTTAAAAAAATATTAGATTGAATTCTAAGGAGAACGGTACTTTTTGTTTTGCGAAATTTGAACGTTGTCCCGAATAAGCAATTTTGAGTCTAAAACATGCAAAAAAGACAGTGTTTGTTTGTGTACCTTGACTTGTATCTCGTCTGTATTCTTCTACTTTGTATTAGCTTTAATATAATTGATTTATCAAAAAAAATCCGTAACAACCTTGGTTTTAGATGATTACTTGCTATAGCGATTAATGAATTATAATGTGCACTACAATTTGCTAATCATGAAAAAATGCCACTATAAAATAATTTGAGCTCGGTTGGCTAAACTAGGGAATTAATTCAATTACAAAAGGAAATTTTGAGTAAAAAAATTTTGATTAAGTTCTGGAAGCTTGGTAAAAATTTATGCGAATGTGAATTGTTGATCATATGAATATATATGTATATAATGTTTGGGATATGTATGCATGAGGTTAAGGTGAAATTTAGAACAAATGAATTTAATAGTTGTTTACGGGAATTTAAGGAAGTTTAACAAAATGTATGTATATATTGGGTCTTTGAAATAAATTGCAATTTCTTATTTAATGAAATTTAAAAAGAAGAACAAATGTTAGAAATGTTTGTAAATGACATTTGAGATAGGAATAAGGGTTCTTGTGATTTTCGAGATTATTTAGTTTGAATGAATTGCAAATCATGAGCCAATAATAATTTTATGACAAATGGTGTTCTTCCTAAACTTTAAGTTAAAGAATATGAAATGTTAATTTCTATTGCAAAAATATGAACGTATGGGTTAGAAATAATTTTACAAGTTTATAGATTTTTTCTATGTAAAAATAAAGTTATTTGAATCATTATTATTTTTTCCTCAAAAGAAAGGAAATTTACGAATAAACGTAAAATTTGTAAACATTTTAAATATTTGTAAACTTCAGTAATTTTTTTTTGAAATAAATCTTAAAAAGTGATTAAAACTAATATTGGCATTTTTATGTGTTTATGGTGTAATATATATAACAAGTAATAAGAATTAGTGCAAATAGTTGTTTAATCATGACATAATTAGGATAATTAGCCCAAATTGTATTTCGTAAGGCATAATTACCTCCTAAGGGCCCTAATTAAACTAATTAGGCTTTTAATTAAGGTTTAGGAGAGGAGGGTTTTAGAGAAATAATCACAATACGTTATCTCCTCTTTCCCCTCATTTTTAAAAGCCACAGAAATGAAATAAAGGAACAGAACTGCTAAAACCTATTCAAAAAAAACTTAGCCTTTCAACCTCTTAACATAGAGATTTAGATTGCTAACTTGAATCTATAGCACGTAATCATTCAATACCTGATAAAACTCCATCAGTTATCTTCGTATATGATTTCATTTACTGCATTTTGATGATCCAAGCCTTGCATGTTACAGTATCTATTTTTATTGGCTTGAATAGGGCCTCTTTAAGCTACAAGTCAAGTTTTGCAGCAAAATTCTTACTATAGATTCCTACTTTCGAATTCAGGTGAGCGTAACTCACTCATTCTAGTTGGAATATGTTGTCTGAGCCTAAGCTTTCTTTTAGTACTGAATTTGATTACAGTAAAACTCAATTTTTCTTCTATCAAAATTTTCAGTCCTGAAATTTTTGTTGGTCTTACTTTGAGAAAGAAGATCATTCTCAATATATGTTCTTTTTATGTGATTTATGTTGCATTGGTTAGAATGAGTACTTGACTTCAATTCTGCAAATTTTTGTGCCTATAAAACATCGGGTTATTGGCCAAATTCTGGATTGAATTTGCAATCGGAGGTGGAGATCTCCACCTGGAAATTGCATCCATGTGGATAGACTCACACTCCTATTGGGTTGATCCATGGGCCAAACCATGATAAAGAGGGGTAGATCCCCCTGAACGTTAATTTCCAGGGAGGGTCGAGCCACTATATTGTTTCGCTGTGTTTTGAAGCCCGCTTGCGTTGTTGTTCGATCTAGTTTTGTGATAGCCTTGCAACCAATGTTGATGCTATTTCAATAGCTAAAAACTTATCATATCCACATGTAGTTATGAATGATTTTTCATGCGTATTTGGTGTTTATTTGATGATCGTTTCGTGATGAGTTTACACATTGTGCATGTTTTAAACAAAATGATTTTTACTATGAGTTTTTCTGTTTATATATACATATATATAGCTTTGTGACTAATTTTTCAAGAATTTACTTTATAAATAAAACTATCTCAAAGCAATAGCATAAACCGTATTCTCCAATATATATCTACATTTGAAGAAATAAACCAAATGATTTGGAAACAGTTTTATAAATTTATTTTCCAAAAATCAAGTAGTTTCGATATATATATATATATATATATACACACACACACACACACTACACTCTTTTTGCACCTTTCAAGGATTTATTGGTTGGTCAACATGGGCAATGGTACTGCCTCATCAGCTTTTGATAATGCCATTGGGACTATCGAAAGTCTAATAGCTGTAGACAAACTCACCAAAACAGTAATTGGTCTACAATCACAACTAATTACTATGCAGTTGGATGAAAATAATTACTTTGAAAATTGCAAATCGAAACTGCAATTTAAGGGTATGGCCTTGAAGGATTCATCATGGACACCTTATATATTCCCCCGAAACTTATCACTGATCAAGAGAACAAAATTGTCAACAACGAAAATATATGAAGTTTCATAGGCAAGATCGTTTAATCAGTTTATGGTTGTTATCATCTATTAATCAAAGTCTACTGCCACAAGTAATTGGCTGCAAAGTGCCAATGAGACATGGACAACTATAGAAAAAGCTTTCAACAATCAGTTAGCAGCTAAAGTAATGTTTTATAAAAGGAAGTTACAGAAGATAAGGAAAGATAATACCACCATGAGAGAATACTTGAGAAAAATCAAATCTATTTGTGACATGTTAGAGGCAGTTGGTCATAAAGTGCAAGAATCTGAACAAATTCTGACAATACTCAATGGCTTGAGTGAAGAGTACGAGGCTGTCGAAGCTATAATCTCTTCACAAAAGGATTTTTCTTCTCTAGATGAAATACATTTGATTGACACTGAAAAGTGTTTATTTTATTACTCTTATGCTTTATCTTTTGTAAATAAATAAATGATACTTTGGTTACTTTTGTATGTTTTTACAGGATGTCAAGAAATGCCTCCTTCATTTCAAATCAAAGACCAACTACAAGAAAGAGCTACTTCCTCACATCAAATTCATTTCAATTGCAAAAGAAGTAGTAGTTCACTGGTAAAGGCATAGGAATTGGTGCTAAGAGACCTGAGTTCAAACCCTGTCAAGCTCACTTTTTGCCAAAGAAATGGAGCGCGTTCACATTGACCCTTTGCTTTGAGGAATATCTGGTTTAGTGTTATGTTGTATATATACATACACATATTCATGTGTATGTATTTATGATGTGCACCAATTAACATTTCAGCAATAGCCATATTCTTATCATGGAATTAAATTCAAATCATTCAATTTCAATTAGAAGAATTTCTGATTGAATTGTTGCCAAGAAGAAAAATCAATTTTGAAGATTTTATCTTATATTGCCTTTGGAGTCTGATAAGCGTCCTCGTTTGGAAGAATTAATTAGATGCAATCTTCTATCAATCAAGCCACATGGGAAAATTGAAAGATATGGAAAATATTTACCATGATATGCCCAGATTTTCTCCAATCAAGTTAGTCTAGGAAGGCAAGAGATATTCATGAATGAGGAGGCCCATTTATTCA
This sequence comes from Allium sativum, assembly GCA_030737875.1. Lineage (NCBI taxonomy): Eukaryota > Viridiplantae > Streptophyta > Magnoliopsida > Asparagales > Amaryllidaceae > Allium > Allium sativum. Next base: position 565,097,780 of record CM060910.1, on the reverse strand, counting down.
TAGACCTAATTAGGGTTTTCCCATTCTCATCTATAAATATGTGATTGTAACCATTGTAAAAATTCATTCTTCTGTACTCTCTTTTAGTTTTAATAAAGCTTTCTTTTCTTTAGTTCCTGCATTTTATTTTCGTGGCAAATTGTGTTGTCTAGTCAATTAGATTTGCTAGAACACAATTTGCTATTGCTTCTATTTTTCTTACTAGTGATTGACCGTCTGATTAGATTCAGCGGTAATCCTAGTTTTTATTTTCAGTTGTTGATTTCTTTTCTGCAATTTTATTTCCAGTGTTCTATTTTATTTTAATCACTGAATTCATTACAGATCCGATTAGATTCGAATCTGCAGTGAATTTAATTGCATCTTTTATTCGTAGTTTCAGTTTTTATTTTGCTTTGCGAAAAAAATCAACCTCTAAGCTTTGTCTAACTCGCCCAAGAGATTAGATAAATAATTGATTTAATTCACCTCCCTGTGTTCGACCTGTATGCTACACGCCTGTATGCTTGCAGAATTTAATTTAAATGTCGCGCTTTTCTAATTCATAGACCAACGTCGATCAAGTTTTTGGCGCCGTTGCCGGGGATCAAGTTTTCTAATTCAAATGCCCGTTGAATGGTCGAAACAAGATAAACAAAAATTTCTCTCGAAAGTTCGAAACTTCTATTGGGACGACCCATATCTTTTCAAATACTGTCCAGACCAAATCATTCGAAGGTGTGTGCCCGATCATGAACACCAAAGTATTCTTTCCTTCTCGCATGACCATGCTTGTGGCGGTCATTTTGGAGCAAGAAAAAATGCTGCAAAAGTTTTGCAAAGCGGTTTTTATTGGCCCACACTCTTCCGTGACGCTTTCAAATTTTGCTCTAAATGTGAGCGATGTCAAAGAACGGGTCGAATCTCCAAGCGAAACATGATGCCTCTCAACCCCATTTTAGTGATTGAGTTATTCGATGTTTGGGGCATCGATTTCATGGGACCGTTCCCTAATTCATTTGGGAATCTTTACATCTTACTTGCGGTAGATTATGTCTCAAAATGGGTTGAGGCCATTTCGACAAAAACCAATGACAACAAGGTTGTTGTCAAATTCCTCAAGGAAAACATCTTTTCACGCTTTGGCACACCTCGAGCTATCATTAGCGATAATGGCACTCACTTCTGTAATCGTGCTTTTGAGTCCTTGCTCAAGAAATACTCAATCACACACAAGCTGTCAACACCTTACCATCCACAAACCAGTGGACAAGTAGAAGTTTCCAATAGACAAATCAAACAAATTCTAGAGAAAACCGTGAATTCCAACAGAAAAGATTGGTCCGTAAAACTGATTGATGCACTTTGGGCTTTTCACACTGCTTATAAAACCAATCTAGGAATGTCCCCATATCGATTAGTCTTTGGAAAGGCCTGTCACTTACCTCTTGAATTAGAGCATCGTGCTCTTTGGGCTATAAAATTTTTGAACTTTGACTTAGAAAAAGCCGGCTCACATAGGAAGTTACAAATTTCGGAATTAGAGGAATTAAGAAATGAGGCGTATGAAAATGGGAAAATCTACAAAGAAAGAACCAAAGCCCAACACGACAAAAACATACTTCGTAAGGAATTCAACGTAGGTCAAAAAGTTCTTTTATACGACTCTAGACTTCACTTGTTTCCAGGAAAACTCAGATCTCGATGGACCGGACCTTATGTCGTGAAAACAGTATATCCTCATGGAGCGGTTGAAATTGAAAATCCTAGGGATGGAAAAGTCTTCAAAGTAAACGGTCAACGACTGAAACCATTTTTAGAATTCGAGCAATATGACGAAGATGACTCTATCGATCTGCATGATCATCCACCATGAAATCAGGTGGTACACGTTCCTTTTCTTTTATTTTTATTTTTCATTTTTTTTATTTTTGTTTTTCTGCTTTAGACAGTTGGGACACTGTCTCAATCAAGTGTGGGGGGGGGGGGGGGGAGTCTGCATTTCATCCATTTTCATTTTTCTTTGTTTTTATTTCTTTTTATTTTCAGCCATTTAAGTAGGACCATCATGCATTTTAGACTGTAGTAACATGCCATTTTTTTTTTTGAAATACGACTCATTTTCAAGTGATACAACAAAATAAGTTTACAATTTTTAGCCAGTTGATAGTATTTTTCTCTCTCAACTTAGATCGAATAGGAAATATAATGAAAAGTTTAATTTTGAGGGATAATAGTGTAACCGGTACAAAGGGAGATTCTTAGGTGATGGCCATGAAATTTATTCTATATTGTAGACTTTGTTTAAATAAGTGGAGGACTTAAAATACTTATATTGGCTTTTCAAATCTTTAAAACTAAGTTGTGTTAAGTTGAATTCGCGTTACTCTCTTTTGTGCGTATATTTTCGATAATAATAATAGCATTCCAAGGGTATCCAACATTGCTTGTATATCGAGCGTTGGTGTGCAAACCCGCCAAGCTCTATCCGACACGTTGTTGACAAAGTCAAAGTTGGAGTATCTTGGTCTCATTTTATGAGATTGGACACCTAAGGATTACCGACACGTTGTTGACAAAGTCAAAGTCGGCCTGCACAATCCGCAAAGCTCTTTACCTACTCTCCGTTAGTCCGCGAGGCAGTGCATGGGTGGTAAACCTTGGTCTTTTTAGTTAGGTGTATGTACTTAATCATAAATCTTAAAATTTTATAGAATAAAGAATAAGCGATGATACCCAAACACTTCTTGACCTTATTGATTTGACTAGCTATACATGAGAAAATTAGAATACCACTTTGCAAACTGTGCCAAGCAAACTAAGAATTTATTTCATGGCTGCACTATGTTATCGACCGAACTAACTGGCCAAACTGGAATTTAACATTTGAAAACTTGATTTATATTGAAAATTTGTGACAAGTCGAGGTATCTAAAATAAAATCAACTGATTAGAAATTGTTAACTTAATTTGTTGTACCACTTTCCTGAAATAAGTCGTGTTGCCATTGTTCGTTTTTATTTTTGCAAATTGCATTCATGTAGTTTCATTAGAATCATAGCATACTGCATTTGGATTTTGTGGGTAGTATCCGCTGAAAACCCTCACGAGACACCACTCGTCCTACTAGGGACACCTAGAGGTTTAACGGCTTGTTGCATACGCTCAATGCAATCGTGTTTCCTACGAAAGTGTGACCTATCTAGTTTAGTTTTTCATTTTTTGTTTTACTCGAGGACGAGTAAAAGATAAGTGTGGGGGTATTTGATTGACACTGAAAAGTGTTTATTTTATTACTCTTATGCTTTATCTTTTGTAAATAAATAAATGATACTTTGGTTACTTTTGTATGTTTTTACAGGATGTCAAGAAATGCCTCCTTCATTTCAAATCAAAGACCAACTACAAGAAAGAGCTACTTCCTCACATCAAATTCATTTCAATTGCAAAAGAAGTAGTAGCTCACTGGTAAAGGCATAGGAATTGGTGCTAAGAGACCTGAGTTCAAACCCCGTCAAGCTCACTTTTTGCCAAAGAAATGGAGCGCGTTCACACTGACCCTTTGCTTTGAGGAATATCTGGTTTAGTGTTATGTTGTATATATACATACACATATTCATGTGTATGTATTTATGATGTGCACCAATTAACATTTCAGCAATAGCCATATTCTTATCATGGAATTAAATTCAAATCATTCAATTTCAATTAGAAGAATTTCTGATTGAATTGTTGCCAAGAAGAAAAATCAATTTTGAAGATTTTATCTTATATTGCCTTTGGAGTCTGATAAGCGTCCTCGTTTGGAAGAATTAATTAGATGCAATCTTCTATCAATCAAGCCACATGGGAAAATTGAAAGATATGGAAAATATTTACCATGATATGCCCAGATTTTCTCCAATCAAGTTAGTCTAGGAAGGCAAGAGATATTCATGAATGAGGAGGCCCATTTATTCATAGACCTAATTAGGGTTTTCCCATTCTCATCTATAAATATGTGATTGTAACCATTGTAAAAATTCATTCTTCTGTACTCTCTTTTAGTTTTAATAAAGCTTTCTTTTCTTTAGTTCCTGCATTTTATTTTCGTGGCAAATTGTGTTGTCTAGTCAATTAGATTTGCTAGAACACAATTTGCTATTGCTTCTATTTTTCTTACTAGTGATTGATCGTCTGATTAGATTCAGCGGTAATCCTAGTTTTTATTTTCAGTTGTTGATTTCTTTTCTGCAATTTTATTTCCACCATAGGCAGAGGTGGCAGTCGAAGAGGACGCTGGAGCAACAATAACAATCGACCAAAGTGCTAAATTTGTGAGAAAATTGGCCACACTGCCATCAAGTGCTACTTTCGATGAAATTCTAACTATTCCGCAAATCAAGGCAACAACAACAGCTAAAGAAAAACCAACTATACTGCCAATGTTGCTCAAGTACATGGAGTAGCAACTAATCATGCTAAAATTACCAAAAATCAGAATGAACAAGCAAGAGTTGAGCATATTCAAGATGATCCATGGTACGCAGATTCAGGAGCCCGCAATCATATTCCCAACAACCTGGACAATCTAAACCTTAAAAACGAAGAATATAAAGGTAATCAAATTATAAGCATAGGCAATGGTAAGTGTGTTAAAATTCCACATGTTGGTACTGGTAGTATAACTGGCAATAAGAAACTATTTTTTACATAACTTATTAAGAGTTCCTGCTATTAAGAAAAACCTAATTAGTGCATCTCAATTTTCTAGGGATAATAACGTATATTTTGAATTCTTCCCTAAACATTGTGTAGTTAGAGACATACTAACTAGAGAAATTCTTCTACAGCGTAATGTTGTGAAGGGACTCTATGATTTCAATCTCAACAACTATAAAAACACTATTAATGATCACCCACATTGTAATTTGACTGATATTACCGATGAAAGTCATATTAGAAACACCTTTAATTTATGGCATTATAAATTAGGGCACCCTAGTGCTAGTACTGTAACGAAGATTCTTAATGATAATAAAATAAAATTTATTTCTGCAAAATTACCTTATATATGCACTTATTATCAGATGGAAAAAAGCCACAAATTACCATTCTCTGATTCTATAACTGAATATTCCAAACCTGGCCAGTTAATTACTATAGATCTGTGGGGTCCATCTCCAGTATTTTCTTATTACGAATATAAATACTATATATCGTTCATAGCTGCATATACTAGGTATAGTGGGATATATTTCTTAAAAATTAATCTGAAACTAAAAATGTTGTCATAAATTTCATCAAAATGTTTGAAAATCAAGTAAACAATATGATTAAAATTATACAATCAGATGGAGGATTAGAATACAAACCATTAGCTAATTATTTCAAAAATAAAGGCATTATACACAAAGTGACGTGCCCTTACACTTCTAAGCAGAATGGTATAGTAGAAAGAAAACATAGACACATGGCTGAATCGGGTTTAACATTACTAGCTCAAGCATCTTTACCTCTTAAATTTTGGCCTGATTCTTTCAGCACTACTGTATATCTAATAAATAGAATGCCCACTAAAGTGCTGAAAGATACAACTCCTCTAGAAAAGTTATTTAATGTAAAACCTGATTACAACAGTCTGAAAATCTTTGGTTGTCTATGTTTTCATTATTTAAGACCTTATAATACTCATAAGCTCGATTATAGATCTAAACCATGTACATTCATAGGCTATTGCAATAATCAAAAAAGGTTTAGATGTATAGACAAGTCTGGTAGAATATTTACAAGCATGCATGTTATTTTTGAACAAAACACTTTTCCTTATAGCAGATCAGATATACAAACCACAACCAAAGTATATAATCTAGATGCTAGTATACCTGATCTGCACAATATCACTGGCATGTGGCAACAAGAGAATGATGACAAGGCTGCTAGTAGTGACTCTGAATGCTACTACAATAATGATGAAACTGGCAATGATCTACCAGAGCAAACTAGCCATGCCATTCAATTACCTACAAGATCATATTACAGACAATTAGAAGCAATGAGATAGGAGACCAGCAGTGACAGTAGTAATCAATCTATCACTAGCAGACAAAATGACTTACCACCTCAACAACCACAACCTCAAACTGGACATCCAATGATAACCAGGTCAAAAGGAGGCATATTTAAACCAAAGGTTTACGCTGCAGTAGTTAATGAAGAAGAACCAAACAGTTATCAACAAGCAGTCAAATATACAGAGTGGAGAAAAGCAATGGATGAACAATACCAAGCACTGATGAATAACAATACATGCGAACTTGTAAACCCACCAAGCAATAAGAATATAATTGGGTGCAAATGGTATACAAACTAAAAAAGAATCCATATGGATCCATTAACAAATACAAGACAACACTGGTTGCAAAGGGGTTCATACAAGAATTTGGTTTTGACTACAGTGAAACCTTTTCACCGGTTGCAAAACCTTCAATTATCAGGCTTATATTGACCATAGCCTTGAGCAACAATTGGAAAATCAAGCAGTTAGATGTCAACAATGCTTTTTTAAATGGAAAACTGCATGAAGAAATATTCATGCAACAACCACAAGGGTACATATAGGATCCAACACTTGTATGCATATTAAATAGAGCTATTTATGGACTAAAGCAAGCCCCTAGAGTATGGTTTGAAAGACTCAAGGCAAGCTTAACAACACTGGGATATGTTCCTACTAGATCAGACACATCATTATTCACAAAAATCAGGGAAACATCTGCTACTTATATAATAGTATATGTGGATGATTTAATTATCATGGGTAGTAGTGATACTGAAATCAGAAAATTCGCAGACTACTTAAACATTCAATTCTCAATAAAAGACTTGGGTGAATTATCTTATTTTCTTGGAATAGAAGTTAAGCAAAAATCAGACAAAGAAATTCACCTTTGCCAAAGAAAGTATATTACAGAGTTGCTGAACAGAACAAACATGCATGAAGCAAATGGACAACCCACTCCTATGATATCAAATCAGCATTATCAAAGAACGGGGGAAGCTATTTTAAACATTAAACAATACAGGAGTGTTGTTGGAGCATTACAATATGCTACTATAACACGACCTGACATATCTTTCAGTGTTAACGAAGTTTCTCAATTTTTGCAGGAACCCAGAAGTGAGCACTGGACAACAGTAAAACAAAAACTTAGATATTTAAAGGCTACAATCAACTTTGGCATATCATTAAAAGGCAACAAAAGTTTGAACATTACAGCCTATCTAGATGCAGATTGGGCTATAGATATAGATGACAAAAAATCAATTTCAGGTTACCACATTTATGTAGGAGAAAGCCTTATTTCTTGTTGTTCTAAAAAGCAAACAACCATCTCAAGATCAAGCACAGTAGTAGAATATAGGAGTGTGGCTACCACTACATCTGAAATCTTATGGCTACAATCACTACTAAAGGAATTAAAACTATCATCCAGTAGGAATCCAATCATTTGGTGTGACTATTGAAGTACATTTTATATGACAGCAGATCCTATTAAGCATAATCGAACTAAACTTATAGAAATCGACATTTATTTTGTTCGAGAGCAAGTCCAAAAGAAGAATTTACAAGTGAATCACATTCCAGCTTATTATCAAAGGGATGACATGCTAATAAAATCACTCTCAGCTAAAAACTTTCACAGATTTAGAGAAGCACTTGGAATTGAAGAATTGCAAACAAATACGAAGTAAAAGATGGAATGTTTCTCGGCAAATTAGGGTAGCAAAACCTAATCCTAATTTGAGGGGCAGTATTAAAGGAAAGATGTAACAAAAGGAAAGCTTGCATGGATATGACAAAAGGAAAGATGTGATAAAAGGAAAGCTTGTATAGATATGACAAAAGGAAAGATGTAATAAAAGGAAAGCTTGCATGAATATGACAAAAGTAAAGATGTGATAAAAGGAAAGCTTGCGTGTACAATATATTTCAATATCAAGTATCACCACATATAGCCTCTACAACGGTCACCTGCACTAATAAAGATGTGATAAAAGGAAAGTTTGCGCGTACAATACATTTCAATATCAAGTATTACCACATATAGCATGTACAACTGTCACCTACACTTGCCTATTTTTACATCTTTACCTTTTTTTTACATGGGTTGTACCATTTATTCTATTTTACATCTATTGTATCTATATAATAATTCCCACTAATCTTACCTTTGGTCTGACCTTGAAATACCGAAATTGCCCCTCATTTTTAAAATCTATTTTGTCTATAAGAATAATTCAAACTAATGTAATACTCTTGGAGACATGGTCCGATCATGAAATACCAAAAATGCCCTTGAAATTCAATTATTATATTAAAAAAACTCATAATATTTGGTCTATTGCCATCAAGAATGAAAACTCATATTAATCACTTCATATATGATTATTGATGAGTAATCGATATTTCAATATATAGTCATTTATAATGTAATGAAAAGGCATTTATGGTATATTGGTAATGATAAATTTGCATGCTTGAGAAATAGTCTTTGATGCGCTGATTCCTGATTAGCAATTGTTCTGGATATTTCTAAATGTAAATATGACAATTCAACCTTGATTCCTAATTAAATTATTGTTATGCCAATCTCTTTATGCTAAAAAAGAATTTATGTGCTGCTAATTAACAAGGCATGTCTTATATGCCAATCTCTTTATGCTAAAAAGGAATTTATGTGCTGCTAATTAAAAAGGGAATGGTAACGCTTGAAGTTTATAAGGAAGAACATTTTTTCCTTTTAGTAAATGGTTAAATTTTGCAAATTCTCTAATTTTCCATGTTAAACGGTCTTTGGAATTGATATAAAATAGGTAATCTATTCATATTCTAATTTGCTGACTGTTCATGATTCAATTTCGAAATGCTTTTAGATTTTAATGAACAATGACATCTCTACACTCCAAAATGACATGTTTCTTTCCATACTCCTGCATGTAGTCAATAGTTTAACATAATTATGACAATAACAATATTCAAATATTTATTACTTTACATAATATGTAATTTTTTATTTTTGGTATCAATTCTTTTGGTTACAACATATACTTTTATGCACCCATTTTCTATGAACTACGAAACATAAATAAGATAAGAAAAATAAAAGTCAATGCAAGCGCATAAATATTGTATGTATATCCATTTCCCATTAGATGGAAAATTACAAGCATCCCACCCATCTCCACCCCTAAAATAAAAAAAAGACCATATAATAAAAACGACCATATAATGAAAATGTTAGATTTAATTAAAAAAGATTTTTTCCTAAAGTACTTATAAATATACAAGGAATATAGATAGGAATATAAATTTATAATGATAAAAAATTCAAGATCATTTTTTTTAAACTCCATCAGTTTCCCCCTATACCTACTTAGTGATATGTGTAAAGTATTAAATAAAAGAATATTTGTTCAGTTATGAGAACTGTGCTGGAGGAAACGTGTGCACCTGCAAATCTCAATTTCATAAGGGAATGGTAACATTTGAAGTTTATAAGGAAGAATGTTTTTTCCCTTTTAGTAAATGGTTAAATTTTGCAAATTCTCTATTTTTCCATGTTAACCGGTCTCTGGAATTGATATAAAATAGGTAATCCTTAGTACATAATTTTTTCATTTACAAAATTTTGATTTTGTTGTTCATATTCTAATTTACTAATTGTTCATGTTTCAATTTCGAAATGCTTTTAGATTTTGATGAACAATGACATCTCTACACTCCGAAATGACATGTTTCTTTCCATTCTCCTGCATGTAGTCAATAGTTTAACATAATTATGACAATAGTTACATTCAAATATTTATTACTTTACATAATATGTAATCTTTTAATTCTAGTATCAATTCTTTTGGTTACAACATATACTTTTATGCAACCATTTTCTATGAACTACGAAACATAATTAGACTTGTATATATATTCGTTTCCCATTAGACGGAAAATTACAAGCATCCCACCCATCTCCACCCCTAAAATAACAAAAAATGATCATATAATAAAAATGACCATATAATGAAAATTTTAGATTTAATTAAAAAAGATCTTTTCCTATCAGTACATATAAATATACAAGGAATACAAATAGGAATATGAATTTATAATGATAAAAATGAATATTCATTCCTGTGTACATATACTATGAACTATTACTCAATAGTGCAGTAAACATCGACCATTTTATGCATTAAAATACCTAACGTAGTAAATAAACAGATTGTGTACATTATCTAATAAAAATAAATGTTCCTAAAAATGAAGGAACTGTGCTTTGTGTGTATGCCTCAAGATATAGACATCATAATTGCAAGAAATGTGCAGACAGGAAGAATTTGAGCAGGAAAACATGTTCATAAATCGGCTTCAAAAAGTGTGAGCATATTGGACAACATCTTTGCAAGCAGGTATAATATGGCTGCAAAGAGACATTAGGGTGGGGTGGTTGCAAAGTGGGATTATGGTGGGAGGGATAGATACTTCTTAAGTAGGTATAAACAGCAATTTTACAAGTGAATCTTGGGTTCCGTGGGCAGCTTCAAGTATGTATCTATCTTTAACCAAGTTGAGTGAGTGTAAATTAATTTTGGAACTAAGCATGCAGTATCGACAACTGTTGAATGAGTTTGCTAATTTCTTTCAAACTGAATATAGATCGTGGACATTTTACAACAGAGGTTTTTTGCCTTTTTTGTATATTGCAGTATAAATTTTGATTTTTTGTGATATTTTCTTCTGTTTTATTTGATCACTTGATACACTAATGCATCTCTAATAATTTTGAATTGATTATCCAGTATACGGAATCTGTTATAATAGACCTTAAAGATGATATTTTCATAGCAGTGTCATGTAGACATTAGCTTTGTTCTATCAATGCATTTAGCCATTTTATCATATTAAAGGTCGAGAAGGATTATTAAACTCTATAGGAAAAGATTTGAAATATATTTAAGCATAATCAATGATTGCCATTGTTTTGAAGGGGTTCATTTTGTTTTACATGAAAAAAGTACTAGGTATTTGGTTTTCTTTTCCTTGCTTTTTATAAATTGACCCATCTTACATCTTTGTGTCGATTTGCGCTGTAAAGTTGTACATTTATTGTGAACTTAAAGCTGTATATTATTATTACTGTTTGATTCTGCACTTCGAGTGATTTTTTTTTCTTTTCGTTTTACAAAAATTGTGTACATATATATAGATCTAGGTAATCTGCAACATGCTACATATTAATATATATTTGAATCACATTACGTAAGTTTCGAGTTACGTCCAAGTCGAAGTGCTTATCCATTGAGATAAGGGTGTTCCTCGATAAATAAATGTTACGTACTTAATCTTAAGTATGCTATCCATTTATTCCTCTATTGTTTACAGTTTAAATAGATGAATCCCTATAACAAGGTTTTCATTTTATGGAAAATAAATTTATTAAATGGAATAAAATTGATTTAAGAACTCAAATTTTTAAAATTTGCCTTCAAATGTCAACGTAACGTAGTAGGTCGGTGGTGTTTCTTTCTAAATATTACAGTTTTAGCACAAAAGAAGCAAAATAATATATAAAGTAGTAAATTTAGAACATCTAAATTAGACTATATTATGCTATGTGAGTCAGAAAATATAGTGTTTTTCGACCAAAACTATATATATATTTTCTTTCTAATTTAGGTAATATTGACTGTGTAAAAATAAGAGAATGCAGCAATGTCCCATCGCCTGTGTATCAAATTAAAGAAAAAATATATAGCTATGCAATTGTAGGGAATCCATTTTTGGGCCAAATTTGAAACATGTCACTTAAGCACGTTAGCTATATTTTAAACTTAGGACATTATTGTTATAGAAGGTGCGCAAATTAAATTTGATATATTAACCACAGAAATTGTAACACCCCGTATGTTGAATAAATTGTTATAATATAAAACAGAGCATAATTAAATTATAAAATCTGAATCAGGGGAAACGAGCTATGCCATTGCGTTCTTCTCGGAAAAATACGCGAAATAGAGTCCGAAATTTCGTGAATCGGAGTCCGTATGTCCGAGATATGGCCTTTAGAAGTTTCACGAAAAATCAGAAAATGAAACAGATTTCAAAAATGCAGAATATGGGCTAGGCGGGAAAATTCCCGCCCAGACCAGGTCGACCTGGGGGTCGACTTGGGTGTCGACCTGCCCACCAGGTCGATTAGGGTGTCGACCCTAGTGTCGACCTGGGGGTCGAGCCCAGATGACCTGGGTGCACCAGTTTGGCTTTTGGGCTGTGTTTTGGTGGCTAGGACGAGATCTGACGGCTATAATCTGATTTAGGGTTAATCTAATGGCCTAAAACACCTAACTACTCTATAAATACACCCTAAGACTACCCTAATTCATACTAAAAATAGATACAATGTCGTTATGCCGTCAAAATGCAACTTGAAGGAGCCTCCATCAAATTAAAGAGGAAGATAGCTTCTCAAATCAACTTCTAATCAACTCTAGCAACTTAATCTTCTTCTTAGGAGTGCTAATCAACAAGTTGTGAGTTTCTATAGCCTTAATGACCAATTGTTGAAATGATTATGATAGGATATAATGAGGTTATGGCTATGAATGTGGATCAATGCAAGTTATGTTATCATATGCTATGTGTTATGCAAGTTATGCAAGTTATATGCTATGTGATTATGATGTTATGCAAGTTATGTTGTCATATGCTAAGTGTTTATGATGTTATGCAAGCTATGCAAGCCATATGCTAAGTGTTCATGATGTTATGCAAGCTATGCAAGCCATATGCTAAGTGTTCATGATGTTATGCAAGTTATGCAAGTCATATGCTAAGTGATCATGATGTTATGCAAGTCATATGCTATGTGTTCATGATGCTAGTTATGCAAATCACTATGATAAACATTGATCCATTATGACACCATGGTTATGCAAGTTTGGTGTATGATTATATGCAAGTTCATATATGATATGTTATGCAAGTTTGGTGTATGATTATATGCAAGTTCATATATGATATGTTATGCAAGTTTGGTGTTTGATTATATGCATGTTCATATATGACATGTTATGCAAGTTTGGTGTTTGATTATATGCAAGTAACATGTGCAAGTTTACACCTTAGTATGATATGCATACATATGCAAGTTAACCCCTTTGTATGTCATACATACATATGCAAGTTTACCCCTTTGTATGACATAAGTAACTTATGCAAGTTAGCCTCTTTATGACATATGTGATTCATGCAAGTTTGGGTAGGTTATTTATGCTAGTTGGGTTTGATGCCAAGGTCATATATGCAAGTTGACACCTTTGAAACCCATGTTGATGCTAATGTTATGCAAGTTGAACCCATTGTATTTGTGATGAATCTTCCCTCTTAAATATGTCATGTTAGCGAATTACATGGGGAACGATGGGGTTAATATTCATGTTAATGAAATGGTGTGAAGTTGGTATGATTATGCATACCATAAAGTGGATGGACATAATTGAGTCAATTATGTACATCATTAAATTTGTAATTAATTAGGGATAATTAATACAAATTATGGGGGTGATTAATTAGGTGTAATTAATCGACTAAGACATGAGGTTGGACCCTTTTGTAGCATAAGACTGCCCGGAACCGGCCGGCAAATCCAGCGGCTACAAATGATTGGCCCAATGTGAGAGGTCTTAGGCATAAACTAAATACGTGACAAGTGTATAGACACGAGGTTAGACTCGGTTATGGCGTAAGGCTGCCCGGACCCAACCGGCAAATCCAGCTGCCATAAAAGATAGTCTAATGTGAGAGGTCTTTACAACGGTTACGTTCTTAATCAATTAAGAAACACTAAACCAGATAAGCATGTAGTGGGCATGAGGGGTTAAGTGGGTGCCTTGGGTGGCATGTGGAAATCAAGTAAGTGCCTTGGGCGGCATGTGGAAATCTAGTGGGTTGCCTTGGGTGGCAATAGAAAATACGATTAGAATACTTAACCAAGTGGAACATGTAATTAAACATGATTAAAGGGTTAAGTAAGTGCCTTGGGTGGCATGGGGAAAATCTAGTGGTTGCCTTGGGTGGCAATAGAAAATACGATTAGAATATTTAACCAAGTGGAACATGTAATTAAACATGATTAAAAGGTTAAGTAAGTGCCTTGGGTGGCATGGGGAAAATCTAGTGGTTGCCTTGGGTGGCAATAGAAGATAAGATTAGAATACTTAACCAAAATAAACATGTAATTAAACATGATTAAAGGATTAAGTAAGTGCCTTGGGTGGCATGTGGAAATCAAGTAAGTGCCTTGGGTGGCATGGGGAAATCTAGTGGGTGCCTTGAGTGGCAATTGAAATATGATTAGACGACTTAACCAAACATTAAACATGTAAGTGGACATGATTATTAAAAAGGGTTAAGTGGGATGCACTAGAAAAAGTGACAAGCTTAGGTGGGTAGCTTGTGGGGGCCCATTTCAACCAGTAACCCATATGTATCTTATTGGGCTCGACCCATGTCGAGGACGGGACACGCGTACTGGGCTTGACTATAAGAGGCCAAAAACGGGTTAGCGGTGGCAACGCAAGTCCAACGGGTTTCATATGCGTGTGTGGACCCGGGCTGGTAGGTAAGACGTTGTTGCATCGTGTAGGTATAAGCCGTGCACCATTGATTGTATCGGGTTGCCACTTTGGGGAGTGATACACCCCACTGTGGGGCCAACATGGGTATCTACGTTAGGGAGCCGATCGAATGGGGGTAATGGGTACACCTAGTGGAGATAGGGGCAGACGGCACCTATGTAGTCAGCTAGGGGTACACGAAACTACTATTAAAATTACTAAGTTGTGGGTACACCTAGTGGAGATAGGGGCAGACGGCACCTATGTAGTCAGCTAGGGGTACACGAAACTACTATTAAAATTACTAAGTTGTGGGTACACCTAGTGGAGATAGGGGCAGACGGCACCTATGTAGTCAGCTAGGGGTACACGAAACTACTATTAAAAATTACTAAGTACACTTAGTGGGATCAACCTTTAAGTAGGAATTACCCTTGGGTGGGTAGATCTGGTGTGGTGCAGTGTAGGAATTACCCTTGGGTGGGTAGATCTGGTGTGGTGCAGTGTAGTATTTATCCTTGGTGGATAGGCGCGTCTTTACCGTTATCTTAGTTCATCCTAAGTTTAGTTGGCTGCTTAGTGTAGTCATTTATCCCCAGTTGTACCGTACCAGGTTTATATCATACCCTAATTACTTTAATGACTGTATTGTTAAAGTTATAGGGCTCACTCAGACTTATGTCTGACCTCGTTGTTTTTATCTTTTTCCCCAACCCTCAGGTTCTCAGAGTGGGCCTAGCACTAGTGGGCTTTGATCAGATTGCTTTATCTATCTTTTGGAGCTTGGACCGTGATGTAAAGCCCAGCTTATCTTTTCTATTATGGCTATTAGTTATTAGTGGGATTATGTACTTTTGTTTTATCAAGATGGATATTATGTACTTGTTTATGGTTTAGCGATGTAACCAAACATGTTTTACTTTCCACTGAAATGAAAAGATGTTTTTAAATTCTCAAGTATTACTTATATCTGTCTTGTTGTAATTTTTCTGTTCTATATTCACTTAAGATACTCCACCGAAGTTAAGACATTCCCTTAGTGAGTGACCTTAACGGGTGTGGGGTGTTACACATGGTATCAGAGCTTAAGGTTACCAGAACAGATAAATTTTTTAGAAAACTATTTTTCTAAAAACATTTTTGGAAGAAGTATTTTCAAAAACAGGTCTTTTAAGAGAAAAGTTTTTGAAAGAAAAGCATAATCCCCAATAGCCATATATCCTTCCTTCGATTCTCCGTTTTGAATCTCTTCCTCTTTCTCTTTTTGAATTTCCCCTCCGCGTATAGATGTCTTTTTAAGATAAATAAGGACTTCCGTATGAAGGACGGAAGAACCACTTCAAGGGACTAAGACGTTTGCCGGGCTAAGAAGTTAGTCCAAGGAGGTGGAGGGCTTATGGGTACCTTTAAGATGGACAAGAGAGGAAGGTTCAAATAGCTATTAGGTAAATGAAGGACGAAACCTCATCATGGTGGGAGGTCACGAAAGGAGAATGTGAAGGAGAAGGCTGGTTGTTTTGGAGAAATAGGACACCTTATTAGGATTGTCCAAAGAGGTAAGGACAAAGTACAGGATCTTCTGGAGGGTAGATGCATTCCCTCACGGTTGGTATACCTGATGGGGGTAGGACCGTCTAGGTTGAGATTTGGTTCTCTCGATCATCCTGTTCGAACTTTATTCGACTCTGGCGCATCACATTCGTTTATCTCATCATCATTAGTTGAGTCACTGCACCTAGACACCAGTTTAGTAGATGATCCCTTGGTTGTTTCAAACCCAATTGGGGGCTCCACTTATTTGTCCATGATATGTTTGGGTTTGAAGATTTCCATACTTAGCGTTGAGTTTAGGTGTGATGCCTTTGTTTTGGCTTCACGGGCTATGGGTTGATTTTGGGCATGGACTGGTTATCCAGTAATGGTGTTGTTCTTGATTGCGAAAGGAGAGTTGTTAGGCTCATGACCTGCTTGGGTAACACTCTCGAGATCTCTTGTAATCCCATAGATTCTGTTTTGCTAAGTTATTTTGAATCGCTTGACGCTTCGGTCGAGAGTTTGCGATCTGTTAGAGTGGTCCGGGAGTACTCGGATGTGTTTGAGGAGGTAAAGGGCTTACCTCCGAAGCGGGAGATAGACTTCCGAATATATCTGGTGGACAATGCTAGGCCAGTATCTTTGCCAGTGCGCCACATGGCTCCTCGTGAGAGGAGGGAACTCCATAAGCAAGTAGGGGAGTTGCTTGAGAAGGGGTTCATAAGACGAAGTATATCGGAGTGGGGTGCTCCAGTAGTTTTTGCCACGAAGGTGGATGGGTCCCTCAGACTTTGTGCAGACTATAGAGAACTCAACAAGCTCACAAAGAAGAATAGACACCCATTGCCAAGGACTGATGATCTTTTTGATCGGTTGGTTGGCGCCTCAGTGTTTCACAGTTGGACTTAGCCACGGGGTTTCATCAGTTGGGAGTGACTGAGGATAGTATAGAGAAGACCGCCTTTAGGACTCCGGATGATTTCTATGAGTGGCTTGTGATGCCATTTGGTTTGACGAACGCCCCCGCATATTTTGTTGATTTGATGAGTAGGGTTTTCAGGGAGTACCTAAATAACTTCGTAGTGGTCTTTGTGGATGACATCTTGGTCTTTTCTAAGAGCGAAATAAGTTTTCGTATGTGCTTAATAGGTTAAGCAAAGCCAGTTATCTGATCAACGGTGGTTTTGGAGCGAGACTGACAAGGACATCCAGAGTTGGATAAGTGCTTAATTATTTAGCCGTTTTTACTAGTATCATCTCACGTAGGTCGTCTGAATTCGAAGGAGGAATCCCTTGGGTGTTTGTCTGATATTGGTTTATGCCTTTGGGGCTTGCACTTGGGGGATGTCGAGTTCGACTAGGATGGTCTGCGTGAGAGATGGATAGTTGTGACGATTTTGCATGGGAGAATATCCTGGTTTTCTCTAGAAGTAGAGAAAAGCATGCCCTATATCTTAGGGAAGTGTTGGAGACTCTTCGAGCGCATAGTCTTGAGACAGCAAAGGTGGATGGAGTTCTTAAGCATCCTATGATTTCGAGATAGCGTATACCCCTGGCAAGGGTAACGTGATGGTAGACGCCTTAAGCAGAAAAAAAAAGTTGTCCTTGAGTCCATTGCTCGTGGAACGACGAAGCTTGGAATTTATCTCGATGTTTGATTTCAGACCTTCCATTGACTTTATACCCGGTTGGCTAGCATCCTTAGAGGTCAGACCTACTCTTTTGGGGTGGATTGGCGAGGCACAGCGGGACGACCCACAGTTGGTTGAGTTGGTATAGAGACTCATAAGGGGGGGGGGAGTCGTCCATCCATTTGAGTAGGTACACCCTAGACGATAGGGGGTGCTTGCGTAGAGACGGTAAACTTTGTGTACCGCAAGACGAGGGTTTGAGGAAGGCTATACTTGATGATGCGCATCGTTCAAAGATGACCATTCATCCCGGTGGGGACAAGATGTACCAAGACATGAAGCGAGTTTTCTTTTGGGCCGGCATGAAGAAAGATATGGCCAGGTATGTGCTTGGTGTGCCAACAAGTGAAAGCGGAGCAAAAGAAACCAGGTGGGTTGCTTCACCCATTGGAAGTTCCGCAATGGAAGTGGGATGGTGTCTCGATGGATTTTATTGATAGGTTACCTAGGTCGAAGAAGGGTAATACGGGAATTTGGGTTGTGGTAGACAGACTTACTAAGAGTGCCCATTTCATACCCGTGAAGAGCAAGAGGACTGCTCCATGGCTAGCTTCGGTTTATCTTCGAGAGATAATTCAGTTGCATAGGGAACATGACGTATTCCATGTGTCACATTTGAGGAAGTGCCTACATGAGACCGCAGAGGTGGTAGAGCCGAGCTTGCTTAGAGAAGTAGAGGTAGAGCGTGATGCGACTATTCGACGAGCTCCTACCCGCATCCTTGGGTTAGAGATTAGGAAGTTGAGAAACAGAGAGGTTCGACTAGTCAAAGTGCAAAGGGCAGAAGATGAGAGCAATGCTACTTGGGAGACAGAAGCGAAGATGCGTTCATTGTACTCATTCCTTTTTGAGGGTACGTCTTTTAACTTCTCCTTTATCGTTTGTCTAGTACTTATCTTATCTTTAGAATGTCCTCTCATTAGTACCTTTGACCTTTAGATAGGGTAAACCTATGGTTGAAACATGTGTTTGAGACATGTTATGTTTGATGGATGCGTGTGGATGCAAGTGGTTGCTAGTGGTTGCTCGTGGATGCATATACACACACTCTAGGCACTAGATCGGCTCAATCACTTCATATTGCATATTGCATAAAATTGTGTGTAGGTAGCTATATTAATGGATGTATAATGGTTGCGTTATCATATGGATGATGCATTTTGGTGTATGGTTGTGCACACATGTAGAAATAGTATGTGTAGATAGGGTTCTTTCGCATACATATTGGACGCATGGCACTATCATGGTTTGCATTAAGGAGGTCAACGGAATCAGTGGACCGCCTGATTTTGCATTAGACAGGGAACATATACACACACTTTTTGCATATGTTCATACAGCATTAGAAACTCTAAGGACAATGGATGCCAGTGTTTGATGGTTTGAGTAGATGGTTGTTTGGATGGTAGGATACGTTCTTCTTGACTTAGAGATTTCAGGGACGAAATCCTTTAAGTAGGGGAGAATGTAACACCCCGTATGTTGAATAACTTGTTATAATATAAAACAGGGCAGAATTAAATTTTAAAATCTGAATCAGGGGAAACGAGCTATGCCATTGCGTTCATCTCGGAAAAATACGTGAAATAGAGTCTGAAATTTCGTGATCGGAGTCCGTATGTCCGAGATATGGCCTTTAGAAGTTTCACGAAAAATCAGAAAACGAAACAGATTTCAAAAATGCAGAATATGGGCTAGGCGGGAAAATTCCCGCCCAGACCAGGTCGACTTGGGAGTCGACCTGGGGGTCGACTTGGGTGTCGACCTGCCCACCAGGTCTACTAGGGTGTCGACCCTAGTGTCGACCTGGGGGTCGACCTCCCTGGTCGAGCCCAGGTGACCTAGGTGCACCAGTTTGGCTTTTGGGCTGTGTTTTGGTGGCTGGGACGAGATCTGACGGCTATAATCCGATTTAGGGTTAATCTAATGGCCTAAAATACCTAACTACTCTATAAATACACCCTAAGACTACCCTAATTCATACTAAAAATAGATACAACGTCGTTATGCCGTCAAAATGCAACTTGAAGGAGCCTCCATCAAATTAAAGAGGAAGATAACTTCTCAAATCAACTTCTAATCAACTCTAGCAACTTAATCTTCTTCTTAGGAGTGCTAATCAACAAGTTGTGAGTTTCTATAGCTTTAATGACCAATTGTTGAAATGGTTATGATAGGATATAATGAGGTTATGGCTATGAATGTGGATCAATGCAAGTTATGTTATCATATGCTATGTGTTATGCAAGTTATGCAAGTTATATGCTATGTGATTATGATGTTATGCAAGTTATGTTGTCATATGCTAAGTGTTTATGATGTTATGCAAGCTATGCAAGCCATATGCTAAGTGTTCATGATGTTATGCAAGTTATGCAAGCCATATGCTAAGTGTTCATGATGTTATGCAAGCTATGCAAGCCATATGCTAAGTGTTCATGATGTTATGCAAGTTATGCAAGTCATATGCTAAGTGATCATGATGTTATGCAAGTCATATGCTATGTGTTCATGATGCTAGTTATGCAAATCACTATGATAAACATTGATCCATTATGACACCATGGTTATGCAAGTTTGGTGTATGATTATATGCAAGTTCATATATGATATGTTATGCAAGTTTGGTGTATGATTATATGCAAGTTCATATATGATATGTTATGCAAGTTTGGTGTTTGATTATATGCATGTTCATATATGACATGTTATGCAAGTTTGGTGTTTGATTATATGCAAGTAACATGTGCAAGTTTACACCTTAGTATGATATGCATACATATGCAAGTTAACCCCTTTGTATGTCATACATACATATGCAAGTTTACCCTTTTGTATGACATAAGTAACTTATGCAAGTTAGCCTCTTTATGACATATGTGATTCATGCAAGTTTGGGTTGGTTATTTATGCTAGTTGGGTTTGATGCCAAGGTCATATATGCAAGCTGACACCTTTAAAACCCATGTTAATGCTAATGTTATGCAAGTTGACCCATTGTATTTGTGATGAATCTTCCCTCTTAAATATGTCATGTTAGCGAATTACGTGGGGAACGATGGGGTTAATATTCATGTTAATGAAATGGTGTGAAGTTGGTATGATTATGCATACCATAAAGTGGATGGACATAATTGAGTCAATTATGTACATCGTTAAATTTGTAATTAATTAGGGATAATTAATACAAATTATGGGGGTGATTAATTAGGTGTAATTAATCGACTAAGACACGAGGTTGGACCCTTTTGTAGCATAAGACTGCCCGGAACCGACCGGCAAATCCAGCGGCTACAAATGATTGGCCCAATGTGAGAGGTCTTAGGCACAAACTAAATACGTGACAAGTGTATAGACACGAGGTTAGACTCGGTTATGGCGTAAGGCTGCCCGGACCCAACCGGCAAATCCAGCTGCCATAAAAGATAGTCTAATGTGAGAGGTCTTTACAACGGTTACGTTCTTAATCAATTAAGAAACACTTAACCAGATAAGCATGTAGTGGGCATGAGGGGTTAAGTGGGTGCCTTGGGTGGCATGTGGAAATCAAGTAAGTGCCTTGGGTGGCATGTGGAAATCTAGTGGGTTGCCTTGGGTGGCAATAGAAAATACGATTAGAATACTTAACCAAGTGGAACATGTAATTAAACATGATTAAAGGGTTAAGTAAGTGCCTTGGGTGGCATGGGTAAAATCTAGTGGTTGCCTTGGGTGGCAATAGAAAATACGATTAGAATACTTAACCAAGTGGAACATGTAATTAAACATGATTAAAGGGTTAAGTAAGTGCCTTGGGTGGCATGGGGAAAATCTAGTGGTTGCCTTGGGTGGCAATAGAAGATAAGATTAGAATACTTAACCAAAGTAAACATGTAATTAAACATGATTAAAGGGTTAAGTAAGTGCCTTGGGTGGCATGTGGAAATCAAGTAAGTGCCTTGGGTGGCATGGGGAAATCTAGTGGGTGCCTTGAGTGGTAATTGAAATATGATTAGATGACTTAACCAAACTTTAAACATGTAAGTGGACATGATTATTAAAAAGGGTTAAGTGGGATGCACTAGAAAAAGTGACAAGCTTAGGTGGGTAGCTTGTAGGGCCCCATTTCAACCAGTAACCCATATGTATCTTATTGGGCTCGACCCATGTCGAGGATGGGACACGCGTACTGGGCTTGACTATAAGAGGCCAAAAACGGGTTAGCGGTGGCAACGCAAGTCCAACGGGTTTCATATGCGTGTGTGGACCCGGGCTGGTAGGTAAGACGTTGTTGCATCGTGTAGGTATAAGCCGTGCACCATTGATTGTATCGGGTTGCCACTTTGGGGAGTGATACACCCCATTGTGGGGTCAGCACGGGTATCTACGTTAGGGAGCCGATCGAATGGGGGTAGTGGGTACACCTAGTGGAGATAGGGGCAGACGGCACCTATGTAGTCAGCTAGGGGTACACGAAACTACTATTAAAATTACTAAGTTGTGGGTACACCTAGTGGAGATAGGGGCAGACGGCACCTATGTAGTCAGCTAGGGGTACACGAAACTACTATTAAAATTACTGAGTTGTGGGTACACCTAGTGGAGATAGGGGCAGACGGCACCTATGTAGTCAGCTAGGGGTACACGAAACTACTATTAAAAATTACTAAGTACACTTAGTGGGATCAACCTTTAAGTAGGAATTACCCTTGAGTGGGTAGATCTGGCGTGGTGCAGTGCAGGAATTACCCTTGGGTGGGTAGATCTGGTGTGGTGCAGTGTAGTATTTATCCTTGGGTGGATAGGCGCGTCTTTACCGTTATCTTAGTTCATCCTAAGTTTAGTTGGCTGCTTAGTGTAGTCATTTATCCCCAGTTGTACCGTACCAGGTTTATATCATACCCTAATTACTTCAATGATTGTATTGTTAAAGTTATAGGGCTCACTCAGACTTATGTCTGACCCCGTTGTTTTTATCTTTTTCCCCAACCCTCAGGTTCTCAGAGTGGGCCCAGCACTAGTGGGCTTTGATCAGATTGCTTTATCTATCTTTTGGAGCTTGGACCGTGATGTAAAGCCCAGCTTATCTTTTCTATTATGGCTATTAGTTATTAGTGGGATTATGTACTTTTGTTTTATCAAGATGGATATTATGTACTTGTTTATGGTTTAGCGATGTAACCAAACATGTTTTACTTTCCGCTGAAATGAAAAGATGTTTTTAAATTCTCAAGTATTACTTATATCTGTCTTGTTGTAATTTTTCTGTTCTATATTCACTTAAGATACTCCACCGAAGTTAAGGCATTCCCTTAGTGAGTGACCTTAACGGGTGTGGGGTGTTACCGAAATGATATCACTATTTAATTTTGTTCAAGTTGATACACCAATATTTGGTCCAAAATGTGAGGTATTGTTTAATTTTGTGCATACCTTTTAGTTTTATCAACTATCTTACACTCGATAGATACATGTCCTGCAAATTGAATTGTGAACATTGTATATTCTAGCTTAGGTGTTATTGTCTTTTGAAATTTGAATATTATTACGATTTATGGGTTGAATAATTAAAAACATATGTGACATCGACAAAGGGTTTCCTTTTCAAATAAATAAATAAAAATGCAGAAAGACTCATCATCAACCATTAAAACAAATTCTATATCGCAATTACATATTTAAAGATGTCATTTTTCAACTCTCTTTCGGTTATTTCATATTTCAATTTCACTTTTGCTCCACTGGTATTATCTACCTAAATGACTGGACGATTATCATTTTTTTCTAATCGGTTTTTTTATGAACATTCAGTCCTCGCTCGTCATGAAAATTAATGTAATAAGATCTTCACCACCCATTTATTATTCAATGCTACAACCTCAATAGATATCCATGTATTAAATGACATGATACTTCATCATATCTCTTAGTTTAAATAACTTGATAATCTCAATACACTCAATCCACGGTAAAATTATTGTTGCGTGAACAACATGACAATTAATTATTGTTACTGCATAAATTATTAGATGGATAACAGAACAACTAATCAAAATAATCATTCATGATAAAATTATTTTTGGATGAACAACAGAATAATTTATTATTGTTGCCGCATAAATTATAATATTTAAAAGTATATATATAACTATTTAATATTAATTACAATACTTTTTTTTAATATTTAATCATTACAATATTTTTTTTTAATAACATAAATTTTAATGCCTAGCAAAGCAGGCAAAAAATACTAGTTATTATAAATAGAGGATACCACTATATACAATTTGTATCGATCTTCATTACAATTATAAAATAATAAAACTTTTCTTCAATGTTGCCTCCCCTGTTCTTTATTTCTTTCACTCAATAATTCTATTTAACCACTTTCAGTATGGTTTTAATTATAACACAACTCCCCTTTTATTTTGCAATTTCTAAAGTATTTTGAAAACTCAAATTTACAAATCAACCATGATTACATTAACACAACTTAACCCTTCATATAAAAAATATTCTACATTTAGATATTGATTGCTAATCAATATCTTACATTTTTAAATTCGTTTGAATCGGCAAAATATTGCTCAGCAATAATTTCACAAAATTATTGCATTTATTTTAATAATGCATTAAACGCATATATTAAGATTTCTTCAGCTTAAAAATATTCATCTTTCAATTTATTTAGCACACAGATTGAAATAAAATTTCTCATTGCGTTATTTGAATTTAATTTATTTCATTCTACAAAATTTCCCAGAAAATCTCAATTCTTCATTTTCTCAGCTTATATAATTATACAAGTTTATCTCATGAACTCGTATTTTATTTTCTCAAATTTCTAAATTACATAGCATGTTATAATCAGTTTTTCCCGGATACACAATAACCTAGGTAGTTACAGTTTCCATCAACAACGTGTCGTTTAAGCTCTAAGGCTAAGCTGTGTAAATAAAACCTCAAAGCGCACTAAACAACGGGATGTAAACCAGCACAACATCAACATCTATAACTCGTTCAAGAGTTCGAAACAGCGTAATGTAATCACCATATATGTATATAATCAACGTGATAACTCTAAGGCAGTTTAAACTCAACATCATCAATAATCGTGAAAACAATTATAAATCAAAGAAATCCAGAAATCAAGAACACTGAAATTTAGAAATAGAAAAAATTGTATGGATCCATACTAACGGTGATGAATCTGTGTTGCGCCGTATGTGCATAATACTATGGTTGACCAAAAGGTCTAAATACTACGTTGACCTGAAGGTCTGAATACTACGGTCGACCCGGAGGTCTATATACTACTGTTGACCCATAGGTCTATATGCTACATTTGACCCGAAGGTCTAGAGAATGTGCCACCAAATCCCAAGTAGTAACCCAAATAATGGTAACAGTGCGCCACAAACTATACGTTCTCATTTATTGGTTTACTACGAGTTAGTCAATTCGACATTGAAAATAATTTCAATCAAACGAGTATGGAATTAACTAATATAATTAACCTACGTGTCCTATACCACATGGTTTATTATACTATTTAAATCACTTCCTCATTCTCTCGAAGAGTGCAAAAACTTATGGTGTTGTAAACTGAAAATACTTGGTTCAAGAAAATGAGTTTATAAAATGACTTTGAAAAATCATTTGAATCGTTCTTTAAAAATCTCTATATAATCGAAAATATTGTATATTATATAGCTTTCGAGACAATTTATATTTGAAACAAATTTAGAAAACATTTATCTAAAAGTTATAATATATATATATATATATATATAGAAAACCCCATTAAAAATCAATTTATAAAAGCGTGCACAGTGTTAATAAATTCACGAAATCGTCCGTGAAAATTAACATACAAAATTCACATGTAGTTACTTCATTCTGAGTTACAGATTTACTATAATGTTGGCTTCTGTTTAAGCCTATAAAACTCAACTAATATAGGTCACAAATACTCAAATAAAATCCATCAAGAACTGAACCAAAATAGTGCAACATCACTTAGGAAAAACAAGGTGAAAATGAAAAAAAAAGGGATGTCCAAGCAAAAATTTGCACAAATTAGTTCGACCCTAACTAGAACCTAGGTCGACCATAGGGTCGACCTTAATATTGTCCGGTCGACCTGACCTGGCGCGATTTCTAATGGGTTTTGCGTGCCATGAACTCATTTTCTGATGAACTTTTATCCTGTTATAGGTCGAATTAACCAATGAATTTCAGCACACTACAAGTTCAACAATCAATCTACAAGCTAAACAACATGACAAGATTCCGCACCAAGATGGGGGGAACAACATGCTCTCAAAGTTAAGACATACACAAGAAAATGACTGTAAAATAACAAAGTTGAAAAATACCAGTCTACAGTAACTCAGATCATCCAAATCAACAATTTTTACAACATGTATTCTTGTTTAGCTAGAAAGAATACTCACCACTTTGGCAATTTCAAGGATTTGCAGCAAGAATTGAATGTAAAATAGAGACTATTAGGCTTGAGGAAGCTTTTTAGCACGTGTGGAATAGTTTATCGTAACATGCAAACTCAAGTGATAACATACAGTAAACAAAATGAAAATTTGATGGAATAGCTTTCTAATTTCAGTAGAGTTACGTGCGACAATGTAAACTAACAACTTTATTCTACTTTTGGCTGAGCATTGGAGTTTTTAATTTGAAGTTTTGAGAAGAAAATTCCAAGCTTCTTATTACTATAAGAATAGAAAGGAGGAAGAAGATGGCTTTTCCTAGAAAATGTACGTATACCTTGTTTTTATTTTCTCTAGACATCTCCTTTTCTAATTATCTTAATTGTGGGCCTTGTTAATTGTCCATTTAGGCTAGTGATAATTATTTTTAGGATTTCTTATGTTAAACTACACTATATAACATTGTTTTAAGCCATTTTAATTCATTTCTTCATCAAATTCTTACAACTTAATCTTGTTTCAACCTTACAAAATTGGTACAAACTTATTTTAAGCCTTATTAACCTATTTTACGCACTCTCTTAACATTTGCTCAATAAAAATTTATATTTTTATTAAAACGTGCATTCTACACTTTTACTTGTTAAAATTTACATTTATGTCAAAATTTATAAACTTACATTCTTTTGTCAAAATAAATATAAAACTTTATTAAAAATATTTTACATTTTCAAATATTAACTTCCAGTTTACATTTACATTTTATATTTTAATTTATTCAAAACTTACTCTTTTTAAAAATTAAAATTATAGAAAATCCATTGTTATAACCAAATAAATACACAAACCATCTTAAAAATATTTTGGCATCTCAAATACTGATTTTTAATCAATACTTGCATTTTATACTTTATTTTCGTCACACGTGGATCTAGAAAGCATAAGTTTACATTAAAATTCTTTGTTCAACAACATATTGCAATATGATACATAGGAATCTTATAAACGCATATTTTAATAAAAATAATACACATTATAAAGTTTTACAAACTTTATTCTCCATATTTTAGTTTATTTACTTTGATTTAACCATAAATTCAATTTATTTACCCAAAGCACATTATTTAACCATCTTAATAATTAAATAAATTATTTCCTCTAAATTTTCACGTGTTAACATCAAACCCAATATTGAATACAACATAGATAATTATTTAAATTTTCTTCCCCAAGTAATATTTATTTTCTCAATTAATAATCCTCATTATAATTTATTATTGTTATTACAGGTAATTGCAAACCAGAGTTGTTACAATTCTGGTCTTCTGCTATTTTTAGATGAATTTTTGGACCTCTATTTTAATAGCTAGATATGAATTTCCGGTCCTTTATATTATTTTCAAATGGTTTTCGGGTCTTCTGTTATTTCCAAATGATGTTTCTATTACTCTCAAGATGGTTTTCTAGTCTTATATTATTTTCAGATGATTTTCTGATGTTCAATTATTTTCATATATGGTTTTCTGATCTTTAATTATTCTAAATGATTTTCTAGTTTTCTATTATTTCAAACTGGCTTCCAGACTTCTATTATCACCAAACATGTATTTTTGATATTTTATTCTTACTATCATATACAGATTTCTGGTCACTTCCCTTTATTGTTAGATATGAATTTTTGTGCTTATAATCATATTGTTTGAATCTCCGAACTTCAATTCTCGACGACAAATAAGAATTATTGATTTTATATTCTCGTTATTAGAAAGAGGTCACAAATCATCTATTATTGGACACATAGTCCTAACCTTTGTCATATTGTTAGGTTACGAATGCCATTACCATCTTCGAATGATAATTTTTTAGTCCTCTATCACTGTTTCAGGAAAATCGCTAAGAAATTATCAGCTACTTATATTTATCAATCAATTGGCTAACCCAATACATCGAATCTAGTCTTACCCAAAAGAGTAAGAGTTTTTGCTGCACAAGGGGAGCAAATGTTATCTTCATATTTTGAAAAGATAAAGGAAAGCTAAAATGGTGTCCACGATTAGTATAAAGCATACCAAATTTTGAAGCTCATATCAAGAATAAAGGATGTCAACTTCTGTAAACCATATAGTCTCTCTTCTATTGACAAGGTCATGTTGCTTCCCTTCAATCGGAAGACGATGCCGCCATCCTTAGTTGGGAAAGACCATCTCGCCTTTCCCTATGTCGTGTCGCCTCTTTCAGATGAGAAGGTCGTATCATCTAAGGGTGTAAATCAGTCGGACCGAACCAAGCTGAGGTATGTTCAATTTCTACCTAAAATAAAATCGGATTAGACATGGATCGAATGAGATTTTTTTTCTCATTCAAATTTTGTTGTCCAAATTCGTGCTCCCAATGGAATCGGTCTACAAGGACATATGTTTCCAATACAGACACGAATGGACATGGACGGACAAGGCCGTTATACCAAATTTTATGCTTTTTAGTAGAATTTTCATCAACTATATACTCAACTACGAAAAGTTCGAACGAATTTGGACGAACACGGATCAAATAAGATTTATTCTCACATGACTTTTGTTGTCCTAACTCGTATCCTAAATGAAAATTGAATGGACTCAGACAGACTATTTCGGTCAGGGACGCGATCGAACATCGGACATTCATACAAAACTAATGGCCTTAATGTCGCTACTTCAACTGAGCAAGATGTATCGTCTCTCTTCATTCAAAAGGACTATATCACCTGTCTTAACAGTGTTGCCTTTCATCACGACTGCAATTCATACCACCTCTTTAGTGATGTCGACTTTCATACATGCTGCCTTATCATCCATACCATCTCATGTCGTCTCTATTTCATGTCAATCTTCAAGCAATGTCATCTCATGTCGTCTCTATTTCATGTCAATCTTCAAGCAATGTCATATCGACTTCATTCCGCACGTCATATACATTGTGCCTTATTAGTATCACATGCTATCAAATTCACATGGAATATCAACTAAAAGCACGATATAAACCTGTAACCAAAGCCATCTTTAGTGGTTATCAATGTTAAACAATAATAAAGTCGAAAATCACATAAGAAAATTGAATTAGAGTCATTCACAAAGCAAGATCAAGAGCAGTTAATGCATTCTCTTTCTTAAAGGCTCCAAAAGCTTTCATACTTTACTACATGCTATGTGTTGAAACCGCCACCAAACTGATATAAAAAGGCGTCATTAATCCAACATCACCAATGGAAGCATGCCAACTTCTCTCCGACTATTATAAATAAAGACGTACCCCCATCACGGAAAGATACTCTTGACTTCTTTCTCTCTCTAAACATTACATCTCAATTAGGATCTATCCAAGCTTTCTTCATTGGAAGAGCTTAAGGACGACGAATGGCTTAGAGGCTCGTGAGGGAGAAGTTGATAAGTGGTTATTGCATATAAGAACATGGACAATTAATAAATTACATATTTGCACATTTGTAATATATACATGATTGAATAAAGGAGTGCCTTGCCTATTTGACTTATGAGCTTTGCCTAGTTTGCCTATTAACTTTACTACTTACTTATCTTGCATATTTGACTTATGAGCTTTGCCTAGTTTGCTTATTAACTTTACTACTTACTTATCTTGCTTATTGAATTTATGATGCATATACTTTGAACTTTTGGTGAATACGTACAAAGCCAGAAGATATTTTGGATATTTCTTGTAGCATACCACATTTTACATATTCCCTGATTGTTGAACCAAATTTTGATTTAATAGTTTTATATTCAAAATTACATAATCTATTTGTTTCTCAAATTAATATTTTGTTGCAAAGAAAATTCTACGCACATTGGATTATTACTTTCTATAATAGGCATGTTATTAGAAACATGAACAATGTTCTTTCTTTTTGAAATTGGAATATCAAGTGAGTTGTTTCTCATTAATTAATTTATTTTTGCTAAGAAATGACAATAGATTAATGATAAATGGTATAATACAATAGGTTGTACTACAGTTAAAACCTTTTGTGAAAAAGTTAACATGTTCATAATTTACATTAATTGATATCTAAAAGTATATGATACTGTGATTAAGATTAATTTTCCCTTGTATTTCATCATCTCCTTGAAGTAGATGTTACTTACTTTTTGATTTTTCTTTTTATAAATTATAAATAAATTAGGTACGAAATAATGAATTAAAAACCAAGGTACTAATTTTGTAGACAATACAAATTGTACTATTCTTTTTATTCATGATCTCCTTTTAGTTGTTAAATAAAAGAGATTGTTAAAGGGACTTCGTATTTGATTAAGTGAGGATCAATTTTAATTTAGTGTATAATTGTTATGGAGGTACAAAATAAGTTAGCCTCCCCTTAAACATATAAATTAATTTTATGATATTAACCTCATATAATCCTTATTAATAAAAACTATAAACTGTAAACCTTAATTTCGATTTTTAAATGTAAAAAACTTTTTCTTCTAACCGCACTTTATATTGTTTTTTTATTTTGTCAACGAATTTTTATTTTTATTTTTTGCGATTGTTTATTTATTTTATTTCTAGAAGCGCACGTTTGTAATTTACGCTGAATTTAGTGCATTAGGTTTTAACACAAATGACCAGCCATGAGCATATAGGTCTCGTTTTTTTTATAAAAAAAAAAAAAAAAAAAAAATCTAAACCCCACATAACAAAAAAAAGTAAGTTAGTCCCCTTAAAATTATCCCCCCTTAACTAACTATGGAGCCCATTTAACAATCCCCTAAATAATTATATTTTCTTATCCTCTGAAAACATTATATACTAATTTCCAGTTTGATATTGACGATAGCATTCAATGCATAAAAATGTACTAATTTACAACAATTACACTTTCTCATTTTATGCGTTGTTGTCATTCTCTGGAGTAACATTGGAATCCAATGTACCATCCATCTTCTAAGTTCTAAGAAAAAAAATTAAAAGCAAAATGTCAAACTCAAAATTTATGTATATTAATACTAGCCACCAATTATTTTATTTTATAAAAAAGGCTAAAAAATAATAAATTATTATCAATATAAATGAGTAAATTTCATAACATACATAATTTAAAAACAACATGTTCGTTACACAACTCAATTACCTTAATAAATTCACCACATTAGGCTTTGATTCTTTGAAAATATTTGTAAAAATATATTTCTAAATCATATCGTGTGCAATGCACATTTATGGCAAAGGCTTTCTCCCATTTAATTCCCTCATGGTATGTTATTTCAAAGTGTTTTAATATAATTCATGATTCTCAGATTTATGCACTATTTTGTTAGTTCACATCAACCATATCACATTCAAATGCTCTTCTTTTACAATTTCAAAAGCTAAATTCTTTTATTTAAGCATCTACAGTATTTTACACTTAAATCCACCACATTCAAGTTAACTCATGAGTGAGAAGCCTGGATCTATAACCTTGGAAAGTGACCTAAACCTATAAAACAAGCCTGTAACGGTAAGGACAGTCTTTATACCTTTTTACCAACAGTACCAACATACTCTACAGACGGTTATACTGCTATTCGATACAGAGCAAGTACGTGTTAGTTAGAAAAAAAAAAATGGAATTGATGCCACTTAAATAGATTTGATGCATTTGAAAGGAACAAAAGAACAGATTTCATTGTAACTTTTTGTTTCAGGTTTAAATCGGTAACATAAAAAAAACAATAGTTTTTAGTTGGGAAACTTCTACTGGGATGACAAAAATGTCAGTTGAAGTGAAAGGTGATGATTTCCCGAGAAGAAACATTAAGCACAAAGTTAGGCCTTGTAATAACAGACTACTGCAGTTCAGTCAAATTGAATGACCCATTATTTAAACTTTGAATGCAAGCACCACATGAACCATTTGTAGACGATAGCATGACTGATATTATCGGCGAACTCAGCCTCTCGTCTCCTCCTTTTTCATTCTCTTCTCCCAAACGCGTTTCTGAAAAGGTAAACAAACAACATATTTCTTAGTCATCTGACTGTTGAGATATTTAACATGCCAACATTGAACAACACATTTGAATCAACTTAAATAAGCTGCTACTTTGGCATTTAAAAGCAGAAATATACTGGTTTTGACTTTCAAAAGACCAAAACATATCATGTTTTAACTGAATCCAAATTGCCGCAAAGAGTAGTCAAACCTCACTTTATTAGTATAAATTCCCTACGCGTACATCTAATGGCGATGGAGATATTTACATTTTATTTAATAAAAATTTAATGCACAAATGTGTTCTATAAGTGCAAAAACTCTGATGATTACAACTCTTGTGCTGTGGGCTGTAAACTGACAGCAAAATTCCCTTGATGAGTGGTTGAGAAGGGGATCATAGTGCAGGTTGTAAACGACGTAAGATTCAGTTGATGGATATAGGGGAATTTTCGAAAATTTAAAAGGATGCGGCGGAAATCCTATTTATTCAATTCTCTTTGTTAATAGTAGAGAAATAAGAAATGCTAGAGAAAAGAGAAAGGGACAACATTAAACTTTATGATATTTGCAGGGAGTAATTACACCCAGAAAAACAAAATTAAAGTATTTTTGAAAGATGATAACTCAAGGAGGCAAAGGTTAAATGGTAGCATTTGAATGGGTTTCATTCTTCTTTCCATTTGCAGTAAAATAACTCCAATCATTTGCACGTTTCTTTAGTAAGGTGCTTGGACAATATGGTGGATGATCACTATAAATACACATTCTTCTATATCGAAATCAAAGTACACAAACCATTTAGAAAAACAAAATAGGAACTAATAAGCTTGCTTCAATTGTTTAATCTTTTGCATAGAGACTGCAACCCATATCATAGCAACCAATTTGGCAAGATTTGTAACAGATGCACTAATGACACCCAGAAGATTAACTGATCTCATTAAATTTGGTCTTCATTTTTTGCCAAATTACAATATACAATATGTCTAATCAAGCAAACAGCTAGGAAAATTGACATTATAACATTTTACAAATGTTCCAGAAAACTCCCGAAAACATGAACTTAATTTGACGATCTGTATTGGTTGATATGATGACACTAACACTTCTAAGAATAACCTTAATCAACAAAATTTCCATGGTTTACAATAATCATAGTCTCTTCCAAAATAAGATGCAACTTCATACATAAATTTGTTCATCAAGACAAACAACAGTTCACATACAAAAATACCCAATCAACATCATTATATAAAGCTCAAAGTTCTGATGTCATTTTATTAACTGAAACTATATTTCAAGATAGAAAAATGCGCACAGGGCCCATGTTAACTATTCATGCTTATTTAGTTTATTTTGATTTTGATTGAGTACTTAGGCGGTAATGCATGGTTGCACTACGAATCTTCGAGCTTGTGTCCTAATAGATCAAAGCCGGAATGTCTAACCATTAAAATGGTCATGTTAGACTTATTTTATTCGATTTTTTTTCTTTTAATTCAGCCATGCATTGAAAACTAATTGTGCATATGTCTTTTGAAACTATCTACAAATGTACGTCTACATTTTTGAAAATTTCAGCACCATGCTGGCAAAAACGTACTGATCGCATTTCGAATGTCGCCAATATTTATTTAAGTTTGTTTAGACTACATTTAAAAAGACGTCAGTATGGCCACATGTATATGTTTGTGTGTACATGTATGCATGACAATTCAAAAGGAGTGAGTATTACTTAAAAAAACAACATACATGCATTCAAACAGTGCATGCTATTTGGACCATGTAAAAAAGAAAAGAAAATTATACTTGCGACATTTGAAATATCGTCGTATATCTTTATTTTTGGCAGCGTATGCTGACATGGCCAAAAAATGACATATTTGCAAATAAAATCAGCAGTCCATTTGAATGATTAGGTTTTAAACATGCCTAAACTTAAAAGGATTCTCTATTTTACATGCAAAAATAATTCCAATATAAAAAAAAGGTTTGTATTTAGAAAAAAACAGTTTCATCTTTTCCTTTGTCATAAATTCTTGTTCTTTTGTGTAATAAATGACCTTATAATGTGCCTATTGAGCACATGTTTACACAACCATTTAATCATTTCAGACATATCAACAAATTATTGAGGTATAAACCATGTTTGACCATAAAAGAATTAGAGCTATAGTTTGTTGATCTTTTTACACATAATAGCCTATTTTACTCCAATATATCTTTTGAACACATCGTTTATTTAATGTGGTTCTATGAATGGTGGGGACGACCCTGCATTGTTGATACTTTGAACTTGATCATATTAATCAAATTACTTGGTTGTATTTTTGATACTTCGCTGACCTTTTAAATTTTGCATTTTTGACAGTTAACTTGAATTATTAAATCAATTGGTTTCATTTTTGATTATCCAACATTAGGCTTAGCATTATACTCGCATGGTCTTACACGACCTGATAGTAACATCCATGAAAAGCCTCATATTATTCACTGCCTAACTGCAAACATGCCTAACGTACAGCCCGCCTTTTCAGACATAAGAAATCTCAAATGCCCCCAAAAAAATTTTGTAGCATTTGGTATGTCAAAAACGTATCCTTACAAATATGTTATATTGTGCATAGCATCTAGCTGCAGGTTCTATCATTCTCATCAGCCAAATTGTAAACAAATTATCATGTTCATATTGATTAAAGAAACAGAACTCAAATAAACTAACTAAAATTTACAAATGTTTCCTTACATGTCTCTGAAATCATCTCTACAAACTTTTGGCTGAATAATCCTTATTGTTTAAATGATAGTTTAAACCAACGATTGTAATAAATGTTTCAATGATTGATATGAACGTAACATTTTGAACATGCTACAAATTTCTAAAAGGTCCTTTTTCTTTTGGGAACATGATATTCATATTGTAGATTAAGCATTCTAAAAGTTTTGTTTGATTCCAAATAGTATTAGCAATAAAAACCCAGATAAATATTGGAAAAGGGATACAGAGGACCTCCTCTCTCCACAGTCCACACACACACAAAAATGGACCAAGGCATAAGCATTGAAGGGAATAAGCCTCCCCTAACATATGTCCACGTAATTTAAGAGTGTTCAGTTACTATGTTTCGACCTTTGCACCTTTTTTCTCAACAATGTAGTGTTGCAACCGCCAGATCATCTTTGAGAATGTGTGTGTAAGATACAGTAGTCAAGGCATGCGTATAAACCCAAAAAAGCAAGGCCCAAGCTCCAAAAATGCATGCAATGATTTTCTCTTAGAGAGGTTAAAGAATAGGCTTCAACCATAATCAATCCTAAAAGCCCAAATTGACCTTTCTCTCTGTTTTTAATGGTTTTGTGATTTTTTTTGTTTTAGTCTCTGATGAATTCATGATGTTCTATTTTAAATATATGAAATCATGTATTGTTCAAAATTATTTTGATTACATTTTTCACTTACTGAAATATTTACTGAAACATGAAACAATGTTTAAGAAAAAAAAAAAACAAGGCGCGGACCTTGCATTTCTTTCCTCCAACAACTATATATGGAGAGCGACACACTAAACCCCACAAGCTATAGCTGAATGGTTTTAGAGGTATACAATTTAAAATGAAGGAAATCCCCGAGGATGCGTCTACAAAACTTGATCTCATTTAACTACGTAACTCTCAAAAAGTATCTGATGTGGTAGTAAAAGTTCTGTTAAAGCCCCACCAAAGCGAAGCCGAAGTGTTTAGAATCAAGCTTTTCAAAAGCGGAATTCACATCGTAAAATGTGGATTTTAAATTGAAATAGCACCTAAACCATAATCATAGACTTAAATGAATCATATTTTAATGTTTGTACTGTTATATTTGAGTCAAGGTGGAAGTACGACTCAAATACATTGTCTATTTTATGGATTTTGCGGACTTAATAGAGCGGTTAATAGCATCTTTTATCGTGTTAAAGACAACAAATTATCTACATGGGAAAGGTTTATTTTGAATTATGACAGTAATCAAACGTTGATTAATGAAGACATTTTATCGAACTATTATAAGCATGTATATGGCTCATTATATGTGTATGGGGAAAAGTGTATTTTATTAGGTTTTGAGAATTGAGATATCTTCTTCAGTTTATGGGTTTCTTTTTTTTTTTTTTTTTTTTTTGGGTGGGGGGGGGGGGGGGGGTATTGTTTGAAGGAATTTCTTTATCTATAGTTTTTCCTTTTCATTTTTTTTTAATCTCTTCTGAAATCTAATTGTGTAGGGAACTTTTTTAAAAAAAAAATCTAACAGTTGGCATCAGAGCCTACCACACAATTTTTTTGAAGAGAGTTATATCATATAAGAATGTAAGCGTTGAAAATTTTGGGATTATAAAGACGAAGATGGAGGATTTTCCGTATCTCAATTATTTTCATCAATCATTGGAGAACAAAGCAGAGAAACTTAGTAATCTATCTCAAGCAAAATGGAAGAATATGAATAGGAAGGTTGCGATGGTTATTCAATATTTTTTGGAGAATATACCGCCTTATATTGTTACCAATGAAACATCCGCTTACTCAATTTAGAAGAAACTGTAAAAAAAAGTAATGCAAAGAACACTGCAACAAATAAGACTCTTTCTATGAAAAGATTAGTGAATCTAAAACTTAATGAAGATGAGTGAATTGGAGAGCATCTTAAAGATTTTCAAGCAACTGTGAACCAATTCATGGTCGCAAATTACAAGGTGAATGATGAAACACAAGCTTTGATGTTAATGAATTCATTACCAAAGAGTTGAAAAACGATTGTGGTTTGCATTGAATAGGAGCGGCATTGTTATCACGGTGACCGACTAGTCGCGACTAGTCGGTCAGTCGGTCCTAAGTCATCGACTTGGACTGTCGACATGAAATTTGTCAATATGTCGATCGACTGGTTCGACAAGGAGCGACTAGTCAGGCGACTAGCGGTCGACTTAACCGATTGGTTTCAAATTTAGGCCCAAAAAAAAAAAAAAAAAAAAAAACAGGTCAGAAAACCCGTATCGAACAAAAAAGAAAGACCGGGTTTCAAAATACTTATTCGTATCGAACAACGAAGAAAGACAGCGAATAGAAGAAAACCCTTAGTTCGAGTAACCCTAGGTGCCGCCGCCGCTACTCCTGTCG
Source organism: Allium sativum (assembly GCA_030737875.1). Classification (NCBI taxonomy): domain Eukaryota; kingdom Viridiplantae; phylum Streptophyta; class Magnoliopsida; order Asparagales; family Amaryllidaceae; genus Allium; species Allium sativum. The sequence continues at coordinate 565,060,368 of CM060910.1, read as the reverse complement.
CCGCCGCTCCAGTGCCGACTCCTCTCCAGTTCGAATAACCCTAGGTAATTGTTTTTTTTTTACTACACGTAAACAATTGGTATTACTCAGTTCTTGTTGTTTTTTTCCTGTACACGGACACAGTTATATTTTTGTTTTGTTGCTTTTTTCTGTTACTGCCTGAACTGAACCGATATCTGTTTTTTCTTCTTTTACAGATGGCTGCAGAAATATCAACGGCAAGTACTGAAATCGTATGATCCCTCCAAGGATCCAAAGCTAAAGGCAAAATCAACAGATATTGGATTTTTATTGATGTCTATCAACGGTTTAAATTTTTATGTTACTACATGTTTAAATTTTTATGTTACTACATCTTTAAAGTTTTATGTTACTACACGTTTAAATCAACCAATATTCATGTCTATCAACGGTTGTTGTCACTTCATATTACCGTCATGCAAGAAGCAATAAGGTATGTTACTACATGTTTAAATTTTTATGCACATGTTTGAATTTTTATGCATATGTATGTATATATTTATTTATCGACTAGTCTCGACTAGTCTACGGCTAGTCCATTAGTCGACTAATTGGACCACCGTCGACTCGACTCGACTTACTGCCGTGATAACCATGAGGAGTGGTTTAGAAGTTTTGAGGGTCAGTAGCCTACTTAACGAGGATAAACGGAGAATAAACCTCACAAAAGGAAAGGATAAGGAGAAAAAGAAAGTAAAAATCCAATTGAAGAAATCCATCTTGGAAGGAGAGTCGAGCATTCATATATGGAAAGACGGACAAATTAATGAAATAGGACAAGAGATTTCATCTGCTATTACAATGAAAAAAAAACGATCATCGCCTAAGATTTTGCAATAAGGTTAAAAAAGACAAGGAGAAGATGAAGACATTGAAAGAAGAGACCAAAATGAACAAAAGATAATATCGCTAATGAGAAGCATTTTGATGAGGGATTCAATGTCAATGCCATATGCATGGATAAAGGCAAAAGCAAAAATTGTGTGCTTTTTATTCATGTGTTTGTTTTCATATATTCAATCAAAAGGAATCATTTATTAGTTATGAAAAGCAAGATGCTAAGGTTGAATATGCTAATAGTGCAGATTTAGATGTTTAAAGACACAGGTTATGTTAAACTGAAGTTGCATAATGGAAGGGTAGTGAACACTGTAGTCAATAGCGAATAGCGTAAGGCTTGTGCTATGTGCTATAGCACGCGCTATTTGGTTCATTTAAAAAAAAGTATATTTTGCCTAACTAAAAATTTAATTCTATTTTTTTTTTTGCATATTATGCGACATACTCAAACTGTTCAAGCCTCCAAATACAATCATACCTCGCGCATGTACTAAATATTTTTTGATGTAAAGTGTAATTATAAAAGAAAAAAGTAAATAATTTCATACTGTACATTTAAAATAATCGATAGATATAATATATTTGTGCCTTACATATCCGAAAATTATTCTTATATTTGTGAACTATGATGAAATTTATTCATATTTATGAGTTATGGTGAGATAAAACTCTACAAAAAATTGCATGGAAGATACACTTTTGCATAAGACGTAAAAGATTTTATAATGACAAGAACTAAGAAAAAAAATATTAACAAGAAAAACTAAGCGAAAATAAGATCAAAAAAGCCTACAATAACAAGATTCAAATAAACAAAGTCAAACATGATTCAAGTGTACAATAATAAAATACAAAAATTATGTTATATTTCTAAACTTTTAAGGCTTAGTCACTAGTTTCATCCAAATCTAAACCATCATCATTATTTAAACAATCGCCAGTTTTTTCTTCTATCGAGTCATACTCTGCAACGTTTTACTTTGAGTCATTGTAAGTACAATAGTGTGATATTTTGGGATTTATTCACTATCCAAACATTTAAAAACGAAACAAAACAAAATAACGCGGTATTTGGAGCTATGTGCTATTTCGCGTCATGATAAAATAGCGTGCTATTTTTGTGTTCTATAAGAAACATGCGCTATTACAAACACAATAGTGCATGTGTTATCAAAGCGTGCGCTATAGCGCATAGTGCAAGCTCTGCGCTATGGAACATAAAATAGCGCAGGGGTTCCCTATAGCGCATAAATTGCGCGCTATTTTATCGAAGCGCAAAATAGCGCATAGCGCGCTATTTGATTTTTTTATTTTGTATAGCAATTAAAGCCCAGGCCCATTAAGATGCAACCATATTTACAATGTTTTCTGATTTTGCATGCATACTTTTTCTTTCTATGGTTTGCATATTGCTTTAGCTAGTGTTCCATCAAGTTTTATCAACGCATTTCACAAATTTTTTATACTGAGAACTTGACTTCGCTGGACCGTTGTCCAGATACATCATTCTATATCTATGTTCTTTGATTTAGGCTATTAGATCCAATAACTAGAAACAATAGACTCTTTTGTTTGTTTGAGCATCATCAGAAAAAAGATGCATGCAATATCTAAAAGCAATTCCGATATGTCTAGTATGTTGTACAACAAACTTTTTTGCTACCCTTAAAGTATCAAAATATTTCCTTCTCTTCTAAATGAGATCTCTAAACACAAAACTTATAATTATAGTTTTTGACTTCTTTTTTTATTTTTACTTAGTTGCTTTTTGTTCATTGTAGTCAAGGCGAAAAAGCCCCAAGCTGGCGCCTAGCGCTTTTTTGGGCGCCTTGAGCATGACTTTTGCTGTTTTACAGAAAAAACTGCACTTAGAAAATGGCATAAAACTCCATTTTTGGCTGTTAAAAAGTGTTTATAAATACAATATTGAGATTAAAACATCACACCATCATCATAAACCAAACAAAGAAGGCATAAAGCCATTCATTTAAGTCTACAAACCATAGAAATAGTTAAAATAACGAAATTACAACATTTGTTTCAAAAAAAATTCTGCATTTGTTTTTTTAAAAAAAAAACCAGCATTTGTTTTATAGAAAGACTGCACTGAACTTGTTTTAAAAAAAAAAACTGCACTGATTTTTAATAAAAAACTGCATTTGTTAAAACTAATAAAAATCAGCATTTTTTCGAAACTCAAAAAAAAACTGCATTTGTTAAGAAAAAAAAGGAACAGCATTTGTTTTGAAAAAGAAAACCGCATTCTTCAAAGAAACAAAAAAAAAAAAAAAAAAAAACAAACAAACAAACAAACTTACCTCGAGCTTCAGATGATTTCGGTATTCGATCGGATTTGGATGAGAGCAAATTCTGCTGACCTAGCCGGCGTCTTCGCTTCACTCTTTCTTTCTTTTTCTTTTCTTTTTACTGTTCGATGTTTGTTCCTAACTGGCACGATTCGGGCTAAACAACCCTAATTTGTTCCTAACTGGACTCGATTTGGGCTGAACAAAAAAAAAAAACTAACAGAAGCACGCTTTTTTACTTCTTTGCCGCCTCGAGCGCTTTTCTAGCGCCTCGAGCACGGCTAACGCCTTGACAACCAAAAAAACCCTAGGCTGGTGCCTAGGGCTTTTTGGCGCCTAGGCGAGCACCTTGACTACGCTGTTTTTGTTGTTTATATTCTTACTTAATTCTTGTCATTAGCAAATATTTTACATTTATGCAAATTTGTATTTTTCATGCATTTTGTTTGTATAATTTTACCGTCATTACTCAGAAAACAAGAATAAATTGTATCATAATTCACACATATAAGACTATTTTAAATTCTATAAGACAAATATATTATGAGCCATCAATTATTTTTAATGTATAATATAAAATTATTAATATTACTCTAATATAATTGCATTTTACATTAATAAATATTTAGTACATGCATAAAATATGATAGTTTTTGTGCTTGGAGTATTGAAGGGTTTGGATATGGCATGAAATATGCAAAAACATAGAATTAAATTTCAATTAGATATAATATACTTGATTAGCTATTAAAAAATGCAAAAAAATGTGGACCAAAGAGCGCACGCTATAGCGCAAGCCTTGCGCTATTCGCTATTGACAACACCGAATCGTGCATGCTCTGCGCAATGTGTTATTTGTAGCTATAGTGTGCGCTTTCATAACACTGGTAATGAAGCTTACAGGAGATAGACAGATCTCAGATATTACAAAGAATCTTGATAAAAGGCTAAAACTTTTCAATTTGATGTGGAATCACAATAGTTTGAAAGAATACTAGGGAAGTGCGCGCAAAAAGAGAAAGCAACAATGTATACAAATTGCTTGAAAAAACAGTAGGGATGGGGGGACTCCTCACAACAATGTTAGAGGGGTAATTTTGTTCAAATTAAGGTAGAGCTAGCAATGGAAAGCCTCAAAGACCACATGAATGTCATTGTGGTATTACAGATAATTCTGATTTATAAATAATATACATGTTCAATTAAGGGGCATGTGTAATTAGATGGTTTAGAGGTTAGATTATTTTGGGAATGGTGCAATGGAGATTGTTTAGAGTTTGAGGTTCCAGATGAAGCTTGAATCACATTTATGAACTATCGTATCAAGTAGAAATTGTTAGATTTTGATGATACAATATTCTATTCTGAAGATATTCGAGTCAAGATGGAATTGTGACTCAAATACATTATCTCTTTTATGGATTTTGCGTATTTGGTAGAATGATTAGTTGTCTCTTCTATTGCATTAAAGAAGATAACAAATTATCTATATTGGAAGGATCTGTTTTGTAAGATATAAGAAACCAGACGTTGATTAATGTAGGCATTTTGTTAAGGCTGCTATATAGTTCATTACATGTATGGAGAAAAATGTATTTTGTTGGCCTTTGAGGATTGAGATTTCTTTCCAATTTTAAGGTTTTCTTTTGTAACTTCCGTAAGGTTGTTTGGATAAATTATTGTGTTTTATCTTTTAAAATATAATTGTGTTGGGATACTTTTAAAAAACCCTAACATGTACAAACATTGAAACTGATACTGATGTACATCGACATCTAAACCTAAAACTAATTTTTTGTCCCATGTTTGTTTCTTAAAAAAAATTGTAATTGTGTACCCAATAAGCATATTAAATATATTAGTGTGAATTGCATTAACTTCCTAAACTATCATTTTAACTAAGCTTGAGTCGAAATGTAAATCGAACAATGAAGAAAGAGGTCCGATCTGGAATGAAATCTAACTTGGAAGTTCAAAGAATTTTTATAACAATGCTTATAATCATTCAATTGCTACAATTTCATGCTCTAAATGGAATATTCTAATGTTTAAAGCACCTCGTTAACCCGCCTAGATTGAATATTTTTGGCACCCATTACAATATAAAATTATTTTTTCTCAGTTCTGTTTTAGATTCGAGCCCTGGTATTGGTCCGAATTTAGGGCATAAGGGCTCAACAAAAGTTTGATAAATGTCATGGATCAAACATTCTTGGGTTTGTTAGGGCCCAACACAAGTTAGATAAATGTCATGGATCAAACATTCTTGGGTTTGTTATGTAAAAGCACATTTTTTCCTATGCCGATGGCATATGACTAGTAGTGAATCGATTTAAACATCAGATTTGCCTTCAATTTCAAAAGTTGCATTTAATTTGACTGTTAGAAAGAATAGAATAAAAACATCAAGTAAAAGTAATTGTTTGGTTGGTTAAGTTACTTTATTCATCTATGCATGGATAAATGTGTAACAAATAATGTTTCCATGTTTCCAATTGATATTTTATTTTATCCTGTTTGATACTTTATTTGACTTTTCAAGCATTTTTAAACAAAAAAATGAAGAAAAAAGATAGTTGATATTTTTAAATGTATTTCCAAAACCAAAATATTCTAAATACATAGATATATTTGTCAGATTTCGATGATATGATATTTTCAAATTGAAGAAATTTTAATATGTTATCAAAGTCATCACCTAGATGCCAAAAAACCTTAGGTGGCAGCCTTGAGCAATTTTACCTCCTGAAGCGACTATGATTCATGAGGTGCTAAAAAAACCTCACTGACGCCAAGAAACTCGATTTGTAAAGCGGCAAAAAAGTGCGCCTTGTGTAACATTTAAGGGAGATCAAATTTTTCAGCATTGGTCCAATAGCAGCCTTGAGCAATATAACAGCCTTAACAGATTTTCTAGGAACCAGCTGGTAATTAGAAGAGGGTCGGACGATTGGGTGCGGACCAAGCAGTGTAGATATCTTACATTGCTTGTTGAGTTGACAATTGGTTGTTGCCTCAGGGTGCATTGCTTTGAGGGCTGGCCTGAAACGCTATAAAGATGACAAGCTGATAGGGGTTCAATCTAGATGGCAGTTAAGGTAAACTTGTGTTAGTCTGTTTCTAATTCTCGAGCAGTTTGGAGTATGCAAGTTTGGCCCAGATCAGCCCGAGCACAAGCAGATCAAGCTTGGAAGCCTTGATTAATCTATCTTATTATTTACGATAAATTTGAATAACACAAGCATTTCTAATTCATTAGATGATGAGCATATTTGATATGCACACACATAATTAGATGGTTTAGAGGTCGGCCAAGTGTCTTATTGGGGGCATGAAGACATTTGTTTCCACGGTGATATTGGAGACCGTCTGAAATATAAAGAAATAGGTGGAGTTTGTAGGCTTGTATGAAAATACAACATTAAAGTGGGTATTATTAAACTGAAGCAGATTTCATTGTGTCGCTGTGGTATTGTGACTCAAATATATATTGCATTTTTTTTTTATAGATTTCGTAAATTTTGGAGAGTTATCAAGCAATTATCTACATGGCATTGAATTATTTTGATAAATTAAAATAACCAATCAATTCCTTAATCAACTGATTGGAGAAGACATTTTATAATATGTTATTATAATGGAAAGAAGCAGAGTCGCTACATTAAGGTTCTAAAATTTGAGATTTCTTCTCAATTTTACGGCTTTACCGTACTCTTTTAGAGAAATCGGTTAAGTTTATTTGGACAAAATTATATGTATATTGCTTTTTCTTTTTCCTTTTTTACTTTTTATCTCTTCTAAGGTGGTGTCTGGCGCAACGGTAAGGTTACCCGGCTGGTAATCTGGAGTGCACAGGTTCGAGCCCCGGCCTCTTCACATAATGTGAGAGAAAGGCTGCGCGCGCTAATCGACCACCCCCAGAGCCCAAAAAAACGTGAACAGTACAAGGACGGGAGACTGACCCGGGAAGTCCTCGCGCTTGAGTACGGGAGCCTTTGGCACTGGGTATCCACCATCCACCACTTTTTATCTCTTCTCAAATCTAATTAAATAAGGATATTTGGTACAACATTACAATGTTAGCTTTAAACTTGAACAAATGTTTCTAATCATTTTAACTTTAGTTATGTTGACTTCACACCCAATCAAATTTTTTCTAATTATATTTAGATTCAGATTTTAGTTATGTTAACTTCAAGGATTTTGTGCTACAATACAGTAGTCTAAATTAGAGGAATCTGGGGGTAGTTTTATAATTTCATGTGTTCCCCTTAAACTTTTATATAGTATATAGATTGAAGACTAAACTTCATGTTTAACCACAACTCATATATTTAGAAAAAAATAAGTAAATTCTAAGCAAGTTTTTTTGAAATTTGAAGTCAACCACTATTTTTCAAAAAAAAAAAATCATATTGTATCCACGTTGAGGCTCGTAGCCCACCGTCATAGAAAGATTCAGAGCGTCAACTGTTCATTGTTGCACAGGAATGTAGCTAATCCGTTCTCTCATTGCACGTGTATCATATAGCATCGACAACGTCAAACCAAGGCCAATATTAATATTATGTGAAGAAGCGAAAGGATGTGAATCATTTTTAATCCAAATTCTATCTAAATTATGGTTTTTTCTTAACCTACAATAAACTACTCTTTGCATATGTCATTCTAATTGTAGTTTGATTATCCACGTTGAGGCTCGTAGCCTACCGTCATAGAAAGATTCAGCGCGTCAACTGCTCATTGTTGCACAGGAATGTAGCTGATCCCTTCTATCATTGCACGTGTATCATATAGCATCGACAACGTCAAACCAAGGCCAATATTAATATTATGTGAAGAAGCGAAAGGATGTGAATCATTTTTAATCCAAATTCTATCTAAATTATGGTTTTTCTTAACCTACAATAAACTACTCTTTGCATATGTCATTCTAATTGTAGTTTGAAAATTACTAATGTAATTAGATAGCTCTCTATTATAAGCTCCATCATGCTCAACTGGAACATTTACAAGTAATGTCATCTGCTTTCAACCCTGAATATTAGGTAACATTACTGATTAGTAATCATAAACAAGTACAATCAAATATCTTCATAAATATATCATGTAGAAAATTCTAGATCAAGCAAAAAAAACATTTCTTGAATATCCCTTACAATTTATACCACTCAATCCTGATTTTGACAGAACTCACATACATATTTGTAGTCGCATGATCAAATAACACATTGTGTGTGTGTGTGAAATTATGCAAATAATTATTCCAAATGTTGCTTGTTTATATATATAATTATGCAAATAATTATTCCAAATGTAGCTTGTTTATAAAAGTAAACGGATGAGCAGACAAATAAAGCTTGTTCTAAATGTTTAGTTGTGGGAATGATTGTTTAGTCATGTACGTGCACTACTAGATCACAAGAACAATACTCTCATTCGTATCAAATTATACATCCCTTATGCTAAATTGCTAATGCTAACATTGGAAAACAAAAGATATAGATATGTATGTTAATAACACTAATATCACGTTTTATAAATAAAAATTAAGTAGAAGGTCCCAAACGAAAGACTAACCACTTCTCATTGCCTAAAATTAGTATTTTCGTTGTATTACACATTGTCACGATAAGAATCATAGGATTCAACAACCATAATCTTTACAGAAATATTAATACCTACGTTCACTTCAAATGAAGTTCTGAGGTTGTAATAAAAAAACAGATTAGAATTTTGCAACTGACAAAAACCTGCAACTATACTGAAAAGTAAAATGTGTGTTATTATCCGTGGACAAAGTTAAAACCACATCCTTCAAGGGACGGACAGCGTATATCTTCTCAACACCTGAACAAAATCTACCACATCCTTTACGGTCTTCTCAACACCTAAGTAGAATCTAACTTAAAAACTGATCTAATAGATATATCATTCCGGACAGGGGTTACATATGCGTAAAAAAACTTTGAATTCAATAACTTGTATTCCAATGGCTTCACGAAAATACTGGACTCTAGCAGTGTAATAGATATCATCATTTAGAAATTTAAAATTAAGTAGATAAGAAAATACTCTAACCTTGTAATCAAGTAGCATGTCAGGCATCTTCTTCATCAACTCAGCTGTATTTGCCCTCCTATCCAAATTAAACAAGAATTAGATAAAAATTCATTAGCAATATAGCTCTAGGAATAAAGATACATATATTAAAAAAAATACTTTTCAGCAGCAATCCGATCAACTTTGTGCCCTTTCCTCTTCGTCCTCTGCTCTCCTTTTGGTGGATCATATGGCCAGTCCCTAAATTATGTCAATATTCAATAAGAAGAAAAGGACTGACCACACAAAACTGAAGAAAATACTAATAAAGGAGAAGAAAATAAATCAAATTATTTCAAGATGGAACCTTTACTTGCTATAATCAAAACTTACTCTCCAGCTAGAAGAACTTCTTTTCTGAGTCTTGCACGCTTCCTAGCGCTGAGAGCAAGCGGCTTCCACGCTCCCAGATGCCACGATCCCCAAACGCCTCTCGCAAGCTCTGTCTTGTATTTCTGTAGCTTCTCTTTCCACGGATACTGATACGCCTCGCTAGATAAATTTGTTGTTATCGATTTTATCGCCTTATTTGCTGCATTGCTCGCCATCGTTTAGTTTAGAACTGAAAACCTCCAGTAAAAACCCTCAGTGGCTAGCCAGATCGAGAGATGCTACGACGAATAAAATAGCGCTGTTGGAATGCACGAATCCGAAAATCGGCTGAAATCAGGAGGTTGGCAAAATGAACGGTTCACGGTCTTTTCGCAGGAAATGACAAATGAGATTTCAGGCCGATTAGTATTTTCAAGCCAAATCATATTAACAGTTCTCCCAGCCCGAAATGGAGGTAGGGAATAAGACCGAATCCCCACTTTCGGATTAGGCTTGCAAAAATTTTAGGACTGCCGCACACAGTGCCGGTCCTACGAATTTGTTGCCTAAGCCACATTATAATTTCGTTGCCCATTGCGAATTTGCTATATAAAATTTCAGCTTTTGTTTTTTGAATATCAAGTATAAAATAACATAAAAGAATATAGTATACAGAATATTCATTTTCCTTTCAAAATGCACTACATGAAGTAGGCAACAACATTTACAATTAGAAAAACAAAAGCAAAAAAAAAAAAAAAAAAAAAAAAAAAAAAAAAAAAAGAAAGAAAGAAAGAAAGAAAGAAAAAAAAACAAAACATCATCAACATTTTCATCAATAGCTACTTGCTTCTCTGACTTGACTTGAACCAATTAACTGTTGTGCTTTTGCATTGAATAGTCTAGAAATTGAGCCAATTAATGATATACATGTTGTAGTTTGACGTTGTTTCCTCCGTTTATTAAATGCATCATAATTTTGTTCTCTATTTATCATCTGTTTCTTCATGTCTTCTTCTTTTGTCATATTTATCTCTATCTAATAACAAATTAAATTTATGTTACTCTTTTTAGTCTAAAACACATGCAGTTTGAAAAAAAATTATGCATTTTTCAATGCAAAAAGATTGCTGTTCAGAAAAAATGCAATTTTTAATCTAGAAAATTGCAGTTTGAAGAAAGTTTTATGCAGTTTTAATGTAAAAAGATGGAAGTTTGAAAAAAAAAATCTGGAAAAATGCACTTTTCAATCTAAATTCAACCAGTATAATCAGTAAGCTAACTTATAAATCAATGAATAAACTTACAATTTTCTATTCAGTCAACCAATTTAATCAATGAATCATGAAATCAAGTTAATCAATTCCTAATTAGACTAGGTCTAGAACCAATTTTGACTAACTACTTTGTAAAAAAATCAGAATTACCAACCAATTCTGAATTTCTTATCAAACAATTTTAATTACCTAATGCTTAGTTGCTGCCTTGCGCCCTTGCAAGGGGAGATGGAGGAAGAGCACTGGAAGCTGGCGCCAAAGAGCGGCGATTGATTGTCAAATTTGTCGATGCTAAGTTTTCTGCCCTAGTTTTTTGAACGATGGGTTTTGTTTTCTCTGACCTAGAATGAACCGCAAGGAGAAAGCTTGGAAAGGAGCTGCATTCGGCTTTAAAATTAAATCGGCTTGTGATCGGCCTGAAAAAATATTAAGCTTGGTTATCGGTTTAACCAAATTAACCGAATTCTTACTATATTTTCAAAATTATCGATATTATAATAAATATTTTAAGTTAATTTAGTTATTTAAGTATATATTAATCATCACCTATGTGTCAAAATTAATATTAAAAAACATAAAAATAAAGATGAAATACTGTAATCATATATTTATAATTTATTTCAAATTATAATGAATATTTCAAATACGAAGTGTAAACCATTTTTAGTTCAGTTTAATCCGATAACCAACCGAACCAACCAAACTTAATTTGGTTGGATTGGTTTGGTTTTCATTTTTATTGGTTTTAGTTTGGTTTGACATATTTATCATCGGATAAACCAAACCAACCAAACGCTCACCCCTATTTCCTATTTTGCTGCATGTCTTTTCCCGGGCCTTTGGTGTGCCCAGGTTTCCCCAGCCCATGGGGTTGGGCTTGCCAGATGCCCCTAGGCCTGGCCGCAGGTTTTGTTTCTATGAAAATATCAACAACCCATCAGAAATGGGCTTAAATCCCAAATTAAAAAAGTCTCATCGGAATTTAAAGTTATTCTAAGCAAGTCGTTGGTTTCTATAAAAAGTAAATAACGGATCAGAATCTCATAGCGGATAGGACACAATATAATAACTAAAATATATGTACTATTTCATAAAAACCATAATAATGTGGCTTACATCACAGATTTAAATGTCATAAATACGGTACATCAATGATATCTCATAAATACAATTGACTATTAAACATAATAATATAGTAGAACAAAAAATTTATCGCCAAGCTCTTGACTTTATGATATCCTCAATCAAAGTATATCCACCTACTAGCATGTGTTGTTAAGAGGAGGGGATCAGAACAACATATTCTAGTGGATAAAAATCATTTAAGTTTAAAGAAAATCTATTTCTTGTACTAAGTTGGCAGTATAAATTTATCAAGTTATGTCTAGACGAATTCAACACACAATTAAATATGACATACACATGCAGTAAATAGTTGGACTATCATACGGTCATTTAAGGCCTACATGTATATGAAAGGACAGATTCCTATGATCACTTAATACCCTACGAGGCGGACTATCATTTGGTCACTTTGGTCATTTTATGTATTTATTGATGGGCAGATTCCTATGATCACTTAATATCCTACAAGCGGATTCTTTCGATCACTTAATACCTTATTGCGGCCCCTAGTCACTTAAGACATTGATTAACGTTATTAAACAATCTCTCAATTGTAATGCCAGAAATAGTAATTTGTCACTTAATACCGGGTGTGGATAGACACTCATCGCCATTTATGACCCCTCCGATGGACCCATACGTTACTACTTAACTGGTAACGAGTGAACTCCTAACCAGTCAATACTTGCCTTAGACAGACGGTCCCTTCACGTGCTTTTTGGAACTCTTATTAGCCAATCCTTAGGTATACCCTCATATAGCCCATAGATAAGAATCAAATAACTTCTAAAGAACTACCCCACTCATACGTCTATCTTTTTATTAAGGACCATTTAATACCTCTTAAGTTTATAAGAGAAAAGCGGACGCAATGACTACTTAATACCTAATAAGGGCAGGTCTCATGACTTTAGTTCAGAACCAAGGAGTGAACGTTAGGAATGGACCTAGTCCTAACCACTTAATACCCAAACAAGGTAGGTCAGCCACTTAATCCTTTATCGAAGCAGACCTTCTTCACATAAATATTTATTACACTAGACGTCTCATGTTAAACCGACTCCTTGTAGTTGTTGGGATTGTCAGTCGGTTCCAGGCAGACTCCTGCCATAATGGGATTAACCTCGCGTCTTTTTGTATTTATCATAATGACCCACAGTACTAGACATCTCACAATAATCTGACTTCTTATAGTTATTGGATATGCTGGTCAATTGATGGTAGGCTTCTACTACAAGTAGGGGTTAATCTCATGCCACGTGTCATTAATATTTTTAAAAGCCATTAATACTTGCACATATACAAATTTCCAATAAGGACATTTTAAATTCGAATTTGTAATTAAATGCATTTAATATGTGTTACGTTAATCACGTTATTTAATATATATATATATATATATATAAGAAAAACGTAATTTGTAGCGTACGTAGAGGAAACATTCTAGAAGTAGAAATATCATAACCAAAAATCTAGGTCTACAAGTTATATTTCCTAGCTTTTTCATTATAGCATGTAATATTCATTTCACATATAAAGCAATAAAAAGAAAATAATATGGCACAAATCAGATAACTTGCAACCTAAGTTCATAGGATTATTTCAATAAATAAAGAAAACGACAAGGTGCAATACAACAATATATATATATATATATATATATGTGTGTGTGTGTGTGTGTGTGTGTGTGTGTGTGTAATTTTCTTTTAGTACTTCTTTACTTTCATATAATATATTTATACAAAAACTAAGATTTTGGTAATATGTATCTTATTAGATTTGTACTACATGTTTCATAAAAACATAGATTTAAACATAAATAAATTACAACACCTGAATTTGTGCATTTACATAAACTAGATTTACAATAATTAAAATAAAGTAAATCAAGCTAAATGGTAAAATCACACTACATCCAAAAATCTAATCTTTCTTTACATATACAATCTAAGACCCAAATTAATACATTATTTACCATTTTCGGTGTTATTTAGAGATTTGGGGGATTTATATGTATTTTATTTTCGTAATAATCTCAAATATCTATAGACATAACAATCCAATTATGCACTAACAATTACAGAAAATAGTAAACATAAAATAATTCCCACTCACAGAATTACAAGAAGAAGGAGAAAACTATATAGAGCAAAACTCTGGATTGAACACTTGAAATTTCATACTCCAATTTTCCTCCTAAATATTATATATATATATATATATGTATATGTATATATATCAAGTTGGTACTTTATATACATATAAATCTAATAACAGATTCTATAGAAAAAATATAATAGAGAAGATATAAAGTATGTAGTTAGAACAAGAAGCTACCATGGCTTAACTCTGGAGTTTAGTCATAATGAAGGAGAGACGTAATGGAGGCGGAGTTTGGAAGAGGATGTTGGCTTTGGGGAGAAGGCTAAGACCTTATTTATACTTATCGAAGTGTATGGACCGTCAGATTTGTTTTATAGAATCTCAATGGTTCATTTCAAAAAAAGTATATATAAAAACCTAATCAAAACAGGCCTCCACCCACCTATTGCCTTAAGGCGATAGACACCCCCCTTAGGAGGGCGGTCGACCCCTCTTAAAGGGAGGCAGACGATTCCCCTTAAGGACAAGGCATGGAGAATTTTTCTCTCGGTCGTTTCTTTTCGTATTAATACCATATTAATGTTGATTGATTATTTTCGTTTTCTTTTGATTCTTGTCCCCTCTTATATATTTATGTAGACATACAAGTTTGAAATCCAAAAAGAACATTCCATTATGTCATTATTCTAGTTTTATATTTACAATACGAATTTTAAATGTTGCATGTATATATTTATTCGTAATTTTTTTATACGAACTCTGTTTTCAATACATAAAACTGGAAAATGTACTAGAATCTCGCTACGAATACAATGGTAATATTTTTGTGACCAAATTCGTGACCAAATTCCTAATCACTAAATATTCTATTTTCGGTCCTTCAATAGTTTTTAATTATTACTATTTATTCTTAATTTAATTGTTTACGTCTATTTATGGTATATTTTAAGGGGCGTTACATTCTTTCTCCCTTAAAAAGATCTCATTTCGAAATCTTTTTGAATAGGCGAAAAACAAAGGTCACTCCAACTAACATATTATACAACCAAGTTATTTATTTTGGTAAGGCCAACTGGTTTTTAAATTGATCTGTAGCATTGTTTTCATTGCAACAAGTAATGAATACAGTAATATACAAGAAGTAAGTAGATTGCTTACCTACTAGAGGCATTTCACAAATCTAGAACACACGACCTAGAACATTCTAGTCATTCACCAAGAAGGGTGCAGCTTAGAAATGAAAATGTTACTAGACTAACCTAGTACCCGCTGCCTAAACAGTTACAAAAACAAACAAGTGTAAATAAAACAACCAAATTTCTCACTCACTTAAATTGTTGCAAAGCAGTCACACAGCCTTCACTAAACAACAATAAAGGCTAGAATTATCATCCTTCACTCACGCTATCCGTTATAATGTAGTAACCCTTACCTTCATATGAATACCAACAAATGCTTACTGCATGAAAGAATCACTTCTTGCTAACAACACAAGCTTGCAGGTAACTCGCAGCTACCACCTGCAAATTCACTTAGCATGGTCTGATAAGTCGACTAGTACCACTCCTAACACCAAAAATATCCACCATCTGAAAATATAATGCAACACTACCACAAGGAAAACAAAAATACGAACCAACAACACCACAAACAAAATCAAAATGTTAAACAAGTTGAAGCCGCATGAGCATAAAGCACAGACCAAAACCCAACAAAGAAGAAAATGCCAATCCAACCGTACAAGCTCAAGTTCAAAACCTAACACCAGAAAACCACCAGCAAGTCACTGAAGTGATCCACACCGAAGGTTTGACTTTCTGTGATCTCTAGCATAGCACTTTGACTGAAACAAGGGGTTGCGACTTAATCAATCGCCAGAGAAAGAACAGCGCTAGCTAGAGGGCCCACCATGTGTTGGAGCTCATATCTAATGCGGGTATGTGCCAAAGAAGTAGTTGATACCCTCGATAAAGATAGGCGGGAGTGGAAATAATAGATCTAGTGGAAAAAGGGTTAGGAAAATAAAGGGGCAAACACCACGATAGCGAACACTGTCTTAGGGCAGGAGAGGAAGAGGAGAGCGAGCGATGGGGGAAGAAAATGAGAGGAAAATCAAGAAGAAATGGAAGGAGAAGGAACGAAGAAAGGAAATAGCATAAAGGCAGTGGCCCTAAAAGTAGGGGTTGGTCCTTGACATAGTTATTTGTTACACGTCCATATATAGCCATGTCCAAGTTGATTATGCATTGCAGACCTGCTAATAGTGAGCTCAGTCCTAGCATGAAAGTGTAGTATGTGATGTTTTATATATGGGAAAATACCCTAATATGAATATAATTTCTATATGAGTGCTCGGTGCATTCGTGTGGTAAACAATTCATATTATCCAATTAGCAACCACAATGCAACTATAAGGAAATTTAGAGGAAATAATTCCCCATGAAAAGCTCTAGATGAGTTTGCCTGATCTTTTCTTTTGTTTCCCATGAGCTTTCCGCATAGTTGTCTTCACATTGTACTCGGATGAGGTTGATGGATTTATTGCGAAGCCTTTTAATTTCGTGCTCCACAGTACTCCCAGTGGCACAGGGTACCCCAGGCTCCTACTTAAAGCTCCCTGAATTTCCAATCTGATCAAGCTCAAGTCTAATGATAGAGTCGTGAAGGCACTTCCTAAGGCAACGATCGTGGAAAACGTTATGGACCCACGATAATTTCTCGGAAGTTCCACACGATAAGCCAGTTTCCTAATTCTATCAACAATCTTGAATGACCCAATAAATCTGGAGTTAATTTCTCAGTCTTTCCAAACCGAATGGTTTTCCTAAGAGGTGAAACTTTTACGAAGACCAAATCACCAATACTAAACTAAAGTTTCTTCCTCCTCCTACCAGCTAATATTTCTGCCAATCTTGGACTACCTTCATTCTTTGTTATATCAGAAGAATCTTCTCCCTGGAATCACGAATAAGATCGGATCCGAGTAGAATCATGTCAATGATTTCCCACCAACAAGTCAGCGATTTGCATGGTTTCCCATGCAATGCCTCATAATGGGCTATATCAATCGTCACTGGAAACTATTATTATACAAGAACTTCACTAACGTCAAATGCTTCTCCCATGCTCCTCCATAGTAGATGACACAAGCTCTAAGTAGATATTCAAAGATTCGATTAACTCTCTCAGTTTGTCCATCGGTTTGCGGTGCTCAAGTAAGCACCATCACCAAAGTTTTTTGTAAGTTCCTCCAAAACTCGCTTGTGGACAGAGGGTCTCTATCTCTCACTGTATTCTCATAGGAATTCCATGTAGTCGCACTATCTCCTTGATATAAAGCTGGGCCAACGAAGCTGCGGTCCTATGGTTCTTCACAGGAGTGAAGTGGGCAGTCTTCATCAATCAATTCGCAATAACCTTAATGTATTTATTGCTTTCTAACTCCTTGGTAGCCCGTCCACAAAATCCATCGAGATATATTCCCATTTCCAAGTGAGAACCTCCAAAGGTAGTAATAACCCTTCAAGCCTATCTTCCTCAGCTTTAACTTTCTAACAAGTCAAACATCTTGCTACGAACTCAACAACATCTTTGTTCATGTCTCCCCAATAGAAAGTCCTCCTCATATCTTCAATCGTTATATCGCCTCCTGGACGTATGGTCATCCTTGAATGATGACATTTTTTGAGGACCTCTTCTCTCAAACTACCAATCCTGGGGACATAGAATCATCTGTTCCTTCTCAAGCTTCCATCACTACCTAATGAATACCTATTGAAATGAGAAAAGTGCTCTCCTATAGCAATCTTTTCCCTAAATACCCTTAATTCTTCATCGAGATCTTGCTTATGCTTAATTCTATCCATTAAGACTGGTTTCACTTCCAAAAGTGCAAGAAAACCTTGAGATGACTCAAACGGTGGTTGAAGGTTAAAACTAGAAAGAAGTCCCAACTGTATCCGCTTAGCAATAGGATTAAGTGTAACGATTCGACTGCTTCAAGTCGATAATTAAACCAACTCAAACCATTCGAAATAAAATACCATTATTTCTATAAGGTTTATTCAGGATCAATTACAGAATCAGACATAGAATAAAATATAATATCTCATAACGAAATAAATAATACAATTAATCAGATTTTTTTGTAAACAGATACAACGAAAGTAATATTTATAAATTTCATTAGCATACAAAAGAAAAAAATGATGGCCATGATAAAGGTCTTCACGAATCCTCAACTTCGACAGATGCAAACTCAAGCTGCAATACTCAGTCTAACCCTGAGCATCATGTGGAAAAAACACTCTGATCATGACTATTATTCTCATGTAAGTAGATTAACTAGAGTAACATGTTCATAGAAGTGCACAATAACAAATAGGATATCCGGTTTCATTTCATTGGAATCTACGAAAATTTAATATCTCAATTTTAATCAATTCAATACACATTTGTTTAATGAATTCATGTCACATTTTCCCATTCAATCATATCTTCAATGGAGTTTACTTGTCTTAACACATTCGAACTTCAAGAACTAAATCACACTTATTTAAACTGATTCGATATTGAATCCAATTCCAGATTTTTTTCCCATAATTTTTATATTACCCAATAAATCTATATAAACTATTATCTTGGTTTAGGATTCTGCATCACAAATGTTATATTAATTGGAGTCCAATTTTTTTTACCTCGAACTTAGAAACTGAGATTGGAACTGTATTGTTTGAAATAATAAAATATCTAAAATTAGTTAATTTAAAATACTTAGTATACCCATATTTGTGATTCAATGGAAAATAGTTTCATTGTAATAATTTTTTTAAAAGTATAGTTTTTGAGGAAGATGTTTGTGTAGTACAACACTACACAGCCGGTTATATATTAACATTAGTAAGCAAAATAAAATAGAACTGGTCGACAGGCCCGACCAATGGCCCAGAAACAAAGTTGTCAGTTTCTAGTAGAGAAAATAGCTACATAGGAGCAAAGTAGCAGGCCCAAAATAAAAAAAACATAGGCAAAATCAACAACAAGGAAAGACAACACCTAGTACGAACACTGAGAAAACCAAAATGTATAAAATGAAACGCTGCAATCAGTAAGGCGAACAACAACCACGGACAAGGAAATAGCCTTATGGAGCTGACATTAGCGACAATAGAGCACTCGACTAATAGTAATATATATATATATATATAGTTTAATAGATAAAATAATTTAAAACTAATGGTTACGAAAAAGTATGGAAACCATAGTAAAGAAATGATAAGTTTAAATAAATAATTTGGTATCGAAAGAGAAGTCTAACATAGTTCAATAACAATCCAATCTGAACAATTTATTCGTATTTCAAAATTCGACTCATTCTTCATTTGGAATTCAAATTTCCTTTTGTTTAGATTACGCATGACCTATCATCAACCTTCCATTGGTAAATCACATTCGTATTCAAGATTTTATATCCTTAACACCAAGTTAACCTAACTTGATAATACAATTAGATTTTCTAATTCAACTTCAAGCCACTGGTTTTTAATACATTTTGCAATTGGTCTAACTAAAGTAGTTTAGTTCATTTATTCTAAGTAGATCAATTATTATGTTGTATATTTTTAGAACAATTATATATATATATATATATATATTTGAAAATTGGTATGCTTATATTAACTTATGAAATAGCATTACAACGTAGAATACATAAAACATACATGCAAAAAACACGCCAAATATATAAAGCAAAATACAAGCAAAACATAAAAATTATTCTAAATAAGACCCGTGATGAGGTCATCTCTGGATCCAACACCCAAATTTAGAGATCTTTTCGCTTGTTGCACGTCTTGTGCACTTCACTCCACACATACACCAAAGTCTCCATTTTATAGAGCATCCATGAAACCGCACCATGATTTTACAAGTTATCGAACCAAGCTGATTCACATAATGAACGCTTCTATTATGTTAAGGAAATTCAATGTCGAAATGTCGATGGAAAGCATGTGAAATATGAATAAAAACTCAACCAAACATCTAAGGAAATTCCAAATGGTAAACTGCTTCACGTCATTGCACCCATTTTCTATGTTGCTTCCAATCTATTAGCCCAGTAGAAGTGATTAAACAATCGTGCTTCATGTTGGGTTTACACCATTAGTGTTCGTTCTTCTTAGAGAAAATTCCTTGATCATGTTTCCTTTCACACATGCAGAAATGGCGGATGACGAGGAAACCAACTCCTCTACTACATTATACATTTCACCAAACTCTCATCCCGAACCACCCACTACCCCACCACGGCCTGCATCTGCATAGCTTTCGTATGCTCGGGTGGATAGTGGCAAAAAGTAACCGACTCAGGCAACCAATCCAACATCCCTCAAATACGTAAAGCAACCTGAAGGTTATGTATTTCTTCCTGAGCATGTTTTTAAAGCTTCAGAGTAATCCTGGCCTTACACTATTGTGCTTCAACCTGTAGATTTCAACTTATCAGTGTCAAAGTTAAAGAACTACATTCAACAGGTACGGAAACCATCGTCTCAGTACATAGTACATGTTAATCCATAAAATATGGTTTGGAAATATAAAACATGGTTAGGTCGTTCTCATAAAAAATGGTCTTAGGTTGTGGGTCCTTAGATCGTTTTAAGGCAACTCATTTAAATTCTTTCATATTTTAGCTCGTCCGAGTTTTAGACCGTAACAGCACATTGGGCCGTCATGAGGTGTTAATACGATTACAACACTTTAGATCGTTCGAGAGCTTTAGGTCGTATGGCGGTCCAAAGTTATCATGCTCATTAGCTCACCATGCTTTTTGGTTCATCCTGGTCTTTAGCCAGCAAAAGCTCTTGGAACACCAAGCAAACAGGTTCGTTGAAGCTTACAATGCACCCTGCTCTTAAGGTCGCCCAACTTTTAGCTCGCTCCGCCTTTTTAGCTCACCAAGCTCTTTAGCCGGCGCCGCTTCATATCAAGGCTGTTGGGTCGCTCCGCCTTTTCTGATCCGTTCCGCCTTAGGCTTTAAGGCTTCGGACCATAAAAACTCTCCTCCAATACCTTTTAGCTTGCCTGCAACCTAAAGAGGGTCCATAATATTTACAACTTTGCCACCTGGTCCGAATCTCACCTATAAATACTCCCCTCATTCCTTCATTGGGGAGGATGGAATTTTATGACCCTGAAGGGCTGCCCAAATATTTCTTGAATGTTCTTAAGTGATTACTATCTCTCCAAACATCTTCAATTGAAGATCAAACATGAAGTTCATCATGGAATCAACCACAAGTGATCAAGCATCCTAGAAATTGAAGATTCTCCATCATTCTCCTTGCATATTGTGGAATTCATCTACTTCACCACTAATTTGTGTAGATTTGAGTGAAGTTATTGTGTAATGAACAGTATGAATGTACTCTTGTGTGATCCTCAACTTGTAACCTTTGAATTGATAATGGGAATTACTATTAAATTAGATGTAGACCTTTCCTAAGGTTGAACCGCTATAAAATTTGTGTCTTTTCACTTTTGTTGTGATTGTGGCCTCTCTTCATACTGATCGGTGAAGTGCAATTTTTGCACCTTTGGTGTTCATTCTAATTTCAGAATAAACATTTGGCGCCCACCATGGGGCCACATTCGATCTTCCATTCTCTCATACTCACTCACAAGGTTGAAGGCCTTTCATTGAGAATCTAAGTCTATCTCTACCGAGGATCTTGCAAGACTACAATCTAATCCAACCGACGAGTTTTCTGTCAAATTCAAGTCTTTGCCCGAAGTCATGGTAGACCATCAAAGAAGAATGCTAACAAAACCGTCGATGAAATTGACGACACCGCCAACAACGAGAATACTCCCCTCACCAACCAATTCGAAGTTGGTGAAAGTTCTATGGCCGGAGCTGCCGTAACGAGAAGGGAGTTGGATGAAGTTGTTGTGGGTTTAACATGCCAAATGGACATTGCAAATAATGTCATGCTGAAGAAACTTGAATCTATGTTTGCCATGTAAGCCGCTACGGCGAAAGTTACCATGAATGTCGCTCGTGCTAAGTCTGCTCGAACCAATCATATAGAAAATGTGGGCTCTTCTTCTTCAAGTCCAAATCGAGGAGATTCTATTCAAGCGGTTACAAATCTTAATGATCCTCAATGTAAGGAAGCCAAGCCACCTACGCGCAACCATACCCATAAAGCAACATCTCAACAAGCGCTTGGAACCAACAAAGGGGCACCTCCCCATGCGGGAGGCTCAGGGCCCCGGAATCTGAACCGTAACCGTTTGCTTAGGCAAATATCCAGCAAAGATGACAGCATCCCCCCCATGGACCAACTCAATGAAGAGGAGTGCATATCGGAAATGGTGCGAAAAACCATGGAGAAAAGCTCGAGAAAACAAGATGATGAAAAGGAGTGGGGATTCGCTCCTACCAAAACCCCACTCATGGAGAGGATCAAAATGGCACCATACCCGTATAAGTTTAAGCCTCCGAAGCTGCAAGCTTATAATGGGACTAGCGATCCCAACGTATTTTTGTTCAAATATGATCAACATATGGACGAAGCGCGTGCCACAGATGAGTTGAAGTGCATGTACTTTCCAACTTACCTCGAAGAGGTGGCGTCGTTGTGGTTTATAAAGCTACCACCAAAATCTGTAGATGATTTTGCTACCTTGGCCAAACTATTTAGAGAGCAGTTCAGACTTCAAGCTACGAAAGTGCGGGATGTCATGAAGCTGAACGAGCTTGAAAAAAAAAGCCAGGAGAGCCCATTAGAGCTTTTCTCACCTGCTTCAATACCGCCGCAACCGAGGTTGGGAACTTCGAGCTGCGTTTGGCTTTGATGGCTTTAAAGGGAGCCATAAACAAAAAGACCAAACTTGGATGGTGGATTAAGAAGAAGAAGCCAAGTACGCTCGAGGAATTGTTTGATAAAGCAGAAGAGTACATAGGCATCGATGAAGATCCAAGCTATGCCTTGGATGCTCCTGAAAGTAGCACACTTCCCGAAAAGAAAGGTAATGATGCAGAAGTCGGCCAGAAGAATATGGGTGATCAGAAAAGGGGTAATGATGGAAAAGATAACCGAGCCAATAAGAAATTCCGTTTCTTCAAAAATTCTGAATTGACTCCTTTGAATGATACTGTAGAGAACATCTTTATGACAACTAAAGACAGTGAAGAGTATTCGACGCCAAAACCAGCAAAGGTTAGTGATGTCGCGATAAAGTCTGAAAGGTTATGCCGGTTTCATAACCAACCGGGCCACAACACAAATGAGTGTAGACATCTGAAGAACCTTATTGAAGAATTGATAAGGAAAAATAGGCTTCAGCAATACACAATGAACTCGCAGAATGCTCAAACCGCTCAATGGCAAGGGACATCTGCGGGAGAACCTAGACAGAATGAAAACGCTCTAGTTGATGTTATCCCAATCGTCAATACCATTTTAGGAGGGCCTTATCCAGCCGGAAGAAGTTGGGGGGACATTGTGAAGTACGTAAAGGAGATGAAAAGCCTTTCTAAAGGAGAAGAACTCATGATCACAAGTGAAGCTTTCTCGGCAAAGATGCCAAAGACTCCATGGGATGATATTGTGTTTAAAGAGAGGGACTCAGACAGAATACTAATACCAACGGTAGATCCGATGGTGATAACCATTGGTTTGGGTCCGGCCATAGTCAAAAGAGTGTTGGTTGATAGTGGGGTCTCTGTTAATGTTCTTTTCATTAACGTGTTCAATAGGATGAACCTTTCCATGGATGATGTGAAGGTTTGCCTAAATAAAATTCACGGAGCATCCCACTCAACCAATTGGCATCATTAACTTGCTTGTTGAACTCGGAGAAGGAGAAAAGAAGGTTGCCATGAAACAAGATTTTGTCATAGTAGATGAGCCTTCTGCATATAATGTCTTCCTTGGAAGGCCAAACCTCGCAACCTTTAGAATAACAATGGCTCTGTGGTGCCCAACGATGAAATTTCCTACCGAAAACGGAGTTGGCATAATTAAAGGCGACCAATAAACATCAAGGGAATGTTATATGGAGGAACTTGTCGATGCTAGGAAGAAAGAAGTGAAGAAGGACGTTGAGCCTCCGCCCCGTATTGCTTCCCTCCCTTTATAGAAATTAAGGAGGGGCCCTCACATTGGCGAGCATAGTGAAGCTCAGAAGAAGATCAATCCAAGAAAGGCCAGTGTGGGGAAGGAAAGAGCAGCACCAGGTGAAGCCACGATCTCCATTTCAGTGCACGATAAAGATCCGACCGAGTCTTAAAAATAGGTTCACAGCTGGGCCTAAAGTTGCAAAAAGATTTGATCTTGTTTTTAAAAGAAAATTTATATGTTTTCGCATGGACACATTCCGATATATGTGGAATTTCACCAGATGTAATTGTGCATAAGCTGAATATTAATCCCAATTTAACTCCTGTAAAACAATAAAGACGAATTCAAGGACTTGAAAGTTTTGTGGCATTAAAAGAAGAAGTAGATAGGTTATTTAAAAATAACTTCACACGAGAATCTACATATCCCAATTGGGTTTCCAATCCAGTTCTTGTCAAAAAAATCCAACGGTAAGTGGAGAGTATGCATAGACTATTCGGATCTCAACAAGGCATGCACCAAAGACAACTTTTCGTTACCTAGAATCGATCAACTTGTTGATGCAACGGCGAGGCATGAATTGTTATCTTTCATGGATGCATACTCTGGGTACAACCAAATCATGATGCATAAGCCAGATGAAGAGAACACAAGTTTCATAACAGATAGGGGCTTGTATTTCTATAAAGTAATGTCATTCGAATTAAAAAATGCAGGAGCGACATACCAGCGCCTTGTGAATTCTATATTCAAAACTCAAATCAGAAACACAATGGAAGTCAACGTAGATAATATGCTGGTAAAGTCGAAGAAAGCTGAGGACCATCTTGAAAACCTGGCCGAAATGTTTCATATCCTCAGGAAATATGGAATGAAGCTCAATCCGCTTAAATGTTCATTTGGAGTTGCGTCAGGAAAGTTTCTAGGATTCATGGTCAACGCCAGGGGCATTGAGGCAAATCCTTCTCAAGTCATAGCCTTACGGGAAATGTGTACCCTAAGGACAAAAAGAGAGCTTCAAATCTTAAATGGGAAAGTAATTGCACTTAACAGATTTATTTCTAAAGCAAACGATCGGTGCATTCCACCCTTCCATGCTTTGAACAAAGGAAAGCAATAATTCCAATGGACTTCTGAATGCCAAACAGCCTATGAAGAGTTAATCAAACACATGGAATCACCACCGATGCTTTCTAAACCTAAAGATGGAGAGGAGTTATTCCTATATTTGGCTGTCTCGTCTCATGCCTTAAGTGTTGCGCTAGTTCGAGAGGATGCCAGGGTCCAATGGCTAGTTTATTACATTAATAAAAGGCTCATTGGGGCAGAATTAAACTATCCAAAGTTGGAAAAACTTGTGTATTGTCTACTCATTGCCTCGAAAAAGCTAAGACCATATTTCCAACCCCATCCTATAAAGTTTCTCACTGATCAACCACTAAGACAAGTTCTCTTCTGGCCAGAAACTTCGGGAAGGTTATTAAAGTGGAACATAAAGCTCAGTTAATATGACATCACTTATCACTCTCGAAGAGCTATTAATGGGCAGGCTTTAGCAGATTTCATCGCCGAGTTCAAGGATAGGGGAGAGGAAACAGAAGGACCAACAGAGACGGTGACTAGCTGGAAGCTATACATCGATGGATCTAGAAATGACTACTGCTCAAGGGCCGGAATTGTCCTAGAAACTCCAGAAGGTGTAACACCCTATAATTCTGCTAATATTAATATTTACAAATTAAAGAACAACTAATCTCAGACGTGAGAATTGTGGGAAACGGGTTGCGCCATTGTGTTCGTCTCGGAATTCTAGTGGAGATAGAGTCCGAGTTTGCGGGAAACGAGTACCGGATGAAAAAGTTAGGGACGAACGAAGTTTGGTGGCAAAGAAATAAATAAATAAATAAATGCACTGGCGCACTTGGGAAGTGCGCCAGTACATATTTACACTGGCGCACCTGCCAAGTGCGCCGAGGCCGAGGTGGAGCCTGCACAACTTTCTGGTTCAGGCTGACCTGTGTTGTTGAGTCCATTTTGACTCCTTGCTGAGTCATTAGGGCTGACTCATCACCCTATCATAATTAAATGGTTTTGATTAACCCTAAGAACATCCGACGGCTTGAATTAATTTATAACTCTATAAAAAAGCCCTATACACAAACCCTAAATCAGAAAATAAACAAAGACCATGGCCGTCATGCTGATATTTTGAGACCTAGAGCAGCCGCCATCAAATTAAAGATAAAGAACAGCAACCAAATCAGAACTACCCAAACCTAACAGCGATTCTTCATCAAAAGAGCACTAATTCGACTCTCTTTCTTTTATAATTGTGAGTATGATAGTCTTAACAAGATTATTATCATTTTAATTAGGTTAAGTCATGAATGGATTGTGAGTAGATGATGTGAATTGTCATATGCTATCATGTATGTTATTAATCCTATGCTATGTGGTGATGATATACTATATGTTGTAAATCATGCTATGATGATGTTATGTATGTTGAAAGTTCTATGCTAAGTTGCGATGAATCATACACGTAAAAAAAAGCCATGATGTTACTATCTATGCTAGTTAGTTCATATTAATTAAATCATCATGTTTGGGCTATGCTGATCTATATGACAAGTTACATATGCAAGTTAAATTGATTAGAAAAGTTATGAACATATGCCATGACATCTATTATGACATCTAGAATTATGCTATGACATATGTGATATCCTATGCTAGTTCACACCATCATTATGTTGCCTAAAAACCCCATATGCAAGTTTATGTATAGATTTGGGCTATGATCATATCATGTGAATTGTGATGTTTAACAAGTTGACACCTTTTGATCCTTAACATGTGTAATTTATACAAGTTTCACCCCTATCATGATTAGATTTATTTTATTATCTATATGTTAATTTGGCTTTCTGCTGTGCATTAGACTATTCAAGTCTAGCCTATATTATGCGTTGAATGAGCGAACGTATAAATGTGGGGTAGGGGTAATATTAAGGATTTAATAATAAGATGTTGGGGTGCAATTGATATGATTTTGCATACCATGAGTGGATGACCATAATTGAGTCAATTATGGACATCAATAAAAGTGGACTTAATTAATAATTTTGATAGGGAATTATTAAAACTGGGGTAAAAGATTGAAAGTTGTCAATCAATGCTTAGGACACGAGGTTGGACTCGTTTGTGACGTAAACCTGCCCGAAACCGCCCGGCAAATCCAGTGGTCACAAATGTCAGCCCAATGTGAGAGGTCCTAGGCCTAAACTAAAGCATAACAGTTGTAAAGACACGAGGTTAGACTCTTTTATGGTGTAAGACTGCCCGGACCCGCCCGACAAATCCAGCTGCCATAAATGCCAGTCTAATGTGAGAGGTCTTTATGAGGTTATGGCCTGAATGAATTAAGAAATACTTAACCAGATAAACATGTAAGGTGGGACATGGGGGTTAAGTAAGTGCCTTGGGTGGCATGAGGAATCTAGTGGGTGCCCTTAGTGGCATGTGAAATACGATTAGTAAGACTTAACCAAACACACATGTAAATGAACATGACTAAGAGGGTTAAGTGGGATGTACTAGTGGACAAGCTTAGGTGGGTAGCTTGTGGGGGCCCATTTCAACCAGTATCCCAAACGTATCTTCGTGGGCTCGACCCAAGTCGAGGACGGGACACGCATACTGAGTTTGACTATAAGAGGCCAAAACGGGGAGCGGTGGCAACGCAAGTCCAACGGGTTTCATATGCGTGTGTGGACCTGGGTTGGTAGGTAAGACGTTGTTGCATCGTGTAGGTATAAGCCATGCATTCTCAGTTGTATCGGGTTGCCACTTTAGGGGAGTGATACACCCCACTTTGGGGCCAGCACAGGTATCTACGAGTAGGGAGCCGATCGAAAGTGGGTAGTGGGGTACACCTAGTGGAGATAGGGGCAGACGACACCTATGTAGTCAGCTAGGAGTACACGAAGTTACTTATAAAGTTTCTAAGAGGGTAGTGGGGTACACCTAGTGGAGATAGGGGCAGACGGCAGCTATGTAGTCAGCTAGGGGTACGTAAGGCTATTTATAAAGTTTCTGTGTGAAGCAAGTGGGATCAAACAATAGGGTTACTGGTGTGGTGCAGTGTAGTAATGTGCGGTGCAGTGTAGTAATAGGTGTGCCTTTACCCTTATCTTTAATGTTATCTTAAACGCTATCTTTATCTTCCTAATAGTTCATAGACATTTACTTGTCTTCCAGCTTATGCCTTAGTCTAGTTAACTTGATAATAGTATTGTTAGAATTGTCATACTCGCCAGACTTTATGTCTGACCCCCTCCATTTCTATCCTTTTCCCCCTCCAGGTCCTCAGGTTGGGCCCAGCTCTAGTGGAGTTTGATTGGATTGCTTTATCTCTTTTTGGAAAGCTTGGACCATTGAAGTAAAGTCCAGCTTGTTATCTTCTTTAATGGCTATTTGTGTAATGGGATTATGTATTTTGTTTTTATGAAGATGGATAATGTACTTGACTCTGATTAATGGTTTTGTGATGTAATAAACATGTTTCCGTTGCAATAAAATGAAGCTTTAGTTTTCAAGTACTACTTATTATCTGTCTTGTTGTAATTTTTCTGTTCTATATTCACTTATAACCTCCATGGAAGTTAATGCATTCCCTTTATGAGTGACATTAATGGACGTGGGGTGTTACAGAAGGTCATTCCTTATGCTACGCTTTAAGGTTGGATTTTCCGTCAACTAACAATGAGGCTGAATATGAAGCATTAATCGCAGGTCTGAAACTGGCAAAAGAATTAAATATAAAAACCTTGCAAATCCTTAGTGACTCACAGCTGGTAGTATGTCAAGTCCTAAAGGAATTCCAAACCAAACTTGGAAACCTTCCTGCTCATCTTACCAAAGCTTTGGAATTCCTTAATGACCTTGACTTCTATACTATATTTCATATTCCTAGGGAAGAGAATTCGAAGGCAGATTCTCTCGCCAAGTATGGCAGTTCCTCGGATGCACATTTACTGGTATAATTCCCATCAAAGTCCTCTCAACTCCCGCCATTGAAGAACCAGATGTTGACTGGATTATGGAGGCTGTTGAAGAACCTTTGTCCTAGATGATCCCGATCAAGGAGTTTATCCTCAATGTACCACTTCCAGAGGAGCCAAAAAAGCAAAGGAAAATATTGCGTAAATCTTCGTTATACCTTATCCAGGATGGAAGGTTGTATAGGCGAGGATTCTCCATGCCACTGCTGCGATGTGTAACCAAGGAAGAGTCCAAAGCAGTCTTGGCAGAATTGCATGAGAGAGAATGCAGGGGTCACACATGAGGTTAAACACTGGACAAGTAAATTCTGTGATATGGCTACTTTTGTCCCGATGTGAACCTGGATGCATTGACTTACGCTAAGAAATGTGACAGATGCTAAAGATTTGCGAAGGTTCCAAGAGCACCTCCCATAGAATTAACTAAGATGGTTAGTCTATGACCATTCGCTGTTTGGGGCACAGATTTGATCGGGGCATTGCCCAAAGCCAAATCAAATATGAAGTATGCAATAGTAGCAGTTGACTATTTCACTAAATGGGCTGAAGCCGAACCGCTAGCTACTATTACTTCAAAGAAGGTGACCAACTTCGTCCTAAAGAACATCATTTGCAGGTTTGGGGTGCCAAAAAAAATAATCACCGATAATGGAACTCAATTTGAGAGCAGCGAATTCTTAGATTTCTGTGACAAGTACAAGATTAAGAAAAGCTTTTCGGCTGTTGCTCATCTGCAGGCCAACGGGCAAGTGGAAGCAATCACCAAAATTTTGAAGTCAACCATTAAGAAGCGACTTGAGAAAGCAAAAAGCGGTTGGATAGACGAGCTTCCACTTGCACTATGGGCATATCATACCACTCATAAAACTGTGACAGGACA
This sequence comes from Allium sativum, assembly GCA_030737875.1. Taxonomy (NCBI): domain Eukaryota; kingdom Viridiplantae; phylum Streptophyta; class Magnoliopsida; order Asparagales; family Amaryllidaceae; genus Allium; species Allium sativum. Next base: position 565,030,212 of record CM060910.1, on the reverse strand, counting down.
CACTCCATTCTCGCTTGCGTTTGGATCTGAGACTATGATTCCAGTAGAGCTAGAAGTTCCAACTCATAAAAGAATATACTTCAACCAAGAAGAGAATGAGATATTACAACTCGAAGCACTTGACTTGCTTAAGGAAAAAAGAAGAGAAGTAGAACTCAGAGTCATTTCACATTAGAGAAGAATAGCTCGTCATTTCAATGCTAAAATAAAACGGAGAACCTTCCAAGTTGGGGACCTTGTTCTGAAAAGAACCATGATAGGGACTGGAGTACTTGGACCCAACTGGGAGGGACCATATATGATAAGCCAAAAATTCTCAGATTGCACATTCGAATTGAAAACGGCAAATGGGATCCAACTTCCGAGAGCTTGGAATAGCATCCATCTTCGCCACTACTTCATTTGATAATTCTTCCATTTTACAAGTTGTAAACATCATGCATTGTAAATACCATGCAATATTGTTACAAATTCTATACATACTAATGAAAGATACTACTTTAGTTGCCTAAAACATACATTTCAAACTCTTGCTTTCAAGTGGTTTAAATTCGATTTTGATTGCAGGTCTCCTAAAAGAACGTTAATACATCCAAGACCTAACAAAACCTGGTGACAATTACAGCATATCGCAATTGGGATAGCTCAAATGCCTATTGTTCAATGCTTAAAGTTTCGCCCACAATGAAAGTTAAGGTGTGGAACATAACACAACAAAAAGGGACAACAAGAATTAGATGGTCAATTAATGTGGCGTTCAAGCTACGAATGAAGTCGTTAGTTTCATCGAAGGGGCACCTTCTTAATTGCAAGGCCCATGACCCTAGTTCAAACAAATCGAGGTAAAACCCCGATGAACGAACTAGCATCCGCCCTGTGAAACAATGCAACTCTAAACCAAAGACCTCCTAGAGGGGCACCTAATCGATCGCCGGCGCCATTGATACATGGTCGACTACGACAAACACTAGGTTTTTAAACCAAAGACCTCCTCGAGGGGCACCCAGTTAATCGTCGACTCCATTGATACATGGCCGGATTGGGATACAAACACTGGGATATTAAACCAACGACCTCCCTGAGGGGCACCAGGTTGATCGTCAGTGCCATTTATACATGGCTCGATTACGACAAACCCCGGGATTTAAAAGACCCCGTTGGGGGCATCCGACCATATGTCGGATCCGCCAAAATTCGGTAAATGATGGACCTAAAGACTTTTTCGAAGGCGCTCAACAAATTCTACAAGTGGCTAAATCATTCAGCCTCAACTAATAATGGGTTTACAAAGCACCTCTTTGGAGGTACGGAAATCAAGACCTCTCTAGGGGCATATGTTCAAATCAAATCTCCGAAGGACCTGGACTGCCGGGCTAGCAAGAAATGTAATTGAATATATTAAAAACATAAGACCTCTCAGGAAGGGGCATAGTGACAAAGATTCTTCCTCACTAAAGGCATGAGTTTGCTCGATTAAACCGGAAACCCTTTGGCTCATAAGCAAGTCAGAAGATTCCAAACAAAATCGATTGCAAGTATCATGCCTAACCTTTAAAAGTTCATGACGAATTTTGGTATGGGGGCATTAGCATCGCTTTAAAGGAAAATCAGTAATGCTTACTTGAACATACCACAAACTCGTCATAACTTTACATTAAAATTTTGGTAGCTACAAGGGTTATTTTGACTAATAGAGTTGAATCTTGAAATAGCTAAGGCAAACGCAGAAACTTCTATGATGTGATAAGCACAAAAGTGGTTAGTCGCAAGAAAGAAGTCTCGGGTATTGCCCCAGTCAAAATTAAAGAAATGTAACATAGTTGGTCAAGATAGCCCAGCCAGTAATGATTTAAGGCTACACCTAAAAAACCAAGTTACAACAATGAAAAAGAAGCAAGCGTGAAATGCAAAACAGTAGAGTATGACAAAGATAAAGTAAAAGCTTAAAGTACGACAAGCAGAACACACTTCCATCACAGTAACACTAGACCAGATTACAAAATCATAAAGCAGTAAGCGGGGACCGACACCCGCATATACAACCAGTCTAGACACAACATACAAAAGAGAATAGTCGAGAAGCAAAATAAACTGGTATAGAGCATCCCTACTTCTTCCTGCCGCCTGACCTAAGAACTGGTTTGTTGAGAGAAGGAGGAGGGGTCTCTACCACATCATTAGGATTCTCTTGAGAAGATAAAGTGATAGCTTCCATATTCTTCTTCTTGTGCCTCTTAGATGATGAGGAATTGGTAGCTTTCTTTCCTTTACCCTTAGTAGCATCCTTTGGGCTTTCATTTGTTCTCGTGCTTCAGGATCATCGCTAAGAATGTAATCGACATCTTCTAAATCAGAGAGTGCACCCATTTTAGCATCTTGTGATCCAGGAGCTGTAATGGCAAGTAAGGATGTGCTACTAGGAGGAGGGAGAGTAATAACAGAGGTAAGGGGAAGTGTCATCAGAGGCAAATAAGTTGTTTTTCCTACAGCAGGAGAAGATAGGGGTGAGGTTAAACCTAGATTATGGAGGGCATAAGAGGGAAGTGCAATTGGAGGCTCTCAAGGAATCAATGGTTTCTCTAAGTCGAGTGGCCTCATTTTGATATTGTGTGGAGAAATCCTTTTCCATAGACAATGTAGCCTCAGCATTGCTTTTGGCAGTACGAGCTTCCTTTTCTTTCTGTTTTGCAGCTTCGATGTAACAACCCGGAAAATACGAGCCAATTTAAAAATTTTAAATTGGTCATTTCAAAGGAATTTGAACAATTGAAATAGAATATTTCAATAAAATAGTGAACTAGAAATAGTGAGTCAGTTTGAAAATTTGAATTCAAACTTTGACTGACTGTGCAGGGTGGAAAATATAACGGATTTTAGCGAAACCAAAAATATTTAAATCTGTTTATCAGTACCTTTCTAACGAATCTGAAAAATCAAAGTTTCATAACGGGAATCAAAAGTTATGGCCGAATGAATTTTCAGAAAGGTCGCTATATAGAATATATAGCCTTGGAAATTGATATTTTGCAAACGACCTCAGAATTCGACGAAACCACTTTTGTTGGGTCCGGGATGTCAAACTATTGCTAGGTTTCAAATTTCATAATTTTTGAAGCTAGTATGTGAGCGTGGATAAAGAAAATGTGTTTGGTCAATTTCTGATAAATTGGATCGACCAGAAAATGGCCATTTTTCAAACGATCTCAGAATTCGACGAAACTAGTTTTGTTGGGACTGTAGCGTCAAAATATAGCTAGATTTATTTTTCTGGAATTTTTCGAATCAGTTTGTGGCCCTGACAAATTGAAATGTACGTTCAAAGTTAAAATTAAATGTTTTATACTTTAATTTGAAAAATAACTGACCGTAATAGTCGAATTGGCCAACGAAACATATCCCATTGTGTCCGGGTTGGGGGTAATTAGCTAGGGACGACAGTCGTTGGGTTTGAATTGGTGTCCGTGTGGAGAAACACTATTTAAAAATTTATTAAAACCATTGGCCAATCAGAAATTTCCTTTCATTATTTTAAAAATAAAAAAAGGCAAAAACCCTTTTTCTCTCTCGACCTACGGCGGAAATCGTTCGCCGCTTCTCCCCCTAATCGCCGCCGCCACAGGCGATTTCAGCCTGCGCCACCCCCCTACCTTGACGCGCCTCCCTCTCCTCTTCTAATCCGACCCAAGCTCCACCCCTATCACCGCCTCCATCGCCCGTATCGTCGACGCAAAGTCGGACACTTCCCACCGCCGCCACGTGCGCCACCGAACCACCTCAAACCACCCTGCGCCGACTCCCCTCTCCTCCCTTTTCCACGTCATCACCTCTGATCATCCCATCGTGCCTCGGTTTTCGCGAAAACTACAACCCTAGTTTTGAACCATCGATAAAGGTGAGTTCTTTTTTATGTTTGCACTTTGAAAAATCATATCTTTATGGTGTGTTGACGAAATTCGATGAAACAGGAAACATCGGGACCGCAAGGAAGCTCTCTACCACATAGAAGAGACCGCGGATTTTTCTGAGTCATCTACGATTTTTAGCACTCCGAAAACCAATGTGAGAAATCTAAATTAAATGAATTTGAATGGAAAATGTCGTGTATAAATTATATAAGCGAAATATAAATTGCACACGTGTTGTATACCTCATGTATATGCGTTGTGTAAGCTGTATAAGCGAAGTATGAATTATACATGCATAGAATAATTGATATATGTGTTGAAACACAAGTGAAATATAGCAATTATATATATATATATATATATTCCCCTCGTCCACAAACCATGGACAATATTTATTGTTGTGTATTGGTGTGAAATATTGGATGAAAAATGCGAATGGTTGAATAATTGTTTGTGGTTGATATTGATTGGTTGTGGTTGAAAAATACCCATTGGTGATTGAAATGAATTGGAAATAATTTTGGAAATAAAAATAAAACATGCCGCCTGCGTGTGAATTAGATGCATGAATCCCCGTTGTCAAAAACCGCGAGGTTTTAAGGTAGAGCGAGGAGCCGTACTAGGGACGGTGCCGGTTTTAACTACCCTGCCGTTATGCTGTCAAAATTTTGAATAATATTCATGTGTTAGAATTATTTTCATATGTTGAAATTATCTTCTTGCATTGAAATTAAAGTCATGTGTTGAAACTATATCCATGTGTGGAAATGCTCATGTTTTGAAAAGTGATGTGTGAAAATTAAATTCATGTGTGAGTGAATGAAGTGTTTAAACAATAAAAATCACATTTTTATAATATATATATGAAGTATGTAAAATATTCGCCTTATATATAAATAGTTTCAACAATAAAAATTTCATCTTTCTTATATGAACAACATATATAAAATACCCATGTGTGGAGGTGCTCATGTGTTGAGAAGTGTGTGTATTGGAAAAGTACATGTGTTGAATAAAAAGTTTGAACAATAAAAATTACATTTTTATTGAAACTATGAAGTGTTGAAAACATTCATTTGTTGAATAAATATTTTAAATGATAAAAATATCATTTTTATCATATATGTGATATGCTAAAGATATGCGAGCGTTGAAATAAATATTTGTGAAAGGAATATTATTTTTAACATGCATAGGAACTAAATAAAATAGTCATGTGTTGAAAAATATTTTAGTTCGCCAAAATTATCATCTTTGAAATGTGAAGTGTTAAAAATAGCCACTTGTTCAAATAAATATGTATGAGTTGAAATATTCATTAATTAGCTAATGATATGATTTTTGCCTATGCATGCAACATTAGAATGAATGGTGTTTTTAAACCAAAGTGAATCAAATATGAAGTTGAATGGAAAGTGATAAGTGATAAGAATTGCATATATGTACATGCATATTTATTGAACAGGTTATAGCAAAGAGGCTAGAGAAGAGGAATAAAATTTTGTGCCCGACAAATAGGTACACATTTACTGTTTTGTTTGGGTGATGATTTTATGAGCCTGTTGGCTAGCCGCTTGGCTTTTTCTTTTTCTTTTTGACATGAGACGCCCATGTGGCTATTTGGGAATTTTCCCAGCCTCTCCCGTACAAAGGAGGTTATGGCGAAATTTTCCAAAATTTAAAGGCGTTAGTGAAACATTTGAAGTGAAAACGATATAGGAATTTTTGAATGAACTATATTTATATAAATATAAATAAAATTAAAATGAAACATGGCTGTGCAGTTCGTGTTTTGAAACCGTGATTTCAAACGACTAGTGCGGGAAATCCGACCATTGGATTTTCCCGAAACCGCAACCGTTGGGTTCGCCTTGGAAATATCTTTCCAACGGCACCAACTTTGTAGAGATCCGACGGTTGGATTGTCTGGAATGTTTAATTCAAATCTGAAAAAAACAGCGCCAGAAACAATTATATTTATATATATATAAATATAATTAAATTAAATCGAATAACGACGCTATAGTTCGTAAATTGAAATTGTAACTTCAAATGGCTAGTGTGGAAGATTCGACCGTTGGATTTTCCCAAAGCTGAAACCATTGGATTCGTTTTGAAATGATCTTTCTAATGATATAAAATTTGTAAAGATCCAATGGTTAGATTTTCAGATATGTGTAAAACAAATTTAGTGAAAAACAGCGCCAGTGCATCGGCACGACATGAATCATCATTTAATTAAATATGGCCATTTTAAATGAATAAAAAAAGAATGGCGATATATTGTTATAAAATACTATAGACGATATAGAGTGGAAATAAACCAATTTTGTTGTGTTTGCTAGATATGTGATGGTTGAATGTATTTAACATGGAAATTATAACTAAAGAACTGAAATGTGAATGTTGAATAGTCCAACCATGTGATAAATTAGTTTGTAAAATCTAAATATACGTGGGTTATTTGAAAAGGCCGAGTTCATCTCATTTCAAATAATCGATCGACGTTGAGAAGTCGAAGAGTCGAAGACGGTTGAAGACCGATGATCTTCACATTGGATGGATGGGCGCTACTGATGCTCGTGATTGGAGTAGCTACCGTGAAGGAGCTGAAGTAGTAGTCGTCCAAACATACTGTTGATTGCACGGATATGCGAGGAATTTGGTGCCTCCGGTTTCGTTCAAACCCAGAATGGACTTGTAAATGGACTGTGTGTCTGACATTGGATTTTGTTCTGTGCTGATTGATCTATGTTAAATATATATCTATTTGGCGGTGGAGAATTTATTCTCTTGCTTAACGCCCATCTCTGAGACGTACGAGCTCAGAGGTTATGTATTGATAGAAATCAGTCGCATGGAGTGGATTGCATGTGTGGCACGCCTAAGTGGCATATGATCAAGGCTTCTGTTGCAAAGCAAAGTCTTGTGGTTGATGATCAAAGCATGGTCCGTGTGACATAGCTTTGTGTATAACGTGAATTTGCGAGCCTCACACCCCGGTATGAGTCAAAAACGGAAGAAGGACCTAAGGAGTGCATGACGTTTCTTTCTAGCTATGGTGGTGTCAGTGACCTCCCAGCCCTGACATTTATATCTACTTTTCACCTGTGTGGTTGTTGGAATACGAGGCGCCTCGATTATAGGTCTGTAAGGACCGGGAAACGTGTGTTCAGGAATAATTAATCCTAAAAGTAAGAGAGGACCGGCCTTGGAGGATCCAGGGATTGCTGTGTGCGGTCCCGAGGCATTTGCTAGAGTGTCTCGAATCGGAGAGGAGCTTGCCCCTTGCCTCGACTCATGAAGGAATCCAATTTCCAATACGAAATATGCGGATGTGATTGTATTACTAGTATGTCGACATAGTAGATGGTAGCTATGCCGCTTAGGATTGATATTTATGATTGAATTCGCTTTTGAAACATGTATGCACTAGTAATAATATCAAACACTTTTGTTTTATACGTATGAAGCATTTTTGGCCATTATAAGGTAAAACTCTATCCTCTGGCTTGCGTTGCATTGTGTGATGGGACCTAAGTCTTATAATGGCTTCATTTTATAAAAAGCATTGCGATGATTTAATCATTTACTTTATTTCATGCATTAGCACTCATTGGAGTAAACCCGTTCCGCGAAAGTGGCATGGTCCTTTGATTTGCCTTATTATTGTTGTTAATAAGTTAAGTAGATTTCTCATACCAGTCCGATGACTGACTCGTAGTTTGTTTCACTTGCAAACTCGGGTGCCCTCATTTTCACACGGGCATCCTAGTTACAGGTATCTGGTGCACTTTTGGCTCATGGCGAGGCTTGACTACACCGTGCTGACTTTGACTCTTTCCGCCATCTTAGTATAAGTATTATGATTCCGCCATTGGTGATGTAGATTGATATTTATTTTGTGTACTCTTTATGTATGATTCCGCCTCTGGCGATGGTGACTGTTTATGTATTATTATGCACTAAGTTGTATCCTGCATTGTGCTCTCTGATGTGATGATATCTATATGATTCCGCTGTCATATGTGTGTAAATTATCCTATTTTATGTTTATGCTATTATCCGTGATCTGCTGATGATGATTAATGTATTATATTCCAATGATTATCCTTAACACCGTGTCACGGGGTTTTGGGATCTTCACATTCGAGTTCTTCTATGAGTTTCTTACTCTCGGAATCCAATCCTTCAAGTTTTGCAATTCCTTTATTAAGATAAGCAATGAGAGTCTAAGACTCCCTACCATTTGGCATTATCATCCTCTAAAGCTGCAATCTTGGCAAGATCAACATCGTGGGGCTTTTGGAGGTCATCGCCGAATTTGTTCCATCCTCGCAGCTTCTTCTTAGCACTATTCTTGACATTTTTTAGCTTCATTCCAAGTTGACTCTTAGCGTTATCAAGTTGGGTATGTGTTTGTCTTATTACGACATCTACCTCATCAGCCATGCCATCGGCGTCGGATGGGTTTATTCCACGATCGAAAAGCAACCCTTTTAAATTCCAGCCTGGGAATCGTTTAGAATAGGGAACAATTGCTGGTTCAGGCTCGTAGCAAGGCTTGTGAATGATTGAATAAATTTCAGCAGGAGGACCAGGGGACCAGAAGACGGTATTGATCGAGGTCTGATGGGAAGTTTCTCCAATCAGGGATGTTTGTTTGAACCACCTTTCCCTTGATCATTTCTTCCTCGCTTCTCCCCGCAACCCTCTTCATCGAGGGAATCTTCCCTAAGCCAAGTACGCCTTCTCCTTTCTCATCTTCTTCCTCACGTATCTTCTGCCTTTGCTCATCAGTCAAGTCCGATTCAGATATGTGTGAAGGTTTGTGAGAAGATTTTGGAGGAGGTGGAAGGTAGGGCTGTTTGGAGTAATGTGACGGTCGCAGAGGATCAGATTGTAATAGATGCTTTAGATTGAATACTTTGCTTTTCCTCTTGAAATCTGACCTAAAACCTGACGAACGTTTTCTGTGCATGTCTGAACCTAGAAAAAGATAGAAATAGAGTTTCAGTACTTGAATTGCAAAGTACTGGGGCAAACTGTAAAAGTAGTAAAGAGAATACGCATATGCGCATTAGACACGTTTTCTAAGGCATTGCTATTTGACGAACCAGTTCTTTTAGTTGAACCTAGGCCTATTCCAAGAGATGTGAGGTATTTTCCTGGCCAAGTAATGGCAGCATCCCTTAGTCTACTACACCATAAACATAGTTTTGCAATGGCTTAAATCCATTGCAAATTAATTTCGCAAGGGCTTTAAGCCATTGCGAAATATTGAGTTGCAAAAATATAGCAACGGCTTAAAGCCATTGCTAATTTCATTTTGCAACGGCTGGAAGCCGTTGCAAATTTTGTCATTGCAACGGCTACTGTCCGTTGCTAATTTTACTTTAGCAACGGCTTATAGCCGTTGCTAATTGACATATTTTTTTAAAAAAAAAGTTACTGCTTTTTCTTTCTTCTATGCCCTCAATTAAGTACAAACCTTTGCGGATTTGACATAATACCACAAATGAAAGATCAATAAAGTGAATATTTCCAATGAATTCAACATAAAGACCAAACTTTTGAAGTTCAACAATATATATCATTATAAACTTTAAAGTTCTAACAGTTTACAGCAACAAATATTATATTATCGTGCATTCCAAAGTTCAACTGCAGTAGCCAAAATAATATTACAATACATTTCAACTTCACTACAATAATATTACAATATTAATTGTTACATAACATACATTACTGTTTCTTCTACTCTCTTCTTTAGCTTTTCTGATGTGTGATAAGGAGCTTTCGTTTCACTATTACCGAGAAATTTTTATCAACGAATGATATTTCCTTGTACCTTCAGCACAAATAGACAATCCCTGATGTTAATGTCTAGTCGGCAACACATGATATTTCAACAGTTAAATATACATATGCGTTTTTTTAATATCTTAGCATGAATGTACAGGGAAATAAATTCACTTACATTCGATAACATCTATGCTTCATGACCATATTCGGTATTTAATTTTTACATCATTTTTGTGCAGGAGCATTCATGCTTACACTCAAACTCATATGAATTTTGCAGGCAATTATTTAAGTTATTTAAAATAAACAATAACTCAATGTATTAAAAAACTAAATAAAGAGCGGGGCATGTCAAAATAAGTATTCATACATTTATAGGATTTATTAAGATTTTATGTAAGGAAAATCAACCAATATATGTGCCAATACTATGCTGGGAAAATTAAAATTTCGGGGATGAATGATTAAACTTTTATGATAACATAAGTGTTATATGAATGGGAAACTGATCCAAACTATTAAAAAGAAAATAAAGGACACGACAAATAGTGGAAAAGTTGATGGGGGTATACGATCAAACTTTTCCATTCCTGAATCCTAATAATATTAAAGTTGAGAGAAAAGGGAGATAAATTCCAAATTTGTAATAGAAAATAGTGATAGGTTCTTTAATTGAAACTAGCTTTCATTTTTATGTAAAATTCGCTTCATTGCAATACCATCTATCCTTTGACTTCCTTTTGCAAAGGCTTCAAAAAGATAATTATACTAAAGCTTTTGAAAAGGAATTTGAAATATCACATTAAATGGGTTTTATGCTGATTCTCTGAGTGAAAATTATGGGTACTGGTCATAACTTCCTAAAAAAGATTATAAGGACGCAACTGATTCAGCAGTGAACAAAAATATATTATCAGGTACGTGTAGACTCAAAAATGTCCCAAGATACGCTTTCATATGGAAGTTTTATAATTTAGTTTATTCTAGCTGTAACATGAACCAAAGACGCATGCAGAATAGATCATATACAGCAGCATACCTACAATAAAATAATGCAACCATTAGGAAGCTCACACTTGTTTCATAGATGCAGGTGAAAATTGTAAGGGCTTACCCCTTCATAAAACATCATTATGGAAATATCATGCAACATATTAAGACCCACGGTCCCTACCAAGACATGAGACGTCTTATTTGTTGTATAATATTTCTGAGCTTTCATGGGGGATTGGTTTATTTCATACAAAAAAGTCTAGTTTCTTTTGTTTATTTTATTACATTTAAAAATTAATATATTAATATTTCCCTATAATTTCTACTTTTCCATAAATGAGTGGATGAGCTGGTGAAAATGATTGATCCATCATCCATGTATCATTGTTTATGCACAAAACTATAGCGTTAATGACAGCTGCTATTTGTTTCATTTTTCTTCTTTAGACAACATTAAACCCAACATTCATATACAAATTGTATTGATGTAAATAACAGTTTTCTACTTTGTTTTTGTTATAAAGATGATTACAAAGTTAAATTGAGTAACTCACCTGCTCTGTAGACGTTCTGGCATTTGCTTATACACTAAGAACATTGCCTGTAAATCAAAACAGTAAAGTGAAGTATTAGAAAAAAATTATTATGCATAAAGGAAGTAAAGGAAGCACCAAATTGAAGTGTGGAAGCCAAGTCAGTTGATTTGAACAAACCAAGGAATCCAATTATTGCTATGTACGTCCTCGACACAAGTTCTACAATAACATATCGTAGTTGTCGGTTGATGATATCACTAGGCCACTATCAGTTCCACTTCATTGTATAAGTTTTGAGACTTAAGACAATAATTACAGTGTCTATAATGTAAGTAGAAGAATGTGCACACTTATACTGTATCTTTTACACTCCCATCATACACACTACTTTTGAAAGAAACAAATTAAATAACTCCCTAGTTTATATAGAGCACACAGTATGTAACAAATATTCATGAACACATAGTATAGCCATCTCTGGCCATTCTATTGTGAACATACGGATGTATGGATGTTTGCTTACTACGGTATGTCCAAGAAGAGTAGTTCAAGATGATTATTTCTAGGCAAGCAACTAATCAATTGAGATTTTGTAATGGCTGATGTCTGCATATGTCTGATTAATTATTGTGTTATATATATAGTGTTATCTGCACACAAGTACTGAGGTTTCTATAGATAGTGTTAGACTTACCAAGGTATATTATAGTGAAATAAGTATACATACAAAAATTACCTTGGCCACATAAAAATAAGTAGGCTTCTAGTAGGGTTTCATACTGATATCAACAATTTTGCCTGCCACGTCACAAACCAGTCATCTCTCTTTAGCTCACATTCAGGTGCTAGCCAACTGCTATCTGGCTGCAACTGCTCCCAATACTCATTGTATTTTTGTGGATATATGCTTTAATATATATGCAAAGAAAAGCATAAGAAATAAATTACTTGAGAGTGTGACTGGCTGATTGCCATAAGAAACATCAACTTACTTGAGACTTTATGTAGAGACCTGCTAGTCTTTACTAAAGCTACACTAGAAGATGCATGAGCCAATAATAATCATATGGTTAAAATTATAAACTAGTTTAGTAATGAATGTGCCAAAATCAAAATTATTCTTCAGTAACGGTCATCGATAAGCAGAAATTATGCAACATCGTTGGCATAGAGAATGTTGCACTGTCGGTATTTTATTTTAGCGTTCCATTAAGTAACAACAAACAAAACAAAAAGCATTATACTTTTATCAAAGCTTACAGACAAAATCAAAAGGAGGTTAAATGAATGAAGCATTATTTCTATCACTAAGTTATACATTTCGCTCAACATATGCAAGATCCTTTAGCATTATCTTCCTAATCATTCTAGTTAGAAAATCACTGAATGGGTTTTGAGCCATATATCAACCAAAGAATATGGCTGTCCAAATTGTTAACACAGATGCAGCTGATGAATGATGCTTTAGAATGGTTTTAATTTTTATGTACCATGTCAAACATTTGACAGAAAATAGATACAGTGATATGACATGCATCTTGAAACCATTTTATGAGTAGATAGCGTTGATTCATGTTAAACATTCTCGAATATAACTATTGAATTATCCTATCATGACATAAAGATCTCTTTTCTCAAAGGAAAAAAAAGCCAAGAATTTAACATCAGGCTATTTGTAAAAAGTAGGTCAATTTCTTGTGGATTCCACTTCTTGGTATTTCAATGTTCACGATCTATATATGTGCCTGGAAAATGCAGGACTAGCTATTAAGTATTAATTAACCAATTGACATTCACAAACTTGATAAGATGTCTAAGCAAAAATGCAGTTGACATGGAATAAACAGCTAGATGCTTACAGTTGCATTATAGTTTATGCGGACTTTGAATGGACATATAGATAACAACTTTTTGATCGAACATGCAATTTATGAAGATACCCTATGTACTTCTGTGGATATATGCTTTATTTTACATGCAAAGTAGAACATTGGAAATAAATTACCTGAGAGTGTGACTGCCATAAGAAACATTATCATTACGAAACAATAAACAGTAGTTTACCTGTGACTTTATGTTAATGACCTGCTAGTCTTTACTAAAGCTACGCTAGAAAAAGCATGAGCCAATAATAATCGTATGCTAAATTTATAAACTAGTTTAGTAATTAATGCGTCAAAATCAATATTATTCTACAATAAGGGTGTCGTCAATAAGCAGAAATTATGCAACACTGTAGGTGTAGAGAATACTGCACTGCTGGTATTTTATTTTAGCATACCATTAAGTAGCAACAAACAGGAAAAAGAAGAATTATACTTTTATCAAAGCTTATAGACAAAAACAAAAGGAGGTTAAATGAGTGAAGCATTGTCTTTATCACTAAGTTATAGATATTTTTTTGATTAGATTAACCAAAACAATCAAGTTCTAGCATCAGGAACACTATAAAGATGATCATTTTTTACTCAATGCAACAAAGGCTATTGCAGTAATGTATTACAAAATTAAGATAATCTTTAGCCTATTGGAGTCATGTATTAAGTTCATTATCGTGTATTTATACCATAGTATGGAAAAAATAAACAGCCTATAATTTGGCACATGCTCAAAGCTCAATATGTTAGGGTGTTTGATGTATACTAGCATTTTATTTACTTGTCCGCCTATTCAATTTGAGTAATTAGTTCATTATCCCATCTTACTTAAGTAGGCACTCAATTTAAAGAATAAATGTCATTAGAAGGTTGAATATATAGTAAGATCCAGCATAGACAACTAGTTTACACATTTCTGATATGCACATAGTATCATATAGATTTTGAATATAACACAAGCAATAATGTCTGATACAATATGCGCAAGATCATTGGTACAAAGAATTAAAATTAAGCAATGATTATATATTTTTAAATCATAGCCAGCAGCGATGTAAAAATTAAACAGGGTAGGCTATAAAGAATAATATAGATATTTGTAATGATTAGATCACAACTGCAATGCGTTATTGAAGACACATAGGACTCCAATTTTTTTATTTATGTGTTCAAAATATGTTGCAAAAAGCAAATAAAAGAGCATGATCGGCAATTTAATCAAATCATGTAGTAGATCAGACTTGCGCTTTAAACATGTATTCACTTGCTATTATTATCAAAACAATCCGAAATCATTAGCCTACTCTATAAATACATCAACTGTAATGCAGTTAAGTTAAACTTTCTACACCTCTTTCCCTTCTCAAAATTTCAAAACTACAATATTTTAAAGATGGAGCTTGCTGAAGAACAGTACAGAAATTATTGGGAAACAAAAAGATTTTATGATGAACTTGAAAAGTAATTTCTACATTACTATTTACTACACATTTCAGTATCCTATTTATTTTTTCACTTAGCTCGTTCATTATTTTCTAAAACACTAAACATCCAAAAAAAAGGATGTGAATCCTTACTCTATAAATACATCAACTGTAATTTCTACATCGATCTGTTCTCTATAACAGTAAGGAGCGCAAACAAGAAGAGAAAGTTGATTACATGAGGATGCGAGATTTTTATACCGATTACCTTAGGATGTGAGAGATGGTCGATTGCCTAAGGATGCCAGATTCTTTTGCCGATCACCTGAGGATGTGAGAGAAGGCCGATTAAAACTGATTACAAGATGATCAAAGAGGGCAACTATGATCGGGAGATGCCGAAGGGTCGAAATTTCCAGATCTAGGGCGTAGCGTTTTCGATTTATTTTTTCTTTTATCCTTCGTGAATAACAAAATGGGAAAGTGGGAATGGGGGGTGTATTAAATGGGTACCGAAGGTTGTAGTCATTTTTAGAACGGGTTAAGCCCGTTTTAAAATGCACAACAGTTATTAACCGTACCAAACAATTTTGCAACGGATAATAACCGTTGCTATTTAGCAACGGTTCAAAGCCGTTTCAAATTTTCCAATATTGGGTGTTGCAAAATTGCTGATATGGTGTAGTGGTCCGAATTCTATGGTTTGAGGATCAAGAGGCCGAAAAACGGTATCACCTTGACTAAGATACTTAGCGGAATTGAGATCACCTTCCTCTGTTGCATTCTCAATAGCAGGATCCTCAATCATCATCTCAATATTTGGGTCGGTCTCTAGTGGGGTTCCACCTTCCGCAACATTTTCAGTTTCATGTGCAAAATCTAAAGTGTTGTCTTCGCTGTTAGTATGCTCAGACTTCGTCTCCGATTCAGGATTCAAAGATATGTTTTCTTTCTCAACTAGGTCAGTTGACGTCATAAGACCCTTGGCCTCACATTGGTTAAAATTTTCATCCTTATTCGAAGTCATTGACGATGGAAATATTCTACCACCAATAGGCTTCGAACACTTTTCAAAGCAAGGTCAATAGTTAGGTTCTAATCGGTAATTTGGTCTTGAGTCTCATTACCATCACCAGAAGCACCCATGTCCGTGCCGGTGGGATTAGATTTAGGAGTTGAAGGTCCTTATTTAGAGGGATACTTCCTCAATGGATGAAGTAATTCGTATTGATGGAGAGCTGCTTCGATAACTAAACCTTTCCTACTTTTCCTAGCCTCGTCGATTGCTTTCAAGGTTTCAAAAAAGGCCTTGAGTGCGACAGATGCTTTGTTATCCTTAATTGGAGCTGGGATAACTGAAGTTAAAGGGAAAAGTTAAAAGGGACTGTTATTTAAATAAAGAGAATTAAAACTTCCCATAGAATGTGTTTTCCTCCTTCTGTCCAGTTCCCGCGAAAGGTTTCAGGACAACGGACGAAGAAAATTTGAGTTAAATACCCCGAAACACTTTCTTGTAGAAATGTTATAAGCTTATGATTCCTTGCACCCTCAACATGCACATTATATGAGGTATCTTTCCTTTTCATAAATGAGCAAAGATAGCAACTCTCTGGAAAAGTCGGTTCACTCTCCTTAACTTGCATAAAAAGGATGTAAAGTCCAGGTAAGGTGGTATAGCCATTTGAGTGAAGTTGAAAAGGAGCAACGGCTAAGTGTTTCAGGATTGTTTCTATGAAAGGATTAAAGGGAGGAACACCGCCACCTGCTAGCATATAGCGATTCAAAGTTACATACCCTGCAGGGGGTTGATCTGCGAATACACCCTTATCTGGCAAGAGTGCATTTGTGATAGGAATCCTAAATTGACTATATAACTGTTCAAAATGTTCCTTTTCAAGCGTGGTAGAATGTCTTTCTGTCGGCGGGCTACTAAGCGGAACAAGATTTGGAAAAGGTTGAGGGTCTACAATTGCCATAGAATTATCAACTGAAGCAGACGATGTACCTTCAGCATGAACACGCATTTTCTGCCTAGTAGCCATTCTACAAGAATGACCTCATTCATAAGTAAATCACTGAGCAACTAGTTCAAGAATTCAAGTAAGTTAGAACTTTGGGACGATTTGTGCAATTTTGAATCTTTAGGTTGCTCTGGGACTCATAAGTCAGGGTCGTTGTGCGGTTTAAAAACCAAGATCTACCTCGACGATTTAAAGACCTAAGGTGTTCAAACGACCTAAAACCATGGTCTGCAACTTTGGGTTGCAATAACAAGCCAATACCTTAGATCGTTATCAACTAAAAGTTTTGGGTCATGTTCACGATATAAAAAGACTTTGAAATAGAAGAGCAACCTAAAACTTTGGATGGAGACAACGACCCAAAGTCCATGGCCAAGGCAACGACCTAAAACTTCTAAACACAAAGGGTAACTTAATATCTGAACTTTGATAACATGAGTCGTCCAGAGGAAGAAAAGAACTTATATTAACAACAAGTTATGATATCAAGACAGTTTGATCAATGTGTGTGAAGGAGCATCAACAAGCTCTATATCGTATGTAAACTATAAGGAATACATGAACTGAAAGCTTAAGTTTAAGCATAGGAAATTTGGACCGTTGTGATAGTTTAAGAAATTTAGGTCATTCTGAAGCATAGGTCGTCGGCAATCCAGGAACTGGGTTCGTTCTGAAGTTCAAAGGGATTAAGACAGTATTAACGAACTTAAGCTTTGAATTCAAAACAACGGTCCAAGCT
This sequence comes from Allium sativum, assembly GCA_030737875.1. Taxonomy (NCBI): domain Eukaryota; kingdom Viridiplantae; phylum Streptophyta; class Magnoliopsida; order Asparagales; family Amaryllidaceae; genus Allium; species Allium sativum. The sequence continues at coordinate 565,012,912 of CM060910.1, read as the reverse complement.
CTTTAAATGATCAACGACCTAGGGCTCCAGCTTGTGGCAATAACCTTAAAGTTGCATCGTAAGAAGTCATAAACATCTTATACAATCAATGGTCCCCAAGATTAGTTCAAAGTTCAAAATTGCATATAAGTTATAATGGATCATGGTTACAATAGCACCAAATTCATTACAGAACAATTTACATAATTAAGGATCCTTGAATTGAGTTCAAGAACCAAACATCGAAATCAAGCAAAACATGGAAAAACCTGAATTCAAGAACTATTCGTGCTACAAGTCTCGGATTAAGTTGGGCTGATCTTCAATTTGATTTGAGCAATTGATTGGGTTCGGATCTGCGACGATGATGTAGCAAGTGGAGTCAATGACCAGAAAATGATGTTCGAAGAGCCGGTTGAAGACTGGATTTGTCTCAGAAAGCTGCCATTAATGAGTTCTTTTAGCTCGGAAGAACGAAGGTAATGACAGCCTAAACGGGAATATAAAGGGACATGGTTCAAAGGGGCCGAGCTTAGGTCCGAAGCCCACCAACGATCTAAAATGAGTAACGACCTAAGCCATGATGTTAAAGGCCAGAACGAACCAAAGGTTCAAATAACCTAGCTTCCAGAATGGTCTAAAAAATTCATGACGATCTAAGACCAAGAAATGACTCAGGCTAAGATGTCAGGGGCTAGAGCGATCTAAGGAATTGTACGACTCAAAAGCCGAAGCGGTCTAAAGCATAACACGATATAAGGCTCAACACAACCTAGTGTTACTTGTGAATGAGAATGACCTAACATGTATCAAAATTGTCTGAGTCAAAGCTTGTATTATTTTCAGCAAATACAAGCTTCGAGGGGGTAAATGTTAATCCATAAAATATGGTTTAGAAATATAAAACATGGTTAGGTTGTTCTCACAAAAATGGTCTTAGGTCGTGGGTCCTCAGACCATTTTAAGGCAACTCATTTAACTTCTTTCATATTTTAGCCTGTCCGAGTTTTAGACTGTAATAGCATATTGGGTCATCGTGAGGTGTTAAGACGATTATAGCACTTTACATCGTTCAAGAGCTTTAAGTCGTATTGCGGTCCAAAGTTGTCATGCTCATTAGATCGTCATGCTTTTTGGTTCATCCTGGTCTCTAGCCTGCAAAATCTCTTGGAAAACCAAGCACACAGGTCCCTTGAAGCTTACAATGCACCCTGCTCCTAAGGTCGCCCAGCTTTTAGCTCACTCCGCCTTTTCAGCTCACCAAGCTCTTTAGCCTGCGCCACTTCATATCAAGGCTATTGGGTCGCTCCGTCTTTTTTGATCCGTTCCGCCGTAGGCTTTAAGGCTTTGGACCGCAAAAACTCTCCTCCAATACCTTTTAGCTCGCCTGGCGACCTAAAGAGGGTCCAGAATATTTACAACTCTGCCACTTGGTCTGAATCTCACCTATAAATATCCCCTTCATTCCTTTATTGGGGAGGACAGAATTTTATGACCCTGAAGGGCTGCCCAAATATTTCTTGAGCATTCTTAAGTGATTTCTATCTCTCCAAACACCTTCAATTGAAGATCAAACATGAAGTTCATCATGGAATCAATCACAAGTGATCAAGCATCCTAGAAATTGAAGATTCTCCATCATTCTCCTTGCATATTGTGGAATTCATCTACTTCACCACTAATTTGCGTAGATTTGAGTGAAGCTATTGTGTAATGAACAATATGAATGTACTCTTGTGTGATCCTCAACTTGTAACCTTCGAATTGATAATGGAAATTGCTACTAAAGTTGTGTAGAGCTTTACTAAGGTCGAACCACTACAAAATTTGTGTCTTTTCACTTTTGTTGTGATTGTGGCCTCTCTTCATACTGATTGGTGATGTGAAATTTTTGCACCTTTGGTGTTCATTCTAATTTCAGAATAAACAATACATATAGCACCAGGTTTCCATTACATTGTACAATTTAAAACAGAGGTAGATTTCAAACTTGTCTTCTTATTCATATTTTAGGAAATTATTGTTAGTTGACAAATGCTACCCAGGATTCGAATTTACCAAGTTTGTTTCATTGGAAATGCAGTCTATGCAAGCTTTATCTAGAATTTTTAGTTTAATTGGAATTCCAGTTCTAATTGATAACAATACTTCCACCAAAAAGATTACTAGGTATGTCTGTGTGCCTGTTGGTGTTAAATTTTAAACTGAATTAATCACTACAATCCTTATTCTTTTGCATACTGGTACAAGAAAAGAGATACATGTAGATTATGAGTTCATACCTCCTAAGCGTGAGTAATGAAAACGCTTTGGACATAAATCATCAACACATGATGTATATACCAATCCAAAATGGGTGCCTAGAACATCGGATGCCACATCAACCTCCACTGAACACTATGCAACTCAACTTCTCAAGAAAAACTAGTGGATTAGGCAGATGAACATTAGCTTGGATTTCTAAACTCTGATCTACCTTCCTATGTAATCCCAGATGATCTGCAACATGTAAAAAAAATAACAGAAGAAATCCTTATTGAAGATCACTGTGACATGTCAGAATTTGTCTCCAAGAACAAAGATTACCCAAACATAGATAATGGCAAACAATAGGAAACATCATGAGCTCCTCCTAAAAGAAAATTAAGGAGCAACAACTTATTCAAATGATCTTAGTATCTTAGAATGTCAGGGGTATAACACACCTACTCATACACATGGTGTGCTCGCACTCTTGGCTAAATACAAACTAACTTTGGTTGGTTTAGTAGAACACAAATTAAACTCGGCAAATTTAAGTTCCTTCACTTCTGCTATCTCCGGAGATTGGAGCTTTATTCCCTAAACTTTGATGGAGTTTTCAAGCCGCATTCTCCTTCTATGGAATAAAAAAATGTGGAATATTGACATAGTCTCATACTCTTCCTTTAACAACCCGAATTTTGAAAGACCAATTTTCTTTCAAAAATCTTAATCTTCCGAACCTCGAGTTAGCTCTCCTGGTATCCTAGAGAAAGGACAGAGATAATAAATATATCCGAACTCGATATAACATCTCACATCAAAATGGATAAAATATAATTATCTAATATAGCCTTACCGAAATAATAACACTGTCTAACAAGTGTCCTGAGGCTACCAAAACTCTACCATAAATCTAACATGCAAGTATGTTATGAGGAGGGGGTCAGAACACAAAGTTCTGGTGAGAGAACAAATTACACATTTCTGAAATAACCCTACATATATCGTTCAATTATGTTTTCTTGATTATTAGGTTATCTTGGTTAACAACACTCAAGGCTTTATGTAACGTCCCAAATTTTTAGTTGTTTAATATTAAACATTTAAATTTATTTTAAATGTTGAATTAAAAATATAAATGAATTTTTATATTGAATTTATATAATCAGTATACAAATTAATATCGAATACATTGGATATCATAATATAAAAACAATAATAATTAAATTCAGAGTTAAAAATTGAATCAAAATGATTCAGTCGATCAATATAAATCCTATATTGAGTTAGAACAATAATTATTATTTATTTTCAATATATTTAATTGTTTGAAATCATATATATATATATATATTAAGCAATTTAATATTGATATTACATATATACGTTCGAACTAAATTTCAGCATCTATTCCGTTGAGTTCAAATTAGTAGTATAAGTTGGAAATATCTATCGTTACGATTAAATAGTGGTTCGGAATTTGTAAATTAGGGACCACGAGATATTTTGAAATATTATATATAATATAATCTTTTCATCAACCGACCTGTATTGTTCCATCACGCAGCCTATTCTCTCTTGAGAAGACAATCCTGTCTTCCAGCTTCGATACGAAGGCAAACAGGATATTAATGGAGTTGTGTATTTTGGCCCCTTTGCAACTATATAATACGAGCCTCCCTCCGTTATTTTTTCATTTTCCAGAATCGGAAACTATTCGAGTTCTTTTTCCATCCATTTTTTCTCTCCAGTTCAACAAAAAAAAAACCGTTCTCTTCTTAAGGAAATTCGAATCATTTCAAAATGAAATCTAAAGCCGCCTCTCTCAAATTTAATCAAATATGTGCCTTTTCCTTTTGATTCCTCAAACCAAAATCAAAGCCGAGTATTTTTATTTCCCAATTCGAAATCAAAGCTCCATTAATGGCCACACTCTACTTGTTAACTCGAAATCAATTCAGACTTAAAATAAAAAAAAGAATTGGAAATTGATGTGCGATATTCTCCTGAGATTCGTAGACGCTCTGGAGTTAATCGAAGGGGAGCGATGATGGTTTGATTATGGGAAATTGTTAAGCGGTTTTCGACTTAGGGGAAGGAATCACAACAGATTTGAAAACTCGACCCATCTTCGAGAAGCGTTTATGTTAGGGGTTGCGACAAGGTGTTTTCGAAGGGGATTCCGATGATGTATGGTTGGATAAATGGTCGAAATTAAAGCTAGTTTGGGAGGGCGACTAATTTGGATCTCAAGAGAGGAAGTGCGATGTCTAAAAGGTGGACTGGGTGATATTTTGGAGTTCGACAATTGTTTATTGGGACAGCAAAAACCTGATGGTAACAGGATGATTTCAGGAGAACTTAAGTCTGTTTTTCTAGGTCAGGGGAAGTGCTGTGTGTTATGAGTGGAGTTTTTGTTTGTTTAAAGTAGTGAGTAGGAGCCTAGTCCGATAGTGACGCTGGCGGTCGTAGTGACTAGGTTAGGGACTAGCAGCGGTAGTAAGGTCAACTTTTGTGGTGCAGCATTAGCAGTACAACCACTATGGTGTTAGAAATGAGATGAAGATCGACAGTAAGGTATTCGTTTTTACAAATTTGAAATACATGGAAAATTTATAGTTTAATCGATTTATAAAAATAAATTATCGTAGGAACAAAATAAAATATATTAAAGACAATTTGGGTATAATCGGAGCTGCGATAATACATGAATTTAACCGGATATTCTAAAATTAGAAAAAAGGTGAATGAACTGGCTCTTTTATTCAATTATAATTTTATTATAATAGAATTTGATTAGTAAAAATATTTATATGTTGTTGGTTGGTTGATTGGTTGCATTCTCAGTTTATTGAAAAATTGTGATGATTATATATATTAGTTATTTAGGCTTGGTGGTTGTGGTTATTATATATATTGAATATTTCCTGTAGTACCATTAGCGAATGCCCGCAGTATCATTAGAGGATACCTATCGTCCCACGATATATGAGTGGATGACCTTTTATGCCGCGACATCCTGCCTTGGAGCAGGATTGGTATTATTTTTGTTGACTAATATCTGTGAATGCAGGCAAAACAGGTTGGAGGGATCCAAATGGATTCCTCAAATTTATTTATTGTTGTTTATATATTTATATGTGTGTGATATGTTGAATTAAATTGATAATTTGTGTATGTGGATGTTTAAATATCACTGGCCCGAGATATTTATATTTAAAAACATCAAAAAGGGATTTCTAGACTTAAAAAAGAAAATTTACTTTTCGAAATGGAAATGGAATTTCGAATGGATTGAAAAATATTAAATTGTTTTAATACTAAAAACAAGTAGTTGAATTTATAAAAATGGAAAGAAAATTTACCGTTTGATAAATTCAAGTCTGAATTTAGAAAGAAAATTTATTTTCTAGAATGGGAATTGGATCTCAAATAAGATTTGAAATAGGAAACTCATTTAAATATTTAAAACAAGAAGTGAAACTTATAAACGATATTTTTAAATAAAAGAGGGGAAGTTTTATTGGATAATATATAATTCAAATTCAAATATAATTTAAAAACGGAATTATAATTGGAAATCGTTTCAAGGAAAGGAAACGATGTAATATATTCCGATGTTCGTAATGTAAAACGAATTGAAATAAATTCATATGGATTTATGATTGGAATTCGACCATTTTGAATTTACAAAACAAATAAATTATTACTAGGTAAGATATTTGGATTTCATTGGATAAAAACTATAATTTAAAATTTAAATATGAAAATGTAATCCCTGTTCTTATATATATGTGTGTGTATAAGTTATAAAAATAAAATATTCCAAATGGGAATTGAGTTTCAAAATAGATTATTAAAATATAAGTTCATTTTGTAAAGAAGTTAATTTGTAAACAACGTTTATAAACGTGATGAAGTAATTTTCATCGTGTAATTTGGAAATAAATTTCCAAATGTAAGAAATGGAGCAGAAAGCTAGATTTAAAATGAGGTTGTGTATTACAAGCTTTTATCTGTCTCAAGATAAGAACCTTGTCGGTCAAAGTCTAAGAGGTAATTAAAATACCCAACTCGAAAGACTTCACTATTATCAAGGGATGATATTAGTTTGTAATGGTAAAGGGTGTTGAATAAATTGATTTTCCCCATAAAGGAAATTTATGATTGGAATTCGATTATGTCGAGTTTTTATAGAATAATTTATGTCCAACGGAATGAAATAGTCGACGAGTTTGAATAACTTGAGGTGTTAAGTTAGATTTGGGATAACAAGCTCAATTTACTTTAAAATATTGAAAATGCAGTTAAAAATTATTTTATAAATGAAGTTAACATTTATATTAAAATTATAATTAAACGAACTCGCCGCAGCGCGGTAGCTCGTAATTTGACAATTCTAACTTCAATTGAGAATATATAACTAAATATAAGTCGGAATTCAATGAAACAAGAAACTTTAGGACCGATTAAATAATAGTTTTCTAATGGAAGAGAAAAATCTAGATTTCGTTTTATAGATTTTGAGTTATATCAAAATCAAATTTTCAGAAAAACAGCGACATAATCGATTTAAACCATAACGGTTTATTAAATAAAATAAAAGGATTTTAAGTGAATAAAAATCCGAATTTCCAACAGTAAAGATCCAGATTTGAGTTATAAATTAAATATGAACTCAATGAACTCAAGTGGAGTAGATGAAGTGGTTTTTGGAATAAAAATCGGATTTTTAATTATCGAATGAAATTAACTAATTTCTTTGAAATTAGTTACTGTAGTTTTGGACGAATTTAACTTTGTTGAAGTAATTTAAATTTGTTATTTGAATTTGGGAATCCGAATATGGAACTTGAATTAAATTTTGGAATATGACATTAGGATGGAATTTGACTTGTATATATAAGCGAATAAAATTATATTTGGACGCGAGGGGTTCAAATTGAAAGTGGATCAAGTAAAAAGGGTAAATTGGAAATAAAGTGTTTAAGAGAGTGTGATTAAAATCTTAAAGCGTTGAATTGATTATAAATTGTGAATGGTTAGGTAAATTGTGAGACAAGTATGGGATGAAGAGTAGGAAGAAAATTTGAAGATTATAATTTGATTGCCCAACAAAAGGTACATGTTTCAATTTCATATGAGGTTTTATGAGCTAATTGAGCAAGCCGCTTGGCTTTTTTATTTTCTTTTTGAATGGAAAGGGCCTAGAGAGGGGAGTTGGGGTTTGAGCTATTGAACGGTATAAAGGAGGTGCTGGCGAAATTTTTCGAAAACTTAAGGAGTTAGAATATTTTTAAGAAATTTGGATAACTAGAAATCAATATATCAAATATAGAATTCGATAAGGAATTTGGAAAGCAGTTTAATTAATATTAGAAACGACCAGTGATTGTTTGATGGATGTTTGTTTTCCTTTGATAGTTAAATCACCGGCTATCAAATATTTTTGGATTATTGTTGTCAACACGAAGAGACCGGGGTTGGATTTAATGTCCGAAAACCACTTCGTATAGGCATAGGCGTTGCGAACTAGATTATGCTAAAGAAACTGGAGATGGAGTAAAATGCAAGGGTTGTTCTGTTTGTCCAGTCTGAAGACAACTTGTATGGATGAATGTCTGACAGAGTATTCCTAACAGATCACATAAGACGGTCTTTTTAAGGTATTGCGTCTGGTGGCGGAGAAATTCCTTTCTCTTAGCTTTTTATACCCATAATATTTTTGGAAGATCAACTAGTGATTTGACAGGTTTGACGATGTGACATTCAAAGTGTACGGTGGCTAGATGTTCTAAAATAGTAAACGTCAACTGGGAAATGACAAAAATCAGGCAAGCAGCATGGCTAGTTGGGCCATACCCAAGCAGAGTATATTTGTCACCGATCTAGAGATTATATATTCTTCTTTCGATTATGTATCTTACAGATTACGGTTGGACGACCGACACCATAGGTGATAATATATTCGCTACACTCAAGCTAAATGAGTGGGCGGTCATTTGTGGCCGGGTTGCATGATGTTCTTGCTGAACCCCAGTGTATCCCTTCTAGAGTACACTGATCGGAAGGTGATCCAATACCTTGTCATAGTTGGAATCCAATCTCCAATAAGCGCCCAGCGGTTTTTGATTTTATACTGTATATGTAGAGCGTGAGATGCAAGCGTTCTATTATTTGGTAATTTATTTGATTAGACATCATTATAATATCACTTGATTTTGATAACAAAAATGTTTTGGGTTATAGTAAGGTAAAAACCGTCCATGTTTATGTGTGGGTTGGTCTTACTATTATCCTTTTCTTTCAAAAGGATTTTCAAAGTTAAACAATATGGTTGCAGCTTACTCACACTAGTCCCATGACTGACCCTGAGTTTATTTTGTTGTTTTAACCTAAACTCTTGGGTACCCAATTTTGTATGGGCAGTCAAGTGTTTCAGGCTTTTACAGATACATTTGGAGGAGCTTGAAGCAGGAGGCTTCACCGTTAGATATTTAAGAGTTATTTTCCGTTGTATCAAATGTTGTATTATACTCTAATAATGGTATGTATATATGACACAAAATTTTGTATTTCAAATAGTATGTTATATATTATATTTTGTTCAGTTCCGCTATGAGATTCTGATGTCCCTTTTAGTTTTTTTGTCTATTTCTATTTGTTTAACCCTATTGACTCGTATTTCTGTACAATTTGGGTTGGACATGTGTTGTTTTAGTCAACTCAGATAGTACGGATTTGCGAGCCATCACAGTTGGTATCAGAGCTTAGGTTGAGCGAACACCTAGGCTTTGGTGGGGGTTCACTCATTCGAGATAGGGTCAGTGGTACCCTAGAATGGGTTGAGTGTATATATGAGAGAGTGTATTTGTAAGTTGATATTAAAAAAATTGTTTATATTGTGTTGGCTTGTCTGTTGAGTGGTTTATGAATCCTGGTCGAATCGTGGGATACCACAACAACGATAGGAGTTTCTAAACACTTGAACAGAATAGTTCGACATAAGATTGTTTTAAAGTGGGTAAATGAAATAATTTTACCCAAAATTAATTTTTGAGATAAAAGTGAATAATTTACTAAAATTATATATGGCTAAGTTGGTTGCTATTATGAGATTATAAAATTGGAATGGTTATATATAATCAAATAAAATTTGTATATGAATAATGTATATAAATGAGATGAAATTAAATTGAATTAATACTAGAATTTGGAATTTAAATCACGGAAAATTAGAAAATATTTTTTCAAAGTATATTAAAATAATATAGCTTTCTTTAGAAGGATTTTGAATAAAAATCATATTGAATGGATTTTGAAAGTGATAAATCATTGAAATCAGTTCAGTTTCTTGAAGGTAATTCTGATGATGACTGCAGCATCGTTAGCGTTCATTTTCGAGTTCTAAGTGATGGATTGCCACCTTTGGAAAAAAATTCTCAATGGAGATTTGTTTGAAACAAAACTGGTAGTTTTAGAATGTTTTGAACTTGAGATGGTTATAAATATATGTGTACATATCTATATGTTTTAAAAAGGGATTTGAAATAAGAACTCGGGTATTTGAATTTTTGAATTTAAAATTTAACTTATGCACGTTAAATAATTTGAATGGGTAAAAGTGAAGCTTAAAAAATGAATTTGAAATTAATTAAAAGCTAGAAAAAGATAAAGTGGTTATTATATTAACAAAATATACATAGGAAATCTTCGTTTGTTATAAAACGGAATAAATTGGTTAATATCAATATAAAAAAATGGAATGCATTTAAATGAAATATGAATTGAATGTGAATAAATCAATTGCGAATTATTCAAATTGAATGAATATAAGCATATATGATATGTAATATGAATGAAATGTGGTATAAACTAAATATTGGAACTTGTATTAGCCTATATATGCTAAATATACTTGGTATGACTTGTTTGAAATGAATCTATGTGTTTAACCATTTAAATGGATAAAATTTATTGAAACTTCATATTTATGAAGCTTATGAGTTTAAATTGAGTAAGTACAGGTACATGGAGCAACCTGGCTTGATTTTGGATATGCGGATTGTTTATATGCTAAGCATGCACGCTAAATAAACGCTTATATAAGGTATGCCTATGCAAAAATATCAAATTAGGATATATGAACTGTTTTCCGACTGTATTGGTCGATGTATACGTTTCTATCTCTTTTGGTATATTACAAAAGATCCTCCGTACAAGGGATACTCTGCCAAAAATTTCCCAAAATTTAGGGACTTAAAAAAAATTCAAAAATTTTGAATTTCTTTTGTAAAGATTAAGGAGACGGTTTTCAAATTAAAATTAATTTGAAGGCTTCTAAATGGGAAATAGGACATTAAATATTTCTATGAAAACTTAAAATTGTTTGGGACTTGAGTTGTAGAATATGAAACACTGAGCTATAACAAGATAGGTTTTTGAAAAGTTAACGGGTTTGTAGCATTTCTTCTGCCTTAGTAATTTCGAGGACGAAATTCTTTTAAAGGGGAAGGAATGTAACATCCCATATTTTTAGCTGTTTAATATTAAACATTTAAATTTATTTTAAATGTTGAATTAAAAATATAAATTAATTTTTATATTGAATTTATCGGTTAAATAATCAATATACAAATTGATATCAAATATATTGGATATCATAATACGAAAACAATAATAATTAAATTCAGAGCTAAAAATTGAATCAAAATGATTCAGTTGATCAATATAAATCCTATATTGAATTAGAACGATAATTATTATTTATTTTAAATACATTTAAATGTTTGAAATCAATATATATATATATATTTTAATCGATATAATATTGATATTACATATATACGTTTGAACTAAATTTCAGAATCTATTCCGTTGAGTTCAAAATAGCAGTATATGTTGGAAATATCTGTCGTTACGATTAAATAGCGGTTCGGAATTTGTAAATTAGGTACCATGAGATATTTTGAAATATTATATATAATTTAATTTTTCATTAGCCGACCTGTATTGTTCCATCACGCAGCCTATTCTCTCTTAAGTAGACAATTCTGTCTTCCGGCTTCGAAACGAATGCAAATAGGATATTAATAGAGTTGTGTATTTTGTCCCCTTTGTAACTATATAATACGATCCTCCCTCCGTTATTTTTTAATTTTCCAGAATTAGAAACTATTCGAGTTCTTTTGCCATCCATTTTTTTCTCTCCAGTTCAACAAAAAAAACCCGTTCTCATCTTAAGGAAATTCAAATCATTTCGAATTGAAATCTAAAGCCACCTCTCTCAAATTTAATCAAACCCGTGTCTTTTACTTTTGATTCCTCAAACCAAAATCAAAGTCGGGTAATTTTTTTATTTCCCCAATTCAAAATCAAAGCTCCAGTAATAACCACAATCTGCATGTTAACTCGAAATCAATTCGGACTTCAGATAAAAAAAAAGAATTGGAAATTGGAAATGAGAAATCGATATGCGATATTCTCCTGAGACTCGTCGATGCTCTGGAGTTAACCGAAGGGGTGCGATGATGGTTTGAACATAGGAAATTGTTGAGCAGTTTTTGACTTAGGGGAAGGAATCACAATAGATTTGAAGGCTCGACCCATTTTAGAGAAGCGTTTGTGTTAAGGGTTGCAACAAAGGGGTGCGATGAGGTGTTTTCGAAGGGGATTCCAATGATGTGTAGTTGGATGAAGGGTCGAAATCTGAGCTAGTTTGGTAGGGTGACTGATTTGGATCTCAACAGAGGAAGTTTGATGTCTGAAAGGTGGACTGGGTGATATTTGGTGTGACGGCAAGGAATTTCGCTCGGTCCGAACCAGTCGCTAAACCGATCCAGGCCGTTCGAAACGCCCTATCGTTTGAGAACACGACAAGATAGAACGCATACAGAAGAACATTTCATTGTATATTACAACAATGCATCAGATTACAAGAATACACAGAGTATAATTGAATATTACACAGAAATATCAGAGATTTAAATTACATTTACATACAACGCAGCGGAAAATAATACAATACACAACTAGAAGGAGATATACGGATACAAAGCTTTCCGGATATCGTTCCAGCTGTAAACCAGGATCCTGTGAATATAAATCTGCAAAACCAAAACTACTAACTGCCCGTGTCGAAAATAGGGGCACCCAGAGTTTAGGTTAAAACAATAAACTCCAGGTCAGTCATGGGACTGGTGTGAGAACTAAAACAGTTATAAATCTTTATTTTAAATCATTAGGTAAATCAAGGGACCACGCCGTATAACACGGAACGGGTTTCCTCCCAAGAATACCAGTGCATAAAACAACAGCGCGATGCTAAATAAAGAAAAAATGAAGCTATTATAAGACCCAGGTCCCATCACACAATGCAACGCAGCCGAGGATAGGGTTTTCCCTTATAATAGCCAAGAATGCTTGATACGTTTAAAACAAATCATTTGATACTATTATAAGTGCATATTGTAGAAAACATCTTCAAATCATAAGTATCAATCATAGGCGGCATGAATGCCCCATCCCACTATGTCGCCATACTAGGCTCTACAAATAAAACCGCAAATGTCACGTATTTGGAAGTTGGATTTCCATCTATGAACCGAGGCCAGGGATCGTCCTCTACCGATTCGAGACAATCTAGCCCATGTCTCCGGAACAGCCGCAACTGCCCCTTGGATCGTCAGGGCCGGTGCACCGATGTGGATTATAGTGCCTGAACAATACGTTTCCCCGCCCTTTGGGGCGTAAATGAGCCAACTAAATGACTCCATCGGTTCGAGAACGACCGATCAATCCGAGGCGCCTCGCAACAGCAACAACCACATAAGTCAAACTCGTCAGGGCGTGTAAAACCACTGACGCCACTTTTTAGCTAGAAGGAAACGCATGCCCTCCCTGAGGTTCGTCTCCCGTTTTTGGTTCATACCGGGTATGAAACTCGCGAAGTAAACGTTACACAAAGCTACGCCACAAAGGCCGTGCTTCGATCATCAACCACAAGACTTTGCTTTTCAACAGAAGCCTCGATCAATTGCCACTTAGGCATGCCACACAGGCAATTCACATGCGTTTGATATCCATCAATATATAACCCCTGAGCTCGTACGTCTCAGAGAAGGGCGTTAAGCAAGAGAATAAATTCTCCGCCGCCAAACAGATATATATTTAATAGAGATCAATCACACGGACTAAAATCCAATGTCAGACACACAGTCCATTTACAAGTTCGTTCTGGGTCTGAACGAAACCGGAGGCACCTAGTACCCCGCATATCCATCGATCTCCAAGTACGTCTGGACGATCACCAACTGTTTCCATCTTCTTGGGTGTACAGCCCAATCGAGATCATCAGTAATCACCCAAACGACGTGAAGACCTCCGGTCTTCGACCATCGTCTTCATCTTCGACTTATCGTCGTATCAGTTATTCAGAATGGGATAAACCCGGTCTTTCTGAATAACTCGCGTATATATTATAAAAGTGTTACACAAACACAACATACGCCTCATTCCAATTCAGAATATTCTTTTATTCAAATATTCTTATACTTTGGGAAAAGTTCCCATTAATTTTATCCAAGATAAATTCTTTAAATTTATTCTTTAATCTCCTTTGAATATCAATTCAAACTAGTCGGGATTAACGAACCTTATCGAAGTAATCATTTGTTTTAATTTCCCAATCCCAACCTATTCATCCCATGAAGTAAAACTGGTCATACTTCATATCTAACACCACGGTGTTATCGGTAAATTCAATTACCATTTCACGTTTAAATCTAATTAAAGATTTAACTATCGCCTGGAGTAAAACTGGTGATACTCCATTTCGATTATTTCAATCTAATTAAAGATTCATTAAAACTCCACTTAGTTTTAATCGTTAACTGGGTTAAAGAATCAATGTCATTTAAAACACGGTTCACGATAAACCCAAAATCACATTCCATTAATTATCGGGTTAAAGAACGAGTGTTATTTAAAACACCGTTCACGATAAACCCAAAAATCAATACCAATTCAATTCCAATTAAATATCATTTAATTGGTACACTTCATTAAATCTAAATAAAAAGATTTAATCTTTTCTCAACTGGGTTCAAGAACAGTGTTAGTAAAGACACCATTCACGACAAACCCAAATCACATTCGATATTCAATACAAGGTTCTGAATAGAAAATATATCGGCTTATATTCAATATCAAATTCTACGACTAACAAATGTCGTATTGGAAATAACGATATATATATATCTTTCAAATTTCCATAACAACACCTGTATAATCACGAATTCTAACATCGAAATATTCCGAAGACAATTTCGATTCAAATCCACTCCAACGCAATCATTGGAAATTCTGGTTATTTTTAAAACCCTTTTTAAATTCAATTTATTTATTTAAAAATAAATAGAATTATAATTCTAGTTCAAAACTAGTTCATTTCGATAAAGATCTATTTTTATCTTTTCAAATATGGAGTTTTTCATCCCAAATCTTTCTAAATCATTTCTTATGATTTTACACAAATTATTACTATTTTTAATAATTTTACCGAGGCCTGTACAGTCGATTTCCATCTATGGCCATCGAACTGCACTTACAGCGACCTTTTTCAAATTTGATTTGGACATAATTCCAAATCCAACCGTTAGATTTCAAATTTCTAACATTCGTTAGAAAGCTCTTTTCGATACGAACCCAACGGTTCCGGTTTTAGGAGAATCCGACGGTCGGATCTCCCGTAATGTCCGTTTGAAATCAATGGTCGAAATTCGCGAACTGCCGCGGCGCGGCGCGTTCTATTCAGGCAATTATATTATATATATAATATATATTTCGTCGATTTCTATTTAAAACGAATTATATAAATAGTTTTAAATTCGTTTCAAAAGCAATTTCAACTTCCTTTTCAATTCAAATCAAAATTGAATTCTTCTTTATAAATTCGTTTTAGAAATACATTTCTATTCAATTCAAATTTCAATTCAATTTGAATTCATTTCAATTCGCTTTCAATTCAATTTGAATTCGTTTTCAATTCAATTCATTTCGAAATCGTTTTCAATTCAATTCATTTCGAAATCGTTTTCAATTCAATTCATTTCGAAATCGTTTTCAATTCAATTCATTTCGAAATCGTTTTCAATTCAATTCATTTCGAAATCGTTTTCAATTCAATTCATTTCGAAATCGTTTTCAATTCAATTCATTTCGAAATCGTTTTCAATTCAATTCATTTCGAAATCGTTTTCAATTTATTTCATTTTGAAATCGTTTTCAATTCATTTCGATATAAATATCGTTCACGTCAAAATGGCGTCAATCTAATCAACACAGCTTCAAAAATTTCTATTTTCAAATATTCTATTTCAAATATTTCTATTTCAAATATTTCTATTTCTAAACTGGAATGAGGCCCAATCAATTACCATATAAAATTAATTATATGGATTTTCATACAACACATGTATATAATAGCATTGAAAATTGATCAACCATCAACCAAAGTGCACTACACTGTATAAGCATCAAATAAAGATATCTAACGCTTATAACAGCCTGTCAATCAATCGATCGACATATTTAATCAATCAGGATGAGTGAACTTCAAATTTCATCCCAACACCCGTGTGGGGTTTCAAACAACCAAACACAGATTTTATTTGTGCAGTTGGGCGATGTGTAAAATTTATCGTCCCAATCAATATCAGTCAAATCAGTGTACATAAACAAACCGTCTGGTTTGTAAATGAATATTTTATTTTATTCACTTCCACGTTAAAAATTATATTTTTAATGATAAAACATTTTGTTTCAACATATGAATTCCTTTTCAATTCATTTATTCGATAAAATGATATTTTTATTTTTCTAACTTATTTTAGAAAATTTCGGCGGCATAACGGCACGATACTAGAAACGGGACGAGGCCTAGCCTTATCCCCAGTCTAGTGAAGGCCCACGCCATTCACACATCAATCAAATTCACCAAACAACCAATTCAAATCAAGTCATCAAATTAATTTATGCAACCAAACAAACAAGTCCATGGTCTGTGGACGATTGTGTCGGGTGCTACTAAGCACCGTCTGCATCCTAGTATATATATATATCTAGAAAAGAAATTGAAAGGTGAGAAATTCTCACATATAGCTATCCTAGCTCCACGGCACTTCATTGATAGAAATCTTCATCGCTATCGCATCTTCGTCGTGTTCGTTGCCCGTAGCCACTACATATGTAAAAATCGAATTTTTACTTCGTTATTCAATTTATAAAAATCGAATTTTTACTTCGATGTTCAATATATAAAAATCATATTTTTCTTTCGAAGTTCTACATATAAAAATCATATTTTTCTTTCGAAGTTCTACATATAAAAATCATATTTTTCTTTCGAAGTTCTACATATAAAAATCATATTTTTCTTTCGAAGTTAATCTTATATTTTCATAACAATGACATCTACATTTTCAAAACAACGACTATATTTTCTAAATAATTTTAAACAGATTGTAAAACTGAATTTAAACTGAATTTAAATATTAAAAATAAATAGAAAACCTAAATCAAAACTTACTTTGTTTCTTCAGCACGAACGAGAGGGGGGGGGTCTGTTTTGAGGGTGGCGCGAGGCTGTGGGGTGCTCCATCGGCCAAGGGTACGGATTGGGTGCGGTTTTGGTAGAAGGAGAGAGGAAGGGCGAGGGGGGAGGCGGCTATGGAGGCGGTCTGCCCGGTGGCGCGTGGGAGGGTTCGACGGGTTCTAGGGTTTGCGTCGCGAGGTGGCTCGGGGGTTTGGGGATTGGGAGCGGCTCGTCGATAGGAAGGAGGAGCGGAGGCTGGAGAGCGGTGGCCGGACTTCGGTGCAGTTGCGATGGGGTGGCGACGGCTTCAGCTCCGTGGGTTTTCTCTTTTTTTTTTTTTTTTTTTTATCTGTTGATTTGGGTTGAAAAATATAGGGGGGGGGGGGGGGGCAGGAGGATTTAAGGGAAGAGGGAAAAGAATTTTTTTTATTATTATTATTTACTTATTTAATTTTTTTTCCTCTCCTAAGTTGACTTTTCATACGACCTCGAAACGAGGCCCACCGCCTATCGTCCTTAGCATTTTACCCCCATTCCGAACACAATGGGATATGTATCGTAGGCTGATTCGACTGTTTGAATCAGTTTCCGTTAAATTTACATTTAAATCTGTATATTGAATTTTAAACGTACATTTCAAATTACCGGGGTCACATATTAACTCTATAAATTGCAGAAAAATATTTTCTAGCTTCGTATTGACGATACGGTCCTAACAAAACTAGTTTCGCCGAATTCTGAGGCCGTTGGAAAAATGGCCAATTTCCAGTCGATTAAAATCAACTGAAACTGGTCAAACGTGTTTTCCTTTGCCACGCTCACATATTGATTTGAAAAATTATGAAATTTGAAACCTAGCAATAACTTTACATCACGGACCCAACAAAACTGGTTTCGTCGAAATCCGAGGTCGTTTGCAAAATGTCCATTTTTAAGGGCCTGAATTCCACAGCGACTATTCAGAATTTTCAACTGGACATATCCTTTGATTCCCGCTATGAAATTTCGATTGGTCAGATTCGTTGGAAAGATATTATCAATTAGAGCCTAACGTTTTTGGTTTCACTAAAATCCGGATTGTTTTGCACCCGGTACATTCATTTGAAGTTTGAAATCGAATTATCGAACTACCGCGCCATTTTCAATTCTATTTATAATTATATATAAATATTTATATTCTAACGACGACGTATATAATATATACGTCGAATTATATTCAAAATAAATTTCTCGTTGATATTATTTAAAATAATTCATTTTAAATAATCAAAACTCGCTAAAATTGCCAAAATAAAATTTTCAAACTGGCTCAGATTTTCGGGTTATTACAATCTCCCCCACTTAAAACTTTTTGTCCCCGAAAAGGAACAAAGTCGAAAGTGGTTTGATAATTCAACTCTACGTTCGATCTGGCTTCCATTCTCCAACTCTTTAGTTTTTGAGAATTTTCAAAATTTCAAAAAATTTGGCTAACACCCTAAATTTTCGAAAAATTTCGCCATAACCTCCCCTGCAATGGGAGCATCGGGGAATTTCAAATAGCTTCCCCGTTCCTTCAGATCTCAAAAAGAAAAAGAAAAAGCCAAGCGGCTAGCCAATAGGCTCATAAAATCATCATCACCCAAACAAAACAGTATATTATGTAGTAAACATGTACCTATTTGTCGGGCAAACAAATTTTATTCTCTGGCTCTAGCCTCCTTGCTATGACCTGTTCAATGTAAGTACATGTATATGCAAGCAAATGCGACCAAATTTCAATACAATTCATTATTCGATCAAATTAGGCATAATGGTTCAAAATTAGCAAACAAATGAACAAACAACACAAACATCAATCAATTAGTGAATTAGAGTTTCAAATTCATAATTTTGATACATATACAAAAATCAAATCTTTGATGCCAAATCACAACAATAGGCCCTATCTAATTTTGGTTCTCACACCAGTCAATAGGAAATATATAGATATTGCACGTTCGGAGCACGAACATAAATATTGATGATGCCATGGTCATTATCAACATCATCTCCGGGCGACTAGAGTGTGATTCTATATCTATCCAGTATATTAAAACTTCAAATACACGTTTGCAAGGCGTATATGCAAAATCTTTATATACTGGACTGTCCTAATCAATATAGATAAATAATCAAATACGAATAATTGATTTAACTTTTCAAAACAAAAATTTGTTTTCATTTTAAAAATATACTCTTCACACTCGTTCTAGGATGCTACTGATCCCATCTCTAACGAGTCATTCTAATTGGATATTACTAACCCAATATCTGATGAATTCTTTCGTATGGTTCTAATGTGTCTTGTTCTCGAGCTCTGTAAACCAAAGCTCTGATACCAACTGTGACGGCAAGGAATTTCGCTCGGTCCGAACCAGTCGCTAAACCGATCCAGGCCGTTCGAAACGCCCTATCGTTTGAGAACACGACAAGATAGAACGCATACAGAAGAACATTTCATTGTATATTACAACAATGCATCAGATTACAAGAATATACAGAGTATAATTGAATATTACACAGAAATATCAGAGATTTAAATTACATTTAAATACAACGCAGCGGAAAATAATACAATACACAACTAGAAGGAGATATACGGATACAAAGCTTTCCGGATATCGTTCCAGCTGTAAACCAGGATCCTGTGAATATAAATCTGCAAAACCAAAACTACTAGCTGCCCGTGTCGAAAATAGGGGCACCCAGAGTTTAGGTTAAAACAATAAACTCCAAGTCAGTCATGGGACTGGTGTGAGAACTAAAACAGTTATAAATCTTTATTTTAAATCATTAGGTAAATCAAGGGACCACGCCGTATAACACGGAACGGGTTTCCTCCCAAGAATACCAGTGCATAAAACAACAGCGCGATGCTAAATAAAGAAAAAATGAAGCTATTATAAGACCCAGGTCCCATCACACAATGCAACGCAGCCGAGGATAGGGTTTTCCCTTACAATAGCCAAGAATGCTTGATACGTTTAAAACAAATCATTTGATACTATTATAAGTGCATATTGTAGAAAACATCTTCAAATCATAAGTATCAATCATAGGCGGCATGAATGCCCCATCCCACTATGTCGCCATACTAGGCTCTACAAATAAAACCGCAAATGTCACGTATTTGGAAGTTGGATTTCCATCTATGAACCGAGGCCAGGGATCGTCCTCTACCGATTCGAGACAATCTAGCCCATGTCTCCGGAACAGCCGCAACTGCCCCTTGGATCGTCAGGGCCGGTCCACCGATGTGGATTATAGTGCCTGAACAATACGTTTCCCCGCCCTTTGGGGCGTAAATGAGCCAACTAAATGACTCCATCGGTTCGAGAACGACCGATCAATCCGAGGCGCCTCGCAACAGCAACAACCACATAAGTCAAACTCGTCAGGGCGTGTAAAACCACTGACGCCACTTTTTAGCTAGAAGGAAACGCATGCCCTCCCTGAGGTCCGTCTCCCGTTTTTGGTTCATACCGGGTATGAAACTCGCGAAGTAAACGTTACACAAAGCTACGCCACAAAGGCCGTGCTTCGATCATCAACCACAAGACTTTGCTTTTCAACAGAAGCCTCGATCAATTGCCACTTAGGCATGCCACACAGGCAATTCACTCCATGTGTTTGATATCCATCAATATATAACCCCTGAGCTCGTATGTCTCAGAGAAGGGCGTTAAGCAAGAGAATAAATTCTCCGCCGCCAAACAGATATATATTTAATAGAGATCAATCACACGGACTAAAATCCAATGTCAGACACACAGTCCATTTACAAGTTCATTCTGGGTCTGAACGAAACCGGAGGCACCTAGTACCCCGCATATCCATCGATCTCCAAGTACGTCTGGACGATCACCAACTGTTTCCATCTTCTTGGGTGTACAGCCCAATCAAGATCATCAGTAATCACCCAAACGACGTGAAGACCTCCGGTCTTCGACCATCGTCTTCATCTTCGACTTATCGTCGTATCAGTTATTCAGAATGGGATAAACCCGGTCTTTCTGAATAACTCGCATATATATTATAAAAGTGTTACACAAACACAACATACGCCTCATTCCAATTCAGAATATTCTTTTATTCAAATATTCTTATACTTTGGGAAAAGTTCCCATTAATTTTATCCAAGATAAATTCTTTAAATTTATTCTTTAATCTCCTTTGAATATCAATTCAAACTAGTCGGGATTAACGAACCTTACCGAAGTAATCATTTGTTTTAATTTCCCAATCCCAACCTATTCATCCCATGAAGTAAAACTGGTCATACTTCATATCTAACACCACGGTGTTATCGGTAAATTCAATTACCATTTCACGTTTAAATCTAATTAAAGATTTAACTATCGCCTTGAGTAAAACTGGTGATACTCCATTTCGATTATTTCAATCTAATTAAAGATTCATTAAAACTCCACTTAGTTTTAATCGTTAACTGGGTTAAAGAATCAGTGTCATTTAAAACACGGTTCACGATAAACCCAAAATCACATTCCATTAATTATCGGGTTAAAGAACGAGTGTTATTCAAAACACCGTTCACGATAAACCCAAAAATCAATACCAATTCAATATCATTTAATTGGTACACTTCATTAAATCTAAATAAAAAGATTTAATCTTTTCTCAACTGGGTTCAAGAACAGTGTTAGTGAAGACACCATTCACGACAAACCCAAATCACATTCGATATTCAATACAAGGTTCTGAATAGAAAATATATCGGCTTATATTCAATATCAAATTCTACGACTAACAAATGTCGTATTGGAAATAACGATATATATATATCTTTCAAATTTCCATAACAACACCTGTATAATCACGAATTCTAACATCGAAATATTCCGAAGACAATTTCGATTCAAATCCACTCCAACGCAATCATTGGAAATTCTGGTTATTTTTAAAACCCTTTTTAAATTCAATTTATTTATTTAAAAATAAATAGAATTATAATTCTAGTTCAAAACTAGTTCATTTCGATAAAGATCTATTTTTATCTTTTCAAATATGGAGTTTTTCATCCCAAATCTTTCTAAATCATTTCTTATGATTTTACACAAATTATTACTATTTTTAATAATTTTACCGAGGCCTGTACAGTCGATTTCCATCTACGGCCATCGAACTGCACTTACAGCGACCTTTTTCAAATTTGATTTGGACATAATTCCAAATCCAACCGTTAGATTTCAAATTTCTAACATTCGTTAGAAAGCTCTTTTCGATACGAACCCAACGGTTCCGGTTTTAGGAGAATCCGACGGTCGGATCTCCCGTAATGTCCGTTTGAAATCAATGGTCGAAATTCGCGAACTGCCGCGGCGCGGCGCGTTCTATTCAGGCCATTATATTATATATATAATATATATAATATATATTTCGTCGATTTCTATTTAAAACGAATTATATAAATAGTTTTAAATTCGTTTCAAAAGCAATTTCAACTTCCTTTTCAATTCAAATCAAAATTGAATTCTTCTTTATAAATTCGTTTTAGAAATTCATTTCTATTCAATTCAAATTTCAATTCAATTTGAATTCATTTCAATTCGCTTTCAATTCAATTTGAATTCGTTTTCAATTCAATTCATTTCGAAATCGTTTTCAATTCAATTCATTTCGAAATCGTTTTCAATTCAATTCATTTCGAAATCGTTTTCAATTCAATTCATTTCGAAATCGTTTTCAATTCAATTCGTTTCGAAATCGTTTTCAATTCAATTCATTTCGAAATCGTTTTCAATTCAATTCATTTCGAAATCGTTTTCAATTCAATTCATTTCGAAATCGTTTTCAATTCAATTCATTTCGAAATCGTTTTCAATTCAATTCATTTCGAAATCGTTTTCAATTCAATTCATTTCGAAATCGTTTTCAATTCAATTCATTTCGAAATCGTTTTCAATTTATTTCATTTCGAAATCGTTTTCAATTCATTTCGATATAAATATCGTTCACGTCAAAATGGCGTCAATCTAATCAACACGGCTTCATAAATTTCTATTTTCAAATATTCTATTTCAAATATTTCTATTTCAAATATTTCTATTTCTAAACTGGAATGAGGCCCAATCAATTACCATATAAAATTAATTATATGGATTTTCATACAACACATGTATATAATAGCATTGAAAAATGATCAACCATCAACCAAAGTGCACTACACTGTATAAGCATCAAATAAAGATATCTAACGCTTATAACAGCCTGTCAATCAATCGATCGACATATTTAATCAATCAGGATGAGTGAACTTAAAATTTCATCCCAACACCCGTGTGGGGTTTCAAACAACCAAACAAAGATTTTATTTGTGCAATTGGGCGATGTGTAAAATTTATCGTCCCAATCAATATCAGTCAAATCAGTGTACATAAACAAACCGTCTGGTTTGTAAATGAATATTTTATTTTATTCACTTCCACGTTAAAAATTATATTTTTAACGATAAAACATTTTGTTTCAACATATGAATTCCTTTTCAATTCATTTATTCGATAAAATGATATTTTTATTTTTCTAACTTATTTTAGAAAATTTCGGCGGCATAACGGCACGATACTAGAAACGGGACGAGGCCTAGCCTTATCCCCAGTCTAGTGAAGGCCCACGCCATTCACACATCAATCAAATTCACCAAACAACCAATTCAAATCAAGTCATCAAATTAATTTATGCAACCAAACAAACAAGTCCATGGTCTGTGGACGATTGTGTCGGGTGCTACTAAGCACCATCTGCATCCTAGTATATATATATATATATCTAGAAAAGAAATTGAAAGGTGAGAAATTCTCACATATAGCTATCCTAGCTCCACGGCACTTCATTGATAGAAATCTTCATCGCTATCGCATCTTCGTTTTAGTTCGTTGCCCGTAGCCACTACATATGTAAAAATCGAATTTTTACTTCGTTATTCAATTTATAAAAATCGAATTTTTACTTCGATGTTCAATATATAAAAATCATAATTTTCTTTCGAAGTTCTACATATAAAAATCATATTTTTCTTTCGAAGTTCTACATATAAAAATCATATTTTTCTTTCGAAGTTCTACATATAAAAATCATATTTTTCTTTCGAAGTTAATCTTATATTTTCATAACAATGACATCTACATTTTCAAAACAACGACTATATTTTCTAAATAATTTTAAACAGATTGTAAAACTGAATTTAAACTGAATTTAAATATTAAAAATAAATAGAAAACCTAAATCAAAACTTACTTTGTTTCTTCAGCACGAACGAGAGGGGGGGGGGTCTGTTTTGAGGGTGGCGCGAGGCTGTGGGGTGCTCCATCGGCCAAGGGTACGGATTGGGTGCGGTTTTGGTAGAAGGAGAGAGGAAGGGCGAGGGGGGAGGCGGCTATGGAGGCGGTCTGCCCGGTGGCGCGTGGGAGGGTTCGACGGGTTCTAGGATTTGCGTCGCGAGGTGGCTCGGGGGTTTGGGGATTGGGAGCGGCTCGTCGATAGGAAGGAGGAGCGGAGGCTGGAGAGCGGTGGCCGGACTTCGGTGCGGTTGCGATGGGGAGGCGACGGCTTCAGCTCCGTGGGTTTTCTCTTTTTTTTTTTTTTTTTTTTTTTAATCTGTTGATTTGGGTTGAAAAATATGGGGGGGCCAGGAGGATTTAAGGGAAGAGGGAAAAGAATTTTTTTTTTTATTATTTACTTATTTAATTTTTTTTCCTCTCCTAAGTTGACTTTTCATACGACCTCGAAACGAGGCCCACCGCCTGTCGTCCTTAGCATTTTACCCCCATTCCGAACACAATGGGGTATGTATCGTAGGCTGATTCGACTGTTTGAATCAGTTTCCGTTAAATTTACATTTAAATCTGTATATTGAATTTTAAACGTACATTTCAAATTACCGGGGTCACATATTAACTCTATAAATTGCAGAAAAATATTTTCTAGCTTCGTATTGATGATACGGTCCTAACAAAACTAGTTTCGCCGAATTCTGAGGCCGTTGGAAAAATGGCCAATTTCCAGTCGATTAAAATCAACTGAAACTGGTCAAACGCGTTTTCCTTTGCCACGCTCACATATTAATTTGAAAAATTATGAAATTTGAAACCTAGCAATAACTTTACATCACGGACCCAACAAAACTGGTTTCGTCGAAATCCGAGGTCGTTTGCAAAATGTCCATTTTTAAGGGCCTGAATTCCACAGCGACTATTCAGAATTTTCAACTGGACATATCCTTTGATTCCCGCTATGAAATTTCGATTGGTCGGATTCGTTGGAAAGATATTATCAATTAGATCCTAACGTTTTTGGTTTCACTAAAATCCGGATTGTTTTGCACCCGGTACATTCATTTGAAGTTTGAAATCGAATTATCGAACTACCGCGCCATTTTCAATTCTATTTATAATTATATATAAATATTTATATTCTAACGACGACGTATATAATATATACGTCGAATTATATTCAAAATAAATTTCTCGTCGATATTATTTAAAATAATTCATTTTAAATAATCAAAACTCGCTAAAATTGCCAAAATAAAAATTTCAAACTGGCTCAGATTTTCGGGTTATTACATTTGGAAGTTCGATAATTTGTTTATTGGGACGGCAAAAACCTGATGATAGCAAGATTGGTATTATTTATGTTGATTAATATCTGTGAATGCAGGCAAAACAGGTTGGAGGGATCCAACTGGATTCCTCACATTTATTTATTATTGTTTATATATTTATATGTGTGTGATGTGTTGAATTGGATTGATAATTTGTGTATGTGGATGTTTAAATATCACTGGCCCTAGATATTTATATTTAAAAACATCAAAAAGGGATTTCTAGATTTAAAAAGGAAAATTTACTTTTCGAAATGGAAATGGAATTTTGAATGGATTGAGAAATATTAACTTGTTTTAATAATAAAAACAAGTAGCTGAATTTATAAAAATGAAAAGAAAATTTATCATTTGATAATATTAGATTTTAAATTCAAGCCTGAATTTAAAAAGAAAAAAAATATTTTCTAGAATGGGAATTGGATCTCAAATAAGATTTGAAATAGGAAACTCGTTTAAATATTTAAAACAAGAAGTGAAATTTATAAAAGATATTTTTAAATAAAAGAGGGGAAGCTTTATTAGATAATTTATATTTTAAATTCAAGTATAAATTTAAAGAGGGATTTATAATAGGAAATCATTTCAGGGAAAGGAAACAATGAAATATATTCCGATGTTTGGAATGTCAAACGAATTGAAATAAATTCATATGGATTTATGATTGGAATTCAACCATATTGAATTTACAAAAAAAAATACTACCAGGTAAGATATTGGGATTCCATTGGATAAAAACTAGAATTTAAAATTTAAATATGAAAATAGATTCCTTGTTCTTATATATATATAAGTTATAAAAATAAAATATTCCAAATGGGAATCGAGTTTCAAATAGAGCATTAAAATAGAAGTTTATTTAATAAAGAAGTTAATTTATAAACAATATTTATAAACGTGATGAAGTAATTTTTATTGTGTAATTTAGAAATAAATTTCCAAATGTAAGAAATGGAGTAGAAAGCGAGATTTAAATTGCGTTTGTGTATTACAAGCTTTTATCCATCTCAAGATAAGAACCTTGTCGGTCAAGGTCTGAGAGGTATTAAAATACCCCAACTTGAAAGATTTCACTATTATCAAGGGATGATATTAGTTTGTAATGGTGAAGGGTGTTTAATAAATTGATTTTACCCACAAAGGAAATTTATGATTGGAATTCGATTATATATCGAGTTTTTATAAAATAATTCATGTCCAATGGAATGAAATAGTCGACGAGTTTTGAATAACTTGAGGTGTTAAGTTAGATTTGGGATAACGAGCTCAATTTACTTTAAAATATTGAAAATGTAGTTAAAATTTATTTTATAAACGAAGTTAACATTTATATTTAAATTATAATTAAATGAACTCACCGCAGCATGGTAGTTCGTAGTTTGACGATTCTAACTTCAATTGAGAATATATAACTCAATATAAGTCGGAATTCGATGAAACAAGAAATGTTAGGACCGATTAAATAATAGTTTTCTAATGGAATAGAAAAATATGGATTTCGTTTTATAGATTTTGAGTTATATCAAAATCAAATTTTTAGAAAAATAGCGCCATAATCGTTTTAAACCATAACGGTTTATTAAATAAAATAAAAGGATTTTAAGTGAATAAAAATCCGAATTTCCAATAGTTAAAATCCAGATTTGAGTTATAAATTAAATATGAACTCAAGTGGAGTAGATGAAGTGATTTTTGGAATAAAAATTGGATTTTTAATTATCAAATGAAACTAACTAATTTCTTTGAAATTAATACTGTAGTTTTGGTCGAATTTAACTTTGTTGAAGTAATTTAAATTTGTTATCTGAATTTGGGAATCTGAATATGGAACTTGAATTAAATTTTGGAATATGACATTGGGATGGAATTTGACCTGTATATATAAGCGAATAAAATTATATTTGAACGTGAGAGGTTCAAACTGAAAGTGGATTAAGTAAAAAGGGTAAATTGGAAATAAAGTGTTTAAGAGAATGTGATTAAAATCTTAAAGCGTTGAATTGATTATAAATTGTGTATGGTTGGGTAAATTGTGAGACAGGTATGGGATGAAGAGTAGGAAGAGAATTTGAAGATTATAATTTGATTACCCAACAAAAAGGTACATGTTTCAATTTCATATGAGGTTTTATGAGCTTATTGGGCAAGCCACTTGGGTTTTTGATTTTCTTTTTGAATGGAAAGGGTTTAGAGAGGGGAGTTGGGGTTTGAGCTATTAACCAGTATAAAGGAGGTGCTGGCGAAATTTTCCGGAAATTTAAGGAGTTAGAATATTTTAAAGAAATTTGGATAGCTGGAAATCAATATATCAAATATAGAATTCGATAAGGAATTTGGAAAGTAGTTTAATTAATATTAGAAAGGGCCAGTGATTGTTTGATGGATGTTTGTTTTCATTTGATAGTTAAATCATCGGCTATTAATGATTTTTGGATTATCGTTGTCAATACGAAGAGATTAGGGTTTGATTTAATGTCCGAAAACCACTCCGTATAGGCATAGGTGTTGCGAATTGGATTATGCTGAAAAAATTAGAGATGGAGTAAAATGCAAGGGCTGTTCTGTTTGTCGAGTCCCAAGACAACTTGTATGGACGAATGTCTGACAGAGTATTCTTAACAGATCACATAAGACGATCTTTTCAAGGTATTACGTCTGGTGGTGGAGAAATTCCTTTCTCTTAGCTTTTTATACCCATAATATTTTTGGAAGATCATGTAAAGACCCGGGCTTTGCCCGACCCGATCGATCGCAAAATCGACCAAGACCGTTCTAATCCCGAATACTTTAACTTTGGGAATACAACAATCATCAGAACAAAACAGCAGACTTTTATAAACAGTACAAAATGTTTACATCAGAGTACAGAATATCAGAGTACATCGAATAAAAATAATTGCAGCGGAAGATAAATTTTACATTTAATTTATAATACATTGCAGCTGAACAAAACTAATACAGCGGAAGTCTTTTCTATATTCTGGACACAGCTTTATGCTTCAATCCAGTATCCTGCTCAAGAGATAAATATCTGCAAAAAGCTACTCGACTGCCCGTGTGGAAAAGAGGGCACCCGAGTTTGCAAAAGTGGAAACAAACAACGGGTCAGTCGTGGGACTGGTGTGAGAATTCTTAACTAATATAACTAATAGTAAGGCAAATCCAAGGACCACGCCGCTAACGCGGAACGGGTTTACTCCAATGGATTGCTGTGCATAACAGTAAAGTAAATCGTCAAATAACGCAATGCTTTTTAGAAAAATGAAACCACCATAAGACTCAGGTCCCATCACACAATGCAACGCACACCAGAGGATAGAGTTTTACCTTATGGTAATTAAAAGATGATAAATACGTAAAAACGATATTATTATTAGTGTGTATATGTTTTAATAAAACATTTCAATCATAATATCAATCCTAGGAAGCATAGGTACCATATATTATGCCTCCGTACTAGTAATACAATCAAAACCGCATGGGGCGTATTGGAGATTTGGATTTCCATCATGAGTCAAGGCTAGAGCGGAGCTCCTTACCGATTCGAGACACTCTAGCTAATGTCCCAGGATTACCCGCAGTTAACCCTTGGAAATGGCAGGGCCGGTCCTCAAATACAGCTTAGAGGATTGGCAATTACTAAGCACACGTTTCCCGGTCCTATAGGACCTATCCGAGGCGCGCCTCATTCCATCATCCACATAAGTAAAATGTCAGGCCGTGATAAAACCCAAACACAACATCTAGCTAGAAAGAAACGTGCTGCTCTCCCTGCGTTCCCTTCGCCCGTTTTAGACTCTACCGGTTTGTGAGGTTCGCGAAGTTACGTCATAACCACAAGGCCTGCTTTTCAACACAGCCTTGATCATCTTCATCTTAGCGTGCCACATTGTCAATCCATACCGTGCCATTGATCGTCCATCAATATATAAACGGGTGTTAAGTAAAGAATAAATTCTTCACCACCAATCATTTATATATAGACAGAAAATCAATAACATGATATTAACGGAGTACAACGTCAGACACACAATCCATTTAAAACTTATGCTCTGGGTCTGAGCGAAAGTCAAATCCGTACAAATCAACACTACGTCCGGACGGCAACCACTGTAGCCCCTTCAAGGTAGCTACTCCAATCATGGGCATCAGCAGTTGTCGTCCATTCGATGTGAAGACCGTCGGTCTTCTATGGTCGTCTTTAAATCTTCAATTTTTAAACGTCGTTTAAATTGTTTGGAATGAGATAAACTCGGACTTCCCAAACAATTCTCGTGTATATATAAGTTGGAAATCATTTCATATCGTTTGATTTTAAATTTTTATATATATATAATTATATATATAATTCCTCCATCCATTTCATCTTACTATATTTTCCTAATAACCAATCTTCTTATTTATATGCAATAACTCATCACACCAAACAATGGTTTCTTTTATTAATGTTCTTCAATTTCCATACATATCCTACACACAAAAAATGTATTTTGTGTATCATTCCAATTACAACCAAAAATGAATATTTTTGTACGTCCTTCATAATTTAACAAAAAAAATGAGTATTTTTGTGTCCTTTCAATTCCTAGCCAAAACGAAATATATTTTGGTGTTAACTTCATTTCTATACGAACGAATATATTTCTTATCTCTTTCAATGCAAACCAAAAAAATTGATTTTTGCTATTTTATATTGGCAATGCAAATTTCCTTCTTAGGTGACGTCATGCAAATATAATTTTTAATATAAAATATAATATCATACCTTAATTACATAATAAGAATGTAATTCTAATTTACAGTGCAAATCCTCATTTATAGTTACATATATAAAAGTGTAAATTTTATTCGCTTACCACATTTCATATCATAGTTTCAAATAAAAGTGTAATTTTAATTAATAAAATGTCCTTCTTATCCTAAATAACCTCTTTTAAACAAAGGGACATGTTTATCTAGTTTAACACTTCTAATATAAGAGACATTCCAATCATATAATTACATATAAAAAATGTAATTCTCATTTCTTTTTATTTTGATCACATGAATTGTAATTTCCTTTAACAAAACTTGTCAGTACAAAACAATGTCAACTTAATTTCTAACAAAGGAATATTTTGTCATCCTTTTTCGTTTGATCAAAATGCATATTTCTTACTCTTGACAAATGAGTATCTTGTCATCCTTATATTTTCTATCTTTCTTTTATATTTGACAAAATGAATGTTTTGCCATTCTTTTTTTATCTATTTTTATAAAAATGAATCTTTCTTTTATTCTATCCATATAAAAATAATCTCTCTTTTTCCAATGACATATACAACTATGAATGTACATGTTAACAAACCTTCCATTACAATTGACATATAAACTGAATGTATATGTAAACAAATTTTACTTCATTTCTCTCATTACATATAAAAGTGAATTAATATATACGCAAGCTTATTTCATCTCTCTCTTTACATATAAAAAGGAATTTGTCGCTATTCTTTACCTTAACAAAAATTGAAGTTGTCATACTCTTTACATTAACCAAAATAAATATATTTCATTTCATATGCAATGCTATGCAACGTTAACAAAATAAATATATATCATTCATATGCAATGCTATGCAACGTTAACAAAATAAATATATATCATTCATATGCAATGCTATGTCATTAACAAAATAAATATATATCATTCATATGCAATGCTATGTCATTAACAAAATAAATATATATCATTCATATGCAATGCTATGCAACGTTAACAAAATAAATATATATCATTCATATGCAATGCTATGTCATTAACAAAATAAATATATATCATTCATATGCAATGCTATGTCATTAACAAAATAAATATATATCATTCATATGCAATGTATGCATTAACAAAATAAATATATATCATTCATATGCAATGCTATGTCATTAACAAAATAAAAGTATTTTCTTTTATTACATTAAATAAAAATGAAATTTCTATTGTCATTCTTCTTCAATTGTCAAAATGAATCTTTTGTTATTTTAATCTTTCTTCTACATTTACAAAAATATGATTTTTGTCGCTAATTCAATATATTAACAAAAGTGATTTTATCGCTACTTAATTATATTGACAAAAGTGAATTCATCGCTACTTAATTATATTGACAAAAGTGATTTTTGTCGCTACTTAATTATATTGACAAAAGTGAATTCATCGCTACTTAATTATATTGACAAAAGTGAATTTTTGTCGCTACTTAATTATATTGACAAAAGTGATTTTTGTCGCTACTTAATTATATTGACAAAAGTGTCTGTTTTAATCTAATATTAACATTCCTTATGAAAATGGCATGTGTAATTTACTAAATAAATGACATGTTTATTTTGTCAATTTTATATACAACATAAATGACACATCCATTTTGTTCATTTTAATACAATGACAGTTTTTATATTAACATAACATTATTAACACAAGCGATGTTCTTATGTTAGCATAACGTTATTAACCAAATGAACATACTTATGTTGACGGTTCTAATTCAACATAACATAAAAATGAATATTTTATGTGGGTAATTCATAAAATGAAAATTCCAACATGATAAACAAAGAATACTTTTTTTTTTCTTCACAATATATAAATTCCCTTTCTAACATGTAACATCTCCGTTATATATATACACAATATAAATATATGATTTTTATGGTTTGCACAAATTTTCCTTTTACAACATGAATATTATACATTTTATATATTAACTAAAATGTTTGTCTTCGTCGTGCACACAAAATTATGTCAACATAAATACGCACAATCATCACAAACAATCAACATGGAAATAATCATACATGCAGCAACAACATGAATTTCATATGATATGAATATAGATTTTGCAGTGAATTAAATAAATAAATAATTTTATTTTAAAAATAGAATTCTCACTTTGATTTTTGCTGAAAATTTGACTGTCTCGGATTCATCTCTGGTCTACGCCATCGCGAAGAGCTCGGAAAGACGAGTCCAACGCAATTTACGGTTCGTCAATCGGGCCTCATACGAGAGAGTTATGATTTATTAAAGTTGGACATAATTAAATAATTAATTAATATTCGTGAAAATACCTAAAAATTTCACTGTCTCAGAATTGGACAAAATTAGTGTCCACGCGTCCATCTCGTCGCCACGATCCCAACGCACCTGAAATCGTCGAATTTCGACTTCGTATGAGCGAGATATGAATTTTTAAAGATCGGATAATAATTAAATAAAAAAAAATACCCCAGAAATCGTTGACCACGGGTTACTGTAGCAGCCGAAACTTTGACCGCGTTTTTCTCCCTGCTCCGACCACCTGACGCCACGGGACCACCGCCAACGTCTTCGTCTTGGCGAGTCGCACCACCACCAGAAAGAGCCGCCCCTAAAGCTTCTCCGATCATCGGGAAATCGCCTACGAACGATTTCGCCTCGCGGGCCCCACAGGCCGCCTCACACCTCCAAACTGCCTGAAATTTGGCGAGCACCTCCACCTCACGTAGACCAAGAACTTCCGTGTTCGTGACTTCGTCTAATTCTTCCTCGATTCACGGGAATTTCTTGATTTACGTTTTGAGCTTCGGAATTTCGAAAACAACGAGCTTTAAGACGAGATTCCGGCGAATCCGAGCGCTGTTTGACGAAACCGATGACACCATTAGCTTCGTATCGTCGAGACCTTCGAGTGGACATATAATTTGCTATGCTTTGAAGAGATTTTATTTTCGACAAATTTTAGAGGAAAAGAGAGCCGCCATGGAAATTGAGAAAAATGATGGAAAAGTGAAGTGGCTGCTGTGTATTTCGAATTTCAGCCTTAAATTCTGAGGAAAAAGATAATATATACTATGAGTTTAATTTTGGTTTGGGCCCAAATATCATTACGTGTCCAATTACTAAATTTTCAACTGTTTTCTTCAATTCAAAAATTCTTATAAATACATGCTGATTTCAAAATTAATAAAATTTTAAACATAATTATTTCAGGTCATTACGAATCCAACGAACCTGATTTCGTAATTTTCCGAGTCCGTATGAATTTATTATGAATTTCCGAAGTCTGAAAATATGTTATTTTTCACTGTAAAAATTATACCGGCCACAAAATAATTCCAAAAATTATAAATTTTAGAATTTAACCTTATTTTAATATTCCGAATCCATAGAAACTGGTCTCGTCGAATTCGGAGTTCGTTTGCGAAAATTTCATTTTTCAGGCGTATATTTTTAATATTTAAAAATACCAAAAATAGTGGAATTTTTCCGAAACTCAAAAATATAAGTTCTTATAGTCATTTTTATATGTAAACAACATTCTGAAACCAATGGAGATGGTTTCGGGTCCTAATTCCTTATTCTGCAAAAATTTTACGTTTCGGGCCTTATATATAATATATATACGAATTCTATAGCGTTTTTCTGAAAATTT
The DNA here is from genome assembly GCA_030737875.1 of Allium sativum. Classification (NCBI taxonomy): domain Eukaryota; kingdom Viridiplantae; phylum Streptophyta; class Magnoliopsida; order Asparagales; family Amaryllidaceae; genus Allium; species Allium sativum. The sequence continues at coordinate 564,979,003 of CM060910.1, read as the reverse complement.
AATTTTCTCATAACTTACAATTTATAAACTGGAATCTTAATTTCTGAAACTCTTTGGAAAGATATTTTCAATACGGTCCTAGCGTTTCTTGTTTCGTCCAATTCCGATTTATATTTTATTTAATTTTTCAAAGTTGGAATTTCAAATCTGAAATTACCGCGCCGTTTTCAGGCTCGGAATGGATTTAATATAAATTTCAAGTTCCCGCTCGAAATAAAATAATTTTTTTCATCGTTATTATTTAAAATAAATAATTTTAAATATATTCATTCATTAAAATTTCTTAAAATAAAATTTTAAAATTAACCCCAAAAATCAGGGCTGTTACAGTCGCCCCCACTTAAAATCTTTTCGTCCTCGAAAAGGAACTAAGGTAAAAGTTGTTTAATTAACTAACTAAATTTTAATTTCTCTTATTAATTTCATTTGTTGACTAACTTATCAAATATACATATACTTTTATATATTTAAAAATCTTATTTTCAAAAATAAATTATATAATCAAAAATACGCTAATCATAAGCTTATCACTCTGAACTCATTCTAGGGCATTACTAACCCCATCTCTAATGAGTTTTCTCATTCTAGGATACTGCTGATCCTATCTCTAATGAGTATTCTTATTGGACATTACTAATCCAATTCTCTGATGAGTCTTTTGTTCAGTTCTAACGAGTTGTACCCCAAAGATTTGAGCTAACCAAAGCTCTGATACCAACTGTAAAGACCCGGGCTTTGCCCGACCCGATCGATCGCAAAATCGACCAAGACCGTTCAAATCCCGAATACTTTAACTTTGGGAATACAACAATCATCAGAACAAAACAACAGACTTTTATAAACAGTACAAAATGTTTACATCAGAGTACAGAATATCAGAGTACATCGAATAAAAATAATTGCAGCGGAAGATAAATTTTACATTTAATTTATAATACATTGCAGCTGAACAAAACTAATACAGCGGAAGTCTTTTCTATATTCTGGACACAGCTTTATGCTTCAATCCAGTATCCTGCTCAAGAGATAAATATCTGCAAAAAGCTACTCGACTGCCCGTGTGGAAAAGAGGGCACCCGAGTTTGCAAAAGTGGAAACAAACAACGGGTCAGTCGTGGGACTGGTGTGAGAATTCTTAACTAATATAACTAATAGTAAGGCAAATCCAAGGACCACGCCGCTAACGCGGAACGGGTTTACTCCAATGGATTGCTGTGCATAACAGTAAAGTAAATCGTCAAATAACGCAATGCTTTTTAGAAAAATGAAACCACCATAAGACTCAGGTCCCATCACACAATGCAACGCACACCAGAGGATAGAGTTTTACCTTATGGTGATTAAAAGATGATAAATACGTAAAAACGATATTATTATTAGTGTGTATATGTTTTAATAAAACATTTCAATCATAATATCAATCCTAGGAAGCATAGGTACCATATATTATGCCTCCGTACTAGTAATACAATCAAAACCGCATGGGGCGTATTGGAGATTTGGATTTCCATCATGAGTCAAGGCTAGAGCGGAGCTCCTTACCGATTCGAGACACTCTAGCTAATGTCCCAGGATTACCCGCAGTTAACCCTTGGAAATGGCAGGGCCGGTCCTCAAATACAGCTTAGAGGATTGGCAATTCCTAAGCACACGTTTCCCGGTCCTATAGGACCTATCCGAGGCGCGCCTCATTCCATCATCCACATAAGTAAAATGTCAGGCCGTGATAAAACCCAAACACAACATCTAGCTAGAAAGAAACGTGCTGCTCTCCCTGCGTTCCCTTCGCCCGTTTTAGACTCTACCGGTTTGTGAGGCTCGCGAAGTTACGTCATAACCACAAGGCCTGCTTTTCAACACGGCCTTGATCATCTTCATCTTAGCGTGCCACATTGTCAATCCATACCGTGCCATTGATCGTCCATCAATATATAAACGGGTGTTAAGTAAAGAATAAATTCTTCACCACCAATCATTTATATATAGACAGAAAATCAATAACATGATATTAACGGAGTACAACGTCAGACACACAATCCATTTAAAACTTATGCTCTGGGTCTGAGCGAAAGTCAAATCTGTACAAATCAACACTACGTCCGGACGGCAACCACTGTAGCCCCTTCAAGGTAGCTACTCCAATCATGGGCATCAGCAGTTGTCGTCCATTCGATGTGAAGACCGTCGGTCTTCTATGGTCGTCTTTAAATCTTCAATTTTTAAACGTCGTTTAAATTGTTTGGAATGAGATAAACTCGGACTTCCCAAACAATTCTCGTGTATATATAAGTTGGAAATCATTTCATATCGTTTGATTTTAAATTTTTATATATATATAATTATATATATAATTCCTCCATCCATTTCATCTTACTATATTTTCCTAATAACCAATCTTCTTATTTATATGCAATAACTCATCACACCAAACAATGGTTTCTTTTATTAATGTTCTTCAATTTCCATACATATCCTACACACAAAAAATGTATTTTGTGTATCATTCAAATTACAACCAAAAATGAATATTTTTGTACGTCCTTCATAATTTAACAAAAAAAATGAGTATTTTTGTGTCCTTTCAATTCCTAGCCAAAACGAAATATATTTTGGTGTTAACTTCATTTCTATACGAACGAATATATTTCTTATCTCTTTCAATGCAAACCAAAAAAATTGATTTTTGCTATTTTATATTGGCAATGCAAATTTCCTTCTTAGGTGACGTCATGCAAATATAATTTTTAATATAAAATATAATATCATACCTTAATTACATAATAAGAATGTAATTCTAATTTACAGTGCAAATCCTCATTTATAGTTACATATATAAAAGTGTAAATTTTATTCGCTTACCACATTTCATATCATAGTTTCAAATAAAAGTGTAATTTTAATTAATAAAATGTCCTTCTTATCCTAAATAACCTCTTTTAAACAAAGGGACATGTTTATCTAGTTTAACACTTCTAATATAAGAGACATTCCAATCATATAATTACATATAAAAAATGTAATTCTCATTTCTTTTTATTTTGATCACATGAATTGTAATTTCCTTTAACAAAACTTGTCAGTACAAAACAATGTCAACTTAATTTCTAACAAAGGAATATTTTGTCATCCTTTTTCGTTTGATCAAAATGCATATTTCTTACTCTTGACAAATGAGTATCTTGTCATCCTTATATTTTCTATCTTTCTTTTATATTTGACAAAATGAATGTTTTGCCACTCTTTTTTTATCTATTTTTATAAAAATGAATCTTTCTTTTATTCTATCCATATAAAAATAATCTCTCTTTTTCCAATGACATATACAACTATGAATGTACATGTTAACAAACCTTCCATTACAATTGACATATAAACTGAATGTATATGTAAACAAATTTTACTTCATTTCTCTCATTACATATAAAAGTGAATTAATATATACGCAAGCTTATTTCATCTCTCTCTTTACATATAAAAAGGAATTTGTCGCTATTCTTTACCTTAACAAAAATTGAAGTTGTCATACTCTTTACATTAACCAAAATAAATATATTTCATTTCATATGCAATGCTATGCAACGTTAACAAAATAAATATATATCATTCATATGCAATGCTATGCAACGTTTACAAAATAAATATATATCATTCATATGCAATGCTATGTCATTAACAAAATAAATATATATCATTCATATGCAATGCTATGTCATTAACAAAATAAATATATATCATTCATATGCAATGCTATGCAACGTTAACAAAATAAATATATATCATTCATATGCAATGCTATGTCATTAACAAAATAAATATATATCATTCATATGCAATGCTATGTCATTAACAAAATAAATATATATCATTCATATGCAATGTATGCATTAACAAAATAAATATATATCATTCATATGCAATGCTATGTCATTAACAAAATAAAAGTATTTTATTTTATTACATTAAATAAAAATGAAATTTCTATTGTCATTCTTCTTCAATTGTCAAAATGAATCTTTTGTTATTTTAATCTTTCTTCTGCATTTACAAAAATATGATTTTTGTCGCTAATTCAATATATTGACAAAAGTGATTTCATCGCTACTTAATTATATTGACAAAAGTGAATTCATCGCTACTTAATTATATTGACAAAAGTGATTTTTGTCGCTACTTAATTATATTGACAAAAGTGAATTCATCGCTACTTAATTATATTGACAAAAGTGAATTTTTGTCGCTACTTAATTATATTGACAAAAGTGATTTTTGTCGCTACTTAATTATATTGACAAAAGTGTCTGTTTTAATCTAATATTAACATTCCTTATGAAAATGGCATGTGTAATTTACTAAATAAATGACATGTTTATTTTGTCAATTTTATATACAACATAAATGACACATCCATTTTGTTCATTTTAATACAATGACAGTTTTTATATTAACATAACATTATTAACACAAGCGATGTTCTTATGTTAGCATAACGTTATTAACCAAATGAACATACTTATGTTGACGGTTCTAATTCAACATAACATAAAAATGAATATTTTATGTGGGTAATTCATAAAATGAAAATTCCAACATGATAAACAAAGAATACTTTTTTATTTTCTTCACAATATATAAATTCCCTTTCTAACATGTAACATCTCCATTATATATATACACAATATAAATATATGATTTTTATGGTTTGCACAAATTTTCCTTTTACAACATGAATATTATACATTTTATATATTAACTAAAATGTTTGTCTTCGTCGTGCACACAAAATCATGTCAACATAAATACGCACAATCATCACAAACAATCAACATGGAAATAATCATACATGCAGCAACAACATGAATTTCATATGATATGAATATAGATTTTGCAGTGAATTAAATAAATAAATAATTTTATTTTAAAAATAGAATTCTCACTTTGATTTTTACTGAAAATTTGACTGTCTCGGATTCAGCTCTGGTCTGCGCCATCGCGAAGAGCTCGGAAAGACGAGTCCAACGCAATTTACGGTTCGTCAATCGGGCCTCATACGAGAGAGTTATGATTTATTAAAGTTAGACATAATTAAATAATTAATTAATATTCGTGAAAATACCTAAAAATTTCACTGTCTCGGAATTGGACAAAATTAGTGTCCACACGTCCATCTCGTCGCCACGATCCCAACGCACCTGAAATCGTCGAATTTCGACTTCGTATGAGCGAGATATGAATTTTTAAAGATCGGATAATAATTAAATAATTAAATAAAAAAATACCCCAGAAATTGTTGACCACGGGTTACTGTTGTAGGATCTAAATTAACCCTAGAGGGGGGGTGAATAGGGTTTATTGCAAATTAAGTATATTTAAAATAATTGCAGAAATAAAAAGAACACACACAGAAAATACCCAGCTTCGGCAAAAACTATGCCTACTGCTGCATTCAAGGTTTCTACTAGGAATTTTTAAACAATCTCTTCGCTTACAGACTCTTGTAAACTTGCGACCTTCGCTCCCGACTGTTAAAACCCTACGCTCAAGACCTTGACACAACACGACCACTTATGTTGTGATTTTCAAACTACTCACACTAATAGTTATTGACTTTAAGGAATAAAAAGTTTAAAACAAAACAAAAATAAAAGGAAAATAAAAACCCTAGGTTTTAACTTATTTAGGGTTTCCCCTTTTGTCATAAAAAAAGCGGCTCCCCTTTTATCACTTCACCGATTTATTCTTTTTAACCCTAGCCTCCTTTGTCCCTTCCTGGAAATGAATATGGCGGCTTAGAGCAACTAGGGTTTTCTTCAATCTTCACTAATTCTCTGTGCTTGAGTGATGGATATGCGATGCTTTGATGCGCGGCTTCGATTGTTGCTTTCAAATGCTTCGGCTTGAATCCAAGTTACTCACTTGTTCTCAGGTATGATTTTTATTTCGAGTTCTTCTTTGATTGTGCCTGAACTTTGGATTATTATTGCCGATGACGATTGTGTGATATATATAGGGTTAAAATCCCTAGAATTCTGCTCTGATTTCGTCCTTGAGACTTGGCTATAATATTGCGATTGCTCTGAATTGTTCTGTTTATTTTTATTTGGGGCCAGGAAGTATATTTCTTTAATCTCGGTACCAATTTGTGGGATAAGTTCTGGACTTTAAATCTAGTTTGAAATCTTCAGTCTTTTTTGCGTGAGATTTTTAGAAATAATCTTTGATTTATTTTGGCTTTTGTTCCTTAATTTCTGGAATGAAGATAACTTTATACTGATGCTACACTCGGTCTACCTTTGAACAAATTTAATATCCTGATTTGTTTGGAAATTTATTAAGTTTGAAAATTTCAAACTTTGTGGAGTAACTTGCATTGTGATTTCTGGACTTTTGAATTGAACTGTTACCTCCTTCTTTGTCGTGTGCATCATAGATGATGTTGTACAGATGTTTTTCTTGATTATTTCTGAACATTTGATATTGCTTTTGATAGAGATAACACTTGACCTTGCTAAACTTGCAATGCAGTTTGCACCATTCTGTCTTGCTGTTTGAACTTGACCTGTTCATGCTTACATACTGCTTCATCCTGTTTTGTAGTACACCCATAAACACTAGTTAGGTTTGAACTAGAACTTGTGTAAACCCTCGCTTGCTCCTGAGATTGGATACTGCCACTTCTGTTTGATATGCTGTACCATGTTGACCCTGTGTATACGCATGTACAATGCTGTGTTCACTATGCTACTTGATTCCATCTGTCCTCTTGAGCAATACTTGTATTTACCTTCATGTTCACTTGGCTGTTGCATTGCCTCCCCATTGTAATTGAAACTGTGATTGGATACTGCCACTTCTGTTTGATATACTGTACCATGTTGACCCTGTGTACACGCATGTACAATGCTGTGTTCACTATGCTACTTGATTCCATCTGTCCTCTTGAGCAATACTTGTATTTACCTTCATGTTCACTTGGCTGTTGCATTGCCTCCCCATTGTAATTGAAACTGTTTAGTACTTTTAGTATTTTTGCTTGAGCAATTTGCTCTTGTTCACTTCTGTTGATCAAAAATGGGTACTGTACTTTAATCTTGCATTGTTGTTGCTTTGGTCTTCTATGTCCTTGTTTGTATTACCCTGAGTGTTTGTGCATGTGTGTTTGTTTTGCGTTCCTGTGACTATTATGTTGACTTGTTCATCTATGTTGTGTTCTTCTCTTTTATTATCCATTTGAGCTTTTCACTACACTCTTATGTTGACAGATTGCTCGACCATAATGTCCGACCCTTGCACTTGATCACTTTTTCATTCATGTTGCATTGATTTTGTTTCTTGGACTTGTATTTGATTTTCTTATTGTTGATTGTACACTGGGTTGAGATGGTCTTTTTGGCTACTCCTCAGTCGCGATACTGGATTGGCGTGGCAGTACACACGTATATTCACGTGTGTATATGCAGCCATCCAGACGAGTTTTCCTGTTCCTGCATATCAGACAAAGTCTAGAAAAATGATGAGAAACACACTGTAATTCTGAGGCAAATAAAATTTTAAAAATAAATTTTTATTTGCTTTTATTTTATTTTATTTTTGTTGCAGTCTACTGTGTGTTCTTTTTGTGACAGGTATGAAGTCAGGATTTGACTGAAGGTTGTGAAGATAGAAGATGATAGAAGACAGTAAGAAAAATGTCAATGTATGAAAGTGTTTGTATGTGTAGTTGTATAGAGTGAGTGACAGAGTTGTATGAAATGTAATATGTCAAATAGTGGAGTAAAAAGATGTACTTTTGATAATGAAATAATTTTTTTTTTATAAAATACTGTGTGATTGTTCAAATTTCTGTATCAGTGAGTTTACAAACACATTCAATAATAAAAATATATTTGGTTGTTATCATCAAACAAAAATCATATAATTGTGTATACAACACTGTTATTTACAACAATCTCCCCCTTTTGATGATGACAAACAAATAAAAGATTTTGAATGTGTGAATGTGTTTGATAACGTGAGGTATGTTACTCCCCCTATTTGTATGCTCCCCCTACAACTAGGCTTCCCTTATTGATGCACATAGATTTGAAAATTTTGAAATGAATTAATCAATCCCAAAATTTGAAAATATTCTATAAATGTTTACTCATCCATCAAAATCTTGATCATTCTCCCCCTTTTGTTATCATCAAAAGAATAACAATAAATTAAAATAGTGATGAATATAAACTAGAAATATAAATTCGGATCAAGAGGATAATATATCGTAAATCTCATTGAATCAAACAAAAATCATAATATTCTTTGAGTCAGAGACAAATTTTACTTTCAGAATGAATGAATGTACTATGGATTTTATAGAATTAGGAGAGTCTAATATTTGAATACAAAATTTAAAGATTTCAATTATGCTTAAAATATGTTAAGCACTTTCTAACCACGCATAGCCCAAAGGTCTTTTAAATGGGGTTAGTAGTAACTTAACTTTATCCTCTCTGATGAGTTTCATCCATGCACAGCCCAAAGGTCTTTTAAGTGAGAATGAAAGCACATAGAGATTAAGGTATTTCACCCACGCATAACCGCGAGGACTTTTAAATGGGAGTGAGTACCAAGGATTTATTATTTATTTATTTCTAAATTTCAAGAATAATTAGAACTCCCCTAATTAAATAAAACCATGATGAGTGGCAGAAGTATGGTAGATATAGAAGATGGTCGTGAAATAAGCTTTAACTCAAAAAATATCATAAAATCTGTCCAATCATCATGAGATTTAAAATATTTCCTTATGATGAAAATATATTATAGTCAATACTCATCACAATTTCAAGATCTGTCATAATTTCAACGAATTCCAAAGTAGTTCAAATGATCAATCATTTAACTTTTGAATAACCATTTAAGAAATTTTATTTTATTATTTTATATATATATATATTTTTTTTAAGGGTATAGTGATTAATCTATTTCTATAATTCCCAAATCTAAGCGTAATCGTGAAAATCTATCTTCGGGAAGAGGTTTTGTAAAGATATCAGCAAGTTGACCTTCAGTTGTAATAAACTCAATACAAATATCTTCTCGTGAAATGTGATCTCTAATAAAATGATGTCTCACATCTATGTGTTTAGTGCGTGAATGGTGAACAGGATTATTAGACAAGTCTATAGCACTTTTACTATCACATTTTAGTGGTACTTTTTTATAAATTATGCCAAAGTCTGAAAGAGTTTGCATCATCCGTAATATTTGTGCACAACAACTTCCCAAAGCAATGTATTCCGCCTCAGTTGTGGATAAAGCAACACAATTTTGTTTTCGACTTGACCATGAAACTAACGAGTGTCCTAGCATAAAACAAGTTCCACTAGTGCTTTTTCTATCAACAAGAGATCCAGCATAATCAGCATCAGAATATCCAATTAGTTTAAAATTATTGCATGCGGGGTACCATAAACCAAATTTGTGTGTGTGCAAAAGATATCTTAAAATTCTTTTTGTGGCTTTTAAATGAGATTCTTTTGGGTTGGATTGAAAGCGAGCACATAAACAAACAGCAAACATAATATCAGGCCTAGATGCAGTGAGATAAAGGAGTGAACCAATTATTCCACGATATTTCTTCTGATCAACTGCAACTCCTTTCTCGTCTTTGTCAAGCTTGGTTGAAGGACTCATCGGTGTTCTGAGTGGTTTTGCATTTTCTAGTCCAAATTTTTTCAGCAATTCAGCAATGTATTTTGTTTGTGATATGAAAATCCCCTTGGAGCTTTGTTTAATTTGAAATCCAAGAAAATATTTTAATTCACCTACCAAGCTCATTTCGAATTTATCATGCATGACTTTTTCAAATTTCTCACACAAACAATCGTTAGTAGCACCATATATAATATCATCAACATAAATTTGGACAATTAAAAAATCATCACCTTCATGTAATAGAAACAATGTAGTGTCAGCACTGCCCTTTTTAAATCCGTTTTCCAAAAGATATGCACTCAAACAATCGTACCAAGCTCTAGGAGCTTGTTTAAGACCATATAATGCTTTTTCAAGTTTGAATACATGGTTTGGAAATTCATAATTTTCAAAACCGGGGGGTTGTTCCACAAAAACTTCTTCTTTTAATTCTCCATTTAAAAATGCACTTTTTACGTCCATTTGTTTTAATTTGAAACCTTTATAACATGCGAAACTGAGCAAAATTCTAATGGCTTCTAACCTAGCTACTGGTGCAAATGTTTCATCAAAATCAATGCCTTCAATTTGATTATATCCTTTTGCAACCAACCTAGCTTTGTTTCTAATTACATTTCCGGATTCATCAAGTTTATTTTTGAACACCCATTTAGTTCCCACTACTGGATAGTCATTCGGTCTAGGAACTAATTTCCAAACTTTATTCCGTTCAAATTGATTAAGTTTTTCTTGCATTGCTAAAATCCAACTTTCATCATTAAGTGCAATTTCAACATTTTTAGGTTCGATTTCTGAGATAAAACAACTGTGAATACAGAAAGTACAGATATCTTTATTAAATGATGAACGAGTTCGTATACCTGCCGTTGGATTTCCTATCACCAATTCTGGAGGATGGTTGGTTTTGAATTTCAACTTTTTGACTTCAAATGTTTGTTTTGTTTGGTCATCACTTCCAGTCTTCTCTTTGCTATTTTCTTTTTCACCCTCATGTGTAATTTCCTCATCGTTTTTCTCTTTTTCCATCGTATCCAGATCTGATTCATCAAATTTCACGTTTATGGTTTCAACAATGGTTTTTGATCGTTTGTTGAAAATTCGATAAGCCTTGCTTCTTGACGAGTAACCCATGAAAATTCCCTCGTCAGCCTTTGATTCAAACTTACCAAGATGATCACCTGTATTAAGAAGATAACAAGGGCATCCAAACACTCTAAAATATGAAATGTTAGGCTTTCTGTCAAACCACAATTCATAGGATGTTTTGTTAAGTATTGGTCTAATCATTACTCTGTTCATTACATGGCAGGATGTATTAACTGCCTCTGCCCAAAAAGTCAAAGGCAAATTATATTCACTTAACATAGATCTAGCCAATTCCTGTAATGTACGATTTTTCCTTTCGACTACCCCATTTTGCTGTGGTGTTCGAGGAGCAGAAAATTCGTGTTTAAAACCATTTTCTTCACAAAAATTTTCAAAATCCAAATTTTCAAATTCACCACCATGATCACTTCTTAAAGTTTTTATTGAAACACCTTTTTCATTTTGAACGAGTTTTGCAAACTTTGAAAAGTAATCAAAAGTTTCGGATTTTTTGGCTAGAAAATAAACCCATGTAAATCTAGAGTAATCATCAACTAACACGTAACAATACCTTTTTCCATTTAAGCTAGCGATTTCATTTGGTCCAAATAAATCCATGTGAATCAATTCAAGTACCCTTTTAGTGCTAACAACATTTTTGGGACGAAATGCTGAACGACTGAATTTTCCCATAGCACATGATTTGCATACTTTATTATTTTTGTATTTCTGATGTGGTAGACCTCTTACCAATTCTTTTGATTCAAGTTTTTCCAAGAGACTCATACTAGCATGACCCAATCTCCTATGCCATAAGAATACTTCTTCATCCGTAGCTACTAAACATCGTGAGAGAGTCAAATCATCAAATGAAATAGTATAAACATTTCCTTTTCTTTTTCCCGTGAACACAATATTGTTTGTGGATTTTTCAATAATTTTGCAGGATTCATTATCAAATATTACACTCATTCCTTTGTCACATAGTTGGCTTATGGAAATTAGATTATGATGCAAGTTTTCAACATATAAAACATCAGTTAAGGAGAAAGTACTATTACCTACTTTACCTTTACCGATAATTTTACATTTTCTGTTATCGCCCATTATCACACTTCCTCCTTTATATTTTTCAAGGCTAAGGAACTTTGATTTATCTCCTGTCATATGTTTGGAACATCCTGAATCCAAGTACCATTCTTGTTGTTCCTTAGCCCGCCAACATACCTACACACAAGAAGAAGAGAATGACCTAGAGTAACTCATAGGTCTAATAACATTAGTAACTGACAAATTTTGATTTTGAACAACTGATCCTTTTGGAATCCAAATTTGTTTGTTTTTATTAAATCCAAATCTATTACAATTACTCGTCAACCCTTTTGGAACCCAAATTTGTATGAATTTTTTATTATTGTTCCTATTTTGACATTTTTCATAGCTATGTCCAATTTTTCCACACTTTGTACATTTAGGAAAAACACTTCCACCCTTCGCATTATCATTCATTTTAACGTATGTTTTCCCAAATCCTAATCCTTTTCTATTATTTGCATATAATTGGTTTCCAAGCAACATTCTAAATGACTTTTCCCCTCTTGAAAACTTACTCAATGTTATTTCCAGATTTTTTACTTTGGTTTTAAGTGCTTCATTTTCATTTACAAGAGAAGTACATCTGTTAATAAAGTTCTTTCTTTTTGTGTCATCACTTTCTCTTAAAGCCAAATATTCTTGTTTTAATTTTTCAAAATTTGCCTTAAATTCTGTTTGTTCTTGTTTTAATGACTTGCAGTTTTCACATTCAGGGTTTTTCATCTTTCCAAGCTCATCTTCTAACCTATTGTTTTCGTGGACCAATTTTAACCTATCAGATTTTAATTTCTTGATTTTTAATTCAAGTGAATCAACGGTTTTGGTGAGATTATGACACATTAAAATTAAATCTTTATAAGAGTAATTTGGTACCTCAGTGGAATCATCTTCGCTACTGTCTAGATCTGACTGTGCCATAAGGCATAAATTGGCTTCCTCTTTATCACTGTCAGAGTCTTCTTCTTCTCCTTCTTCATCGTCCCATGTAGCTGCAAAGGCTTTCTTTTTTTTCTTCTTCTTTTTGTCTTTTTGAAGTAATGGGCAATTTGGTTTGATATGGCCAGGTTTGTTGCAGTTGTAACATATGACTTCATCATCTGAATTGTCGGAATTCTTGGATTTGTTGGATTTTGAACTCTTCTTTCGTGACTTGTATTTTTTGTTAGTCCACTTTTTAAGAACCATGGCCAACTCTTCGATAGGATTCTCAGTTTCATCGTTACTTTCAACAGTGTTGTTTAGAGCAATTGTCTTTTTCTTTGATTCTGTATCATCGCGTCCTTCTTTGGCTTTTAACTCCATTTCATAAGCAATCAGATTTCCAATCAATTCTTCTATTTTCAACTTATTTAGATCTTTTGATTCTTGAATGGCAGTTACTTTGGCTTCGAAATTCATTGGCAGTACTCTCAGTATCTTGCGTATTAATTCTACTTCAGTGTAGTCTTTTCCAAGAGCCCTTGCATTATAAATCAGTGTGGAGAATCAACCATACATCTCTTTTATATCTTCGTCTTTTCGCATTGTGAAATTTTCATATTCGTTGCAGAGTAGCGCAAGACGAGATTCCTTGACCTGAGATGTTCCTTCATGTGTAACTTCCAAAGTATGCCAAATTTCCTGTGCAGTTGAACAGTGAGATATACGGTTAAATTCTGTTTTATCAAGAGCACAAATTAAAGCATTCATTGCTTTGGCATCAGTTGAGAATAATTTTTTATCATTAGCATCCCACTTATCTTTTGGTTTAGGAATTTCAATATCATTGATAATCGTGACTGGAGGTTTATAGCCTGTTTCAACGATATCCCATACATCATAATCAACTGAGCTTAAATAAATTTTCATCCTAGCTTTCCAATAAGCATAATCAGTTCCATTAAACATTGGTGGCCTAGCTATGGACTGACCCTCAGAAAAAGCGTTGTTAGACAAATTCATGACTCTAGAGTTAAAAATACCCGCTCTGATACCACTTGTAGGATCTAAATTAACCCTAGAGGGGGGGGGGGGTGAATAGGGTTTATTGCAAATTAAGTATATTTAAAATAATTGCAGAAATAAAAAGATCACACACAGAAAATACCCAGCTTCGGCAAAAACTATGCCTACTGCTGCATTCAAGGTTTCTACTAGGAATTTTTAAACAATCTCTTCGCTTACAGACTCTTGTAAACTTGCGACCTTCGCTCCCGACTGTTAAAACCCTACGCTCAAGACCTTGACACAACACGACCACTTATGTTGTGATTTTCAAACTACTCACACTAATAGTTATTGACTTTAAGGAATAAAAAGTTTAAAACAAAACAAAAATAAAAGGAAAATAAAAACCCTAGGTTTTAACTTATTTAGGGTTTCCCCTTTTGTCATGAAAAAAGCGGCTCCCCTTTTATCACTTCACCGATTTATTCTTTTTAACCCTAGCCTCCTTTGTCCCTTCCTGGAAATGAATATGGCGGCTTAGAGCAACTAGGGTTTTCTTCAATCTTCACTAATTCTCTGCGCTTGAGTGATGGATATGCGATGCTTTGATGCGCGGCTTCGATTGTTGCTTTCAAATGCTTCGGCTTGAATCCAAGTTACTCACTTGTTCTCAGGTATGATTTTTATTTCGAGTTCTTCTTTGATTGTGCCTGAACTTTGGATTATTATTGCCGATGACGATTGTGTGATATATATAGGGTTAAAATCCCTAGAATTCTGCTCTGATTTCGTCCTTGAGACTTGGCTATAATATTGCGATTGCTCTGAATTGTTCTGTTTATTTTTATTTGGGGCCAGGAAGTATATTTCTTTAATCTCGGTACCAATTTGTGGGATAAGTTCTGGACTTTAAATCTAGTTTGAAATCTTCAGTCTTTTTTGCGTGAGATTTTTAGAAATAATCTTTGATTTATTTTGGCTTTTGTTCCTTAATTTCTGGAATGAAGATAACTTTATACTGATGCTACACTCGGTCTACCTTTGAACAAATTTAATATCCTGATTTGTTTGGAAATTTATTAAGTTTGAAAATTTCAAACTTTGTGGAGTAACTTGCATTGTGATTTCTGGAATTTTGAATTGAACTGTTACCTCCTTCTTTGTCGTGTGCATCATAGATGATGTTGTACAGATGTTTTTCTTGATTATTTCTGAACATTTAATATTGCTTTTGATAGAGATAACACTTGACCTTGCTAAACTTGCAATGCAGTTTGCACCATTCTGTCTTGCTGTTTGAACTTGACCTGTTCATGCTTACATACTGCTTCATCCTGTTTTGTAGTACACCCATAAACACTAGTTAGGTTTGAACTAGAACTTGTGTAAACCCTCGCTTGCTCCTGAGATTGGATACTGCCACTTCTGTTTGATATGCTGTACCATGTTGACCCTGTGTATACGCATGTACAATGCTGTGTTCACTATGCTACTTGATTCCATCTGTCCTCTTGAGCAATACTTGTATTTACCTTCATGTTCACTTGGCTGTTGCATTGCCTCCCTATTGTAATTGAAACTGTGATTGGATACTGCCACTTCTGTTTGATATACTGTACCATGTTGACCCTGTGTACACGCATGTACAATGCTGTGTTCACTATGCTACTTGATTCCATCTGTCCTCTTGAGCAATACTTGTATTTACCTTCATGTTCACTTGGCTGTTGCATTGCCTCCCCATTGTAATTGAAACTGTTTAGTACTTTTAGTATTTTTGCTTGAGCAATTTGCTCTTGTTCACTTCTGTTGATCAAAAATGGGTACTGTACTTTAATCTTGCATTGTTGTTGCTTTGGTCTTCTATGTCCTTGTTTGTATTACCCTGAGTGTTTGTGCATGTGTGTTTGTTTTGCATTCCTGTGACTATTATGTTGACTTGTTCATCTATGTTGTGTTCTTCTCTTTTATTATCCATTTGAGCTTTTCACTACACTCTTATGTTGACAGATTGCTCGACCATAATGTCCGACCCTTGCACTTGATCACTTTTTCATTCATGTTGCATTGATTTTGTTTCTTGGACTTGTATTTGATTTTCTTATTGTTGATTGTACACTGGGTTGAGATGGTCTTTTTGGCTACTCCTCAGTCGCGATACTGGATTGGCGTGGCAGTACACACGTATATTCACGTGTGTATATGCAGCCATCCAGACGAGTTTTCCTGTTCCTGCATATCAGACAAAGTCTAGAAAAATGATGAGAAACACACTGTAATTCTGAGGCAAATAAAATTTTAAAAATAAATTTTTATTTGCTTTTATTTTATTTTATTTTTGTTGCAGTCTACTGTGTGTTCTTTTTGTGACAGGTATGAAGTCAGGATTTGACTGAAGGTTGTGAAGATAGAAGATGATAGAAGACAGTAAGAAAAATGTCAATGTATGAAAGTGTTTGTATGTGTAGTTGTATAGAGTGAGTGACAGAGTTGTATGAAATGTAATATGTTAAATAGTGGAGTAAAAAGATGTACTTTTGATAATGAAATAAATTTTTTTTTTTATAAAATACTGTGTGATTGTTCAAATTTCTGTATCAGTGAGTTTACAAACACATTCAATAAAAAAATATATTTGGTTGTTATCATCAAACAAAAATCATATAATTGTGTATACAACACTGTTATTTACAACAACTGTAGCAGCCGAAACTTTGACCGCGTTTTTCTCCCTGCTCCGACCACCTGACGCCACGGGACCACCGCCAACGTCTTCGTCTTGGCGAGTCGCACCACCACCAGAAAGAGCCGCCCCTAAAGCTTCTCCGATCATCGGGAAATCGCCTACGAACGATTTCGCCTCGCGGGCCCCACAGGCCGCCTCACACCTCCAAACTGCCTGAAATTTGGCGAGCACCTCCACCTCACGTAGACCAAGAACTTCCGTGTTCGTGACTTCGTCTAATTCTTCCTCGATTCACGGGAATTTCTTGATTTACGTTTTGAGCTTCTGAATTTCGAAAACAGCGAGCTTTAAGACGAGATTCCGGCGAATCCGAGCGCTGTTTGACGAAACCGATGACACCATTAGCTTCGTATCGTCGAGACCTTCGAGTGGACATATAATTTGCTATGGTTTGAAGAGATTTTATTTTCGACAAATTTTAGAGGAAAAGAGAGCCGCCATGGAAATTGAGAAAAATGATGGAAAAGAGAAGTGGCTGCTTTGTATTTCGAATTTCAGCCCTAAATTCTGAGGAAAAAGATAATATATACTATGGGTTTAATTTTGGTTTGGGCCTAAATATCATTATGTGTCCAATTACTAAATTTTCAACTGTTTTCTTCAATTCAAAAATTCTTATAAATACATGCTGATTTCAAAATTAATAAAATTTTAAACATAATTATTTCAGGTCATTACGAATCCAACGAACCTGATTTCGTAATTTTCCGAGTCCGTATGAATTTATTATGAATTTCCGAAGTCTGAAAATATGTTATTTTTCACTGTAAAAATTATACCGGCCACAAAATAATTCCAAAAATTATAAATTTTAGAATTTAACCTTATTTTAATATTCCGAATCCATAGAAACTGGTCTCGTCGAATTCGGAGTTCGTTTGCGAAAATTTCATTTTTCAGGCGTATATTTTTAATATTTAAAAATACCAAAAATAGTGGAATTTTTCCGAAACTCAAAAATATAAGTTCTTATAGTCATTTTTATATGTAAACAACATTCTGAAACCAATGGAGATGGTTTCGGGTCCTAATTCCTTATTCTGCAAAAATTTTACATTTCGGGCCTTATATATAATATATACGAATTCTATAGCGTTTTTCTGAAAATTTAATTTTCTCATAACTTACAATTTATAAACTGGAATCTTAATTTCTGAAACTCTTTGGAAAAATATTTTCAATACGGTCCTAGCGTTTCTTGTTTCGTCCAATTCCGATTTATATTTTATTTAATTTTTCAAAGTTGGAATTTCAAATCTGAAATTACCGCGCCGTTTTCAGGCTCGGAATGGATTTAATATAAATTTCAAGTTCGCGCTCGAAATAAAATATTTTTTTTCATCGTTATTATTTAAAATAAATAATTTTAAATATATTCATTCATTAAAATTTCTTAAAATAAAATTTTAAAATTAACCCCAAAAATCAGGGCTGTTACAGATCAACTAATGATTTGACGGGTTTGACGATGTGACATTCAAAGTGTTTGGCGGCTAGATGTTCTAAAATAGTAAACGGAGCCTTAAGCCTCATCAACCGGGAAATGACAAAAATCGGGCAGGCAACATGGCTAGTTGGGTCATACCCAAGCAGGGTATATTTGTCACCGATCTAGAGAAAATTCGTTACTTATTATTCTTTCAATTATGTATCTTACGGATTACGGTTGAACGGCCGACAACCGTGGGTGAAAATATATTCGCTACACTCAAGCTAAATGAGTGGGCGGTCATGTGTGACCGGGTTGCAAGACGTTCTTGCTGAACCCCAATGTATCCCCTCTAGAGTACACTGATCGGAAGGTGGTTCCATATCTTGTCATAGTTGGAATCCAATCTCTAATAAGCGCCCTGTGGTTTTTTGATTTTATACTATATATATAGAGATTGAGATGCAAGCATTCTACTATTTGGTTATTTATTTGATTAGACATTATTATAATATCACTAGATTTTGATATAAAAAATGTTTGGGTTTATCGTATGGTAAAAACCGTCCATGTTTATGTGTGGGATAGTCTTACTATTATCCTTTTCTTTCAAAAAGATTTTCAAAGTTAAACAATATGGTTGGAGTTTACTCACACCAGTCCCATGACTGACCCAGAGTTTATTTTGTTTGTTTTAACCTAAACTCTTGGGTGCCCAAATTTGTATGGGCAGTCAAGTTTTAGGCTTTTACAGATACACTTTGGGGATCTTGAAGCAGGAGGCTTCACCGTTAGATATTTAAGAGTTATTTTCCACTGTATCAAATGTTGTATTATACTCTGGTAATGTTTTGTATATACGATACAAAAAATTTTGTTTCAAAGATTATGTTATATATTATATTTTGTTCAGTTCCTCTATGAGATTCTGATGTCTCTTTCAGTTCTTCTTCTATCTATTTCTATTTCTTTAACCCTAATGACTTGTATTTCTGTGCAATTTGGGTTGGACGTGTGTTGCTCTAATCAACTCAGGTAGTACAGATTTGAGGTCCATCACACTTTGCACTCATGTCATACCCATCTACTCCTCCGTATATTAAACAGTATATAGTATAAATGTAGTTATACCCAACATCTCATGGTACTCTCCTTAGTACCTTCTTCGTACAGCCTCCGCCGTCACACCACGGAAGCGTGTACAACCTCCATCCAACACCAAACCACGTATGGAAATTCATATCATTACGCTATGTAATCGCACAAAACCAACATTGTTCTGCCACGTAAGCATACAAATACTCATATCCGAACTCCTCAGTGGAGTCATGTTTCAACACAGAGTAATGCCTTAATGTCTATAATACACCACCCAGTGCGTACATCTAGACACTCACACGGATGTATAACCTACTATAACCCAATTCCCGTAATAAGGCTGCATCCAATGCATGACACTCAGTTGCGAGCTTTCAATATCCATAGAGGACGACTTCATTAGGCCTACAATACATATATTCACATATGATATGTCTTTTTACGGTGGCTGTGGCCCCACTCAAGCCCCTCCCTAAACTAATGAAAGACTTCTCCAAGAGTTAAGTGATGTTCCCCTAACAACAAATCTAAGCATCCAATTGGCGTATCCCTCATCCAATGTCTCGATAGTGAAAGATCATTGGCCTCTCAGTTTAGCTCTAGTCATTTTGCATCCCATTGGATGCCGATAAAGGTATATGACGATTACTATCCTTAGTATGGTCCTGACCAACCTCTCACATTGACGAGGCAAATCGCCGAATCACCCAACGCCATCCGCCGCAACCTTCTGACTACCACACCACAGCTGCAGTCAAGGCATACTCACTGGATGGTATCGTACAGACCACACCTCTGTGGGTACAGCCTGGAGCCTACCACAGGTGACCATCATGGAGTATCCTACCACGTCCCGCATAAGCTACGTGCCTCCCTCCAGTCTCGTAGATTAATTAGTTGGACGTGCTCCACTCGTGTCTCCAAGCACCACGATGATCTACCCCGTTGGGTTCTTCACCTCCATACGTATGGACTGGTTCTAGTGCATCAGACCATCACATTATTAGATCCTACGTCTAATCTCTAATTATGCGCTTGCTTTACCTCATTACGTTTGCTGATTAACTTAATTATTTGCATATTTACTTTTATTCAAGTTACTTGGTTTATTAGCACACGATTGGCTGCTCACTTTCTTTAGTCAGCTGTATGCCGCCGGAGTGGGCTTTCACTTATTATTTATTACTTTTGTTAAACTTAATACTTCCAATTATAAGTCTACTAGTAATAAGAGTATTTATTCCTTCTTATTTAATCATAACCTTGTCTTACACTATTATCACAACTGTTGTTGTGAGTTTGGTTATTAACTTAATTCTCTTAACTAATGTTTATTAATAAGTTCTCTTCTATAAGTTACAACCTATGTTATATTTTCTCTTGTCCCTAAGATAAGCCTACCTATTAAATTTCATTCTCATTCATATAATTGATTATAATAGGTTATATTCCATGCTCATCACAATTCTTCTTAGGTTCCTTAATATGAACCAAGTTTTATTGTTGTAATCTTTCTTTAATTACCGTCATGTACACTCTTATTATTTCAGGAGAACATTCCACACGCCTCATTAGATTGGTTAGCGGAAAGATGTAAAGATCTACTTCCATAACATACATCAATTATGATTTGTAGTTGCAAGTTATTTCTTTTATTTTCAATGTGGACATATTTGTAAATTTTATTTGATTAGTGTGTAATACGGTAAAAGAACCCTTATTTCATACTAATCTTTTTTCCTTTCTTTTCTTGCAACTACGTTCTTGGTAATTTTGCCGTTATGGAAATGTATCCAATTTTTCCAAATCAAACTAAGTCAATCCACTACTAATTTCCCTTTTTTTTGAGTTAGATGCAAATTCCTGTTCTTTATATACTATTTCCAATTACTGTAAATAGGGGTGAGCAATTGGCTGGTTCGGTTCGGTTTTACATAAAAAAATTGGAACCAAATTGAAACCAGATAATTCTTTAACCAAACCAAACCAATCCAATTCGAATTGGAACCAAACCTAAACCAAACCTGAACCAAACCAAATTAAATTGGTTCGGTTCGGTCGATTAATTCAGTTATTTTATTTTAACTAGTTATATATAATTTGTTTTGATCATAAAACAAATTAACACAATGTTAGCATGCTTTAACAGAAAATTAAGCTACAGCGTATTGTATGAATATAACAGAACTTTTAGTGGACCACACAAAAACACATTCACTTTGCAGTTACCAAATTCACCATTCAAAATAACTAAAACCTTAAAATCATTGCATGCTAACAACCAAAATGATACACCCAATAAACAGTACATAGAAAATCATATGTTGGAACTAGAAGAGGAAAATCTTCAACATCTTAATCCTAATCACATGCAGAAACATTCATAAATAATATTTGACCTGTTAGAACAAAACGGGAGAAGTAAAATCCTGTAACAATTGACTACTGTATACAAAATATATACATGACAACCTGACCAAAAACTGTTCTCAGGAAACAAGCTAAAAAGAAAATTAATAGTGTCTAATTTTGATGTAAAAAAAGAAAAAGAAAAACTATTCTGAGGAAAAATATGCGTTCCTTTTCCTTACAGGCAATACCTAAAAAGGAATGTTATAATTTAAACAATATATGATATTCCAACTTACTGATTACCATATAGCTGCCTTCTACTTTCTTGTTCAGTTCTTTACAAGAATTGTTCAAATTTTCAGAAAAAGGGCTGCAATAACTGATTGTAAAAAAAAAAGACTAAACTGAAATGATCTTTTCATTATACAGTACTCAATTCGAAATCAAGCATACTGACTATGCATCTTCGGCAAATTAACCTAATTCACA
Source organism: Allium sativum (assembly GCA_030737875.1). Taxonomy (NCBI): domain Eukaryota; kingdom Viridiplantae; phylum Streptophyta; class Magnoliopsida; order Asparagales; family Amaryllidaceae; genus Allium; species Allium sativum. Next base: position 564,957,086 of record CM060910.1, on the reverse strand, counting down.
ATAGAGAATTAATAGTTTATTAATTCCAAAATATATTATACTGACTGTACAACAAAATTTCTTACCCATGGTGATAGCAGGCAACAGTCGCACTGCAACTTGGTGTTGCTTGAACTGAAAATTTATCAGAGTTCGATCTTTGATGAGAACAGAAAAGCAGCTCCAGGCTCTAACTTGGGAGGGCGCAGTCAGTGTAGATCTGGAATATCAACCAGAGAGCAAAACCTAATCCGATCTTTGTAGACTCGGTGTGAATGATTGCTGAATCGCTGACTAGAAAATAGAGTATTGTTTGTATTGAGTTTGAAGAGAAGATGAGAAAATATAACAGCGATTCAGCGAATAAAAGACGTGATTTTCCATTGAACGAGTGCTCTGTATTCTTCGCCTTGAGTAATTTTGAGATATGAAAATCCGAATATATGAAAAGTTGGATCAACAAACGAAAATAATAATAATGCTAGCTCAGGTGACGATGAGGTTGAAAATGAATTGCATGCATATCCAGTTATTTTGCTCCAACCGAATTTTGTTGCTTTAAATCCAAAACTAATCTATAAACCAAACTCAACTTAAAATAAAAACCGAATAGCAAAGGCAACCGAACCCAATCGAACTAACCAAACTAATTTGGTTTGGCCGGTTAATTCAATTTGAGCCAAACAATGCTCGCCCCTAACTGTAAATTTCTACATAAATTTAGGCAAATTAATTCTTCTACCATTATTTCCACAATTCACTGAAATCCATTTTTCAACTTATCCAATTTATTATTGAATAATAACCTTAAGAACATATGCATAATTATTGTCATATTCACCATTTCAGTATTATAGTAATTCTTAACCCAAACAGATAATTAATTTAATAAATTTGTACAACAGCAATATTCTTAACATACTCAGAGAATAGATTATATTGTAAATATCACAAATTTCAGTTATTCATCATGTTAAGAATTTACAAATCTGATGCTAAAAAGAAAGAAAGAAAAGAAAACTCAATAATTTAGATTCACAGAATTTACCTCACATAGACAAGAAATCTGAATACCTGTAGTGTAGATTTACATTCTTTACCTTCAAATTTTGAATCATAATTCCTAAAAACTAATACTCTAATATCTAAAAGATTTGGAGAAGAAAGAAAATGGCAGAACTTTGGCATTGTCTCAGAAGATATGAGTTGGAGGCTTGGCTCTACTAGTCTATTTATAGGTGTACAAGAGATTCTAGTCTGTCGGATAAAATAAAATAAAATATGAAACATACAAGTGGAAAAATATAACATTTAATGACTTAGAATTGTGTCAACCCACCTTTACCGTGTAACAATCCGGAAAATCTGAACCAATTAAATTTTTTTATTTTGGCAATTTTAATGAATTTTGAATATTTAAAATGGATTATTTTAAATAATTACAACTAGAAATTTATTTTGATTAGAATTAGAATGTATATATTTATTTGAATCGACGATAGAATATAAATATTTATTTTTAATTATAAAAGGAATTGGAAATGGCGCAGTTGTTTGAAAATTCGATTTCAAATTTCAAATGAATGTACAAGATTCAAAATGAACCGGATTTTAGTGAAACCAAAAATATTAGAATCTATTTGAGAATATCTTTCCAACGAATCCGAAAAATTGAAATTTCATAGCAGGAATAAAAAGTTATGCCCAGTTGAAATTTCAGAATAGTCGCTAAGGAAATATAGCCCTTAAAAATGGAAATTTTGCCAACGACCCCCGTTTTTGACAAAACCACTTTTGTAGGATCCGGGATGTCAAGTTATTGCTAGATTCCAAAATTCATAATTTTTGGGATTAATATGTGAGCGTGGCAAGAGAAAACATGTTTTAACAATTTCAGTCAATTTGGATCGACCAGAAAATGACCATTTTTCAAATGGTCTCCAAATTCGACGAAATTAGATTTGTTAGGACCGTATCATCAAAACATAGCTAGATTTATTTTTATGGAATTTTTGGAGTCAGTATGTGGCCCCAGTAAATTAAAATGTACGTTAAAATTCAATATATTGATTCATATTTTTATTTGAACGAAAAAATGATTGTAATGGTCGAATTGGCTTACGTGACATATCCCATTGTGTTCGGAATGAGGGTAATTAGTTATGGACGACAGTCGGTGGGTCTCGTTTGGAGATCGAAATAAAAAGTTGCTTTTTGGGAATTTAAAAGAATTAAAAATATAACTATATAATGAGGTCAAACCCCTTTTCTCTCTAACACTCGGTCAAATAAAAAAAGAAGGAAAACCCAAAAGAATCCGTCGACCCCCCCGATTCACGATGCCAGCCACCATCGCACCACCCTAGGCCACCGCTGCCGCTCCTCCAGCCGGCGCCACCTCCTCCACCAGTCGGTGCCCTCCGTTCTTCCTCTCTCCCCCTTTCCTCGACCAAAACCAACCCCAAACTGCCCACGCCCTAGCCAAACACCACCGCCTGGCTACCTGAGCACCGCTTCTGTGATGACCCCAAACTTCCACGGAATGAAAGTAAGGAATAATCATTTGGAATACAACATAAATACAATAATACAAATCACAGATGCAACATAGCATAGGAAATTCATTGAGTAACAACATCATAGCAGCGTAAATATAATGTCATCAACCACAGAAAGTCCACAGTCACAGAATTCTAAATTATTACATCAAGTTTACAGAAAAAAAGAAATAAGTTCCAACTCCATCTTAAACAACATGAAATGAAACAAGTTTGATGTCTGGAATTAAAAAGAGAAAAATGCAATAGTAGCAAATGATAGATGTCTTCAAGCTCCAAGTCATCACCTCTTCACGAAAGCAAATCCAAGAAAGATAATAAGCAACTCCAAAGAAAAGACTCCAAGCAAAGAATGAACCTGTTTACTTGGCTGCCCATGTAGAAAGGAGGGCACCCGAGTTTGCAAAAAAGTGGAAACAAACAACGGGTCAGTCGTGGGACTGGTGTGAGAATTCTTAACTAATTTATCACTATTAATAAGGCAAATCCAAAGACCACGCCGCTAACGCGGAACGGGTTTACTCTAATGGATTACCATGCATAATTTAAAGTGACAGAATAAATAATAAGTGAATCATAAAAACAACGCTATGCTTTTGAGAAAAATGGAATCACCATAAGACCCAAGTCCCATCACACAATGCAACACAAACCAGAGGATAAGGTTTTACCTTATGGTGATTAAATATGCTAAATACGACAAATACGAGTTTAATATTATCATTAGTATATATGGAAAACATTTCAAAATAAATGTATCAATCCTAGGACACATAGATACCATAATACTATGCTTCCGTACTAGTAATACAATCAAATCCGTAGGTTCGTATTGGAAGTTTGGATTTCCATCATGAGTCAAGGCTAGGGAGGAGCCCCTTACTGATTCGAGACACTCTAGCTAATGTCTCAGGATCCCCCGCAGTGAACCCTTGGATCCTGCAGGGCCGGTCCACCATACGAGTTGCGGATTAGTTATTCCTGAACACACGTTTCCCGGTCCTATAGGACCTATCATCCGAGGCGTCTCATTCTATCATCCACATAAGTAAAATGTCGGGCCGTGTCAAAGCCCAATCACCACTTCTAGCTAGAAAGAAACATGCTGCTCTCCCTGCGTTCCCTTCTCCCATTTTAGACTCCGCCGGTGTGTGAGGCTCGCGAAGTCACTCTATACACAAGGCTATGCCTAAACAGGCTATGCTTTGATCATTCCACAAGGCCAGCTTTTCAACAAAGCCTTGATCATATGCATCTTAGCATGCCACATCGTCACTCCATATCGCACTACCAATCCTTTGCCGAAATATATGAAAGGGTGTTAAGCAAGAGAATAAATTCTCCGCCACCAAACATCCATACATTCGACAGAAGATCAATAACATGATATTTAATGGAGTACGATGTCAGACACACAATCCATTTATTAGCTTATGCTCTGGGTCTGAGCGAAAAGCAAACCCGTGAAATCAACACGTACGTTTGGGCAATGACCATGACCCTTGAATTGGGAGCAAGTCAAATCAGGGCCTCGATCGTTGTCCATTCGAGGGAAGATTTAAGGTCTTCATATGCCATCTTCATACTTCAGTTAACGTCATTTGATTATTTGGAATGAGAGAACTCGGACTTTCCAAATAATCCTCGTATATATGTATTTTAAAATCCTTCGTATTTGCTGATATCATTTTATAATGATTACTTCCTATTTTAATTATTTAAAATAATTAAATTTTAATAACGATGCCTTAAGTCAATGGGCGACTATGGCGCTGCATTCAACCAATTTTGATTTCTACATTTCTCAGAATCTAACCGTTGGATCTTAACGCAATATATATCATTGGAAAGATTTTTCCAAGACGGTCCTAACGGTTTCAGTTTCAAGAAAATCCGACGGTCGGATCTTCTTGTATAGTCGTTTAAAGGTACGATTTTAAAACGTGAACTACCGCGCTCCATTCGTTTAATTTTAATTATATATATATAATCGTTTAATCATGATAACGTCGTTTGATTTAAACAACGCTCCAAACAACTACTGGTCCTTATTAAATTTTAGTTCATTTGAAAATGAAGATAATATTACAGTATCCTAAATTCATTCTTTACTTACATTAGAAATGTGAATTCCATCCTTTTCATTTACATGTAAAAATGTAAATTTAATTCCTACGTAAATTCCTATTTTCTATTTACATGTAAAGATGTAAATTTTGATACATTGCAAAATCCTACTTTTTAATTTACACATAAAAATGTAAATTTTAACTTCAATGTAAATTCTCATCTTAATTACATAATAAAAATGTAACTTATATTTGCAGTGTGAATCCTATTCTAAATTTACATATAAAAATGTAAATTTAATTACAATGCAAATTCTACTTCCTATTTACATTATAAAAATATGATTTTTAATTACAATGTAAACTCTCATCATATTTACATTATAAAAATTTGATTTTTAATTACAATGCAAACTCTACTTCTTATTTACATTTTAAAAATATGATTTTTAATTACAATGTAAACTCATGTAAACTCTACTTCTTATTTACATTATAAAAATATGATTTTTAATTACAATGTAAACTCTCATCATATTTACATTATAAAAATATGATTTTTAATTATAATGTAAACTCTACTTCTTATTTACATTATAAAAATATGATTTTTAATTACAATGTAAATTCTACTTCTTATTTACATTATAAAAATATAATTTTTAATTACAATGTAAACTCTCATCATATTTACATTATAAAAATATGATTTTTAATTACAATGTAAACTCTACTTCTTATTTACATTATAAAAATATGATTTTTAATTACAATGTAAACTCTACTTCTTATTTACATTATAAAAATATGATTTTTAATTACAATGTAAACTCTCATCATATTTACATTATAAAAATATGATTTTTAATTACAATGTAAACTCTACTTCTTATTTACATTATAAAAATATGATTTTTAATTACAATGTAAACTCTCATCATATTTACATTATAAAAATATGATTTTTATCATACGATGCAAACTTTCATTCTAATTACATAGAAAAAAATGTAATTTTTTATCATATGGTGTAAATTCACATTTTAATTACATAGAAAAATGTAATTTTTATCATATGGTGTAAATTCACATTTTAATTACATAGAAAAATGTAATTTTTATCATACGGTGTAAATTCACATTTTATTTTAATGAAAAATACTCCTTCATCATTTCATATGAAAAAATCCTACTTTATTATTTACAATGTAATAATTTCATCTTTAATATTTACAATGGAAAAATCACATCTTTTAATGTTTACATATGCTTTCCAACGCAAAGATCCCAACTTTCACTTACAATGTAAAGATTCATGTTTTAGTTTACAATGTAAAAATTCATATCCAAATTTCATGTCAATATCATGTTCGATGTCCATATCCAATATCTTGTGTTCAATATTTCATGCCCAATATTTCATGTCCAATCCAACCACAACAATATTTAAATAAATAAAAGGGATCAAATCAAATCAATAACATGAAGTTAATCTCGAGTTGAAAGTTCTAGTTCAATCCGAAAATAACCAAGGGTGTGTTCTTACATGTATACATAGGGTTCGTGAATATCAACAAAACATAATTGATAAAATTAACAAATAAATGATCCTAATAAATCACCAAACTCAGATCTGGCATTTAAATTTTCAGATCTAATATCACAACATCCCAAACAATTCAGATCCATAATTTAGAATAACGTTCATCGCAGATTTATTTATATTCGCCATTCAAACTTCACATAACGCAAGAATAATAATTAAATTAATTAAATTAAATTAAAAATAATTTCTCACCTTTCTTGGATCTAAAATGAAGGTCCAAACTCGATCAGATCTCGTGTTCAAAGTCACGGCGGTTTCGGATCCGAGAGATTTCAATTTGAAGTTCATATGTATAAATTAGAAAACAGCCTTTAATAACTGCAGTTGCCACATCTAAAAGCGTGGCAAATTTTGAAATGAAATTTCATACCTAAAGCGTTCAAAACTTTGATTTGTGATTTCGTGAGCTGTTGTTGACGGTTTTGGGTGCCGTTTATTAGAGCTTGGAGTGCTACGAGAGGTGGATGTTCGGCCAGAGGGGGAGGGGACGTGCGGCGACGCCTGGTGGTGGTGGGGGAGCTCGCGGCTGCGGTTGTTCATGGGGTCGGGGCGGCGGCTACGGTTGATGAGAGGTGGTGATTTGGGTATGGAATCGAAGAGCTCGGAATTCTCTTCGAAACGTGTATTTGTATGAAGATTTTCGTTGAGAAACAAGGGAGAAATCAGAGTTCAAAATTTTGAGCTATTCATGGGTTCGGCGGCTTTGAAATGAGGAAGAAGAAGACGTACAGAGGCCTGCATTTATACTAGTATGTAGACGTATTTTCTTTTTAATTTTTAATTAACTAAATCCAATATTAGGGTTTTTCCGTCCGATCACCAACCGGAGCCCAACGACTGTCGAACAATAGGTTTTGACGTCTTTTGAACGCAATGGCGCTAGTGCCGAGGTCTAATTCTGAAGTTTACAGTATGTTTTCTTTATTTTCGAATTAATTCTTTAATATTAAATTCGAACGTACTTTCTAATTTTACCGGGGTCACATACGAAGTCAGAAAAATCAGGAAAAATTATTTTTGGTTATTTTTTGATGACTCGGTCTTAACAAAACTAATTTCGTCGAATTCTGAGATCGTTTGAAAAATGGTCATTTTCTGGTCGATCCAATTTAACTATAATTGACCAAAACACATTTTCCTTTGCCACACTCACATATTAACTTCAAAAATCATGAAATTTGAAACCTAGCCATAATTTGACATCCTGGATCCAACAAAAGTGGTTTCGTCGAATTCTGAGGTCGTATGCAAAATGTCTATTTTCAAGGGCGATATACTCTCTATAGCGACCTTTCTGAAAATTCATTTGGCCATAACTTTTGATTTCCGCTATGAAACTTCTATCTTTCAGATTCGTTAGAAAGATATTCATTAATAGATTTAAATATTTTTCATTTTACCAAAATCCGGTTTATTCTGCATCCTGTGTGGTCAGTCAAAGTTCAGGTTTGACTTTTCAAACTACCGTCCTTTTCTAATTCCTTTTATGATTAAATTAAATATATTCTCACTAAATTCAATCAAAATAAATTTCTAGTCATTTTTATTTAAAATAATTCATTTCAACTATTTAAACACCTTTAAAATCTCTAAAATGAAAATTTTAAATTGGCCCCAAATTCCGGGTTGTTACAATCTCCCCCGCTTAAGAACTTTTCGTCCTCGAAAAGAAAAAGGGGAGAATAGAAGGGTAGGAACCAACATAAAGAATGGAAAATATTTTAAGTGTACCTCAAAATAAAATCTAATCGGAGATATCCACTCTGCATTTGGGATAGGCTTGTTTGATACTCTCCTAGGTTTCCCAAGTGCAGTCTCTAGGATCACCGCTCCATTGCACCTTGACTAGGTTGATACTTTTATTTCTCAGCTTCTTAGTCTCCTTGCCAATAATTTTCAGTGGTTCCCTTCTCACTGCAAGGCTTGGGGTAATCTCCAAATCTTGCTATGCACCTTCCTCCACAACTAGATCCAGATCATGGACATGCCTTCGAAGTTGAGATACATGGAATACGTCGTGTACTCCAGGCAACCAGTCGGGCATCTGAATTCTGTAGGCTAGGGTGCCAATCTTTTCAAGAATAGGGAAGGGGCCGATGAATTTAGGTGCTAATTTTCCTGTCTTTCCAAAACGGATTACACCTCGCATTGGAGCAACTTTCAAATATACATAGTCACCCACTTCAAAATCCAACTCTCTTCTTCTTACATCTGCATAGCTCTTTTGTCTACTTTGGGCAGCCAATAGTCGCTTCTTAATAAAATCAACTTTGTCTGAAGCTTCTCGGACCATGTCTGGACCCAATACAAGCCGATTTCCTTTTTCAACCCAACACGCTGGCGATCTACATGGCCTACCATATAAGGCTTCAAATGGAGACATTTTCAAACTTGCTTGATAGCTATTGTTATATGAGAATTCAATCAAATGCAAGTGATCCTCCAAAGAACCTCCAAAATGGAGTATGCAATCTCGCAATAGATCTTCAAGAACGCGATTCACTCGTTCAGTCTAGCCGTCAGTTTGAGGGTGATATGTGGTACTGAGATTTAACTTCGTTCCCAACTTATTTTGGAATGCTTCCCAAAATTTGCTAGCAAAGATAGGATCACGGTCGCTAACAATGCTACTAGGAACTCTGTTTAAAACAAAAGATTTTTATTTAATTTAAAAATGAAAATTTTCATTCAGATTATGATGAAAAGGAAAGATTTAGTTTTATTACCCATGTAGCCTGACGATTTCTTTGAAATAGATTTGCGCCAGACTTTGAGCAGTTCTATTGGACTTGACAGGTATGAAATGAGCGGATTTTGTGAAGCGATCCACGATCACCCATATGCTGTCATTTCCTTTCCTAATACGAGGCAAACCATCTATAAAATCCATAGAGATTTGGTCCCACTTCCAATCTGGAACTTCCAATGGTTGCAACATCCCCGCAAGCTTTTGTTGATCACTTTTTACTTGTTGGCATGTAGGACATCTACTCACATAAATGGATATATCCCTCTTCATAGATCTCCACCAAAATGTGCGCTTTAAGTCTTGATACATATTGCTCACACCAGGATGGATGCAAAGCTTTGATTTGTGACCCTCATCCAAAACTTCCCTTATTAGGTCTTTGATATATGGAACACAAATCCGCCCTTGAAATCTAAGAATTCCCTTGCCATCTACCTGCTTCAATTCTCTTGATCATTATCTGAATGAATTTATCATCCTTTTGAAGAGCAGAAATTTTATCAATCAAAGAAGGGGTAATGATGAGGCTTGCGACAATGACGTCCTTTCTACTAAGCACGTCCGCCACAACATTGGCTTTCCCCGGCGTATATAAGATGTCAAGATCGTATGCCGCCAGAAATTCTAGCCATCGTTGCTTCCTTAAATTCAGATCCTTTTGATCGAAGAGATATTTCAAAGATTGATGGTCTATGAATAATCCAAATTTTTCGCCCAAAAGATAATGTCTCGAAAATTTTAAAGCAAAGACTACGGCCAGCAACTCTATGTCGTGGACACGATAATTTTTCTCATGTTGCTTTAATTGACGACTCGTATATCCAACAACTTTGCCTCTTTGCATCAGTACTGCACCAAGACCACCACTTTGAGAAGCATCCGTATAAACTTTTAAGTCTTGGTTGCCATCGATGATGGTTAGTACGGGTGCAGTGGTCAAACTCACTTTCAGCTTTTGGAATGCCTCCTCACAATCCGATGTCCAATTGAACTTGGTATGCTTCTTGGTCAGCTTTGTTAATGGGCTAGATAGCTTGGCGAAGTCTTTGACAAACTTCCTGTAATATCCAGCAAATCCTAGGAAGCTTCTTACTTCAGTGGGTGTACTGGGCTGCTTCCAATTTCGAATGGCGGCAATTTTACTTGGGTCAACAGCAATTCCTTCTTTTGACATAACATGACCCAAGAATTTTACTTCTTCTTGCCAAAATGTGCATTTGGAAAATTTTGCTTTTAAAACATTTCTTCGCAGAATTTCCAACACTTCCCTTAAATGCCCTTCATGCTCCTCCTTAGTTTTAGAATAGATTAGAATATCATCAATGAAGACTAGAACGAATTTATTTTGGACCTCACGGAAGACCCTATTCATCAAGTCAACAAAGTAGGCTAGAGCATTGCATAGACCGAATGACATCACTAACCATTCGTAGAATATGTCAGGACCTCTGAAGGCGGTCAAAGGTATGCATTCTTCGGCTATGCGGAGTTGGTGGAAATCTGTGGCTAGGTCCATCTTCGAAAACACCTTGGCTCCATTCAATTGGTCCATTAAATCATCTATGCGGGGCAAGGGGTATTTGTTCTTCAATGTTTGCTTGTTAAGATCGCGGTAATCAACACAGAGTCTTAGAGTACCGTCGGATTTGGGGACAAACACCACAGCTGCACCCCAACTAGAAAAGCTAGGTCGGATAAGTCCTTTCCACAAGAGCTGCTTAGTTTGGGTTTGCAACTCTTCCTTTTCTTTAGGGGTCATCCTCTAAATAGCATGGACTACAGGCCTTGCATTTGGAACAAGATCAATTCTGAAATCGATTTCCCTTCGCGGGGGTAGGTTGTCTACTTCTTCAAATACATCCGCGTAATTTTTGACCACAGGGATATTTTCTAAAGAAATGGGAGTAACTTCAAGGGAAGACCAAAATGCTCTTCTATCAGCTTTTGAACCATGGCAAGGTATGGAAATAATATCTCCAAACTTTGTTTTGATTTCAACTATTTTATCCGCACACCTTACCTCGGCATCAAATTTTGTTAGCCAATCCATACCAAGGATGATATCAAACTCAGAAAAATTCATAATGATCAAGTTAAATGGAAATTGGAAGTAGGAGTAGGATACAGGCACCTTACAAAATAAATATAGAGTGGTAGAACCTCCTACAGGATTATGAACATTAATTGGCTCTTTAAGACTCCTTTGTTTTAGTTTCAATTTCTGGACCGTGTTGCTAGAAATAAAACTTCTTGATGCACCCGTATCAAACAAGGCAGTAATAGGAATGTTTTTAACAGAAATGGTACCATCTAAAACATCAGGCTTACCAGCTCCTTCAGAAGAAGTAGGAGCGGAAGAAGATGGTGCACTTGCCCCCTCATACACATGTGCAATCTGCGCTCCTTTCAACAACAGACAATTTGGCTTGATATGACCCTTCTTGTGGCAGTTATAGCATTCCTTGGTGTCATCGCTTTAGGACTTCTTTGGATTTCTGCAGTCCTTGCTGTAGTGTCCAAACTTCTGACAGTTGTAGCATTGCACCTTTGACTTATCGTAGGTTTTAGCAGCTCCACAACTGCTTCCTTCAGTCTTCTTCTCGGATTGTTTCCTTTTATTGTTGGCCAAGCTCCTTTCTCTATCTTGTTGGGAATTTTTCTTATCATTTTCCTCATATCGACAAGCAAACTCCACCAGCCTATTGAAACAGAGGTCGATGTGGGCAGTGACTCTATCAATATATTTTCTTGCAAGCCCATTTATGAACCTCTTGTTCTTCTGAAAGTTATCCTAAATCAATTCAGGAGCATAGTGGGAGAGGTCTTCAAATCTTCGTACATATTCTGAGATGGTCTTGTCGCCTTGCTTCAGATTGGCGAACTCGTCATGCAGTCTTTCTACCTCCTGTGTTGGAATGTATTTGTCATTGAAAAGCTCCTTAAACCTTGTCCAAGTCATATTATCTGCAATCCCTCCAACCGTGACTGTGTCCCACCAGTTTTGAGCTTCCTCCTGTAGCAGCCATGAAGCCACTAATCTTTTCCTCTGATCCTCCAGCTCCAATCCTCTAAAAATCTTTTCGCAGTTCCTCAGCCAAGCTTGAGCTTGTGTCATAGTTTCAGTACCCTTGAAAGGCACTCCTCCCAGGTTTTTGAACTTCTTCCCCACCTTATCCAAATCGAAGGGCTGCGGTGGTGGTGGTGGCTGTTGAACTGTGGCCTCTTCAGTTTCAGCAATATTTTGCCTCCTTGCTCTAGCTCTAGCGGCAGCGGTACTCATTTCTAGTTAGTTTTGTACGATCAAGGAAAGAGTCAGAACAACTATAATGGTGATTTGAAGAATTGATAAAGATAAAAGGACGGAAAAAAGATGATGATAGAATGACTGACTATTATGTATTCACATGAAATGTTCGCCATAGAATATTGTGATTCTATGTAAACGAATTATCATAAATATGTTATATTCCAAAGCTAAGTTTAACCAAAGCTTTGATACCAACTGTGATGACCCCAAACTTCCACGGAATGAAAGTAAGGAATAATCATTTGGAATACAACATAAATACAATAATACAAATAATAGATACAACATAGCATAGGAAATTCATAGAGTAACAACATCATAGCAGCGGAAATATAATGTCATCAACCACAGAAAGTCCACAGTCACAGAATTCTAAATTATTACATCAAGTTTCCAGAAAAAAGAAATAAGTTCCAACTCCATCTTAAACAACGTGAAATGAAACAAGTTTGATGTTTGGAATTAAAAAGAGAAAAATGCAATAGTAGCAAATGATAGATGTCTTCAAGCTCCAAGTCATCACCTCTCGACGAAAGCAAATCCAAGAAAGATAATAAGCAACTCCAAAGAAAAGACTCTAAGCAAAGAATGAACCTGTTTACTTGGCTGCCCGTGTAGAAAGGAGGGCATCCGAGTTTGCAAAAAGGTGGAAACAAACAACGGGTCAGTCGTGGTACTGGTGTGAGAATTCTTAACTAATTTATCACTATTAATAAGGCAAATCCAAAGACCACGCCGCTAACGCGGAACGGGTTTACTCTAATGGATTGCCGTGCATAATTTAAAGTGACAGAATAAATAATAAGTGAATCGTAAAAACAACGCTATGCTTTTGAGAAAAATGGAATCACCATAAGACCCAAGTCCCATTACACAATGCAACACAAACCAAAGGATAAGGTTTTACCTTATGGTGATTAAACATGCTAAATACGGCAAATACGAGTTTAATATTATCATTAGTATATATGGAAAACATTTCAAAATAAATGTATCAATCCTAGGACACATAGATACCATAATACTATGCTTCCATACTAGTAATACAATCAAATCCGTAGGTTCGTATTGGAAGTTTGGATTTCCATTATGAGTCAAGGCTAGGGAGGAGCTCCTTACCGATTTGAGACACTCTAGCTAATGTCTCAAGATCCCCCGCAGTGAACCCTTAGATCCTGCAGGGCCGGTCCACCATACGAGTTGCGGATTTGTTATTCCTGAACAAACGTTTCCCGGTCCTATAGGACCTATCATCCGAGGCGTCTCATTCCATCATCCACATAAGTAAAATGTCGGGCCGTGTCAAAGCCCAATCACCACTTCTAGCTAGAAAGAAACGTGCTGCTCTCCCTACGTTCCCTTCTCCCGTTATAGACTTCGCCGGTGTGTGAGGCTCGCGAAGTCACGCTATACACAAAGCTATGCTTAAATAGGCTATGCTTTGATCATTCCACAAGGCCTGCTTTTCAACAAAGCCTTGATCATATGCATCTTAGCATGCCACATCGTCACTCCATATCGCACTACCAATCCTTTGCCGAAATATATGAAAGGGTGTTAAGCAAGAGAATAAATTCTCCGCCACCAAACATCCATACATTCGACAGAAGATCAATAACATGATATTTAATGGAGTACGATGTCAGACACACAATCCATTTATTAGCTTATGCTCTGGGTCTGAGCGAAAAGCAAACCCGTGAAATCAACACGTACGTTTGGGCAATGACCATGACCCTTGAATTGGGAGCAAGTCAAATCAGGGCCTCGATCGTTGTCCATTCGAGGGAAGATTTACGGTCTTCATACGCCATCTTCATACTTTAATTAACGTCGTTTGATTATTTGGAATGAGAGAACTCGGACTTTCCAAATAATCCTCGTATATATGTATTTTAAAATCCTTCGTATTTGCTGATATCATTTTATAATGATTACTTCCTATTTTAATTATTTAAAATAATTAAATTTTAATAATGTCGCCTTAAGTCAATGGGCGACTATGGCGCTGCATTCAACCAATTTTGATTTCTACATTTCTCAGAATCTAACCGTTGGATCTTAACGCAATATATATCGTTGGAAAGATTTTTCCAAGACGGTCCTAAGGTTTCAGTTTCAAGAAAATCTGACGGTCGGATCTTCTTGTATAGTCGTTTAAAGGTACGATTTCAAAACGCGAACTACCGCGCTCTATTCGTTTAATTTTAATTATATATATATATATATAATCGTTTAATCGTGATAACGTCGTTTGATTTAAACAACGCTCTAAATAACTACCGGTCCTTATTAAATTTTAGTTCATTTGAAAATGAAGATAATATTACAGTATCCTAAATTCTTCTTTACTTACATTAGAAATGTGAATTCCATCCTTTTCATTTACATGTAAAAATGTAAATTTAATTCCTATGTAAATTCCTATTTTCTATTTACATGTAAAGATGTAAATTTTGATACATTGCAAAATCCTACTTTTTAATTTACATATAAAAATGTAAATTTTAACTTCAATATAAATTCTCATCTTAATTACATAATAAAAATGTAACTTATATTTGCAGTGTGAATCCTATTCTAAATTTACATATAAAAATGTAAATTTAATTACAATGCAAATTCTACTTCCTATTTACATTATAAAAATATGTTTTTTAATTACAATGTAAACTCTCATCATATTTACATTATAAAAATATGATTTTTAATTACAATGCAAACTCTACTTCTTATTTACATTATAAAAATATGATTTTTAATTACATTGTAAACTCTACTTCTTATTTACATTATAAAAATATGATTTTTAATTACAATGTAAACTCTACTTCTTATTTACATTATAAAAATATGATTTTTAATTACAATGTAAACTCTCATCATGTTTACATTATAAAAATATGATTTTTAATTACAATGTAAAGTCTACTTCTTATTTACATTATAAAAATATGATTTTTAATTACAATGTAAACTCAACTTCTTATTTACATTATAAAAATATGATTTTTAATTACAATGTAAACTCTCATCATATTTACATTATAAAAATATGATTTTTAATTACAATGTAAATTCTACTTCTTATTTACATTATAAAAATATGATTTTTAATTACAATGTAAACTCTACTTCTTATTTACATTATAAAAATATGATTTTTAATTACAATGTAAACTCTACTTCTTATTTACATTATAAAAATATGATTTTTAATTACAATGTAAACTCTCATCATATTTACATTATAAAAATATGATTTTTAATTACAATGTAAACTCTACTTCTTATTTACATTTTAAAAATATGATTTTTAATTACAATGTAAACTCTCATCATATTTACATTATAAAAATATGATTTTTATCATATGATGCAAACTTTCATTCTAATTACATAGAAAAAAATTGTAATTTTTATCATACGGTGTAAATACACATTTTAATTACATAGAAAAATGTATTTTTTATCATACGGTGTAAATTCACATTTTAATTATATAGAAAAATGTAATTTTTATCATACGACCTAAATTCACATTTTAATTACATAGAAAAATGTAATTTTTATCATACGGTGTAAATTCACATTTTATTTTAATGAAAAATACTCCTTCATCATTTCATATGAAAAAAATCCTACTTTATTATTTACAATGTAAAAATTTCATCTTTAATATTTACAATGGAAAAATCACATCTTTTAATGTTTGCATATGCTTTCCAATGTAAAGATCCCAACTTTCGCTTACAGTGTAAAGATTCATGTTTTAGTTTACAATGTAAAAATTCATATCCAAATTTCATGTCAATATCATGTTCGATGTCCATATCCAATATCTTGTGTTCAATATTTTATGCCCAATATTTCATGTCCAATCCAACCACAACAATATTTAAATAAATAAAAGGGATCAAATCGAATCAATAACATGAAGTTAATCTCGAGTTGAAAGTTCTATTTCAATCCGAGAATAACCAAGGGTGTGTTCTTACATGTATACATAAGGTTCGTGAATATCAATAAAACATAATTGATAAAATTAACAAATAAATGATCCTAATAAATCACCAAACTCAGATCTGGCATTTAAATTTTCAAACCTAATATCACAACATCCCAAACAATTCAGATCCATAATTTAGAATAACGTTCATCGCAGATTTATTTATATTCGCCATTCAAACTTCACATAATGTAAGAATAATAATTAAATTAATTAAATTAAATTTAAAATAAATTATCACCTTGCTTGGATCTAAAATGAAGGTCCAAACTCGATCAGATCTCGTGTTCAAAGTCACGGCGGTTTCAGATCTGAGAGATTTCAATTTGAAGTTCATATGTATAAATTAGAAAACAACCTTTAACAAGTGCAGTTGCCACATCTAAAAGCGTGGAAAATTCTGAAATGAAATTTCATACCTAAAGCGTTCAAAACTTTGGATTTGTGATTTCGCGAGCTGTAGTTGACGGTTTTGGGTGCCGTTTGTTGGAGCTTGGAGTGCTACGAGAGGTGGATGTTCGGCCAGAGGGGGGGACGTGCGGCGGCGCCTGGTGGTGGTCGGGGAGCTCGCGGCGGCAGCCGTTCGTGGGGTCGGGGCGGCGGCTACGATTGATGAGAGGTGGTGATTTGGGTATGGAATCGAAGAGCTCAGAATTCTCTTCGAAACGTGTATTTGTTTGAAGATTTTCATTGAGAAACGAGGGAGAATTCAGAGTTCAAAATTTTGAGCTATTCATGGGTTCGGCGGCTTTGAAATGAGGAAGAAGAAGACGTACAGAGGCCCGTATTTATACTAGTATGTAGACGTATTTTCTTTTTTATTTTTAATTAATTAAATCCAATATTAGGGTTTTTTCGTTTGATCACCAAACGAAGCCCAACGACTGTCTAACAATAGGTTTTGACGTCGTCTGAATGCAATGGCGCTAGTGTCGAGGTCTAATTCTAAAGTTTACAGTATGTTTTCTTTATTTTCAAATTAATTCTTTAATATTAAATTCGAACATACTTTCTAATTTTACCGGGGTCATATACGAAGTCAGAAAAATCCGGAAAAATTATTTTTGGTTATGTTTTGATGATATTGTCTTAACAAAACTAATTTCGTCGAATTCTGAGATCGTTTGAAAAATGGTCATTTTCTGGTCGATCCAATTTAACTATAATTGACCAAAACACATTTTCCTTTGCCACGCTCACATATTAACTTCAAAAATAATGAAATTTGAAACCTAGCCATAATTTGACATCCCGGATCCAACAAAATTGGTTTCGTCGAATTCCGAGGTTGTATGCAAAATGTCTATTTTCAAGGGCGATATATTCTCTATAGCGACCTTTCTGAAAATTCATTTGGCCATAACTTTTGATTCCCGCTATGAAACTTCGATCTTTCAGATTCGTTAAAAAGATATTCATTAACAGATTTAAATATTTTTCGTTTCACCAAAATCCGGTTTATTCTGCATCCTGTGTGGTCAGTCAAAGTTCAGGTTTGACTTTTCAAACTACCGTCCTTTTCTAATTCCTTTTATGATTAAATTAAATATATTCGCATTAAATTCAATCAAAATAAATTTCTAGTTATTTTTATTTAAAATAATTCATTTTAACTATTTAAACACCTTTAAAATCTCTAAAATGAAAATTTTAAATTGGCCCCAAATTCTGGGTTGTTACAGCTGCCACCCACCGAAGCACCTCTGACCACTTGCGCCACCCCTAGGCCCTCAGCCCCTACTCCTTTCGAAGAAAATAGTTAGTTTTATTTATTTTTCTTTTTCTGTTTATCCTTATTTCCTTAATGTAATTAATAATAAAGTTATCATTTTTACGTTAATAAATTATTAGATTTTTAGTTCATAATGGTTATGATTTTTGATTCACGAAAGATTGGATCTTTAACATTAGAAAAAGCTTATATTTTTATAATATGAATAGACTGAAATTTTTATTTGAGAGGATTTGATTTTTATTTAACAAAAGCTATGATTTTTAATATCGAATAGAATATATTTTTAATGGAACAAAGATTTGATTTTTTTTTTATATTTAGAAAGACTTGATTTTTATAAACAAAGATTTGATTTTTATATTTAGAAAGACTTGATTTTTAGATAAGAAAGATTTGATTTTTATATACGAAAAGGTTAGATTTTTATATAGGATTCGTGCGAAGAAAAATTCGGTTTTTGCATATATGGTTAGGGAATAAAAATGTGATTTTTATCTATATTCAAGTAGCGAAGAAAAATATGATTCTGATATATTCATATAGCGAAGCGCTAAAAATGCGATTTTTAAATATATAATCATCATAATGAAAAAGTGATTTTTAAAGAAATAAAGATTCGATTTTTAATGCATGAAAGATTTGACTTTTTAAAATGAAAAGGTAAGATAAAAATGCAATTTTTACATATGTTGTAACAAAATAAAAATTCGATCTTTACATAAGAAGCAAAGGTATAAAAATATAATTTTTGTATAGAAGAAAAATGCGTTGTAAAAATATATGATTTTTATATATGAAGTGCCATTATAAAAATGTGATTTTTAAAATAAACATCATATTAAAAATGCGATTTTCACTATGAACAGGGGGAAAGATTGCTTTGGAATTTTGGGCAAATCTGAGCCGTTCAGAACTAAAGAATGATGGGGTGGAACCCAAAGGTGAGAACTTCTCACTTTTATTTTATTTTCTAGTTGAAATATATACTAGGATGTAGACGGTGCTTAACGACACCCCACACCCGTTGTCCACAGACCATGGACGATTTGTTTGTTTGTTTGGTTATGTTGTGAAAGTTGATTGTGTGATGTGAAATGGAATGAAATATTTTATAGTTAAAAATATTTTATAGTTAAAAATATAATTTTTAACGTGTATAGGAATGAAATAAATATTCATAAACAAATCAGACGATTTGTTTATGTACACTGATTTGACTGATATTGATTGGGACGATAAATTTTACACATCGCCCAACAGCACAAATAAAATTCATTATTTGTTGATTGAAACCCCACACGGGTATTGGGGGTGATATATGACATACACTAATCCCAATAATTAGCTGTATGTCGATCGATCGATTGACAGACTGTTATAAGCGTCAAATATTTGTATTTGATGCTTATTCTGTGTAGAATGCACTTTGGATGATGATTGACTGTGTTTAATTATTGTTGTAAACATGTTGTATGAAATCCATATAATCACATTATATGGTAATTGACTGTATCTGATTCCAGCTCAGAAAGAACGAATATAAAAAAATAACGAATATTTTAAAATAATATTCAGTAAAAGATCAAAATTTGATTTTGATGTCCGATTGGGATGGACACGAATATACTTAAATATATAAAGCCGTGTTGATTAGATTAACACCATTTTGACGTGAACGATATTTATATCGATTTTATTCATTTTTATGATGAATATCGAAAAGGAATTGATTTCAAAATCTAATGTTTTGAAAATACTATCATTTATATATCGATGATATGGAATGTTCAATTTTGATTTGAAATTGAATATGAAGTTGAAATCGTTTTGAAAATGAATTTAAACGATTTATAAAAAGCGTTTTAAATGGAAATCGACAAAATGTATATAATATATATATATATATATTATATATATACATTTATAATGGCCTGAAGAGAACGCGCCATGCTGCGGCAGTTCGCGAATTTCGACCATTGACTTCGAACAGACATTACGGGAGATCCGACCGTCGGATTCTCCTAAAACCGAAACCGTTGGGTTTGTATCAAAAAGATCTTTCTAAGAATATTAGAGTTTTGAAATCTAATGGTTGGATTTGCAATTATGTCCAAATCAAATTTGGAAAAGGTCGCTGTAAGTGTAGTTCGATGGCCGCTTATAGAAATCGACAGTACTGGCCCTGATAAAATTATCTAAAACCTCAATAATTTGTGTAAAATCATAATAAATGATATTGAAAGAATTAGGATGAAAAATCCCATATTAGAAAAGATAAAAATATATTTTTATCGAAATGAACTAGTTATTAACTAGAATTATAATCCAATATTTTTAAATAAATAAATTGGATTTGAAATGATTTTAAAAATATCCAGAATTTCCAACATATAAAGAGGAAATGGATTTGAATCGAAATTGTCTTCGGAATATTTCAATGTTGGATTTCGTGATTATACAGATATTGTTATGGAAATTTGAAAGATATATTTATATCGTTATTTCCAATACGATATTTGTTGGTTGTAGTATTTGACATTGAATATAAGCCGATATATTTTCTATTCAGAGCCTTGTATTTAATATCAAATGGGATTTTGGGTTTGTCGCGAATGGTATCTTTAATAATACTGTTCTTAAACCCAATGGGGTTAAGAAAATTAGAAACTGACCGGAGATTAGTTAAGTTGAATGGTTTCCTGGGTATTGATCTGATGTTGGTTTCGGCCTTCGGGGTTAACACTTAGGGAATTGTTCTCTTACTAATTTACAATTAGAGACTAATGGAATGTGAATTGGATTTATCATGAACTGTGTTTTTAACGACATTCTTTCTTTAACCCGATTTACAGTGAAATGTGATTTGGAATTTATAAATCTTTTGTTAAGATTTAAAGGAGATTTTCCAAAGTAAAGTTTTCCAATTTAATATATTAAATTGGAATTGAATGGAATTCGATTGATAATAATCGAAGTAAACTTCTGTGGAGGAAGACTGTTAATACATATGGAATTTAAAAGGCTTTGCCGTTATTCCATTTATATTATTAGTTGGATACGGAAATTTATATCGATTAGATATATCGATTTGTTTTCCAGGAAGATTCCATTGTTAGTGGAATGTGATTTTGGGTTATTGTGAATGGTATCTTTAATAATACTGTTAAGAAAATCAGAAACTAACTGGAGATTAGTTAATCTGAATGGTTTCCTTGGTATTGATATGATGTTGGTTTCAGCCATCGGGGTTAATACTTAGGGAATTGTTCACTTGCAAATTTACGGTTAAAGCCTGATGGAATGGCATGTGATTTTGGGTTTATCGTGAACCGTGTTTTAAATGACATTGGTTCTTTAACCCAGTTAAAGATAGGATATGATTTCCCAAGTTAAACAATCGTTAATATTGATTTTTGGGAAGACTAAAACCAAGTGGAGTTTTAAAGCATCCTTAATTTGATTGAATTGATATCTAAAGGAATATTAAATAATAAATTTAAAGAATTTATCTTTGATAAAATTAATGGGAACCTTTCCTAAAGTATAAGAATATTGAATAAAGGAATATTCTGGATTGGAATGAGGCGTATGTTGTGTTTTTATAACACTTGTTTATTATATACGCGAGTTATTCAGAAAGACAGGGTTTATCCTATTCTGAATAACTGATTCGACGATGTGTCGAGGATGAAGATGGTGGTTGAAGACTGGAGGTCTTCACATCGTTTGGATGATTACTGATGTCTTGATTGGGTGTACACCAAAGATAAGGTAATAAGTGGTGATCGTCCAGACGTACTTGGAGATCAACGGATATGTGAGGGCCTCTCCCCTGTATTGGACATATGGGGGAGGAATAAGGTCCCTCCGGTTTCGTTCAGACCAAGAATGAACTTGTAAATGGAGATGTGTCTGACATCGGATTTCACTCTGTGTGATGGATAGTCATCGATTGCATAACATGGATTGCCTTTGTGGCATGCTGAGATGCAAATGATCAAGGCTTCTATTGAAAAGCAGAGTCATGTGGTTGATGATCAAAGCACAACTTTAATATAGCGTAGCTTTGTGTAGCGTTAATTCGCGAGCCTCACACCTCGGTGTGGACCAGAAACGGGAGATGACTTCAGGTAGGACATGCGTTTCTTTCTAGCTAGGAGTGGTGTCAGCGTTTTGCATGCCCTGACATTTTATTTATATGGATGAGGATAGCGAGGCGCCTCGGTTATATCGGTCGTTCCGGGGCCGATGGTTTTGGTCGGGATATGACCAGTTTACGCCCCATAGGGTGGGAAAACGCATTGTTTAGGCATTTTAATCCACTCCGTGTGGACCGGCCCTGACGATCCAAAGGCTTGACTGAGTACTTGCCTGAGGCTCGGGCTAGAGAGTCTCGAAGCGGTAAGGACGATCCCTTTCCTTGGCTCACAGATGGGAATCCAACTTCCAATACGTGACAATTGCGGTTTTGATTGTAGAGCCTAGTATTGGCGACATGATATATGGTACCCATGCCGTCTAGGATTGATACATTTATATTTGAAGTTGTTTTAAACACTATGCACTTATAATAGTATCAAATGATTTGTTTTAACGTACCAAGCATGTTTGGCTATTATAAGCGAAAACCCTATCCCCCGGCTTGCGTTGCATTGTGTGATAGGACCTGGGTCTTATAATAGCTTCATTTTTCCAAAAAGCATTGCACTGTTTTGTTATATGCACTGGTATTTTTGGGAGGAAACCCGTTCTGTGTTATACGACGTGGTCCCTTGATATATCTGATTTAAAGTAAAGTTTTAAATAACTATTTTAGTTCTTACACCAGTCACATGACCGGCCTGGAGTTTATTGTTTTGACCTAAACTCTGGGTGTCCCTATTTTCCACACGAGCAGCTTGTAGTTTTGGTTTTGCAGATTTATATTCACAGGATCCTGGTTTATAGCTGGAATGATTTTCGGAAAGCTCTGTATCCATATATTCTTTTCAGTTGTGTTTTGTATTATTTTCTGCTGCATTGTAAATTGTAAATCTATGATATTTTTATTCTGTATATTATTCATGTATACTCAATATATTCTTGTATTCTGATGAAATTGTTGTAATAAGCAATGAAATATTCTTCTGTTTGTGTTCTGATTTGTCTTGTCCTCAAGGCAATCCGTTCTTTCTCTTCTCTTCGGAGACCGGGGAAGTTACGGGTCCTTATAGTGGTTTCAGAGCTTTGGTTTACAGAGCTCAGAGAACAAGACACGTTAGAACCAAACGAAAGAATTCATTAGAGATTGGATTAGTAATATCCAATAGGAATGGCTCATTAGAGATAGGATCAGTGGTATCCTAGAACGAGTGTGAAGAGTGTTGTTTTCAAATAAAAATGAAAACAAATTTTGTTTTAAAAAATTTAATACAAGAATAATTGTTTTTATATTGATTTGGACAATCAAGTATATAGAGATTTTGAATATACGTCTGATCCACATGTATCCGAAGCCTCAAATATACTAGATAGATATAGAATCACACTCTAGTCGCCCAGAGATGATACTGATGATAGTGTATACATCATCAGTGTTTTATGTTCGAGTTTCGAAAGTGGGATATCTATATATTTCCAATTGACTGGTGTGAGAACCAAACTTAAATAGGGCTATTGTTGTAAATTGGCATAAAAAAACATGATTTTCTGTATATATGTATCAAAATTATGAACTTGAAAAGATAATCAACTAATTGATTGATGATTGTGTTGTGTGATTATTCATTTAAACCATTATGTGAATGTAAGGTAAATTTAGCCAAACTGTACCAAATGTTGAACTGACTTGAGAATTTTTGAAATTGCATGCATATATATATATATATATATATATATATATATATATATATATGTATCTATGTTGAACTGGTCATAGCAAAGAGGCTAGAGAAGAGGAATAAAATTGTTTCCCCGAAAAATAGATACATGTTTATTGTATTTCTTGGGCTTTTTGATGATTTTATGAGCCGATTGGCTGTTTCTTTTTCTTTTTGGATTGGAGAGGCTTGTATGGCGATTTCGGGATTTTCCCGGCGCTCCCGTGCAGGGGAGGTTATGGCGAAAATTTTCGAAAATTTAGGGTGCTAGCCAAATTTTTGAAAAATTTGAAAAGTTCTTAGAAACTGAAAAGTTGAAGAACTTAAGCCATAATGAAAGTAACGAAAGTTGAGTTGATTTGTTAAACAACTTTCAGCTCCGTTCCTTTTCGAGGACGAAAAGATTTTAAGTGGGGGAGATAGTAACAACCCGGAAAATCTGAACCAATTTAAAAATTTTATTTTGGCAATTTTAATGAATTTTGAATGTTTAAAATGGATTATTTTAAATAATTACGACTAGAAATTTATTTTGATTAGAATTAGAATAAATATATTTATTTGAATCGACGTTAGAATATAAATATTTATTTTTAATTATAAAAGGAATTGGAAATGGCGCGGTAGTTTGAAAATTCGATTTCAAATTTCAAATGAATGTATAGGATTCAAATGAACCGGATTTTAGTGAAACCAAAAATATTAGAATCTATTTGAGAATACCTTTCCAACTAATCTGAAAAATTGAAATTTCGCAGCGGGAATAAAAAGTTACGCCCAGTTGAAATTTTAGAATAGTCACTATGGAAATATAAACTTAAATATGGAAATTTTGCAAACGACCTCTGTTTTCGACGAAACCACTTTTGTTCGATTCGGGATGTCAAGTTATTTCTAGATTCCAAAATTCATAATTTTTGGGATTAATATGTGAGGGTGGCGAAAGAAAACGTGTTTTAACAGTTTAAGTCAATTTGGATTGACCAGAAAATGACCATTTTTCAAATGGTCTCCAAATTCGATGAAATTAGTTTTGTTAGGACCGTATCATCAAAATATAGCTAGATTTATTTCTATGGAATTTTGGGAGTCAGTGTGTGGCCCCAGTAAATTAAAATGTACGTTAAAATTCAATATATTGATTCATATTCTAATTTTAACGAAAAAATGATCGTAACGGTCGAATTAGCTTACGTGACATATCCCATTATGTTCGGAATGGGGGTAATTAGTTATGGACGACAGTTGGTGGGTCTCATTTGGAGATCGAAATAAAAAGTTGCTTTTTGAGAATTTAAAAAAATTAAAAATATAATTATATAATGAGGTCAAACCCCTTTTCTCTCTAACACTCGGTCAAATAAAAAAAAGAAGGAAAACCCAAAAGAATCCGTCGCCCCCCGATTCACGATGCCATCCAACATCGCACCCCCCTAGGCCCCCGCCGCTGCTCCTCCAGCCGGCGCCACCTCCTCCACCAGTCGGCGCCCTCCGTTCTTCCTCTCTCCCCCCTTCCTCGACCAAAACCAGCCCCAATCCGCCCACGCCCTAGCCAAACACCACCGCCCTGGCCACCTGAGCACCGCCGCCACCCACCAAAGCACCTCTGACCGCCTGCGCCACCCCTAGGCCCTCAGCCCCTACTCCGTTCGAAGAAAATAGTGAGTTTTATTTATTTTTCTTTTTCTATTTATCCTTATTTCCTTAATGTAAT
Organism: Allium sativum; assembly: GCA_030737875.1. Taxonomy (NCBI): domain Eukaryota; kingdom Viridiplantae; phylum Streptophyta; class Magnoliopsida; order Asparagales; family Amaryllidaceae; genus Allium; species Allium sativum. The sequence continues at coordinate 564,931,502 of CM060910.1, read as the reverse complement.
TAATAATAAAGTTATCATTTTTAAGTTAATAAAGTATTAGATTTTTAGTTCATAATGGTTATGATTTTTGATTCATGAAAGATTGGATCTTTAACATTAGAAAAGGCTTATATTTTTATAATATGAATAGATTGAAATTTTTATTTGAGAGGATTTGATTTTGTTGGCTAGCTTTTTGACCAAGCCACCCAGGATCGTTCATAAGGAGAAAGCATGAAACCACGTTCTCTAGGTATATGAAGGAATGGATCACATCATCGACTCGCCTGGTGTCGGATCGCACACGATCGACTCGCCCACCATCGGATCGCCCCTATTCCATCAGCGAAACGAAACCTCTACGCGAACCGATCCGATCCCCTGATGCCTGGCGAACCCTCTGACTCGTTCAAGCATGAGCTAGTCTTCAGCGATCCGAGGCGCTCGGATCTAGCGACACGTGTCCCAAACCGTCATTTTGACTGATTCTCCCCATCTGCACGATCCGATTTTCAAGGGGATCGCGACACCTGTCCACAACGGCAAATTTGACTATTTCTTCAACGGAGGCAATGCGATCCGATGTTCTCGGGATTCGTGCCACGTGTTACCACGACCCGCCTAACAAAATCAGCTATAAATAGCCCAGAGCTTGGCATTTTTTTGGGATCTTTTTGGCAATATTGAGTACTGAATCCGCCATTGTTGTCAAAATACTAGAAATCCTTGATTGTATTAGCTTTCAAAGTATAATCAATAATATATAAAGTGGACGTAGGCTCGTTAATGCCGAACCACTATATATTCTGTGTGTTATTTCCTTTTTCCTCATTCTCAGTTGCAACTCTATAAGCTTCAGAACAATTTAGGTGTTAAGTCCAAATTTTGATCTAACATTTTGGTGCTTTCATTGAGAGGACAATCCTAAAGTTTCACTATTCAGTTCTTTGAAGGTTCCAGCGATTCAGATATCATGGCTGGAAAAATATCTAAGGAAGCACGGGCTTCGCAAACCAATGAAACAATTGAAGAGAGTGTGCACGAGCTGGGCAATGAAGAAACTCTGGATCGCGGAGCGCAGGGGGCGAACCGATCCGACGAAGACCCCACGCTCCGAGTCGACGAGAACGAAGCGATCCGGACCGCTGAAGGAGTTGTTACTCGATCCCGAGGGAACGTCTCGAATCCCCCACGCACCGCGACTGCGAATCGATCTCAGGGGGGCGTTGCGAGCCGCCATCCTCGAACCACAGCGATCCGAATTGATGATCAGACTACAACTCGACCTGGAAAGGAGCCTATGGCTCGCTCTTACCGTCCTGACCCCTCCGCTCGACCTGGCTCAAGCTCTTTGCGCATAAGAGAAAGTGATGATGATCAATATGATCCTGCTGCTCCCGTTACTGAGGGGGATCTCTCTCGCTTTTCCGAAATGTGGGAGAGGCTGTTTGATGAATTGGCTGCCCAAAGGCAGGAAAGCTCCGTTCTACGACAAAATTTGACTGCTATGGATAGAAGACTTGATGAGCTTGCAAGGCAAAGAACACCGCCGGTTCGTCCACTCACTCCAGGATATTCTTCTTCGTCTGAGGAATCGCCGAGACCTCCGCGACGACCGTATGAGAGAGCCGAAAACATAGAGCAGCTTCGGTTCGGAACCCTGCCATCACAGGAAGAAGAAGCGTTGGGGGCGGGGCCCTCAAACCGTAATGTGAACGATCAAACCGCGGCTCCCAGGGCTCGAGATGTGGACAGTCCCGTATGTAACATACTACCTCAGCCCCGTCGCCGCACACATACTCATGATAACAGGGGGCAACGAAGCCCTATCCGAGCCCCGGATTTCGTGACTGCTCCCGGAAGAGAGATTAGAGAACCTCGCCGAGCCAGAGGCACTGACCCGAACCTCCGCTAACCAGCGCAAATATTGCAGCTATGATCCATCCGATTTTGGCAGATAGCCGTGGACAACGGAACGAAGATTGGGGAATTGAACGCAGTCACACCCCTTTCACTGATGATATTTTGGATGCGACTTTCCCGAGACGTTTCAACATGCCACAAATGAACCGATATGCGGGTAGGTTTGATCCTGTCCAGCATCTGATGAGATATTCTTGGTCAATGACCGCTGCTGCAGCCTCTGACGCTGTCAAGTGTAAAGCATTTCCCATATTTTTGGAGGATGTAGCACTGCTATGGTTTACTCGCTTGCCAGCAAGATCGATTTCTAGCTTCAGGGAGTTGTGTGAGAAGTTTGTGGAACAATTCCATATCTATGCACAAAAAACAAAAAGTGTGATTGACTTGTTCCTTGTCAAGCAGCGACCAGGCGAGAGTTTGAGGGTATACCTGGATCGTTTCAATTTGGCCGCTACTGAGGTTAAAGATCCCCATGAACCGACCGTTGTCGCAGCACTGATTGACGAAGTTGATAAAGACACCGAATTCGGGAGATACCTAGCAAGCAAACCACCCCATACTAGAGAGCTATTCTACGAAAAAGCTAACGTACATTTACGCCGGGAAGAGGTATATGCTAACCGAAAGGCAAAAACAACTGATAAAGAGGAAATCCAGAGCAATGTCGCTATAAAGCAGACAGGAGACAGCTCGGGAAAAGTCGAGGTTAATGTCGGAAATCGGAATCAGGGTGGTCGTCAGACAGGTAACAACAATAATAATGGTAACGGCAACAATCGGAAGAGGAACCGAGGGAACGACTCCCAGAGAAGGACTCGTCCCAGGGCCTTTGAAAGTTATACACCAATAAATGATACTCTGGAAAATATCTTCATGGATGCGTACGAAGTCCTCCAGAATAAGAGGCCACCTCCCAGAGAGTCGACGGAGAAAGAGCGTGAAACGGGGAAGTTTTGTCTCTTTCATCAGATTCACGGCCATTCGACAAATGAATGCCGTCACCTAAGAGATGTAGTCGAAAGGCTGCTTCGAGAAGGAAAGTTAGATGAATACAGAGTAACGCCCAGAGACAGGGCGCAAGCAGTACAGGCCCCAAATCAGAACCAGAATCAACTTGCTGCTAGGCCGACTGCCCAGCAGAAGGGAAAGAACATTGTTATCAATACCGTAATCGGAGGACTTTATCTCGCCGGGCATAGTTCCAAGGCATTGGATCAATACGTCAATGCAGCCAAACAACACCTCGAGGTAGGGGAGTGTAGCAACCCCGAGGACAGTATCCCGGTGAAGCAACAAAAGATGATGACCGACGATGTCGTTTTCCGAGAACGAGAAAGCATCGGAGTTCATGCTCCGACTGAAGATCCATTTGTAATTACAGTACCTATTGGACCAGCCACTGTTCATAAGGTTTTAGTGGACAACGGGAGTTCTGTCAACATTCTTTTCAAAAGGACATTTGATCAGATGAATCTCGAAATAAAAGACTTGAAGCCCTGCCAAGGATGGATCCGTGGATTCAACGGAGCATCCACCGCTCCAGTGGGTTATGTAGAGTTACCAGTTACACTTGGGGAAGGAGAACGCCAGAGAGTGAGAATCCTTCCCTTCGTGGTTTTGGATGTTGAATCGTCCTACAATGCCTTCTTGGGCCGACCGGCCCTCGCAAAGTTTAGAGCCTGTATAGCCCCCTGGTGCTTGTTATTGAAATTCCCCACAGAAGCTGGCATTGGTATCGTCAGAGGGGATCAGGTTGCTGCGCGAGCATGTTATGTTGCCGAACTAAAGTTACTTCGCAATGGAGGGGATATTGAAACTAAAGGCACTTCTCCCCCTACGGGGGCGGAGACCTTATAGCAACCAAAGAGGATAGTCGTTGGAGAGTCGCCCAGAGAGATGCCCGAGGATATAGATCCCAGAGAGGATCAAGAACCCGGGGGCAGAATGGCGACTCCTAACGAGACAACTGTGGATGTACCGATCGATGACAGTGACCCGGAGAAGGTCCTTAAGATTGGATCCCAGTTAAATTTGAATCTCGCTAAAGAATTGACGGATTTCTTAAAAAACAACTTGGATGTATTTGCTTGGACCCATGCGGACATGTGTGGGATATGCCCATCAATCATGAGCCATTCCTTAAGCATTGACCCTAAACATCCTCCGGTAAAGCAAAAAAGGCGAGTGTTGGGCCAGAGAGGTCCGCCGCCTTGAAAGAAGAAGTTGGAAAGCTAAAGAGTAATGGATTTATCAGAGACTCGACCTACCCAGACTGGATTTCGAATCCAGTCCTGGTAAAGAAGGCCAACGGGAAGTGGCGAACGTGTATCGACTTCTCAGATTTGAACAAAGCCTGTCCAAAAGATAGTTTCCCGTTTCCACGAATTGACCAGTTGGTAGACTCGACGGCGGGTCATGAGCTTCTTTCATTTATGGATGCTTATTCAGGATATAACCAGATTCCGATGCATGTTCCGGATCAAGAACACACTAGTTTTATCATAGATCTGGGATTATATTGTTATGTGGTGATGCCCTTTGGCTTGAAGAATGCGGGCGCTACATATCAACGTTTAGTCAACAGAATGTTTTATAACCAGATCGGGAAAACAATGGAAGTATACGTCGATGATATGTTGGTTAAGTCCAAGCAATCTTCTCAACACACTACTGACTTGGCAAAGATGTTCGGCATTCTTCGAAAGTACGGAATGAAACTCAACCCAACCAAATGTTCGTTCGGTGTTGCCTCTGGAAAATTCTTGGGATTCATCATCAGTTCCCGTGGTATTGAGATTAATCCAGACCAGATCGCGGCAATCAGAGACATTCAGGAACCTAGGCAAATTAGGGATGTGCAAAGCCTTGCCGGAAAAGTGGCCGCACTAAGCAGATTTATCTCCAGGGCTACGGATAAGTGCATCCCATTCTTCGAATTAATAAAGCGGGAGAAACGCCACTTCAAATGGACGCCCGACTGCGTAGAAGCGTTTCAGAATTTACTCAGGCATCTGGAGAAACCCCCGATATTATCTAAACCAATGGATCACGAGGACTTATTCGTGTATCTGGCAGTGTCATCCCATGCGATCAGCTCAGCGTTGGTAAGAGAAGAGGATAAGATCCAAAGACCTGTGTATTACGTGAGCAAAAAATTAACGGCAGCAGAGCGTAATTATCCCAGGATAGAAAAGTTGGCGTATAGTTTACTGATCGCCTCTAGAAAGCTTCGACATTATTATCAGGCACATCCCATTACTGTATACACCGATCACCCACTTAAGCAAGTCCTACAGAGACCAGAGGCATCTGGAAGGTTACTCAAATGGAATATTGAGTTAAGTCAATTTGATTTGAACTTTCAGCCCAGACGATCAATTCGGGGGCAAGTGATAGCCGACTTCATAGCAGAGTTCACTGTCCCTGAGGAAGATATAACAAACGAAGAAGTTGATCCTTCAAAGTTACTTCTCGATCCCAATGCTTGGGGATTGTATATTGATGGCGCAAAGAATGACAAAAGATCCGGCGCTGGAATAGTGCTTGAAACTCCAGAGAAACGATTGATATCCTATGCTATCCGGATGGAGTTTCATGCCACTAACAACGATTCCGAATATGAAGCTCTGATAGCCGGGTTGAGGATCGCAAAGGAATTGGAGGTCACAAAGCTGAACATCTTCTGCGACTCCAAGTTAGTTGTGAACCAAGTTACTGGAAAATTCCAAGCTAAAAGTACAAGATTGATTTTATATTTAAAGAAAGTGAAAGAGTTACTGAACAACTTTGATCACTACAGCATATCTCATATTCAGCGGTCAGAGAATCAGCAGGCGGATAAGTTGGCAAAGATGGCTAGCTCCGACGACCCTGAAGTGACTGGGCTAGCCCCCGTTGAAGTACTTCGGTCCCCTAGCATAGATCAAATGGAAATCGACCTAATACTAGAAACGGAACCAGAAAGGGAGTCTTGGATGACCCCTCTAAAGAATTTCCTGATGAATGGAACACTTCCGACCAAGAAAAGCGAGAGGCGTAAGGTAATTCGTAATGCCGCCCGATACGTTCTGCAAGGCGGAGTTCTTTACAGACAAGGGTTTTCAATGCCCCTCCTTCGGTGTATAGCCCACGATGACATCAAACGTGTGCTGCAAGAGGTCCACGAAGGCGAATATGGCGACCATACTGGAGGGCAAACTTTGGCAAAAAAGGTGTTGCGGCATGGTTATTTTTGGCCTACCATAAACAAGGATGCAACAAGATACGCACGACGGTGTGATGCATGCCAGAGATTTTCAAAGATACCTAGAGCACCTCCTAATCAGTTAAAAACAATGATGAGCCCATGGCCTTTCGCTATGTGGGGAATTGATATCATTGGAAGTCTCCCCATAGCAAGGGGCGAAGCAAAGTTTGCTATTGTTGCCGTGGATTATTTCACTAAGTGGGTCGAGGCTGAGCCACTAACTACGATTACAACCAAACGAGTGATCAACTTTGTCGTGAGAAACATCATTTACCGATTTGGGATTCCAAAGATTGTGATAACGGATAACGGAACTCAGTTCGATAGCGCGGAATTCAGAAATTTCTGCCAAAAATACCACATTGAGAATCGACACACCTCTGTGGCGCACCCACAATCGAACGGACAAGTCGAAGTGGCGAATAAAGTGATTAAGTCTATTCTGAAAAGAAGACTGAAGCGGGCTAGAGCCATGTGGGCTGATGAATTGCCCTTGGCACTATGGGCCTACAGGACATCATATAAATCGGCAACAGGACATACCCCGTTCTCCCTTGCCTTTGGAACGGAAGCAGTCATCCCGGTTGAGATAAAGGTACCTTCTCACCGGGTGACTTATTATGATCCGATGACCAATAATGAATTGCTCCTTGAGTCCCTAGATATGATCGAAGAAAAGAGGGATGAGGCGGACCTGCGCGCCTTGAGATGCAAGCAACAGATCGCTCGATATTACAACAAAAAGGTTCGAGCCCGAACCTGGGAACCCGGAGACTTGGTTTTGAAACGTGTCTTTCCACCCCCCAACTCATATGGGAGCGAAGTGGGAAGGACCGTACTCCATTCTGAGAAAGCTTGATAATGGAACCTTCAAGCTGGCAACCGTAGATGGAAGGGAAATCCCCAGAGCGTGGAATGCCCAACATTTGCGGCCATACTTAGCATAAAAGTTTCAAATCTATTCCTTTGCTTTGTTGAAAACCATGTATAAGGCACGACTAGCCTAGAATAGTTTGATTCCTTGAAGCAAAAAATTATAAAGTGGACGTAGGTCATGATTCGACCGAACCACTATAAAAATATTGTGTGTCATTTACCTTTATTGCATCCTTATTTATCTGCCTGTTTATTTTTATGGAAAGCGGCGTGAATAATGCAGGTACCCGAAGTCTGTTGCCAACCGTTCCTCCCGTAGACTGTTCGGAGGAACTCAAAGCCTTGGCAAAAGCCCCAACCGCTTGTCCGACCGATTTCAATCTTCGGAGCTTGGATTAAAATAAAGACCTAGGACGAGTTTGATAAGCGTGTATGATTGCGGACCGTTTGATCCGTAACTCTAACTCTCCAGAGAGAGAGAGAGTATAAAAGCGTCTCCGATTGAGCGCTGAGAAAGAGCTCCTTCCGCGCTGAAGGATCGGGGAGCGAATGAATCGCTGAGCTCGAACTCTAACTCTCCAGAGAGAGAGAGAGAGTATAAAAGAGTCTCCGATTGAGCGCTGAGAAAGAGCTCCTTCCCCGCTGAAGGATCGGGGAGCGAATGAATCGCTGAGCTCGAACTCTAACTCTCCAGAGAGAGAGAGAGTATAAAAGCATCTCCGATTGAGCGCTGAGAAAGAGATCCTTCCCTGCTGAAGGATCGGGGAGCGAATGAATCGCTGAGCTCGAACTCTAACACTCCAGAGAGAGAGAGAGAGAGAGTATAAAAGCGTCTCCGATTGAGCGTTGAGAAAGAACTTCTTCCCTGCTAAAGGATCGGGGACCGACTGAACTACTGAATTCAAACTCTAACCTTGGCAACCATCAGGAGAGTATAAAGAAGTCTATGATTAAGCACTGGGAAAGGTGCCAGAAATTCGGTACCACAAGAACAGTCATCCCATGAAATCTTCTAAGTCCCCCATATTCAGAAATAGGGGGCAACCTGCCGACAAAACTAACCAATCCTTAGTAAACCCTAGTCAGGTGCTATGATAACAACTGACTGGGGGAACATATATTCATATACATATACTGAACTTTAATACAGCAACGCAGCACAAAAATTTTTCTTTCTGTTGTTTGACTAATTTGTAATTAAATGGCCTGTGACTAAACATGGAAAGTTTATTTGAATACAGGTACATAAGGATGCAAAAAGAGATAACCTTTCATTTATATACTGCGAACCAACAAAGTGAAAAACAACCTAGAAAGGAAAGTGAGGGCCAGTCTCACAATTACACTTCCTGGCCAGCGGAAAACCTAAAGACAAAATATCAACAAGTAACAATATCCTATTTACGCTTTGGCCTCTTCTCTTGCCTCTGTCTCTCCAGCTTCGCTTTGTCGGCATCAGACGGATCCCCTTTCTTCCTCTTCCTTTTGTCAATAAGAGGAACATCCGATTCTTCTGAAGATTCCTCTTCCACCTCTTTTCTCTTCCTTCTATCAGAAAGGGAAGCCGGGAAGTCATCGGGATTTGCAAAATGAAGCTGTCGGCTGATGGACTTGGGCTGGATTTTCACAATCATCCCAGTTTTGGGATCGAATTCTGCAAGGGGGACTACGTCCAAAGCCTCATCTCCCACCTTCTTCGAAGCCAACTCTTTCTCCTGCCTGGCTTTTCGGCTGGCCAAGGTTTCGTCGTCATCATCGTCGGCCTTTTTGGCGCCGATAATGTCTTCTTCATCATCTACATGGCGCCCATCCATGTCTTTCAAAGCTTCGATGGTCTCAGCATCTTTGGGAACGTCAGCGCTAGGTGCCGGGATGCTTCTTTCTGCTGTTGTGACCTCGGCCAGCTTTGATACATCAATACCAGCACCTGGCGAGACAACCTCCTTCTCCACTTCTTTTTCTTTTTCAGCACCCTTGTCGACGGGCTCGCCACCTGTATCAGGAGGAACACACGTTACTAATTCAATTGGTTGTTCTACCAGACGATGACAATTCACAATTGCTTTGACGAATTGTGGGGAAAAAAGAGAGATACCTTCCGCAGATGCTCCCTCTTGATTAGTTGCAGAGGCTCCAATGACCACGGGAGTTAGACCCAAAGAGATTAATGGATCATCAGGATGGTATTCCTCAACCCCGGAGGTCTTGGGCTCCACAGCTGAACTCGAACCTTCGTCAGCTTTGCCTTTGCCCTTGGCCAGGGCCCTCTCCTTTTCCATCTCCGCTAGAATCAGACGACGACCCTCTGCTAGGTCCTCAGGCTCATTGTCCCTTAAGATGCTCTTCATCAACTCATCCTCATCGATTTCTTCGACCCCCAATCTATGCTTTTCACCCTCAACAATGGCATCCCATAAATTGGCTAATGTAACGTGGTAATCCGGGATCCACGAGATGTTGCGAGTTTTGAGAACCTGGCCAAGGAAATCGAAAATCATCTCTTCAAACCCCTCGATCTCCTTCTCTCTTTCGAGGAGCTTGTTATTAGAAGCAGTGGCCAATTCGATGACACTTTCAACATTCTTTTCGGCGAGAGCTGCCCGTCTCTCCGCGTCCGAGACCTGGTCATTTAAAATCACCTTTTCTGCTTTAGCCAAAGCCAAACTTTCTTTTAAATTTGCCTTTTCTGCCTCCCAAGCAGCTCTCTCAGCTTCAAAATGGCCTTGTGCTGTTTTCAACTCGATGTTGGCCATTTTGAGATCTTCAACCTCCTTCTTTAAGGCCATTTTCTCTTGGCTATTGGAGTCAAGTTCCGAATGGAAGCGCTGCATAGCATTCTCTAATTCAATCTTATAATTTTCAGCGTCCCTCCGTGCTAAAGCAAGCTGGGATTGAGCATCTTCCAGGTCCTTCTCCATCTTGGTCCTGGCCCTTTTGTTGTTTTCAAGTTTCGCCTTGGATCTGTGTGCTTCTATTTCAAGCGATCGGATGACTTCTGAAAGGTTAACAGCATGTTTTTTCATCATCTCATATTGCCTGGCAACATGGCGGATATGCCCGACAACCTCGCTATCCCAGTTCTTGGGGACCGGTTCCAAGGCTGGAACAAATGTCATCCGGTCAAAGAATATGTCTGGGAATTGTTCCCGCAGCTTTTCCAGCCTACCTTGAATCTCGGGACCATGCATGTAATCCCGTGACCCGGGGGCAGCCAACTCTGGCTGGCTGGAGGGGACGATGTCACTCCTCTCCTTTTCAGATTCTTTGGATGCATCCTTGCCCTTATCTTTAGATTCGTGATGCCTTTTGGACGACCGGCTGTTGGAAGGTGCACTCTTTGGAGGAGTTAACTCTTTAGGAAGTTTCTTCCCCCTGTAGGAACTACCGGATAACTGGAAGGCTTGGTAGAGGTCAATTTTGGTGGAGACCGAGGTTGCGAGGAAGTCGACCTGTGAGAAGGGCCACGAGAGCGTTCGGTACCCGGATGAAGGCTGGGTGTGCCCTCACGAAGAGAACAATAAGAGTAAGATTTCCTACGGGACATCGTTCCTGCAAAAAGAGAAGAGCATATTAAAACTTTGAATACCCACGATATAAGAGTGCGGAGTCAGATAGTGTGTGTGATTTGTGCATCCCATATAATTCCCCCTAACAGACCCGGGCCTGAAGACAGGCTCATCTGACCAGTTTCTTGTCCTCTAGTTGGAGCGATGGTCTCTTAAGAAGCAGGGAAGAAAGACCCCTCTTCAAAGTCCTTCTCTGTATATACATCATCGGGTAGAGGAATTTTATTCAGCTCGTCAAATAACTGCTCTTCCGTCAAATCATCGGGGGCAGCGGTTTCGATTGGAGTAGAAATCGGGATTTCCTTGGACACGTCACCACGGACCTCATCCCCTCTGTATATGTTCAGGTCCTCATCGTCTTGGATGACTATCGGAGAAGGACTCTTGCGAAATTTAGTTGTTTCTACCGCTTGCGAAGTTCCCTCTCCCTCCATTGGGGGCACGTACTTATAAGGTTTGCCGCCAGTGCCAAGTCCAAATCTTCTATCCAGAAGACGATGCTTATGAAGATTGTCATCAGTAATGCATTTTTTGATCCTTAGAAAGTCGGACCTGCTTTGTAAAAGAATGGACAATCGATTGTTGTATAGTGGACCCTCCGTTTTTGGGAAGACATGATCTGTTTAAGACAAAGAAAAAGGGGGGAGAATGTTAATGCCTAGACTTCTTGAACAAGATATTCGATTAGAAGCTTAAAGTTTACTTGATTTGAGCCATCTTCGTGAGCATCCGGCCTGTTTCCTTATATAAAACCAATCAGACTTAGGGTCCCCTATATTGCTATATCCATCGTACAGAACCTTCATATTCGCCACCGATTCAAAGAAAGAGAAATTTGGAGTTGCCGAAGAACGGTGCTTGAAAAGAAAGAAGAATGTCAAATCTCTGAATTTAAGTTCGGCGTGTAGGATCTCCGCGTATGCAACACATAGGGTGTATAAAGATGCGTAGGCGTTCGGATGAAGTTGCATCAGAGCAATACCCAGTCTCCTTAAAGTTTCGATGGCAATCGGAGGGAACGGAGGAATAGCTCCTACCAAGCACATGGTCCGGCTGATTGCCATATATCCTTCCGGAGCTAGGTGGGGTCTATCTTCGCTTCCGGGTGTCAAGACATCATCCCAAGGAATCCCGTGTCTCAAGCAGATTCTTTTAAGCTTTATATCGTCGAGCTTAGATGCTAAAGAATCAGAGAATTTATCTATTCCGAGCGCGTCGGGAATCTCGTCGGGAGCTCGTCCATCTATCTCGGATTCTTCGCTAGATGAAGTACTTTCGGACGGATCTGATTCCGTGGCCTCGTATTCAGATCCAGAATCTTCACCTCTTGGATTAATTGGAGGAATCTCGGGGTTGTATTGCTCAGGAACCTCAGATTCCGCTTCTGTTGCGGATCTTGAAGAAGATTGATTATTCGACATTACTGCTAGGACGAGAAAACGTGAACAATGAGATTAATACTACCCGTTCCCCGTGTGTGAAAGTGCCGATGTGTGTGCTTGTGTGTGCATTGAAAATAAAACGTGAAAGCTATCAAGATCATCGAAATATTAGTCGTCATATGCAGTCAAATTATGTGGTCATTTAGTCCAGAAAGTCCAACATCAAGGCCCTAGCCTAACTGTTCAGAATTTTATGGTAACAAGCATCGTTTAAAGTTTGAAATTTCTTTGGATCGTGAACCACGAGTCGGATCGCCATGTAGAGGGATCGCCCTCCTTCGGATCGTAGAGTAGAGGATCGCCCCTTTCGAATCGCAAGGCAAAGGGATCGCCCCTTCACGGATCGTGAAATTAAGCGATCAGGGTCTTTGCCAAATCGTCGCAGCCCCCCATGATACGCGCCTCTACCATCACCACGACCCTCCGTCTCGCCACTCGCCTTCATCTTCTTCCTTTCCTCTCCTTGCCCACGATCCGAACCGGCCTTCCCTCTTCTCCTTCCTTCTTCGTCTTCCTTCTCTCCTTCTCGTGTCCGAACTTCAACCTCTACGCCCATCAGCCATGGCGCCTCCCTTGTTCCCCCAGAAAATCGCAAAATCCCATCGTTTCTCCCTCAAATCAGTCGAAAAAATTCATAAAACAACAGCGTTTACGAATAAGGGTGCTTTCGGTGGAATTACCTTTCTAAAAATTGGGAGATTGATCGGATTTTTGAAGGTTTGAAAAACTAGGGTTCGTTCCTCAGCAATGCAGGCGAAACGATACGACAGAAAAGAGAAGGAAGAAAGTGAAGAGGGGGGGGGGGGGGTTCGGCTTATATAGGCAAAAGGGCGACCGTTTGTCTCCCATTCTTTGTCCTATTCGATCCACGAAAATCGACGGGCCGCGAACCAAAAGCCCACCACGACTCGAGGAGGAGTCTGTTTCGTTCCGAGGCCCAAATGCACACCAAAGAACGAAACGAATGTCTTGCTAACGGACCGCGATTCGAGCCCGCGATCCGAATCGATTAAATTCAGTAATGAAGACTCTGAAAAATCCCAGAAAGAGAATTGTTCACTGATTCGCGACTCGCTGTGAAAAGACGATTCTATAACTTCAAAGCATGTTCCATCATCAATAAAACATACTTCGAGGGGGCAAAATGTTGGCTAGCTTTTTGACCAAGCCACCCAGGATCGTTCATAAGGAGAAAGCATGAAACCACGTTCTCTAGGTATATGAAGGAACAGATCGCATCATCGACTCGCTTGGTGTCGGATCGCACACGATCGACTCGCCCACCATCGGATCGCCCCTATTCCATCAGCGAAACGAAACCTCTACGCGAACCGATCCGATCCCCTGATGCTTGGCGAACCCTCTGACTCGTTCAAGCATGAGCTAGTCTTCAGCGATCCGAGGCGCTCGGATCTAGCGACACGTGTCCCAAACCGTCATTTTGACTGATTCTCCCCATCTGCACGATCCGATTTTCAAGGGGATCGCGACACCTGTCCACAACGGCAAATTTGACTATTTCTTCAACGGAGGCGATGCGATCCGATGTTCTCGGGATTCGTGCCACGTGTTACCACGACCCGCCTAACAAAATCAGCTATAAATAGCCCAGAGCTTGGCATTTTTTTGGGATCTTTTTGGCAATATTGAGTACTGAATCCGCCATTGTTGTCAAAATACTAGAATATTGAGAGAAATCCTTGATTGTATTAGCTTTCAAAGTATAATCAATAATATATAAAGTGGACGTAGGCTCGTTAACGCCGAACCACTATAAATTCTGTGTGTTATTTCCTTTTTCCTCATTCTTCAGTTGCAACTCTATAAGCTTCAGAACAATTTGGGTGTTAGGTCCAAATTTTGATCTAACAGATTTTTATTTAACAAAAGCTATGATTTTTAATATCGAATAGATTACATTTTTAATGGAACAAAGATTTGATTTTTTTATATTTAGAAAGACTTGATTTTTATAAACAAAGATTTGATTTTTATATTTAGAATGACTTGACTTTTAGATAAGAAAGATTTGATTTTTATATATGAAAAGGTTAGATTTTTATATAGGATTCGTGTGAAGAAAAATTGGATTTTTACATATATGGTTAGCGAATAAAAATGTGATTTTTATCTATATTCAAGTAGCGAAGAAAAATATGATTTTGATATATTCATATAGCGAAGCGCTAAAAATGCGATTTTTAAATATATAATCATCATAATGAAAAAGTGATTTTTAAAGAAATAAAGATTCGATTTTTAATGGATGAAAGATTTGATTTTTAAAAATGAAAAGGTAAGATAAAAATGCGATTTTTATGTATGTTGTAACGAAATAAAAATTCGATCTTTACATAAGAAGTAAAGGTATAAAAATATTATTTTTATATAGAAAAAAAGCGTTGTAAAAATATATGATTTTTATATATGAAGTGCCATTATAAAAATGTGATTTTTAAAATAAACATCATATTAAAAATGCGATTTTTACTATGAACAGCGGGAAAAGATCACATTGGAATTTTGAGCAAATCTGAGCCATTCAGAACTAAAGAATGATGGAGTGGAACCCAAAGGTGAGAGCTTCTCACTTTTATTCTATTTTCTAGTTGAAATATGTACTAGGATGCAGACGGTGCTTAGCAGCACCCGACAACCGTTGTCTACAGACCATGGACAACTTGTTTGTTTGGTTATTTTGTGAAAGTAGATTGTTTGATGTGAAATGGAATGAAATATTTTATAGTTAAAAATATTTTATAGTTAAAAATATAATTTTTAACGTGTATAGGAATGAAATAAATATTCATAGACAAATCGAATGATTTGTTTATGTACACTGATTTGACTGATATTGATTGAGACGATAAATTTTACACATCGCCCAACTACACAAGTAAAATTCATTATTTGTTGATTGAAACCCCACACGGGTATTGGGGTGATATATGACATACACTAATCCCAATAATTAGGTGTATGTTGATCGATCGATTGACAGACTGTTATAAGCGTCATATATTTGTATTTGATGCTTACGCTGTGTAGAATGCACTTTGGATGATGATTGACTGTGTTTGATTGTTGTTGTATACATGTTGTATGAAATCCATATAATCACATTATATGGTAATTGAATGTGTCTGATTCCAGTTCAAAAGAATGAATATAACAAAAATAATAATAATAATAACGAATATCTTAAAATAATGAATATTTTAAAATAATATTCAGTAAAAGTTCAAAATCTGATTTTGTTGTCCGATTTGGGATGGAAACGAATATATTTAAATATATAAAGTCGTGTTAATTAGATTAACGCCATTTTGACGTGAACAATATTTATATCGATTTTATTCGTTTTTACGATGAATATCGAAAAGGAATTGATTTCAAAATCTAATGTTTTGAAAATACTATCATTTATATATCGATGGTATGGAATATTCAATTTTGATTTGAATATGAAGTTGAAGTTGAAATCGCTTTGAAAACGAATTTAAAACGATTTATAAAATGCGTTTTAAATGGAAATCGACGAAATGTATATAATATATATATATTTATATACATATATATTATATATAATGGCCTGAATAGAACGCGCCGCGTTGCGGTAGTTCGCGAATTTCAGCCATTGACTTCGAACGGACATTACGGGAGATCCGACCGTCGGATTCTCCTAAAATCGCAACCGTTGGGTTCGTATCAAAAAGAGCTTTCTAACGAATATTAGATTTTTGAAATATAACGGTTGGATTTGGAATTATGTCCAAATAAAATTTGGAAAAGGTCGCTGTAAATGCAGTTCGATGGCTGTTTATGGAAATCGACTGTACGGGCCCTGATAAAATTATTAAAAACATCAATAATTTGTGTAAAATCATAATAAATGATTTGGAAAGAATTGGGATGAAAAATTCCATATTAGAAAAGATAAAAATAAATTTATATTAAAATGAACTAGTTATTAACTAGAATTATAATCCAATATTTTTAAATAAATAAATTGGATTTGAAATAGTTTTAAAAATAACCAGAATTTCCAACATATAAATTGGAAATGGATTTGAATTGAATTTGTCTTTGGAATATTTCGATGTTGGATTTCGTGATTATACAAATATTGTTATGGAAAATTGAAAGATATATTTATATCGTTATTTCCAATACGATATTTGTTGGTTGTAGTATTTGACATTGAATATAAGCCGATATATTTTCTATTCATAGCCTTGTATTTAATATAAAATGGGATTTTGGGTTTGTCATGAATGGTAATTTTAATAATACTATTCTTAAACCCAATGGAGTTAAGAAAATTAGAAATTGACTGGAGATTAGTTAAGTTGAATGGTTTCCTGGGTATTGATCTGATGTTGGTTTCGGCCTTCGGGGTTAACACTTATGGAATTGTTCTCTTACTAATTTACGGTTAGAGACTAATGGAATGTAAATTGGGTTTATCGTGAACTGTGTTTTTAACGACATTTTTTCTTTTAATACATATGGAATTTAAAAGGCTTTGCCTTTATTCCATTTATATTACTGGTTGGATATGGAAATTTATATCGATTAGATATATCGATTTGTTTTCCATGAAGATTCCATTGTTAATGTAATGTGATTTTGGGTTGTCGTGAATGGTATCTTTAATAATACTGTTCTTATACCTAATGGAGTTAAGAAAATTAGAAACTAATTAGAGATTAATTAAGTTGAATGGTTTCCTGGGTATTGATCAGATGTTGGTTTCGGCCTTCGGGGTTAATACTTAGGGAATTGTTCACTTGCTAATTTACGGTTAAAGCCTGATGGAATGGCATGTGATTTTGGGTTTATCATGAATCGTGTTTTAAATGACATTGGTTCTTTAACCCAGTTAAAGACATGATATGATTTCCCAAGTTAAACAATCATTAGTATTGATTTTTGGGTAGATTAAAACCAAGTGGAGTTTTAATGCATCTTTAGTTACATTGAATTGATATCCAAAGGAAGATTAAAGAATAAATTTAAAGAATTTATCCTTGATAAAATTAATGGGAACCTTTCCTAAAGTATAAGAATATTTGAATAAAGGAATATTCTGGATTGGAATGAGGCGTATGTTGTGTTTTTATAGCACTTGTTTATTATATACGTGAGCTATTCAGAAAGACAGGGTTTATCCCATTTTCAATAACTGATTCGATGATGTGTCGAGCTTGAAGATGGTGGTTGAAGACCGAAGGTCTTCACATCATTTGGATGATTACTGATGTCTTGATTGGGCTGTACACCCCAGACAAGGTAATAAGTGGTGATCGTCCATACGTACTTGGAGATCAACGGATATGCGAGGGCCTCTCCACTGTATTGGACATATGGGGGAGGAATAAGGTGTCTCTGGCTTCGTTCAGACCCAGAACGAACTTGTAAATGGATGTGTGTCTGACATCGGATTAGACATCGGCTGCATAGCATGGATTACCTGTGTGGCATGCTGAGATGCAAATGATCAAGGCTTCTGTTGAAAAGCAGAGTCTTGTGGTTGATGACCAAAGCATGACTTTAATATGGCGTAGCTTTGTTTAGCGTTAATTCGCGAGCCTCACATCCCGGTGTGGACCAGAAATGGGAGAGGACTTCAGGGAGGACATGCGTTTCTTTCTAGCTAGGAGTGGTGTCAGCGTTTTTCTTGCCCTGACAATTTACTTATGTGGATGATGGATAGCGAGGCGCCTCCATTTTATCGGTCGTTCTAGGGCCGATGGTTTGGTCGGGATATGGCCAGTTTATGCCCCACAGGATGGGGAAACGCATTGTTCAGGCATTTTGATCTACTCAGTATGGACCGGCCCTGACGATCCAAAGGCTTGACTGATACTTGCCTGAGGCTCGGGCTAGTCTTTAAGCAGTAAGGACGATCCCTTGCCTTGGTTCACAGATGGGAATCCAAATTCCAATACGTGACAATTGAGGTTTTGATTGTAGAGCCTAGTATTGGCAACATGATATATGGTATCCATGCCTTCTAGGATTGATACATTTATATTTGAAATTGTTTTAAACACTGTACACTTATAATAGTATCAAATGATTTGTTTTAACGTACTAAGCATGTTTGGCTATTATAAGGGAAAACCCTATCCCCTGGCTTGCGTTGCATTATATGATAGGACCTGGGTCCTATAATAGCTTCATTTTTCCAAAAAGCATTGCGCTGTTTTGTTATATACACTGGTTTTCTTGGGAGGAAACCCATTCCATGTTACAAAGCGTGGTCTCTTGATATATCTGATTTAAAGTAAAGTTTTAAATAACTGTTTTAGTTCTCACACCAGTCACATGACTAATCTGGAGTTTATTATTTTAATCTAAACTCTGGGTGCCCCTATGTTCCACACGGGTAGCTTGTAATTTTGGTTTTGCAGATTTATATTCACAGGATCCTGGTTTACAGCTGGAATGATATTAGGAAAGCTCTATATCTGTATATTCTTTTCAGTCGTGTTTTGTATTATTTTCCGCTGCATTGTAAATCTCTGATATATTTGTTCTGTATATTATTCATGTATACTCTGTATATTCTAATGAAATTGTTGTAATAAGCAATGAAATATTCTTCTGTTTGTGTTCTGATTCATCTTGTCCTCAAGGCAATCCGTTCTTTCTCTTCTCTTTGGAGACCGGGGAAGTTACGTGTCCTTACAGTGTGTCGACTCCTGTGTCGACTCACCTCTAAAGTGTGTCGACCCTTGGGTCGACCCACCAATGGCCCGGGTCATTAAAGTTAATTTTGCCGATATTAATTTCTTGTTTAATGTTGGTGATAACATTTCTTTTCTTTCTGGATATTGCTTATGCAATTTATTTTCTTCCATTTATATTGCATACTCAATATTTAAATTCCAAACTTATGTGCATATATATGTGTATAACTCTCCAAATCTTTATCCGCTAATAGTTCCTCAATTAATGTCATTATTAACGCTGCCAATTCATTGATTTCTTCCTTTTAATACATACTGAAATTTCAATTGCAGTTATTCTCTTGCCTATTTTTCATTCATTTCACATTTATTACATTCTTCTCATAAATTACACTTTAATTTCAAATTTTGAATTCATATGTATATATATATGCACAATCTTCATTTCTTTTCAAAATTCAAATGGCATTTGATTCTTATCCATTTTAATTGATAGTAGGTTACTTATGGATTTCATATATATATATATATACACACACACACACGCACATATACATATATATACACATATACATGCGTGTATATATACATATATACTCACATATGAATATAATTATTCTTATATATGTTGGATCTAGATTAACCCTAGAGGGGGGGGGGGATGAATAGGGTTTATCACAGTTTTTCACTTGGTTAAAAATCTGATGGGATATTAAATAATAAACAGATCACAGAATGCAGCAGAAATAAAAATGCAGAAAGAAAATCACACACAGATATACCAGCTTCGGCAAAACCCTGCCTGCTGCTGCATTCCTAAGGTTTCTACTAGGTAAAAGAACAGATCCTGCATACAAGACCATGTACACTCGCAAACCCCTCGCTCCTATTCTGATACACTCAAAACCCTAGACTGGTCGAAATCCCCTCGACCAGATTTTCCTAAATTACAAACCCATAATCCGTAATCTAGATTTTACAGACTCTAGCAACTGTCAGTCAACACCCTGACTGGATCCCCTAGTATTTTACAGACACTAGAAACTGATCGAATGGTTTAAAAAAAATACAACACAAAATAAAATTCAAAACAAAGCCCTAGTATTTTAAACCCTAGAAATAAAAACACCAAGGGTTATCCCCTTTTATAATATAGTCGTCCCTTTGTTTATCCCTATCTTAAAAAAATGTCGGCTGCTGAAAATAAACTAGTGTTTGCTTCCTTGCTCCAAATCGACCCGCGATTGATCGCTCATGAATTAATCCTTGATACGCTGATTCTCTATGCTCCTATTGTTTGGATTTGGAGGACTTGCAATTGAAAATAAAATGAGTAATTTTAATAATTTGATTCTCTACTCCTTGAATTTTTAGCTTGTGTTTCTCGATCTTCATGCCAGTGATGTAAATGTGTGTATTTTATAGGGTATAATCGAAACCCTAAATGCTCTGATTTCGAATATGTGATTTGATCTAATAGCGTGCTTTCCCCTTTTGTCATAATTCGGCTAAAAAAGAATTGTGTGATTTATGGCTATGAATTCAGACATGATTTCGAACTTTGATTCAATTCCTCCTTGCATGTTTTCTGCTCTGTCTTTAAGAAAGAAATTCTCTTGCCATATATGAAAAGTTTTTGCCAAAGATAACTTGCCAAAAATGTAGTTCACTGATTTAATTTAATGATCTCTGAAATAACTTCTTGCCAATTTCAATCCCTGGTATTGATTCCATAGCTGTTTGCCCAAAAACTAAAAATCGCATGTTACCTGAAATTTGCATTGTTTAAATCTGAAATACTTTCCCAAAAGTAATTTCATAATTCTAGAAAACTTGGAAATAGTTTACAAACTTGAATACTGATTCTTGTAAATCTGGAAACAAAAACTTTGGCCCACTATGAATTTTGATTTTCCCACAATGAATACTTGTCAAATGTGATATCAGAAAATGTTTGATTTGATTTCATGCTGAATTTGGTTGGTTTCTGGAAATCCTTAACTGTTTGATATCAAAAATTGTTCTCTTTCCAAGTTTGAGCCAGATTGCATAATTCTCGTGTGCTATGTCATTTTGCTAATATGTTGCCATCTTTGGAATCTGCTTAATTTAGTACGTGCAAAAGAAAAATCTTTACCAAAATTGATGAAAGATTATCACTTGCTTCTTTTAACCATTGTCAAAAATGATTGCTGTAAAACTGGAAATAATATTCCATTTTATAAACTGATTTGTGCACACACTAGTTGCTGCAACGTATTCACATCTTTGTACATGTACATGAATTGCTGAACCATGTTCAGATTTATCCCGGTTTATCCAAAACTTTTATTATACACTTCTCCATGTATGCTATGCACATGTGTGCTGAACCATGTTCTAGTTTGACCCTTGCGCCACCAATTTTGGCTTGTTTTGCATAACCTGAATTGTACACTCCAGTTTGATATTTGCACACCATTGT
Source organism: Allium sativum (assembly GCA_030737875.1). Classification (NCBI taxonomy): domain Eukaryota; kingdom Viridiplantae; phylum Streptophyta; class Magnoliopsida; order Asparagales; family Amaryllidaceae; genus Allium; species Allium sativum. Next base: position 564,910,311 of record CM060910.1, on the reverse strand, counting down.
ATATTGCTTTCAATCATTATATTCATGCTGCTATGTTACTATTGGTAAAACTGACTTGACTTGAACCAATGTATACTTGAGCTATCTTGAGTTCTGCCATGTATGTGTACATCACTGCTTTATACACTTTAACTTTTGAATCATCCATGCTGCTATCACTTTACATGTACACCATGCTGAGTTGATCTGCCTTGTAAGTGTATGTAATAACCCGGAAATCTGGGCCAGTTTAAAATTTTTATTTTGGCAATTTTAGCGGATTTTGAACATTTAAAATGGATATTTTAAATAAAATCAACGGGAAATTTATTTTGAATATAATTCGAACGTATATATTATACACGTCGTCGTTAGAATATAAATATTTATTTATATTTATAAAAGGAATTGAAAATGGCGCGGTAGTTCGATAATTCGATTTCAAACTTCAAATGAATGTACAGGGTGCAAAATAATCTGGATTTTAGTGAAACCAAAAATAATGGGATGTAATTGTGACTATCTTTCCAACGAGTCCGAAAAATTGAAATTTCATAGCGGGAATCAAAAGATATGTCCAGTTGAAAATTCTGAATAGTCGCTATGGAATTCAGGCCCTTAAAAATGGAAATTTTGCAAACGACCTCTGATTTCGACGAAACCACTTTTGTTGGATCCGTGATGTCAAATTATTGCTAGGTTTCAAATTTCATAATTTTTCGAATCAATATGTGAGCGTGGCAAAGGAAAACGCTTTTGACCAGTTTTAGTTGATTTTAATCGACTGGAAATTGGCCATTTTTCCAACGGTCTCAGAATTTGACGAAATTAGTTTTGTTAGGATCGTATCGTCAATACAAAGCTAGAAAATATTTTTTGGAATTTTTCTAGTTAGTATGTGGCCCCGGTAAATTGAAATGTGCGTTCAAATTCAATATATAGAGTTATATGTTGATTTTGACGGAAACTGATCGAAACGGTCGAATTGGCTTACGGGACATATCCCATTGTGTTCGGAATGAGGGTAATTAGCTATGGACGACAGGCGGTGGGTTCGATTTCGAGTTCGAAATAAAAAGTTAACTTTATGGAATTAAATTGAATTAAATATATATATTTTTATATAAGCCCCCACCTTTATTCTCCCTCCCCTCAAAGTCAAACCGATCAGTAAGAAATAAAAAAAGGGAGAAAACAAATTTACGCCGCTACCCTGGGCCATCGAGCCACCGCCGAGCCGACGCCCCCCCTGCGCCAGTCGCGACCCACCCCCCCAGCCTCCTTCCTTCGATCCTCTCCCCTCGCAGCAACCCAGACCGCCACCCAAATCCCGTCGCTCCCTCCTGACCCCCCCACCCGCCTGCCACTCCCACCGCCACCCTGAAACCCTAGCCGCACCCCCTCCCTCCAGTCGAACCCGGTCGCCCCCTCCCCTTCTTCTTCTACTCGATTTCAGCCCCCCCCTCTGAAAACCGACTGCCGCCCAACCCCCCCCCTCCCGACGAGATACTCCCCCCAATATCCACTGTAAGTCTTTTTATTTCCTTTATTTGTTTATTTTTGTTTTAATTCATTTTAAATGTTTAGCTTAGGTTAATCATTTTTAAAAACTGATTTTAAAGATTAGATTTTTAAAATAGAAAAGATGCGATTTTTAGCGGCGTAAAAAAATAGAATTTTTATCTATATAGTAATAGTATAAAAATGTGATTTTTATACACACGACGACGAAGTAAAAATTCGATTTTTATATATTGAATAGCATAGTAAAAATTCGATTTTTTATATTGAATAGCGAAGTAAAAATTCAATTTTTATATATTGAATAGCGAAGTAAAAAATTCGATTTTTACATATGTAGAGAATGCGGGAAAAGAAAATTGACAAGAGGAAAGAACGACGAAGATTTCTACCTAAGAAGAGTCATGGGATTGGATTAGCTATTCTGTGAGAATTTCTCACTCTTTAATTTAATTTTCTAGTTATATATATACTAGGATGCAGACGGTGTTTAGTAGCACCCAACACCCGTCGTTCATAGACCATGGACGACTTGTATGCTTGTTTGATTGATTTTGATGTGTAATTTATTATGTGATGTGAAACGAAATAAAATATTTATATAGTTAAAAATATTTTATAGTTGAAAATAGAATTTTAACGTGTATATGAAATGAAATAAAAATAAACAAATCGGACGATTTGTTTATATACACACATTCGACTGATATTGATTGGGACGATAAATTTTACACATCGCCCAACTGCACAAATAAAATCTATGTTTGATTGTTTGAAACCCCACACGGGTATTGAGATGATATTTGACCTACCCTAATCCCAATAATTAGTTGTACGTCGATCGATTGATTGACAGACTGTTATGAGCGTTGAATATTTATATTTGATGCTTATACAGTGTAGAATGCACTTTGGATGATGGTTGATTATTCATCGTTGTTATTGTATACATGTGTTGTAGAAAATCCATATAATTAACATTATATGGTAATTGATTGGGCCTCATTCCAGTTTTGAAATAGAAATATTTGAAATAGAATATTTGAAAATAGAAGTATATGAAGCCGGGTTGATTAGATTGATGCCATTTTGACGTGAACGATATTTATATCGATTTTATTCATTTTATAATGAATATCGAAAGTGATTTCAAAATCTGACATTTTGAAAAGAAATGAATTCGAATTGAAAATGAATAGAAATGAATTCGAATTAAATTGAATATAAATGAATTCGAATTAAATTGAATATAAATGAATTCGAATTAAATTGAATATAAATGAATTCGAATTGAATTGAAAACGAACTGAAATTGAATTAGAAATCAATTTGAATTGAAATCGATTTGAAATGAATTTAAAACGAATTTATATTGGAATATTAAATTTTGATTTGAATTTGAATATGAAGTTGAAACCGTTTTGAAAACGAATTTAAAACGATTTATAAAGCACGTTTTGAATTGAAATCGACGAAGTATATATTATATATATTATATATATAATATAATGGCCTGAATAGAACGCGCCGCGCCGCGGCAGTTCGCGAATTTCGACCATTGAATTCGAACGGATATTACGGGAGATCCGACCGTCGGATTCTCCTAAAACCGGAACCGTTGGGTTCGTAGCGAAAAGAGCTTTCTAACCAATATTAGAAATTTGAAATCTAACTGTTGGATTTGGAATTAGGTCTAAATCAAATTTGGAAAAGGTCGTTGTAAGTGCTGTTCGATGGCCATTGATGGAAATCGACTGTACAGGCCTTGATAAAATTATTAAAAATAGTAATAATTTGTGTAAAATCATAAGAAATGATTTAGAAAGAATTGAGATGAAAAACTCCATATTTGAAAAGATAAAAATAGATTTTTATCGAAATGAACTAGTTTTGAACTAGAATTATAATTCTATTTATTTTTAAAATAAATAACCTGGATTAGAAAATATTTTGAAAATAGACAGAATTTCCAATAATTATATTGGAATGGATTTGAATCGAAATTGTCTTTGGATTATTTCGATGTTGGATTTCGTGATGATACAGATATTGTTATGGGAATTTGAAAGATATATATATATATATATATATATATATATATATAAATATATATCGTTATTACCAATACGATATTTGTTCGTCGTAGAATTTGATATTGAATATAAGCCGGTATATTTTCTATTCAGAGCCTTGTATTTAATATCAAATGTGATTTGGGTTTGTCGTGAATAGTGTCTTCATTAACACTGTTCTTGAACCCAGTTGAGAAAAGATTAAATCTTTTTATTTAGATTTAATGAAGTGTACCAATTAAATGATATTTAATTGGAACTGAATTGATATTGATTTTTGGGTTTATCGTGAACAGTATTTTATTTACACTTGTTCTTTAACCCGATAATTAATAGAATGTGGTTTTGGGTTGTCGTGAACGGTATCTTCAATAATACTGCTCTTAGACCCAAAGAAGTTAAGAAAATCCGAAACTAACTGGAGATTTAGTTTAGTTGAATGGTTTCTGGGGTATTGATCTGATGTTGGTTTCGGCCTTCGGGGTTAATACTTAGGGAACTGCTCACTTGCTAATTTACGGTTAGGGACTGATTGAAATATGAGGTGATTTTGGGTTTATCGTGAACCATGTTTTAAATGACACTGATTCTTTAACCCAGTCACAGATTAAAACTAAGTGGAGTTTTAATGAATCTTTAATTAGATTGAAATGATCGAGAATGGAGTATCACCAGTTTTACTCCAGGCGATAGTTAAATCTTTAATTAGATTTGAACGTGAAATGGTAATTGAATTTACCGATAACACTGTGGTGTTAGATATGAAGTATTACCAGTTTTACTTCATGGGATGAATAGGTTGGGATTGGGAAATTAAAACAAATGATTACTTTGGTAAGGTTCGTTAATCCCGACTAGTTTGAATTGATATTCAAAAGTAGATTAAAGAATAAAATCAAGGAATTTATCTTTGATAAAATTAATGGGAACCTTTCCCTAAGAAAGTGAAATTTAGAAACTAACTGTCGGTTAGCTAAGCAGAATAGTTTTCTGGATATTGATCTGATGTTGGTTTCGGCCTTCGGGGTTAATATTTGGGGAATTATTCTCTTGATTAATTTACGGTTAGTGACTGATGAATTGGAATGAGGCGTATGTTGTGTTTATGTAACACTTATTTAAAATATACGCGAGTTATTCGGAAAGACCGGGTTTATCCCATTCTGAATAACTGATACGACGATAAGTCGAAGATGAAGACGGTGGTCGAAGAACGGAGGTCTTCACATCATTTGGGTGATTACTGATGATCTTGATTGGGGTGTACACCCAAGAAGATGGAAACAGTTGGTGATCGTCCAGACGTACTTGGAGATCGATGGATATGCGGGGTACTAGGTGCCTCCGGTTTCGTTCAGACCCAGAATGGACTTGTAAATGGACTGTGTGTCTGATATTGGATTTTAGTCTGTGTGATTGATCTCTATTAAATATATATCTATTTGGCGGCGGAGAATTTATTCTCTTGCTTAACGCCCGTCTCTTAGACATACGAGCTCAGGGGTTATATATTGATGGATATCAATCGCATGGAGTGAATTGCCTGTGTGGCATGCCTAAGTGGCAATTGATCAAGGCTTCTGTTGAAAAGCAAAGTCTTGTGGATGATGACCAAAGCAAGGCCTGTGTGGCATAGCTTTGTGTGGCGTTGATTCGCGAGCCTCACACCCCGGTTGTGAACCAAAAACGAGAGACGGACCTCAGGGAGGGCATGCGTTTCTTTCTAGCTAGGGTGGTGTCAGTGACCTACCAGCCCTGACATTTATATACTTTTCACCTGTGTGGTTGTTGCTGTTGCGAGACGCCTCAGTTAGATCGGACGATCTGGGTCCGATGGAGCCATTCGTTGGCTCATTAACGCTCCAAAGGGCAGGGAAACGCAGTGTTCAGGCATTTTAATCCACATCGGTGGACCGGCCCTGACGATCCAAAGGCTTGACTGCGTACTTGCCTGAGGCTCGGTCTAGAGAGTCTCGAATCGGTTGAGGACTATCTTTTGCCTCGGTTCATAGATGGAAATCCAATTTCCAAATACGTGACATTTGCGGTTTTAATTGTAGAACTAGTATGGCGACATGATATATGGTACCCATGCCACCTATGATTGATACTTATGATTTGAAGTTGTTTTGTACACTATACACTGATAATAATATCAAATGATTTGTTCTAAAACGTATCAAGCATTCTTTGGCTATTATAAGGGAAAATCCTATCCCCCAGCTTGCGTTGCATTGTGTGATAGGACCTGGGTCTTATAACGGCTTCATTTTTCTTTATTTAGCATTGCTCTGTTTGTTTTATGCACTGGTATTCTTGGGAGGAAACCCGTTCCTTGTTATACGGCGTGGTCCCTTGATTTACCTAACTTTAAAATAAAGATAAATAACTGTTTTAGTTCTCACACCAGTCACATGACTGACCTGGAGTTTATTGTTTTGACCTAAACTCTGGTTGCCCTTATTTTGACACGGGCAGCTAGTAGTTTTGGTTTTGCAGATTTATATTCACAGGATCCTGGTTTACAGCTGGAATGATATCCGGAAAGCTTTGTATCCGTATATCTCTTCTTGTTGTGTATTGTATTATTTTCCGCTTCTATGTAATGTATTGTAATCTCTGATATTTTTGTGTAATATTGATTCGTTTATACTCTGTATATTCTTGTAGTCTGATGTATTATTGTAATATACAATGAAATGTTCTTCCTTCTGCGTTCTATTTTGTCGTGTTCTCAAAACAATCAGGCTTTTCGAACGGTCTAGATCGGTTTAGCGACTGATTGGGATCGAGCGAGATTCCCGATCGTCACACGTGGTATCAGAGCTTTGGTTTACAAAGCTCAGAGAACAAGACACATTAGAACCATACGAAAGAATTCATCAGATATTGGATTACTAATATCCAATTAGAATGACTTGTTAGAGATAGGATCAATAGTATCCTAGAACGAGTGTGAAGAGTATATTTTTAAAATGAAAACAATTTTTGTTTTGAAAATTTAAATCAACTATTCGTATTTGATTATTTATTCTATATTGATCGGGACAATCCGATATATAAAGATTTTGCATATATGTCTTGCAAACGTGTATTCGAAGTTTTAATATACTAGGTAGATATAGAATCCCTCTAGTGCCCGGGGATAATTCTGGTAACGGGGCACCGTCGCCAGTATTTATTTTCGAGTAACGAAAGTAAGATTTCTATATATTGTCTATTGACTGGTGTGAGAACCGAAACTAGATAGGGCTTATTGTTGTGATTTGGCATCAAAAATCTGATTTTTGACTATGTATCAAAGTTATGAATTTCAAAAGCTAATCAACTAATTGATTGATGGTTGTGTTGTTGATTATTGTTTGATTAATTAAAATTTGTACCATATAGCACAATTGAATCAAATATTGAATTGTATTGAAAATTTATTGCATTTGCTTGCATATACTTGTACTTATATTGAACAGGTCATAGCAAAGAGGCTAGAGCAGAAGAATAAAATTTGTTTACCCGACAAATAGGTACATGTTTACTATAATTTACTGTTTTGTTTGGGTGATGATGATTTTATGAGCTGATTGGCTAGCCGCTTGGCTTTTTCTTTTTCTTTTCGAGATCAGAAGGCCTATATGGCAATTTCGGGATTTTCCCGTGGCTCCCGGTGCAGGGGAAGTTATGGCGAAATTTTTCGAAAATTTAGGGTGTTAGCCAAATTTTTGAAGAATTTGAAAATTCTCAGAAACTGAAAAGTTGGAGAATGGAAGCCAGATCGAACGTAGAGTTGATTGATCAAACCACTTTCGGCTTTGTTCCTTTTCGGGGACGAAAAGTTTTAAGTGGGGGAGATTGTAATAACCCGGAAATCTGGGCCAGTTTAAAATTTTTATTTTGGCAATTCTAGTGGATTTTGAACATTTAAAATGGATATTTTAAATAAAATCGACGGGAAATTTATTTTGAATAGAATTCGAACGTATATATTATATACGTCGTCGTTAGAATATAAATATTTATTTATATTTATAAAAGGAATGAAAATGGCGTGGTAGTTCAATAATTCGATTTCAAACTTCAAATGAATGTACCAGGTGCAAAATAATCTGGATTTTAGTGAAACCAAAAATAATGGGATCTAATTGTGACTATCTTTCCAACGAGTCTGAAAAATTGAATTTTCATAGCGGGAATCAAAAGATATGTCCAGTTGAAAATTCTGAATAGTCGCTATGGAATTCAGGCCCTTAAAAATGGAAATTTTGCAAACGACCTCGGATTTCGACGAAACCACTTTTGTTGGATCCGTGATGTCAAATTATTGCTAGGTTTCAAATTTCATAATTTTTCGAATCAATATGTGAGTGTGGCAAAGGAAAACGCGTTTGACCAGTTTCAGTTGATTTTAATCGACTGGAAATTGGCCATTTTTCCAACGGTCTCAGAATTTGACGAAATTAGTTTTGTTAGGATCGTATCGTCAGTACGAAGCTAGAAAATATTTTTTTGGAATTTTTCTAGTTAGTATGTGGCCCCGGTAAATTGAAATGTGCGTTCAAATTCAATATATAGAGTTATATGTTGATTTTGACGGAAACCGATCGAAACGGTCGAATTGGTTTACGGGACATATCCCATTGTGTTCGGAATGGGGGTAATTAGCTACGGACGACAGACGGTGGGTTCGATTTCGAGTTCGAAATAAAAAGTTTACTTTATGGAATTAAATTGAATTAAATATATATATATTTTTATATAAGCCCCCACCTTTATTCTCCCTCCCCTCAAAGTCAAACCGATCAGTAAGAAATAAAAAAAAGGGAGAAAACAAATTTGCGCCGCTGCCCTGGGCCATCGAGCCACCGCCGAGCCGACGCCCCTCCCCCCCCACCCGCGCCAGTCGCGACCCACCCCCCTAGCCTCCTTCCTTCGATCCTCTCCCCTCGCAGCAACCCAGTCCGCCACCCAAATCCCGTCGCTCCATCCTGACCCCCCCCCCCCGCGGCCCTGAAACCCTAGCCGCACCCCCTCCCTCCAGTCGAACCCAGTCGCCCCTCCCCTTCTTCTTCTACTCGATTTCAGCCCCCCTCTCTAAAAACCGACTGCCCCCCCCCCCCCCCCCCCCCCGACGAGATACTCCCCCCCAATATCCACTGTAAGTTTTTTATTTCCTTTATTTGTTTATTTTTGTTTTAATTCATTTTAAATGTTTAGCTTTGGTTAATCATTTTTAAAAACTGATTTTAAAGATTAGATTTTTAAAATAGAAAAGATGCAATTTTTAGCGGTGTAAAAAAATAGAATTTTTATCTATATAGTAGTAGTATAAAAATGTGATTTTTATACACATGACGACGAAGTAAAAATTCGATTTTTATATATTGAATAGCATAGTAAAAATTCGATTTTTTTTATATTGAATAGCGAAGTAAAAATTCGATTTTTATATATTGAATAGCGAAGTAAAAAATTCGATTTTTACATATGTAGAGAATGCGAGCAAAGAAAATTGACAAGAGGAAAGAACGACGAAGATTTCTACCTAAGAAGAGTCGTGGGATTGGATTAGCTATTCTGTGAGAATTTCTCACTCTTTAATTTAATTTTCTAGTTATATATATATATACGAGGATGCAGACGGTGTTTAGTAGCACCCGACACCCGTCGTCCACATACCATGGACGGCTTGTATGCTTGTTTGATTGATTTTGATGTGTAGTTGATTGTGTGATGTGAAATGAAATAAAATATTTATATAGTTAAAAATATTTTATAGTTGAAAATAGAATTTTAACGTGTATATGAAATGAAATAAAAATAAACAAATCGGACGATTTGTTTATATACACACATTTGACTGATATTGATTGGGACGATAAATTTTACACATCGCCCAACTACACAAATAAAATCTATGTTTGATTGTTTGAAACCCCACACGGGTATTGGGATGATATTTGACGTACACTAACCCCAATAATTAGTTGTATGTCGATCGATTGATTGACAGACTGTTATGAGCGTTGAATATTTATATTTGATGCTTATACAGTGTAGAATGCACTTTGGATGATGGTTGATTATTCATCGTTGTTATTGTATACATGTGTTGTAGAAAATCCATATAACTAACATTATATGGTAATTGATTGGGCCTCATTCCAGTTTTGAAATAGAAATATTTGAAATAGAATATTTGAAAATAGAAGTATATGAAGCCGGGTTGATTAGATTGACGCCATTTTGACGTGAACGATATTTATATCGATTTTATTCATTTTATAATGAATATCGAAAGTGATTTAAAAATCTGATATTTTGAAAAGAAATGAATTCGAATTGAAAATGAATAGAAATGAATTCAAATTAAATTGAATATAAATGAATTCGAATTAAATTGAATATAAATGAATTCGAATTAAATTGAATATAAATGAATTCGAAATAAATTGAATATAAATGAATTCGAATTAAATTGAATATAAATGAATTCGAATTGAAATTGAATTGAAAATGAACTGAAATTGAATTAGAAATCAATTTGAATTTAAATCGATTTGAAATGAATTTAAAACGAATTTATATTGGAATATTAAATTTTGATTTGAAATTGAATATGAAGTTGAAACCGTTTTGAAAACGAATTTAAAATGATTTATAAAGCACGTTTTGAATTGAAATCGACGAAGTATATATTATATATATTATATATATAATATAATGGCCTGAATAGAACGCGCCGCGCCGCGGCAGTTCGCGAATTTCGACCATTGACTTCGAACGGATATTACGTGAGATCCGACCGTCGGATTCTCCTAAAACGGGAACCGTTGGGTTCGTATCGAAAAGAGATTTCTAACAAATATTAGAAAATAGAAATCTAACGGTTGGATTTGGAATTATGTCCAAATCAAATTTGGAAAAGGTCGCTGTAAGTGCTGTTCGATGGCCATTGATGGAAATCGACTGTACAGGCCTTGATAAAATTATTAAAAATAGTAATAATTTGTGTAAAATCATAAGAAATGATTTAGAAAGAATTGGGATGAAAAACTCCATATTTGAAAAGATAAAAATAGATTTTTATCGAAATGAACTAGTTTTGAACTAGAATGATAATTCTATTTATTTTTAAAATAAATAACCTGGATTAGAAAGGGTTTTAAAAATAGACAAATTTCCAATAATTATATTGGAATGGATTTGAATCGAAATTGTCTTTGGATTATTTCGATGTTGGATTTCGTGATGATACAGATATTGTTATGGGAATTTGAAAGATATATATCGTTATTACCAATACGATATTTGTTCGTCGTAGAATTTGATATTGAATATAAGCCGGTATATTTTCTATTCAGAGCCTTGTATTTAATATCAAATGTGATTTGGGTTTGTCGTGAATGGTGTCTTCATTAACACTGTTCTTGAACCCAGTTGAGAAAAGATTAAATCTTTTTATTTAGATTTAATGAAGTGTACCAATTAAATGATATTTAATTGGAATTGAATTGATATTGATTTTTGGGTTTATCGTGAACAGTATTTTAAATAACACTTGTTCTTTAACCCGATAATTAATAGAATGTGGTTTTGGGTTGTCGTGAATGGTATCTTCAATAATACTGCTCTTAGACCCAAAGAAGTTAAGAAAATCAAAAACTAACTGGAGATTAGTTTAGTTGAATGGTTTCTGGGGTCTTGATCTGATGTTGGTTTCGGCCTTCGGGGTTAATACTTAGGGAACTGCTCACTTGCTAATTTACGGTTAGGGACTGATTGAAATGTGAGGTGATTTTGGGTTTATCGTGAACCGTGCTTTAAATGACACTGATTCTTTAACCCAGTCACATATTAAAACTAAGTGGAGTTTTAATGAATCTTTAATTAGATTGAAATGATCGAGAATGGAGTATCACCAGTTTTACTCCAGGCGATAGTTAAATCTTTAATTAGATTTGAACGTGAAATGGTAATTGAATTTACCGATAACACTGTGGTGTTAGATATGAAGTATTACCAGTTTTACTTCATGGGATGAATAGGTTGGGATTGGGAAATTAAAACAAATGATTACTTCGGTAAGATTCGTTAATCCCGACTAGTTTGAATTGATATTCAAAAGTAGATTAAAGAATAAATTCAAGGAATTTATCTTTGATAAAATTAATGGGAACCTTTCCCTAAGAAAGTGAAATTTAGAAACTAACTGTCGGTTAGCTAAGCAGAATGGTTTTCTGGATATTGATCTGATGTTGGTTTCGGCCTTCGGGGTTAATATTTGGGGAATTATTCTCTTGATTAATTTACGGTTAGTGACTGATGAATTGGAATGAGGCGTATGTTGTGTTTGTGTAACACTTATTTAAAATATACGCTAGTTATTCGGAAAGACCGGGTTTATCCCATTCTGAATAACTGATACGACGATAAGTCGAAGATGAAGACGGTGGTCGAAGACCGGAGGTCTTCACGTCGTTTGGGTGATTACTGATGATCTTGATTGGGGTGTACACCCAAGAAGATGGAAACAGTTGGTGATCGTCCAGACGTACTTGGAGATCGATGGATATGCGGGGTACTAGGTGCCTCCGGTTTCGTTCAGACCCAGAACGGACTTGTAAATGGACTGTGTGTCTGACATTGGATTTTAGTCTGTGTGATTGATCTCTATTAAATATATATTTGTTTGGCGGCGGAGAATTTATTCTCTTGCTTAACGCCCTTCTCTGAGACGTACGAGCTCAGGGGTTATATATTGATGGATATCAATCGCATGGAGTGAATTGCCTGTGTGGCATGCCTAAGTGACAATTGATCAAGGCTTCTGTTGAAAAGAAAAGTCTAGTGGATGATGATCAAAGCAAGGCCTGTGTGGCATAGCTTTGTGTAGCATTGATTCGCGAGCCTCACACCCCGGTTGTGAACCAAAAACGGGAGACGGACCTCAGGGAGGGCATGCGTTTCTTTCTAGCTAGGGTGGTGTCAGTGACCTACCAGCCCTGACATTTATATACTTTTCACCTGTGTGGTTATTGTTGTTGCGAGGCGCCTCGGTTAGATCGGACGATCCGGGTCCGATGGAGCCACTCGTTGGCTCATTAACGCCCCAAAGGGAGGGGAAACGCAGTGTTCAGGCATTTTAATCCACATCGGTGGACCGGCCCTGACGATCCAAAGGCTTGACTGAGTACTTGCCTGAGGCTCGGGCTAGAGAGTCTCGAATCGGTTGAGGACTATCTTTTGCATCGGTTCATAGATGGAAATCCAATTTCCAAATACGTGACATTTGCGGTTTTAATTGTAGAACTAGTATGGCGACATGATATATGGTACCCATGCCGCCTATGATTGATACTTATGATTTGAAGTTGTTTTGTACACTATACACTGACAATAATATCAAATGATTTGTTTTAAAACGTATCAAGCATTCTTTGGCTGTTATAAGGGAAAACCCTATCCCCCAGCTTGCGTTGCATTGTGTGATAGGACCTGGGTCTTATAACAGCTTCATTTTTCTTTATTTAGCATTGCGCTGTTTGTTTTATGCACTGGTATTCTTGGGAGGAAACCCGTTCCGTGTTATACGGCGTGGTCCCTTGATTTACCTAACTTTAAAATAAAGATAAATAACTGTTTTAGTTCTCACACCAGTCACATGACTGACCTGGAGTTTATTGTTTTGACCTAAACTCTGGGTGCCCTTATTTTGACACGGGCAGCTAGTAGTTTTGGTTTTGCAGATTTATATTCACAGGATCCTGGTTTACAGCAGGAATGATATCCGGAAAGCTTTGTATCTGTACATCACTTCTAGTTGTGTATTGTATTATTTTCCGCTGCTATGTAATGTATTGTAATCTCTGATATTTCTGTGTAATATTGATTCGTTTATACTCTGTATATTCTTGTAGTCTGATGTACTGTTGTAATATACAATGAAATGTTCTTCTGTCTGCGTTCTATTTTGTCGTGTTCTCAAAACAATCAGGCGTTTCGAATGGTCTAGATCGGTTTAGCGACTGATTCGGATCGAGCGAGATTCCCGATCGTCATAGTGTATGTATATTGTTTGTGTTCGACCATTCTTACACAAAAAAAATGTTACATGTACTTTATTGTTGTACCAAGCTGTACACTTCTTTGCAAATGAAAACTAAACTTGTGCACTACCATTTTGATGTGAACAGTTTGAATACTAGTGGTTATTGCCATGCATTTGACATCTGGTCTGCACCATGCTTGTAACCTTTTAAACTGAAATGCTTTGAACTAAATGTTGAAGTCATGTACCCCGGTTGGCTCGTTTTAATATGGCTGCACTTATATAAGCTGTTTTCACTTGACCCATGTACGCCAGTCATCATGTATACTTCCCTTACTGCTGTTTAGTTTGAATGAGACATGTATTATTTGTTGAATCCGTGTTTGAATCACATTGAGTATCATTCACTTGAGTTAGTCATGAATTTTGTTGACCCTATCTAGCATAGTTTTGCTGCATGTATGTTGTGTCGACCACTTCGGCATTGTATGTTTGTTGCCTTGCAATTTATGTACACAAACATGTTGAGTTGCACTTGTGCCTTTTCATTTGCCTGTATATGTAATGCACTATCCATGTTGAAAGTTGTTGCACCATTTTTTGAGCTGTCTCGACCATTTTTGTATTGTTGCACTGAGTCGAGATGGTGCACGTGGCTACTCCTCAGTTGCATACTGATTGGCATGGCATTACACACGTGTATATCTGTACACGTGTGTATATGCAGCCATCAGACAAGATTTTACCTGTTCATATACAAACTAGCTTCCTAGACACAGATGAATCAGATCAAGTCATGAAAAATGATGAGAAACACAACAGAAATCTGAGACAAATAAAAATTTAAAAATAAATTTATATTCACATATATTCAGTTTAAATTCTATTGAAGTGTACTGTGTGTGTTTCATTGTGACAGGTAAGAAGATGACGACTGAGCTGACAGAGCAGATGCTGTGAAGACAGAAGACTTAAGAAACAGAAGACAGTGTTGTGTCAGTGTATATGAAATGTAGCTGTGTCAGAGAATGTATTGAGTGATGAGTGATGTAGTGATGAGCAACTGTACAGAATGAAAGAATTGTACTGTTATTTGTAATAAACAAATTTGATTAAAATAAAATATTATTTCATTGTGTTCAAACAAACTTGTCTATCATATCCTGTTTATTTACAAGTACGATATTCTGTGAATATTTATGAAATGTGATGTGTTTAAATAGTGGAGTTATAAATAGTTGTACTGTTTTAATGTTTGAAATATAATATTTAAATTTAAATAAAATACTGTATGAATATATGAATGTCTGTACAGTCGTATGCTATTTAAATATAAATATTATATTCCTGTCTGTGATGTATATATATAACAGTACAGTAACAAACACATTTAAAATAATATTTATTTGGTTGTTATCATCAAACAAAAATCATATAATTGTGTATACAACTACGTCATATACAACAATCTCCCCCTTTTGATGATGAAAAACAAATAAAATATTTTGAGCATAAATGTGTTTGAAAAAAAAATGAAATATATTACTCCCCCTATTTGAAAGCTCCCCCTACAACAGAAACTCCCCCTATAACTATGAATGAGTGAAATGAGCTGAATAATAATGAATTTTCAAAATTAAAAATATTTATAAAATATTCACTCATAAATCAAAATCTCAACTCATTCTCCCTCTTTTGTTATCATCAAAAGGATTTAGAAATTAAAATATAAATGAAAAATGACTAAAAAATATAATTTTAGCTTAAGAGGAAGAACAGTCATCATAAATCTCAATCAGTCAAACAAAAATCATAATAAACTGAGAACTGATGTTATATTTCACATTGTAGATAATGACGGATTTACGATGAAATTTATAAAAATGGGGAGAGTTATAAAGATATGAATTTCAATTATTTTCAAAAGAATTTTATAAAATTGAAGTTAAAAAATAGTGATGGATTTGGGCTATAATTAATAATCAATTTAAGTGACGAAATCGTATAATCTCAAATCCGAATAGCTATCAAACAACAAATCATAATACGTCATAAAATATTAACACATTTCACAGATTAGAAAATGAATTGATAAACTTATTTTTATACACCAAGGAGAATTTCATATTAATTTTAAATTATTGCGCATTATTTCCTTTTTCTTTTCTTTTATTTTATTTAAGAGCACACTGACCACACATAACCAGAGCTTGGATTTTTGAGTGAGGTCAGTCGCAGCTTAAATTATAAGTTGTCTCATAACCATGCATGACCAGAGCTTGGATTTTTAAATGAGGTTAGAGACACACTTATATATATTAATTATATATTTATCGTTTTCAGCTTTAAAGGAAAAACTCCTCAGTATATAAAACCAATATGGATGATGGAAATGTGGTAGATACAGAGATGGACTGTGAAATAAATTTCTAAATTAATTATATTATGAAATATGCTCAACTGTACCGGGATCATTGAAAATTTTCAATTATCACTAATTCTGAATAATAACATAGTCCAATTTTTATCGCAAATATTTTCACTGTTTATTCAAGATGATTTTTAAAAAATATATAACTCTCCACATTTATATAAAATTATCATGGATGGCAGAAAAATGGTAGATAAAGGAGATGGTCGTGAAATAATTGCCAATTCAAAGATATTATAATAAATGTTCAACCATCATGAAAATGTAAATAAAAATCTCCTCTTGTTGTGAAATATATTGCAGTCACAATTCATCGCAATTTTAAAATCTTGTAACAATTTTGATGAATTATAAATACAGTTCAATTTGGATATTGATTTCAATTTCTGAATGAATAATCAATAAATAATCTTAAAATTGAAAAACAATTACAAGAGGAATATGTAGATTTATACAAGACAAGAGGAATTAAGAAATATATACATGATGAAAATAAACCAAACATCACTTCTAAACTGATACCACTTGATGTCTCTAATCATGAGAATTTTGACATGATACTTAACAAGAATATCATAGACAAAAGAATTATTAAGTACAAATCCCAAGTAGACAAGATAACAGATTATGCACATGCATCAGAGCAGCAAACAGATGATTCCAAAACAAACATTTTTCAAAACAGTATCAGAGCAGCACAGAAAATAGTTTCATATCATACTTGTCAAGATGACAGTCACATAAGATGATTCATGATCCAATGATTAAAAATACTATTTACTTGGAATCACTTGAGCGATATGAAACTCTCAAGATTCAGTGAGTCAGTCACACCAGAATGTAAATTTCAGATTCAGGATATGTGCGTGATTCAATAAATCAATAATTTCAAATGATTTTAAACAAACAAATATTTAAATTGATTATTTCTTCAAAGAATTTTCAAAATTATCTCTGACAAGTATAAGAGAAATTTCAGATCATTTACATCAAGTCTAAAAGGTATTCATGATCCAAAAAATTAAAAATAATTTATTTGAAATCACTTGAAATAATGTCAAGTTTGAGATATAATGAATTATTCGCACAAGTTTTGAAATTTAAGTGGTGTGTAATATTCAAAATATCAAGAATTTTAGATGATTTCAAATAAACAAATTTCAACCATACTGATAATGAATACAAAATGAATTTCAAGATGTATCACTGAGATTCAAGACAATTCAGACTATCCAAGCCAATCTAAAAATTAATGAAATTATCGCAACTGATAAATATTGGTGTGCTACAATGAGTACATTATTTCAAGATTTTCTAAAATGGATTAGAAGAAACTCAAAAACAACAGAGGTGTGTGAAATTCCATTAAATATTCAGATCTTCAAAATTTAGAATTCAAATC
The DNA here is from genome assembly GCA_030737875.1 of Allium sativum. NCBI lineage: Eukaryota > Viridiplantae > Streptophyta > Magnoliopsida > Asparagales > Amaryllidaceae > Allium > Allium sativum. Next base: position 564,892,864 of record CM060910.1, on the reverse strand, counting down.
AACAGTGTTCAAGATATGACAAGAATACATCAACACTGTTATGAATTCAGAAATCAGAAAATAAACTTCAAAACAATTGCAGATATTTACAAATTTATATTCAAGATCTGGAAATAATTAACACAGCAGAGTTCTATTCAACTAAAGCGAATTTCCAGAAAATATGAGTTCTACAATTGGAAGTTAATGATGCCCAGAAGAAGTTAGAATGATATGACGGTGATAAAATAGAAAACAGAAAAAGAATGGGTAGAAGAAGAAATGTATAAAGAAAAAATAAAAATTGAGAATATTTATAAAGATGAGTTTAGAGACTATACCTGAAATCGATGTAAGCAAATGAATCTCTAACTCAACAGTCTTGGCTAAGGAACTGTGAATGATTACAGGAGTACTGAGCATCTTGAATCCAAATCTCTTTTGCCTAACAGTTCCTCAGCCTCCTTCGGTACCTAACTGTTAAGAGGATCGAGTGGTCTAACAAAATTTGTAAACCCACTCTCAATTGTTTTCTTACGTTTTGGTACCTAAAATTTGTTTGTATAACAATCCATCAGAATTTACTAAAGTTCCTTTAGGGACCCAAATCAGTTTGAATTTATATGAATTCACTTTATTTCTTTCTGGGGTCCAAAAATGGATTGGATAGACTGTTATCAAACAATTTACTTTCATATTTGTGATTCAAAAAACTTTTGAAATATCCAGAGTTCAAATTTCAAAACTATCCTTCTTGAAGCAACTTGAAGCATTTTTAAAACCATTTGAATTGATATTTCCAAAAACATTATTTTTCCCAAAGCCAATACCATATTTATTTCCAGTAGAAACTTGATTTTGCAACAACATATTCAATGATTTTTCCCCATTATAAAATTTATCCAAAGTTGATTCTAATCGTTGAATTTTGGATTTAAAATCACTGTTTTCTTTCATTAAATCAGAACATCGATTATTAGTGATCTTCCTTTCAATATCATGTTGTTTCAAAACCAAATTTTCAGATTCAAGTAATTTGATTTTGTCTTGGGACACAGAGATCTCAGATTCAAATCGTTTTCATTTTTCAGACTCAAATTTCTTGGATTTTTCAATCTCGTTTTCAAGTTCTTTCAAAATCAAATCAGATTTCAACAAATTCTCCTTTTCAGCAATTTCAAATTTGGAATGTATATCAGTCTTAAAAATTTCAAATTCCTTTTGTAGAAAATTGTTCAAACTTGACAACTCAATCTTGTTTTCTTTTAAGATCATATTTTCCTTTTCAAACATTTGAATATTTTTATTAAGATGATCAAGATTGGTTTTCAATTTCAAACAGTTTTTGCATTCTGAATTTGAAGAATTTTTAAAATATTCAAGTTGTGATTCCAAATCAACAATTTTGCTGGTCAACTCAAAATTCTTAGATTTCAGAGATTTATTTTTCAGTTGGATTTTATCAACAGACTTGGTTAAATCAACACAGAAATAAACCAGATCTTCATATGAAAAGTTTCTTGTTTCATCATCTGTTGAATCTCCAACACTATAATCATCCGATTCTTCTTTAGTAAATCCTATTAGATATACTTCTGAATCTGAGTTGATCTTTGCAGGTTTTGAGCACTTGTTGTCATTTTGTCCAAACTTTGCATTAAGAGTTCTCCAGATTTCCTCCGCATATATACAATGACAGATAAGATTAAACTGTTCAGTGCTAAGATAATCAAATATAATTTTCATCGCACGAGCATTGAAAGTAATATCTACACTATCAAACCCATTGATAACAACATCCCAACATTTAATATTAACAGAATTTAAATAAAATTCCATTCTGGATTTCCAGTTTAAAAAAATCTATTCCATCGAAAATAGTTGGAGATGAACTAGACTGACTCTCTATCGGTTGACAACTAGGATGACCCATGACTCCAGAGTTAATGAAATAACCTACTCTGATACCACTTGTTGGATCTAGATTAACCCTAGAGGTGGGGTGAATAGGGTTTATCATAGTTTTTCGCTTGGTTAAAAATCTGACGGGATATTAAATAATAAACAGATCACAGAATGCAGCAGAAATAAAAATGCAGAAAGTAAATCACACACAGATATACCCAGCTACTACCTACTTGTTGCATTCCTAAGGTTTCTACTAGGTAAAAGAATAGATCCCGCATACAAGACCATGTACACTCGCGAACCCCTCGCACCTATTCTGATCCTACACTCAAAACCCTAGACTGGTCGAAATCCCCTCGACCAGATTTTCCCAAATTACAAACTCGTAATCCGTAATCTAGATTTTACAGACTCTAGCAACAGTCAGTCAACACCCTGACTGGTTCCCCTAGTATTTTACAGACACTAGAAACTAATCGAATGGTTTAAAAAAATACAATACAAAATAAAATTCAAAACAAAGCCCTAGTCTTTTAAACCCTATAAATAAAAACACCAAGGGTTATCCCCTTTTATAATATAGCCGTCCCTTTGTTAATCCCTCTCTTAAAAAAATGTCGGTTGCTGAAAATAAACTAGGGTTTGCTTCCTTTGTAACAACCCGAAAATGCGAGCCAGTTTGAAATTTTTATTTTGGCAATTTTAGTGAATTTTGAACATTTAAAATAGATTATTTTAAATATAACAACGAGAAATTCATTTTGAATATATAATTCGACGTATATATTATATACGTCGTCGTTAAAATATAAATATTTATATATAATTATAAATAGAATTGAAAATGGCGCGGTAGTTCGATAATTCGATTTCAAACTTCAATTGAATGTACCGGGAGCAAACCAATCCAGATTTTAGTGAAACCAAAAACATTATGATCTAATTGATAATATCTTTCCAACGAATCCGACAAATCAAAATTTCGTAGCGGGAATCAAAAGATATGTCCAGTTGAAAATTCTGAATAGTCGCTATGGAATTCAGGCCCTTAAAAATGGACATTTTGCAAATGACCTCGGATTTCGACGAAACCACTTTTGTTGGGTCCGTGATGTCAAGTTATTGCTAGGTTTCAAATTTCATAATTTTTCGAATCAATATGTGAGCGTGGCAAAGGAAAACGTGTTTTGACCATTTCAGTTGATTTTAATCGACTGGAAATTAGCCATTTTTCTAACGGTCTCAGAATTCGACGAAACTAGTTTTGTTAGGACCGTATCGTCAATACGAAGCTAGAAAATATTTTTCTGCAATTTATAGAGTTAGTATGTGACCCCGGTAATTTGAAATGTACGTTTAAAATTCAATATAGCGATTTAAGTGTAAATTTAACAGAAACTGATTCAAACAGTCGAATCAGCCTACGTGGCATATCCCATTGTGTTCGGAATGGGGGTTAAACGCTAGGGACGACAGGCGGTGGACCTCGTTTAGAGGTCGATTGAAAAAGTTGACTTTTTGAATTAAAATAAAATAATTAAATAATTAAATTAAATAATAAATTTTATAAAAGCGCCCCCTTTACTTCTTCTCTCCCGATTGATTTCAGAAACGAAAAAAAAGAAAAAAGAAAAGGGGAAGGCGACGTTCGCCATCGTCAGGGCGACGCCCTCAACGCCGCCACCCCCAGACCGGCCTCCACCCACCGCCGTTCAAGCCAAGCCCCTCCCCTTCCTCTTCTCCACCTCGTCCGCCTTCTTCCCCAATCGCAGAAGCCCCAAACCCACCGCGCCGCTCTAAGATCCCGCCGCCACCAATGGAGCACCGCCCTCCAAGCGACACCGCAGCCCCCCCCTTGAAGTCAGCCACTGACGAACGGAGAAACCCCCCCTGTAAGTCTTTTCTTCTTCTTTTTTTTTATATTTTATTTTGTTTTATATAAACTGAAAAAAAAAGATAAAATACTGTTTTTATTTTTAAAGTTTAAAACTGTTTTTTTTGTTTGTTTAAAAACTGATTTTTTTTAACAAGATTTAAACTTTATAAAAGATGTGATTTTTAAATTAGAAAAGACAGTATTTTTAAATTAGAAAAGACAGTATTTTTAAATTAGAAAAGACAGTGTTTTTAGAATTATAAAAGACGTGATTTTTTAAAGCAGAAAAGATTTGATTTTTAAAATAATAAAAATATGATTTTTATATTTTTAAAGTATTAAAAATATAATCTTTACTATATAGAAATATTAAAAATATGATTTTTATATTTTTAAAGTATTAAAAATATAATCTTTATAGGATAGAGAATATAAAAATATCATCTTTGTATATGTAGCGAAATAAAAATCTGATTTTTATTTTATATACGTTGAAGTAAAATGATGATTTTTATAATGATGAAATCTATATTTTCGAAAAGGCGAAATCTTTATATAGAGAATAGCGTTATAAAAGTAGAATTATTATCTATATATTAGCGGTAAGGAAATATGATTTTTTTTATATTGAATAGCATAGTAAAAATTCGATTTTTAAATATATGAAGTGATTATAAAAATATGATTTTTAAATTGAAAGTGAATAAATAAAAATGTGATTTTTATTTTAAAGACATCGAAATATAAAAATGTGTGATTTTTATATATATAGTGACTACGAGCACAAGAAGATGATAAAAAGGCGAGAAGAAGAGTCAAGATGATTGGATAGCTTTCGGTGAGAACTTCTCACCTTTCAATTTCTTTTTCTAGTTATATATATATACTAGGATGCAGACGGTGCTTAGTAGCACTCGACACCCGTCATCCACAGACCATGGATGGCTTGTTTGTTAAATTGTTTGGTTGTGTAGTTGGTTTGAATTGAATTATTGGGTGAATTGAAATTGATTTGATTGATGTGTGAATGGCGTGGGCCTTCACTAGACCGGGGATAAGGCTAGGCCTCGTCCCGTTTCTAGTATCGTGCCGTTATGCCGCCGAAATTTTCTAAAATATGTTAGAAAAATAAAAATATCATTTTTATTGAATAAAATGAACTGAATAGAAATTCAAGTGTTAAAATAAAATAGTTTGATCGTTAAAAATATAATTTTTAACGTGAAAGTGAATAAATAAATATTTATAAACAAATCGGCCGATTTGTTTATATACACTGATTTGACTGATATTGATTGGGTCGATAAATTTTACACATCGCCCAACTGCACAAATAAAATCTGTGTTTGATTGTTTGAAACCCCACACGGGTGTTGGGATGAAATTTGATGTTCACTCATCCTGATTGATTAAATATGTCGATCGGTCGATTGGCAGACTGTTATAAGCGTCAAATATCTATATTTGATGCTTATACAGTGTAGTGCACTTTGGTTGATGATTGATTATTTTTCAATGCTATTATATACATGTGTTGTATGGAATCCATATAATTAACGTTATATGGTGATTGATTGGGCCTCATTCCAATCGGGAAAATAATGAATATTATAAAAGAAAATTCATGTGTTGAATATAAAAATAATCATGTGTTGACGATGTTCATGTGTTGAGTGAAATATTTTATATAATAAAAATTTACATCTTTATCATATTTAAAATTAGAACTACTTCCCAGTAGAAGTCTAATAAAAATCAAACGATAGATACCATAGTTTTATAAAATATTTCACATAACAAAAATAGTGATGTGTTGACAGTACTCATGTGTTGAGATTAGTCGTGGGTTGAAAAAAATATAGATTCATGTGTTGAATAGGATAAATATTCATTTGTTGAATAAAATAAAGAAGTTGTGAAAAATATAAAGCCGTGTTGATTAGTTTTGCGCCATTTTAACGTGAACGATATTTATATCGATTTTATTCGTTGTATAATGAATATTGAAAAGTGATTTCGAAATTAAATATTTTGAAATTGAAATTTAAAATGAATTGAATTGAAAATGTTTTCGAAATGAATTGAATTGAAAACGATTTCGAAATGAATTGAATTGAAAACGAATTGAATTGAAAACGAATTCGAAATGAATTGAATTGAAAACGATTTCGAAATGAATTGAATTGAAAACGATTTCGAAATGAATTGAATTGAAAACGATTTCGAAATGAATTGAATTGAAAACGATTTCGAAATGAATTGAATTGAAAACGATTTCAAAATGAATTGAATTGAAAACGATTTCGAAATGAATTGAATTGAAAACGAATTCAGATTGAATTGAAAGTGAATTGAAATGAATTCAAATTGAATTAAAATTTGAATTGAATAGAAATGAGTTTTAAAACGAATTTATAAAGAAGAATTCAATTTTGATTTGAATTGAAAAGAAAGTTGAAATTGCTTTTGAAACAATTTTAAAACGATTTATAAAATTCGTTTTAAATAGAAATCGACGAAATATATATTATATATATTATATATATAATATAATGGCCTGAATAGAACGCGCCGCGCCGCGGCAGTTCGTGAATTTCGACCATTTATTTCAAACATACATTGCGGGAGATCCGACCGTCGGATTCTCCTAAAACTGGAACCGTTGGGTTCGTATCGAAAAGAGCTTTCCATTGAATATTAGAAATTTGAAATCTAACAGTTGGATTTGGAATTATGTCCAAATCAATCTCAGAAAAGGTCGCTGTAAGTGCAGTTCGATGGCCGTTGATGGAAATCGACTGTACGGGCCTTGATAAAATTATTAAAAATATCCATAATTTGTGTAAAATCATAAGAAATGATTTGGGAAAAATTGGGCTGAAGAATTCCACATTTGAAAAGATAAAAATAGATTTTTATCGAAATGAACTAGTTTTGAACTAGAATTAAAATCAATTTATTTGTGAAATAAATAAATTGAATTTGAAAGTGATTTTAAAAATAACCAATATTCCCAATATGTGAATTGGACTGGAGTTGAATCGAAATTATCTTCGGGATATTTCGATGTTGGATCTCGGGACTATACAGATATTGTTATGGGAATTTGAAAGATATATTTTATATCGTTATTTCCAATACGATATATGTTGGTTTCAGAATTTGGTATTGAATATAAGTCGATATATTTTCTATTCAGAGCCTTGTATTTAATATCAAATGTGATTTGGGTTTATCGTGGATCGTGTTTTAGATGACATTGGTTCTTTAACCCAGTTAAAGGCAAGATGTGATTTTTGAAAAGATTAAAACTAAGTGGAGTTTTAATGAATCTTTAATTAGATTAAAATGTGAATTGATAATTTAAATTATCAAATCTGAAAGGTGATCGAAAATGGAGTACCACCAGTTTTGCTCCAAAGCGATAGTTAAATCTTTAATTAGATTTGAACGTGAAATGGTAATTAATTTTACCGATAACACCGTGGTGTTAGGAATGGAGTATCACCAGTTTTGCTCCATGGGATATATAGGTTGGGATTGGGAAATAAAACAAATAATTACTTCGGTATGGTTCGTTAATCCCGACTAGTTTGAAATGATATCCAAAGGAAGATTATAGGATAAATTTGGAAGAATTTATCTTGGATAAAATTAATGGGAATCTTTCCCTAAGAATGTGATTTTGTGAATAAAAGAATATTCTGAATTGGAATGAGGCGTTCGTTGTGTTTGTGTGACATTTGTTTATCATATACGTGGGTTATTCAGAAAGGCCGGGTTTATACCCATTCTGAATAATCGATTCGACGAGATGTCGAAGATGAAGACGGTGGTCGAAGACCGGAAGTCTTCACATCGTTTGGGTGATTACTGATGATCTTGATTGGGCTGTACACCCAAGATGAGGGAAACAGTTGGTGATCGTCCATACGTACTTGGAGATCGATGGATATGCGAGGAAAGTGCCTCCGGTTTCGTTCAGACCCAGAACGAACTTGTAAATGGATTGTGTGTCTGACATTGGATTTTATTCTGTGTTGATTGATCTCTATTAAATATACATCTGTTTGGCGGCGGAGAACTTATTCTCTTGCTTAACGCCCTTCTCTGAGACGTACGAGCTCAGAGGTTGTATATCGATGGACATCAGTCGCATGGAGTGAATTGCCAGTGTGGCATGCGTAAGTGGCAGTTGATCAAGGCTTCTGTTGAAAAGCAAAGTCTTGTGGTTGATGATCAAAGCACGGCCTGTGTGGCGTAGCTTTGTGTATAACGTGAATTCGCGAGCCTCACACCTCGGTATGAGTCAAAAACGGGATACGGACCCAAGGAGTGCACGACGTTTCTTTCTAGCTAGGGTGGTGTCAGTGACCTACCAGCCCTGACATTTATATACTTTTCACCTGTGTGGTTGTTGGATACGAGGCGCCTCGGATATAGGTCTGTAAGGACCGGGAAACGTGTGTTCAGGAATTGCCAATCCTCAAAAGTAAGAGAGGACCGGCCTTGGAGGATCCAGGGGATTGCTGTGTGCGGTCCCGAGGCATTTGCTAGAGTGTCTCGAACGCGGAGAGGAGCTTGCCCCTTGCCTCGACTCATGACGGAATCCAATTTCCAATACGTGTATTGCGGTTTTAATTGTAGAACTAGTATGGCGACATGATAGATGGTACCCATGCCGCCTATGATTGATACTTATGATTGAAATTGTTTTCGCACTATACACTTATTATAGTATCAAATAATGTGATTTAAACGTATCAAGCATGCTTTGGCTGTTATAAGGTAAAAACCCTATCCTCCGGCTTGCGTTGCATTGTGTGATGGGACCTGGGTCTTATAACAGCTTCATTTTTCTTTATTTAGCATTGCGTTGTTGTTTTATGCACTGGTATTCTTGGGAGGAAACCCGTTCCGTGTTATACGGCGTGGTCCCTTGATTTACCTAACTTTAAAACCAATATTAATAACTGTTTTAGTTCTCACACCAGTCACATGACTGACCTAGAGTTTATTGTTTTAACCTAAACTCTGGGTGCCCCTATTTTCCACACGGGCAGCTAGTAGTTTTGATTTTGCAGATTTATATTCACAGGGTCCTGATTTACAGCTGGAACGATGCTCGGAAAGCTCTGTATCCGTGTATCACTTTCAGTTGTGTTTTGTATATTTTCCGCTGCTGTGTAATTTATTGTAATCTCTGATATTTATCGAGTGTAATTTTGTCATTTATACTCTGTATATTCTTGTATCTGATGGAATTGTTGTAATAACAATGAAATGTTCTTCCGTATGCGTTCTATTTTGTCTTGTCCTCACAGTAATTCGTTCTTTCTCATCTCTTCGGAGACCGGGGAAGTTCGGGTCGCTTCAGTTGGTATCAGAGCTTTGGTTTACAGAGCTCGAGAACAAGACACATTAGAACCATACGAAAGAATTCATCAGATATTGGATTATCAATATCCAATTAGAATGACTCGTTAGAGATAGGATCAGTAGTATCCTAGAACGAGTGTGAAGAGTATACTTTTCAAATGAAAACAATTTTGTTTTAAAATTTAAATCGCTTTAAACGTATTTGATTATTAATTTATTTTGAATATGGACAATCGAGTATATATAGATTTCGCGTATACGCGTCATGAACGTATATTCGAAGTTTTAATATACTGGATAGATATAGAATCACATTCTAGACACCCGGGGGTAATTCAGATGATGTGGCCACATCGTCAGTATTTATATTCGTGTTTCGAAGGTGTGATATCTATATATTTCCATTAGGCTGGTGTGAGAACCAAAACTTGTATAATTAGAATACATTGTTGTGAATTGGCATCAAAAACGTGATTTTCTATATATATATATATCAAATTATGAATTTGAAACTCTAATTCACTAATTGATTGATGTTTGAGTTGTTTGTTTATTTGTTTGCTAATTTTTAACCATTTAGCCTAATATAATCGAATATTGAATTGTATTGATAATTGGTCGCATTTGCTTGCATATACATATACTTACATTGAACAGGTCATAGCAAGGAGGCTAGAGCCGAAGAATAAAATTTGTTTGCCCGACAAATAGGTACATGTTTACTACATAATTTCCTGTTTTGTTTGGGTGATGATGATTTTGTGAGCCTATTGGCTAGCCGCTTGGCTTTTTCTTTTTCTTTTTGAGATCTGAAGGACCGGGGAAGCTATTTGAAATTCCCCGATGCTCCCATTGCAGGGGAGGTTATGGCGAAATTTTTCGAAAATTTAGGGTGTTAGCCAAATTTTTGAAATTTTGAAAATTCTCAGAAACTGAAAAGTTGGAGAATGGAAGCCAGATCGAACGTAGAGTTGATTAATCAAACCACTTTCGACTTTGTTCCTTTTCGGGGACGAAAAGTTTTAAGTGGGGGAGATTGTAACAACTCGAAAATGCGAGCCAGTTTGAAATTTTTATTTTGGCAATTTTAGTGAATTTTGAACATTTAAAATAGATTATTTTAAATATAACAACGAGAAATTCATTTTGAATATATAATTCGACGTATATATTATATACGTCGTCGTTAAAATATAAATATTTATATATAATTATAAATAGAATTGAAAATGGTGCGGTAGTTCGATAATTCGATTTCAAACTTCAATTGAATGTACCGGGAGCAAACCAATCCAGATTTTAGTGAAACCAAAAACATTATGATCTAATTGATAATATCTTTCCAACGAATCCGACAAATCAAAATTTCGTAGCGGGAATCAAAAGTTATGTCCAGTTGAAAATTCTGAATAGTCGCTATGGAATTCAAGCCCTTAAAAATGGACATTTTGCAAATGACCTCGGATTTCGACGAAACCACTTTTGTTGGGTCCGTGATGTCAAGTTATTGCTAGGTTTCAAATTTCATAATTTTTCGAATCAATATGTGAGCGTGGCAAAGGAAAACGTGTTTTGACCATTTCAGTTGATTTTAATCGACTGGAAATTAGCCATTTTTCTAACGGTCTCAGAATTCGACGAAACTAGTTTTGTTAGGACCGTATCGTCAATACGAAGCTAGAAAATATTTTTCTGCAATTTATAGAGTTAGTATGTGACCCCGGTAATTTGAAATGTACGTTTAAAATTCAATATAGCGATTTAAGTGTAAATTTAACAGAAACTGATTCAAACAGTCGAATCAGCCTACGTGGCATATCCCATTGTGTTCGGAATGGGGGTTAAACGCTAGGGACGACAGGCGGTGGACCTCGTTTAGAGGTCGATTGAAAAAGTTGACTTTTTGAATTAAAATAAAATAATTAAATAATTAAATTAAATAATAAATTTTATAAAAGCCCCCCCTTTACTTCTTCTCTCCCGATTGATTTCAGAAACGAAAAATAAAAAAAAGAAAAAAAAGAAAAAAAAAGAAAAGGGGAAGGCGACGTTCGCCATCGCCAGGGCGACGCCCTCAACGCCGCCACCCCCAGACCGGCCTCCACCCACCTCCGTTCAAGCCAAGCCCCTCCCCTTCCTCTTCTCCACCTCGTCCGCCTTCTTCCCCAATCGCAGAAGCCCCAAACCCACCGCGCCGCTCCAAGATCCCGCCGCCACCAATGGAGCACCGCCCTCCAAGCGACACCGCAGCCCCCCCCCTTGAAGTCGGGCACTGACGAACGGAGAACCCCCCTGTAAGTCTTTTCTTCTTCTTTTTATTTTATTTTATTTTGTTTTATATAAACTGAAAAAAAAAAGATAAAATACTGTTTTTATTTTTAAAGTTTAAAACTGTTTTTTTTTGTTTGTTTAAAAACTGATTTTTTTTTGACAAGATTTAAACTTTATAAAAGACAGTATTTTTAAATTAGAAAAGACAGTATTTTTAAATTAGAAAAGACAGTGTTTTTAGAATTATAAAAGACGTGATTTTTTAAAGCAGAAAAGATTTGATTTTTAAAATAATAAAAATATGATTTTTATATTTTTAAAGTATTAAAAATATAATCTTTACTATATAGAAATATTAAAAATATGATTTTTATATTTTTAAAGTATTAAAAATATAATCTTTATAGGATAGAGAATATAAAAATATCATCTTTGTATATGTAGCGAAATAAAAATCTGATTTTTATTTTATATACGTTGAAGTAAAGTGATGATTTTTATAATGATGAAATCTATATTTTCGAAAAGGCGAAATCTTTATATAGAGAATAGCGTTATAAAAGTAGAATTATTATCTATATATTAGCGGTAAGGAAATATGATTTTTTTTTATATTGAATAGCATAGTAAAAATTCGATTTTTAAATATATGAAGTGATTATAAAAATATGATTTTTAAATTGAAAGTGAATAAATAAAAATGTGATTTTTATTTTAAAGACATCGAAATATAAAAATGTGTGATTTTTATATATATAGTGACTACGAGCACAAGAAGATGATAAAAAGGCGAGAAGAAGAGTCAAGATGATTGGATAGCTTTCGGTGAGAACTTCTCACCTTTCAATTTCTTTTTCTAGTTATATATATATACTAGGATGCAGACGGTGCTTAGTAGCACTCGACACCCGTCATCCACAGACCATGGATGGCTTGTTTGTTAAATTGTTTGGTTGTGTAGTTGGTTTGAATTGAATTATTGGGTGAATTGAAATTGATTTGATTGATGTGTGAATGGCGTGGGCCTTCACTAGACCGGGGATAAGGCTAGGCCTCGTCCCGTTTCTAGTATCGTGCCGTTATGCCGCCGAAATTTTCTAAAATATGTTAGAAAAATAAAAATATCATTTTTATTGAATAAAATGAACTGAATAGAAATTCAAGTGTTAAAATAAAATAGTTTGATCGTTAAAAATATAATTTTTAACGTGAAAGTGAATAAATAAATATTTATAAACAAATCGGCCGATTTGTTTATATACACTGATTTGACTGATATTGATTGGGTCGATAAATTTTACACATCGCCCAACTGCACAAATAAAATCTGTGTTTGATTGTTTGAAACCCCACACGGGTGTTGGATGAAATTTGATGTTCACTCATCCTGATTGATTAAATATGTCGATCGGTCGATTGACAGACTGTTATAAGCGTCAGATATCTATATTTGATGCTTATACAGTGTAGTGCACTTTGGTTGATGATTGATTATTTTTCAATGCTATTATATACATGTGTTGTATGGAATCCATATAATTAACGTTATATGGTGATTGATTGGGCCTCATTCCAATCGGGAAAATAATGAATATTATAAAAGAAAATTCATGTGTTGAATATAGAAATAATCATGTGTTGACGATGTTCATGTGTTGAGTGAAATATTTTATATAATAAAAATTTACATCTTTATCATATTTAAAATTAGAACTACTTCCCAGTAGAAGTCTAATAAAAATCAAACGATAGATACCATAGTTTTATAAAATATTTCACATAACAAAAATAGTGATGTGTTGACAGTACTCATGTGTTGAGATTAGTCGTGGGTTGAAAAAAATATAGATTCATGTGTTGAATGGGATAAATATTCATTTGTTGAATAAAATAAAGAAGTTGTGAAAAATATAAAGCCGTGTTGATTAGTTTTGCGCCATTTTAACGTGAACGATATTTATATCGATTTTATTCGTTGTATAATGAATATTGAAAAGTGATTTCGAAATTAAATATTTTGAAATTGAAATTTAAAATGAATTGAATTGAAAACGATTTCGAAATGAATTGAATTGAAAACGAATTCGAAATGAATTGAATTGAAAACGAATTCGAAATGAATTGAATTGAAAACGAATTCGAAATGAATTGAATTGAAAACGATTTCGAAATGAATTGAATTGAAAACGATTTCGAAATGAATTGAATTGAAAACGATTTCGAAATGAATTGAATTGAAAACGAATTCAAATTGAATTGAAAGTGAATTGAAATGAATTCAAATTGAATTAAAATTTGAATTGAATAGAAATGAGTTTTAAAACGAATTTATAAAGAAGAATTCAATTTTGATTTGAATTGAAAAGAAAGTTGAAATTGCTTTTGAAACAATTTTAAAACGATTTATAAAATTCGTTTTAAATAGAAATCGACGAAATATATATTATATATATTATATATATAATATAATGGCCTGAATAGAACGCGCCGCGCCGCGGCAGTTCGTGAATTTCGACCATTTATTTCAAACGGACATTGCGGGAGATCCGACCGTCGGATTCTCCTAAAACCAGAACCGTTGGGTTCGTATCGAAAAGAGCTTTCCATTGAATATTAGAAATTTGAAATATAACGGTTGGATTTGGAATTATGTCCAAATCAATCTCAGAAAAGGTCTTTGTAAGTGCAGTTCGATGGCCGTTGATGGAAATCGACTGTACGGGCGTTGATAAAATTATTAAAAATATCCATAATTTGTGTAAAATCATAAGAAATGATTTGGGAAAAATTGGGCTGAAGAATTCCACATTTGAAAAGATAAAAATAGATTTTTATCGAAATGAACTAGTTTTGAACTAGAATTAAAATCAATTTATTTGTGAAATAAATAAATTGAATTTGAAAGTGATTTTAAAAATAACCAATATTCCTAATATGTGAATTGGACTGGAGTTGAATCGAAATTATCTTCGGGATATTTCGATGTTGGATTTCGGGACTATACAGATATTGTTATGGGAATTTGAAAGATATATTTTATATCGTTATTTCCAATACGATATATGTTGGTTTCAGAATTTGGTATTGAATATAAGTCGATATATTTTCTATTCAGAGCCTTGTATTTAATATCAAATGTGATTTGGGTTTATCGTGGATCGTGTTTTAGATGACATTGGTTCTTTAACCCAGTTAAAGGCAAGATGTGATTTTTGAAAAGATTAAAACTAAGTGGAGTTTTAATGAATCTTTAATTAGATTAAAATGTGAATTGATAATTTAAATTATCAAATCTGAAAGGTGATCGAAAATGGAGTACCACCAGTTTTGCTCCAAAGCGATAGTTAAATCTTTAATTAGATTTGAACGTGAAATGGTAATTAATTTTACCGATAACACCGTGGTGTTAGGAATGGAGTATCACCAGTTTTGCTCCATGGGATATATAGGTTGGGATTGGGAAATAAAACAAATAATTACTTCGGTGTGGTTCGTTAATCCCGACTAGTTTGAAATGATATCCAAAGGAAGATTTTAGGATAAATTTGGAAGAATTTATCTTGGATAAAATTAATGGGAATCTTTCCCTAAGAATGTGATTTTGTGAATAAAAGAATATTCTGAATTGCAATGAGGCGTTCGTTGTGTTTGTGTGACATTTGTTTATCATATACGTGGGTTATTCAGAAAGGCCGGGTTTATACCCATTCTGAATAATCGATTCGACGAGATGTCGAAGATGAAGACGGTGGTCGAAGACCGGAAGTCTTCACATCGTTTGGGTGATTACTGATGATCTTGATTGGGCTGTACACCCAAGATGAGGGAAACAGTTGGTGATCGTCCAGACGTACTTGGAGATCGATGGATATGCGAGGAAAGTGCCTCCGGTTTCGTTCAGACCCAGAACGAACTTGTAAATGGATTGTGTGTCTGACATTGGATTTTATTCTGTGTTGATTGATCTCTATTAAATATACATCTGTTTGGCGGCGGAGAATTTATTCTCTTGCTTAACGCCCTTCTCTGAGACGTACGAGCTCAGAGGTTGTATATCGATGGACATCAGTCACATGGAGTGAATTGCCAGTGTGGCATGCGTAAGTGGCAGTTGATCAAGGCTTCTGTTGAAAAGCAAAGTCTTGTGGTTGATGATCAAAGCACGGCCTGTGTGGCGTAGCTTTGTGTATAACGTGAATTCGCGAGCCTCACACCTCGGTATGAGTCAAAAACGGGATACGGACCCAAGGAGTGCACGACGTTTCTTTCTAGCTAGGGTGGTGTCAGTGACCTACCAGCCCTGACATTTATATACTTTTCACCTGTGTGGTTGTTGGATACGAGGCGCCTCGGATATAGGTCTGTAAGGACCGGGAAACGTGTGTTCAGGAATTGCCAATCCTCAAAAGTAAGAGAGGACCGGCCTTGGAGGATCCAGGGGATTGCTGTGTGTGGTCCCGAGGCATTTGCTAGAGTGTCTCGAACGCGGAGAGGAGCTTGCCCCTTGCCTCGACTCATGACGGAATCCAATTTCCAATACGTGTATTGCGGTTTTAATTGTAGAACTAGTATGGCGACATGATAGATGGTACCCATGCCGCCTATGATTGATACTTATGATTGAAATTGTTTTCGCACTATACACTTATTATAGTATCAAATAATGTGTTTTAAACGTATCAAGCATGCTTTGGCTGTTATAAGGTAAAAACCCTATCCTCCGGCTTGCGTTGCATTGTGTGATGGGACCTGGGTCTTATAACAGCTTCATTTTTCTTTATTTAGCATTGCGTTGTTGTTTTATGCACTGGTATTCTTGGGAGGAAACCCGTTCCGTGTTATACGGCGTGGTCCCTTGATTTACCTAACTTTAAAACCAATATTAATAACTGTTTTAGTTCTCACACCAGTCACATGACTGACCTGGAGTTTATTGTTTTAACCTAAACTCTGGGTGCCCCTATTTTCCACACGGGCAGCTAGTAGTTTTGGTTTTGCAGATTTATATTCACAGGGTCCTGATTTACAGCTGGAACGATGCTCGGAAAGCTCTGTATCCGTGTATCACTTTCAGTTGTGTTTTGTATATTTTCCGCTGCTGTGTAATTTATTAAAATCTCTGATATTTATCGAGTGTAATTTTGTCATTTATACTCTGTATATTCTTGTATCTGATGGAATTGTTGTAATAACAATGAAATGTTCTTCCGTATGCGTTCTATTTTGTCTTGTCCTCACAGTAATTCGTTCTTTCTCATCTCTTCGGAGACCGGGGAAGTTCGGGTCGCTTCATCCTTGCTCCAAATCAACTCATGATTGATTGTTCATGAATTAATCCTTAATACGCTGATTCTCTATGCTCTTGTTGTTCGGATTTGGAGGATTTGCGATCAAAAATAAAGTGAGTAATTTTAATAATTTGATTCTCTACTCCTTGAATTTTTGGCTCGTGTTTTTCGATCTTCATGCCAGTGATGTAAATGGGTGTATTTTATAGGGTATAATTGAAACCCTAAGTGCACTAATTTTGAATATGTGATTTGATCTGATTGTGTGCTTTCCCCTTTTGACATAATTTGGTTAAAAAAGAATTGCGTGATTTATGGCTATGAATTCAGATGATTTCGAACTTTGATTCAATTCCTCCTTGCATGTTTTCTGCTCTGTCTTTAAGAAAGAAATTCTCTTGCCATATACAAAATGTTTTTTGCCAAAGATAGCTTGCCAAAAATGTAGTTCACTGTTTTGATTTAATGATCTCTGAAATAACTTCTTGCCAGTTTTGATCCCTGATACTGATTCCATAGCTATTTGCCCAAAAACTGAAAACACATGTTACCTGAAATTTGCATTGTTTAAATCTAGAATACTTTCCCAAAAGTGATTTCATAATTCTGGAAAACTTGGAAACAATTTACAAACTTGAATGCTGATTCTTGTAAATCTGGAAACAAAAACTTTGGCCCACTATGAAATTTGATTTTCCCAAAATGAATACTTGTCAAATATGATATTAGAAAATGTTTGATTTGATTTCATGCTGAATTTGGTTGGTTTCTAGAAAACCTTAATTGTTTGATATCAGAAATTGTTCTCTTGCCAAGTTTGAGCCAGATTGGATAATTCTCGTGTGCTCTGTCATTTTTCCAATATGTTGCCATCTTTGGAATCTGCTTAATTTAGTACGTGCAAAAGAAAAATCTTTACCAAAATTGATGAAAGATTATCACTTACTTCTTTAACCATTGTCAAAAATGATTGCTGTAAAACTGGAAATAATATTCCATTTTGTTAACTGATTTATGCACACACTAGTTGCTGCAACGTATTCACATCTTTGTGCATGTATACGGATTGCTAAACCATGATCAGATTTATCCTTGTTTATCCAAAACTTTGATTATACACTGCTCCATGTATGCTACGCACATGTGTGCTGAACCATGTTTTAATTTGACCCTTGTGCCATCAGTTTTGGCTTGTTTTGCATAACCTGAATTGCACACTCCAGTTTGATATTTGCACACCATTGTATATTGCTTTCAATCATTATATTCATGCTTCTATGTTACCATTGGTAAAACTGACTTGACTTTAACCAATGTATACTTGAGCTATCTTGAGTTCTGCCATGTATGTGTACATCACTACTTTATACACTTTAACTTTTGAATCATCCTTGCTGCTATCACTTTACATGTACACCATGCTGAGTTGATCCGCCCTGTAAGTGTATGTATATTGTTTGTGTTCGACCACTCTTACACAAAAAAATGTTACATGTACTTTATTGTTGTACCAAGCTGTACACTTCTTTGCAAATGAAAACTGAACTTGTGCACTGCCATTTTGATGTGAACAGTTTGAATACTTGTGTTTATTGCCATGCATTTGACATCAGGTCTGCACCATGCTTGTAACCTTTTCAACTGAAATACTTTGAACTAAATGTTGAAGTCATGTACCCCGGTTGGCTCGCTATAACATGGCTGCACTTGTATAAGATGTTTTCACTTGACCCATGTACACCAGTCATCATGTATACTTCCCTTATTGCTGTTTAGTTTGAATGATACATGTATTATTTGTTGAATCGGTGTTTGAATCATATTGAGTATCATTCACTTGATTTAGCCATGAATTTTGTTGACCCTGTCTAACATAGTTTTGCTGCATGTATGTTGCGTCGACTACTTCGGCATTGTATGTTTGCAGCCTTGCAATTTATGTACACAAACATGTTGAGTTGCACTTGTGACTTTTCATTTGCCTGTATATGTAATGCACCATCCATGTTGAAAGTTGTTGCACCATTTTTTGAGCTGGCTCGACCATTATTGTATTGTTGCATTGAGTCGAGATAGTCCATGTGGCCACTCCTCAGTTGCATACTAATTGGCATGGCAGTGCACACGTATATCTATACACGTGTGTATATGCAGCCATCAGACAAGATTTTCTATCCCTGTTCATATACAAACTAGTTGCCTAGACACAGATGAATCAGAGTAAGTCATGAAAAATGATGAGAAACACACCAGAAATCTAAGGAAAATAAAAATTTAAAAATAAAATTTATATTCGCATATATTCAGTTTAAATTCTATTGCAGTGTTGTACTGTGTATGTGTTTCATTGTGACAGGTAAGAAGATGATGACTGGACTGACAGAGCAGATGCTGTGAAGACAGAAGACTTAAGAAACAGAAGACAGTGTTGTGTCAGTGTAGATGAAATGTAACCATGTCAGAGAGAATGTATTGAGTGATGAGTGAAGTAGTGATGAGCAACTGTACAGAATGAAAGAATTGTACTGTTATTTGTAATAAACAAATTTGATTGAAATAAAATATTATTTCATTGTGTTCAAACAAACTTGTCTATCATATCCAGTTTATTTACAAGTACAATATTCTATGAATGTTTATGAAATGTGATGTGTTATGAAGTTATAGATAGTTGTACTGTTTGAATGTTTGAAATATAATATTTAAATTTAAATAAAATACTGTATGAATATATGAATGTCTGTACAGCCGTATTCTGTTTAAATATAAATATTATATTCCTGTCTGTGATGTATATATATAGCAGTATAGTTACAAATACATTTAAAATAATATTTGTTTGGTTGTTATCATCAAACAAAAATCATATAATTGTGTATACAATTATGTCATATACAACAATATGTTCATATATATGTATATTTTTCTCTTAGAACATGCATTTTTTTAGTTGTCCCTCTAAAATTGAAAACATGATGTTAACGGGACTCGAACTCCTAACCTCTACCTTGGGAAGTGCATATCTCACCAACTCACCTACTTTGCATTTTTTTCCAGGAGAGACAGTAGAGGCCAAAAAGTGAAAGGAGGAAGGTCAGAGGGGTCAGGCCGGTCGAAGGCAGCACTGTCATGGACGCAAGTGGCGGTTATGGAGAGGTGGGGCTGAAGTGATAAGGCAACATGTAGTCTTGGGGTAGGAAGGTATATGGGCACATATAGGAGCTTGCAGGCATTAGTTTATTTTTTCTTTGGACCTATTATTTTTTAATTTCATATTTTAGTTTTTAGAAGAAGGAAGATGTATCTTGGTGATAGGAGAGAAAGAAAACGTAGAACGAAGAAAGCACGTGTAGTTTCACAAACGCAAAGTTTTGAGAAATAGTTGAGTTGGCTAAGTGAATTACAAATGTCACTTGAACTTGTTAAATTACTAACAAGTGTACATACCTAATTTATTATTTAATAATAATCATTATTTCTCTTTTTTTAAAGATGTATATACATAAGTTTATGCAAATACATACACATAAGTTAGATAGTGTACACAAACAAACATTGTTTTTTTTTTTTGCATTTTTAACACGAAATCGCTACGACGGGCCAATGAATATTTGAATTTTATGAAACAAAAAACTAATTTCTCTTTAGAATGTCACCAAGTATTTATGGTTCAAGTTCACTCAAATTCCAATAATGTTTTATTCATAACGATTTATTAAATGTTTAATTAAATTGACACAAACGGAACAAACTTACGTATTTTACTATGAAATTTATTCCTCTGCTATGTCTAGTTAGACGTATCTCAAATATCAATTTTCGTAATTTTATTTCAAATTTTGTTGTTATTTATGATATTTCGGTTGTCGCTATCGCAAATCAATCATCAAAAAATGATTCAAATAGAGCAAGCAAACTATGGCATTTTCATTATATAATTGTTTTAATCACTTCTGTATGATAATATTTAAATTTTAAGGATCAACATTTCTATGTAAATTGATTCCACGTTTTAGTTTTTGTTAGCCTACTTTGTGAACTAGGCAACACAAAGTCAAGAAACCAACCGTTGAAGAGTATTTCAAGTTATGTGACTTCGGTTCGGATCGGAGGGAAGCTCCACAGTTCAGATTAATAGCAGCGTATCGGTTCGGATCAGGTAAAGTTCTCTGTTCGGATCGGATATCTCTTACTGGATAAATTGGTAAAACATACCTGATCGGATCGGAAGGCCAATGAATCTCAGGTGGATCGGAAAGCTGTCTGCTTGCCGCGACTTCGGAGCGGAGCGGAGTATGATTAGAGAAGAAGAGACGTTCAAGCTACTCCGGTTCGGGTCGGGTATTCCGATCCGAACCCTCCAACCTTCGTGTCTCCGACCCGTACCCATGATCCAGAAAAATCTCCTATAAAGCCGCCTGGAGAACCGGACCGGATGTAACCAATTCCTACCCCTAACGTCCATCTCATTGATGCGTTGTCTGCTTGATGGCCCATCCGAACCCGAAGAGAGGGCGATGGATGACACGTGTTCCGACCCGGATTGCATTTCAGGCAAATTCACACCTATAAATACCCCAACTAGAGACAAAGAGAAGGATCTTTTTCAGCACTTTTGAGAATCCAAGTACTTCCATCATCCGAATTCCTTCACTCCCGGAAAATCCAAACCATCTTTTATTTCTTGTTTTTATCTTTCTGAGTGAACAAAAGTGAGTTGTGAGCGAATCTTACATTGTATTTGTAATTGAATTCCTGAATATAGTGAAAACTAAGTGGACGTAGGCATTTCTTCGCCGAACCACTATAAACCTTGTGTGTTCTTTTTTATTTCTGCTTTATTTTATCTTGTTTCTAATCAATTTGGGTGTTAGAACCACATTTGGGTCTAACATTTTGGTGCTTTCACTGAGAACCCTCATCTAAATCCTTTATTTCCGGGATCTCTTTCTACTTTTTGGACCGTTGAGTTCAAAGAAGTGAATCCTTAAGCTTCTCCACTTTCTTACATTCGTTGAAGTAATTGTCAAAGACTCATGGCCCGAGGAAAAGGCAAGGAAGTCCAGTCTGTTCAAGGAAACGGAGCTGATGAAGATCAGCAACATGCTGTTGTAACAAGGTCTAGGGGGCAGAGTTCAGCAGCAGGGAGAGTCAATGCAGGAAATCCGAACCGACAGCAAGGGGAAAGCTCCGATCCGAACCGGGTAGGAGACTCTGAAGCAGTGCACTCCCCCAGTCTGAACCGACCCGACTTGCTCGCTGCACACCGATCCGACCAGGGACCCCAGCTCCGATCCGACCCGACTTCCTACCTCCGATCCGACCCGATGCTTGGTGAAGCTGGAACATCTACTCGAGTCCCCGCGAATGCTCCAATTCCAGCTGCCAGGGTTGGAGACCAGGCCAATCCATCTGCTCCCATCACTCAAGGAGACTTCTCGCGTTTGCTCAATATGCTTGAGAGCACGAGGGAAGCTATGAGAGTTCATGAGCGTACCAACCTCATGATGCAGGAAAATATGAGGCTCATGAGTCGGGAAATCAGTGAGCTCCGCCGGCAAAGAACTCCGTCGCCAGTTCGTCATACCCCAGTAGATCAATCTTCATCTTCTGAGGAAGAGAGGCCCCGTGAGCGAAGGCCACTCGAACGACCTCAGAACGTGGAGCAGCTAACGTTTGGATCTTTGGGATCTCGCGAAGATATCGCACGAGCATTAAGAAACGATAGCCCATCTCGGGGGCAAAGACTCCAATCCCCTCTTCCCGAGATCGACCGGGAACGCGGGGAAAGGAATCGAGCAGAGGCAGCTCGAAGAAGAAGGGTGTCTCCTGAGCAAGAGCCCCGGAGGAACTCGGACACTAGGGCCAGGGAACCTGAGCAGCCCCTAACTAGTGCCGATGTGCAGGCGATGGTTCGTCGAATTATGTCCGAGAGCCGGAATTATACAAACGAAGACTACGGCATAGAGCGAAGCCATACTCCGTTCACTGACGACATCCTAGACTTCCAGTTCCCCCGACGCTTTAATTTGCCACAGATGGATAAATATAACGGAAGGACTGACCCAGGACAGCACTTGATGCGGTATTCGTGGCTTATGAATGCAGCTGCTGCCCCCGATGAAGTAAAATGCAAAGCGTTCCCAATCTACCTAGAAGATGTGGCTTTATTTTGGTTTACCCGACTTCCTCCCCGTTCAATTTCTAATTACAAAGAACTAAGCGAGCGTTTCATGAACCAGTTCCGACTACATGCTCGAAAGTCCAAGAGCGTTATTGAATTGTCAAGGATCAAACAGGCACCAGGAGAATCTTTAAGGGCATATTTAGATCGTTTTAACCAAGCTGTAACTGAGGTCAGTGACCCGCATGAGCCCACAATTCTGATGGCATTGAAGGAAGGAGTCGATCCCGAATCTGAGTTTGGAGACTACCTTTCTGGGAAGACACCCCCCACAAGGGCGATATTCTACGAAAAAGCCGATATTTATCTAAGACGAGAGGAGGCCCGGGCAAATCGGAAAAGAAAGTCTGAGACAGCTTCAAAGGAGAATGTGCAGAGTAATATTGCAGTGAAGCAGTCTGGGGAAAGCTCTGGCAAGGTTGAAGTAAATGTAGGAAACAAGGGTGGAAACAGCAATACTGGAAGCGGGGGAAACAACAACAACCGTAATTCGAACGGTAACAGGAGAAACAGAAATAGGGGAAGCGACCCAAACAAAAGGCCCCGATTCCAGAACTACGAGAACTACACACCACTGAATGACACGTTGGAAAATATTTACCTGGACACGTATAACGTGTTGCAATACAAAAGACCGCCACCTCGTGATTCGACCGAAAAAGAAATGGCGACAGGGAAATTTTGCTTGTTTCACGGAACGCATGGACATTCGACCAATGAGTGTCGACATTTAAGGGATGTAATTGAAAAGCTGCTGCGTGAGGGAAAGTTGGATGAGTACAAGGTTGCCCCGAGGGATAGGGGGCAAGGAGAGCAGGCTCCAAAGCAAATCCTACCTGCTCCTAAGCCTACCGCGCAGCAGAAAGGTAAAGGGATCGTCATCAACTCCATAGTAGGCGGACCTCACCCGGCAATTCGAAGCTTTAGGTCAATGGACCAATATGTGAATGCCGCCAAACATCTAGATGTGAATGAAGGTGACGAGTTGGAAGATACCACCCCCATCAAACAACAAAAAACCATGTTCGATGACGTGGTGTTTCGCAGCCGAGACAACACGGGAATACAATCTCCCACCAATGATCCGTTGGTTATTACTACCGCTATTGGGCCAGCGTTGGTCCATAAGGTATTAGTAGACAACGGAAGTTCCGTTAATATTTTGTTCAAGAAGTCATTTGATCAGATGAAGCTTGAGCCTGAAGATCTGAAACCTTGTGAAGGATGGATTAGAGGTTTCAACGGAGCGACGACAGCTCCTATGGGATATATAGAGTTGCCTGTGACCCTAGGGCAAGGAGAACGTAGAAGAGTGCGAATGCTCCAGTTTGTAGTACTGGACGTAGATTCGCCATATAACGCATTTTTAGGGAGGCCTGCCCTCGCTGAGTTTAGAATTTGTATCGCCCCTTGGTGCTTGTTACTAAAGTTCCCAACCGAAGCCGGGACTGGAGTAGTAAGAGGGGATCAGGTTTCTGGACGGGCCTGCTATGTGGCCGAACTGAAGATGTTGATGAAAGGAGTTAATGCTGAGAATAAGGATGCCTCATCTCCCTCAAAGGGGGACTCAGCATAGCAATTAGAGAGGTTGAACCCAAGGGAGTTGCGAAAAGGAACGCCTGAAGACCTGGATCCTAGAAAAGATGAGGAACCAGAGGCTAGGAATGCAACTCCTAATGAAGCAACAGTGGAAATACCTGTTGATAAAGCTGATCCGACGAAAGTTTTGAAGGTTGGTTCCCAATTGGATCCACGTCGTGCTGAAGAGCTGACGAACTTCTTAAAAGCGAACTTAGATGTGTTCGCCTGGACCCATGCTGACATGTGTGGGATATCGCCTTCCGTTATCAGTCACAAATTGAATGTAAATCCGAAGCATCCGCCTGTAAAGCAAAAGAGACGCATGCTGGGCCCAGAGAGGTCGGCTGCCCTCAAAGAGGAAGTAGAGAAGTTGAAGCAAAATGGATTTATTCGAGATTCGACCTATCCCGACTGGATATCGAATCCCGTTCTGGTAAAGAAGCCAAACGGAAAGTGGCGAACTTGTATTGACTTTTCAGATTTAAATAAGGCTTGCCCAAAAGATAGTTTCCCGCTTCCCAGGATTGACCAGCTTGTAGACTCGACAGCAGGTCATGAACTTCTCTCTTTCATGGATGCATATTCTGGATACAATCAAATTCCTATGCATGTACCAGACCAAGAGCATACAAGTTTCATTACGAATCTGGGACTATATTGTTATGTTGTAATGCCATTCGGATTAAAAAACGCTGGAGCTACTTATCAGCGGTTGGTAAATAGAATGTTTTACGATCAGATAGGAAAAACCATGGAAGTTTATGTGGATGATATGCTGGTTAAATCAAAGCAGTCCTCCAGTCATACGCAAGACTTAGCAGAAATGTTTGGTATCTTGCGGAAATACCGTATGAAATTGAATCCTTTAAAATGTTCATTTGGAGTGGCGTCGGGAAAGTTCCTTGGTTTCATTGTGAGTTCCCGAGGAATTGAGATCAACCCTAGCCAGATAGCGGCGATTAGAAATATCGAAGAACCAAGGAAAATTAAAGACGTCCAAAGTCTGGCAGGAAAGGTAGCGGCGCTAAGTAGATTCATCTCCAAAGCCACCGATAAATGTGTTCCATTCTTTGATTTGATAAAAAGGGGAAAGAAGAACTTCCAGTGGACTCCCGATTGTGTCGAGGCTTTTCAAAATCTGTTAGAACTGTTAGAAAAACCGCCAATCCTATCAAAGCCCGTAGACCATGAAGAACTATTTGTTTATCTAGCAGTCTCGGCTCACGCTGTCAGCACAGTTCTGGTTCGAGAGGAGGACAAAGTACAAAGGCCAGTATACTATGTGAGTAAGAAATTAGCAGCGGCAGAGCGCAACTACCCAAAGGTCGAGAAGCTTGCTTATAGCCTCCTGATTGCATCCCGAAAGCTTCGTCACTACTTCCAAGCCCATCCAATAACCATATACACCGATCAGCCGTTAAGACAAGTGTTGCAGAGACCCGAAGCGTCGGGAAGGTTGATTAAATGGAACATAGAACTAAGCCAGTTTGATTTGAATTTTCAACCACGAAAGTCAATCAGGGGGCAAGCTCTAGCAGACTTTATTGCGGAATTCACCATTCCAGAGGAAGAAATAATCAATGACCGAGTGGTTAAATCCGAGGATGAGCTAAAGATGAATCCGTGGGAATTATATACAGATGGAGCTAAAAATGACCGAAGATCCGGAGCTGGAATTGTCTTAGTCACTCCGGAGGGACGGTCGTTATATTACGCTCTGCGATTAGAATTTTCGGCAACAAACAACGACTCTGAGTATGAAGCCCTGATCGCCGGGCTGAAACTCGCTAAAGACCTTGGAGTAAAAGTGATGGATATATTTTGTGACTCTAAGATTGTTGTTTGTCAGGTGAGAGAGGAGTTCGCGGCTCGAGGACCTCGACTTGTCGCTTACCTTAAGAAAGTGAAAGAGCTATTAAGTAGCCTAGAGCGGTACAACATAACACATATTCCCAGAGAAGAAAACCAGAAAGCGGATAGACTAGCAAAATTAGCTAGTTCTGACAATCCAGAGGGGACCGAGGTAATTCCAATTGAAACGTTGGAGTCGCCAAGCTTTGAGTCAATGGACATGGAATTCGTTCTTGAAGCGGAACCAGAGAAGGAATCATGGATGACTCCAATCAAGAATTTTCTTAAGAATGGGACACTCCCATTAAAGAAGAGTGAAAAGAGAGCTGTAGTGCGCAGAGCTACCAGATATGTTATACAAGACGATATTCTCTATAGACAAGGATTTTCTATGCCCCTGTTACGATGTATCGCACACGACGACATCAAGCGTGTACTGAGAGAAGTGCACGAAGGTGAGTGTGGAGATCATACAGGAGGTCAAACTTTAGCGAAGAAAATATTGCGATACGGATACTTCTGGCCTACGATCAACAAAGATGCAGCTGATTATTCACGACGCTGCGATAAGTGCCAGAGATTCGCCAAAATCCCCAGGGCACCATCAACCCAGCTTAAATCGATGGTGAGTCCTTGGCCATTTGCCACATGGGGAATCGATATCATTGGGGTTTTACCAATTGCTAAAGGGGGAGCTAAGTATGCCATAGTAGCCGTGGATTATTTCACGAAGTGGGTGGAAGCTGAACCCTTGACTAAGATCACCACAAGAAAGGTGATAAGTTTTGTGGTCCGAAATATTATATGCCGATTCGGAATCCCAAGAACAATTATTACCGACAACGGGACCCAATTTGATAGCACTGAATTCAGAAACTTTTGCCAGAAATATAAGATAGATAAACGATATACTGCAGTTGCCTATCCACAATCTAATGGGCAAGTAGAGGCAATAAACAAGGTAATAAAATCCATCCTCAAAAAGCGATTAGAGCGTGCAAAGGCAAAATGGGTTGATGAATTGCCCCTAGCTTTGTGGGCATATCGAACAACGTTCAAAACGGCAACTGGTCATACCCCTTTCTCCCTCTCCTTTGGTTCAGAAGCAGTAATTCCGGTTGAGCTGGAAGTTCCTTCCCACAGGGTGACATATTATGACCCGATGACGAATCGGGCTCTTTTACTTGAGTCTCTTGATGAAGTCGAAGAGAAAAGAGACGAAGCAGACTTGCGTGCAGCAAGACATCGGCATCAGATGGCACACTATTATGACAAAAAAGTTCGCCTCAGAGCTTTTGAACCAGGAGATTTGGTGCTAAAGAGAATTTTTCCATCTCTTCCTCACCTCGGCCCAAAATGGGAAGGACCCTTTGTCATCCAACGGAAACTTGATAAGGGAACATTCAAGTTAACGACCGTAGATGGCGAAGAAGTCCCTCGAGCATGGAATGCCCAACACTTAATGCGATATTTGGATTAGAAATGCTGTACTTTTTGCTGTTCTTCCTGTAAACTCTGTAATAAGGCACGACTTGCCTCGGGAAAATCCGGTGATATGAATAAAGAACTATAAAGTGGATGTAGGCTATGACTTAGCCGAACCACTATAAAAATATTATGTGTTATTTACTTTTATGCATTTACATTCATTAGTTGTTCTGTTGTGATTATAAAATACAGGACAACTGAGAGCCTAAAGAAGGTGGAAAACAGTCTGGACATAAAAAGAAGCACAATGATTATTTGTGCGATAGGACGTGAAAGAATGGGAAAACGACATTCTAACTCTAACTCTCCAGAGAAAGAGAGAGAGTATAAAAGCGTCTCCGACTGAGCGCTGAAAAAGAAATTCTATTTTGAACTCTAACTCTCCAGAGAAAGAGAGAGAGTATAAAAGCGTCTCCGACTGAGCGCTGAGAAAGAGGTTCAACTCCGAACTCTAACTTTCCAGAGAGAAAGAGAGTATAAAGGCGTCTCTGACCGAGCGCCGAGAAAGAAATCTTTTCCCGTTGAACGACCGGGGAATAAACAAATAGCTGAACTCGAACTCTAACTCTCGAGAGAATGAGAGAGAGTATAAAAGGAATGCCAGGAAAAACAACAAAAGTTGGTGATACAGGAAATGCTATCCCGTTAAAGAATCAGGAATATTCAGATTGCATGGTTAAGCACTGAATAACTTATGGAGATTGACTGGGGACACATATATATACACATATCTCCCCTCTCCACAACTTTGTTTCATAACTATAGATATGCATTTTTACATAAGTGCAGAACTGCTAACACATAAACATTGCAGAAAGTGAATTATTTTTATTTACAAACGAATAAATTTGTACAGGGAAATGACTAAAAAAGAAAAGTGCGAAAGCTGCTGGTGTAGCAGCACTTATTGATTTACAAAGATGCTAAAAGGACACAGAAGAACCCACTATTTGGGCTTGGAATGAGCCTTTGATTTCTTGACAGCTTTTTCTGCATTTTTTGCTTCCTTCTCAGCTTCAGTCAAGATCCGTTTTGGTCTCTTTTTCCCTGAAGACGTAGTACTGGGGCCAGCAGACTTCTTCCCGGAGGGCGGGGCACTGGAATCGAGAGAAGATTTTTTAGCAAGTTCTTCGGTAATAGATCTAGTGGAAAGCTTAACAACTAACCTTGAACCTGCATCCACAACTGCAAGGGGCTTGAGGACCTCAGGGTCTAATTCCTCAGCCTTTAATTGCAAGCGCTTGTCTTGATCAGCCTTCATGGCAGCCAAGGTAATGTCCTCAGCGCTTTTCGACTCCCCGGTTATGGTGACTTCTGGTTCCTCATCATGCCCCTCGTCTCCTCCGTCGTCTTTTAACGCTGCAATCATTTCTTCGTCATGGGGAGTAGTCACCTTAGTTGATTCACTCCTTTCCCCCAAGTCTGTGGAAGCAGCCTTGTCTTCTCCTTCTTTGACCCTATCAGCGGGCTTTGCCCCAGTGGTAGCTCCTTGAACTACATCTGTCTTCGCGGAGGATTCAACGCCTACAAAAGGAGAAACATCGGTTATCAACTCAGGCGAGAGCAAAGGATTTCTCATTGAACGTTCAATCGTGTAGCCAAAGGTAGTAGTAGCCTTGACAAGTTGAGGAGAAAAGACAGGGATACCTTCTGAAGACTTCTCAGCGGGGGTGACTACTACCTCTGGAGTTGTTTCAGGAATGGGAGATAGCAAAGTTGTTCGGGAAATTCCCGGGTTTTCGGGATCATACCCTTCCACTTCAGGAGTTACAGGAGCAGAAGAAGAGGAGCCAGCTTCAGGAATGGTTTTCTGTTTGGACTTTTGCCTCTCTTCTTCCATGGCCTCAGCAATTAGACGGCGACCTTCAGCTAGGCGCTCCGGTTCGTCGTCTCTCAAGTACTTCTCCATCAACTTATCTTCATCGAGGGAATCGACCTTAAGCTCTTCTTTTTCCCACTCGACGATTTGATTCCACACATGAACCAAAGTGGATGGATAGTCCTCGATCCAGGAAATGTTTCGACGACGAATGATGTGCGCGAAGAACTCGATCATTAGCTCACTGAAGCCCTGAATATCGGCCTCCGCCTCTGATAGCTGTTTGCGGGTTTCCTCCGCAGATTTAATAGCGCATTCAACGTTGCCCTCAGCCAGAGCAGCCCTGTTTTCCGCCTCTAACAATTTTGAAGCCAAATCAGCGTTTTTCTTTTCTAACTCGGCGCTCCTTTTCACTAACTCGGCATTTTTCTGCTCAAGCTCAACATAAGCAAGACGTGCCTTCGTAGCCTCTGATTTGGCTTCGTCAGCCTGCTTCTTTAACTCGGAACGTTCCTGAGTGTGGGATTCTAGCAAATCATGATAGCGCTTTTGCATGTCTTCAAACTGTTGTTTGAAGTTAGAAGCGTTCTTTTGAGCGATAGCTAGTTGAGCTTGAGTATCTTCTAAATTTTTTCCTAAGGTTTTTAGGGCTTTAGCATCTTCTTCTGCAGTTTTGTGCATTGAGTCAGCATTTGTCAGTAGTGTGCGAATGATTCTGGAAAGAGTGCGGGAATACTTGAACATTTCGGTGTATTGTTTTTCCACCAAATCAATCTTTGCTCTGGCCTCCTCTGCCCAATTAGAAGAAATAGGTTCAAGTGAAGGTAGAAAGGTCAGAGTCTCGAAGTAGTGCTCGGGAAACTGCTCCTTTAAGTATGCCAGCCTTACGGCGGTTCCCGCATCTGATGGAGGAGGGGCTAGGATTGTTAGTTCAGTGTCCCTTCCCGAAGAAGATTCTGTAGAACCCTTGTCTGTCCGAGGTCGCTTGGTAGCAGGGACTTTTTGCTTGCTTCTAGCCCCAGTTTCCTTTGGAGGTGTTTTCTCTCTGCTTCGTTTTTCATGGGAGGAAGTGGAATCCCTAGATTGTGGTCTATCCTCCTCCCTACGACCTTGATAGCTTTTGTATTTTTCCTGTTCCGGTCGAACTGGTGAGCGGGAGCGTGAGGATCGAGATCGATAAGGGTCATAGGGTCTCCTTTCCTCCCTGCCGCGGTCATCCCGGCGGTTATATTCGGCATCCTGGGGAGGATTAGACATGCTGCGGCGAAGTTTTCTTATGTCATAAGAGGATCGAGACATTGTACCTGCACGACAAGTTAAACGAAGTTTAGAATCAGCGGATCCATAAAAAAAAAAAGGGTGTGATGAGTGCTAGTGCTACGGTGCAAAATGCATCCTATGTGGTGTACGTGTCCCCCCAACCAACCCGAATCTGAAGCTAAAGTGGTGCGGGCAGGCTCTTTGGCCTTAGCAGGAGTGGTCTCCTCAGAAGAAGTGAAGACTAGAGGGTCCTTTCTGAAATCTTCCGAAGTGTATATAGTCTCGGGTAAAGGGAGATCCCCCAAACCCTGAAATATGTGCTCGTCGGCGCTAGGAACATCCCCTTCGGAAGCGTGAAGTGGCGACCCTTGGGGAGATTTTGATTTGTCTACCGAGGTAGTTTCCTCGGGGGCAACATACCCTTCACGATGTTTTTTGGCCAGATTAGCCAGCTCATCGTCTTGAGTGGAAGAGGGAGAGGGTGAAGTTTGAAGAAAAGCTGCAGGAATTCCCGAGCCTTCACCTATTTCTGGCACTGTTTCCACCGGAGGAATATATGCATAAGGGACTGTCCCATGACCGATGCTACGGTAGACGGATAGCAGCCCGTGAGAATGAAGGTACTCATCTTTAAGAACCTCGTCAATAGTAAGGAATTTTTGGTCGCCATTGAGGAGACGGTGCATTCGATCAAAGAACACTTGGTCTGATACCTGTTTGGGATTATCAACTGCAAATAAAAAGGAAAAACAGGTCAGGGTGACGATTCAAGTGCATAAAGTCCAGGGTCAGGAAATCAGTGCTTTACTTGATTTTGTCCATCTTCTGGCACATCCAGACTGTTGCTTTATATAGAACCATTCCAGTCTGGAATCTCCAGCCTTGCTGCTAAACGGCGTAGAGATTATCTTCCTCTTTGGGACCGACTCAAAGTAACAGAAAGAAGGGGTTTCCCTAGTCCGATGTTTGAAATTATAGAAGAAATGAACGTCGTCAAACGTAAGCTCTACGCCTAGAACTTCACGATATGCTATGAATAAGGTATGCAGATAGGCGTATGAATTGGGATGTAGCTGCATGGGGGCAATCCGCATTTGTCTTAAGAAGTCGACAATGAAAGGCGAGAAAGGAGGAATAGCGCCAACCATGCACATCAGACGAGTGACCGTCATATATCCTTCTGGAGGGTTATGTGGACGATCAGAGCGTGAAGGCACTAGAGTATCTCTCTTCATTATTCCATACTTCAAGCAGATTCTCACAAGTCGGTCATTGTCAATTGTTGATTCTACGGAATCTGGAGGTGATTCCAATATAATGGCTGAGTCAAATTCATCAGGTGCTCGATTGTCACCAATCCCTCCTTCCTCCTCAAAGCCTAGGGAAACTTCATTTTCTGAAGATACTTCATCACTTCCCCGATGACCAGTACCGTAGTCCGGACCCTCGCTATCCCATTCTGGGTCAGATGAAGAAGATATATCCTCGAGAGTGGTTTTGTGGGAAGTTTCTGGAGCTTCTTTCCTCTCAGCTAAACGAGAAGAGCGTCTGGGCCTCATTGTCATGGAACTATTGAAGAAGCAATAGCGTAGATTAGAGTAAAGTATCCCGTGTCCCCCTTTTTTTTGTGTATGTGTGTGAACTAAAATGTGTGCAACAAATGCGGGAAGTGCAAAATAAAAAGTACAGCAATATAAGACGAAGCTTTAAAGAGAAAGTAATAGTCCGAGTTGTCCTTGATTCTCATTTATGTTCACAAGGCACTATCCTAACTGTCCGCGAGGCATATTCGTCTAGAATAAGTGTTAGTTGAGTTAGCTGGGTGGTCTTTATGTGTCAAGTTCAATATGTTCGGTTCGGTTCGGATATGCATGTGATGATTGGCTCAATACAGAAGACATTCGGTTCGGGTGCTTCGGTAAGGCAAGGCTAGTTCAAGACAATAGGAACGGTGGGTTCGGAAGCAGAACTGATCTGATCGGATCGGGTGACCCGATCCGATCCGAATCAGCACCACCTGACCGAACCGTTTACTTCAGCTCCTTATCCCATTTACTTTTCCGACCCGAACCGACTTTTTCTTTCCTTTCCATCTTTCCAAAGAACGAAACCCGAGCCGATCCCCTTTCCCTCCTTTTCCTTTCTGCTCCTTCGTCTTCCACCCGAGCCGACTCCAGCTTGTCATCCCACTCTTTATCTCTTTTCTTCTTTCCCATCTACTCACAGATGAATCCATTTTATCACCGAAGCCGCTATGAAGAACAAATGCGCGCTCTCTTCAACTTCGCAACGTCCCGGAGCGATGGCGCGTCCAGCAGCAACGGCGGAGGGTTCGAATGATGCTTATGGCCAAAACATCCTAACCCAACACTAATCGAAATCGAGAACGGTTACAACAAGATTAGTCGAGTTTAAAAAGCTACCTATGTGATTGATTTGAGGAATCAACGAGAAAGAAGTTCGGAGTTTTAAAGTTTTTAAGATTCTCGATGCTGGGGTCCGAGCCGCGATAGAAACTAAGAAGGAAGGAATGAAAGCGGCGACGGGTTTATATAGAGAATAGTGTTGACTCTTCGTCTCCCTTTTTTGTCTCGCCCGATCGGACCGGGGTGGAAGCCCAGAAACGCAACTCTCACTGAAGGCCCAATGTTAAAA
Organism: Allium sativum; assembly: GCA_030737875.1. Lineage (NCBI taxonomy): Eukaryota > Viridiplantae > Streptophyta > Magnoliopsida > Asparagales > Amaryllidaceae > Allium > Allium sativum. Next base: position 564,859,325 of record CM060910.1, on the reverse strand, counting down.
AGCCAAACCCATGAAGGCGTTTCGGATCGGCATCCGAACCGAGCGGATTTCACACGATTAGTTTAGTATCTAACTCGAATTGAGTTCAAAAGAAGAAGAACAAAGGTAGAGTACGCCTGCAAGAAGCATTATATGTCAAGAAAAGATTTCCAAATTTGCTCAGGAATGAAGAGAATGTGCGTTCTTCTAACACCCGAACCGAATAAATCTGTGCGCCCCTCCTGACTGTTCTAATTCAAGAGCTAGCGGCTAAAACGACATCAAAGCATGCTTTGTACAACGAAAGCATCCTTTGAGGGGGCAAAATGTTAGCCTACTTTGTGAACTAGGCAACACAAAGTCAAGAAACCAACCGTTGAAGAGTATTTCAAGTTATGTGACTTCGGTTCGGATCGGAGGGAAGCTCCACAGTTCAGATTAATAGCAGCGTATCGGTTCGGATCAGGTAAAGTTCTCTGTTCGGATCGGATATCTCTTACTGGATAAATTGGTAAAACATACCTGATCGGATCGGAAGGCCAATGAATCTCAGGTGGATCGGAAAGCTGTCTGCTTGCCGCGACTTCGGAGCGGAGCGGAGTATGATTAGAGAAGAAGAGACGTTCAAGCTACTCCGGTTCGGGTCGGGTATTCCGATCCGAACCCTCCAACCTTCGTGTCTCCGACCCGTACCCATGATCCAGAAAAATCTCCTATAAAGCCGCCTGGAGAACCGGACCGGATGTAACCAATTCCTACCCCTAACGTCCATCTCATTGATGCGTTGTCTGCTTGATGGCCCATCCGAACCCGAAGAGAGGGCGATGGATGACACGTGTTCCGACCCGGATTGCATTTCAGGCAAATTCACACCTATAAATACCCCAACTAGAGACAAAGAGAAGGATCTTTTTCAGCACTTTTGAGAATCCAAGTACTTCCATCATCCGAATTCCTTCACTCCCGGAAAATCCAAACCATCTTTTATTTCTTGTTTTTATCTTTCTGAGTGAACAAAAGTGAGTTGTGAGCGAATCTTACATTGTATTTGTAATTGAATTCCTGAATATAGTGAAAACTAAGTGGACGTAGGCATTTCTTCGCCGAACCACTATAAACCTTGTGTGTTCTTTTTTATTTCTGCTTTATTTTATCTTGTTTCTAATCAATTTGGGTGTTAGAACCACATTTGGGTCTAACAGTTTTCAAATATATCCATTCTAAATTAAGATTATCGCTTAATTCTTACTTCTATTCAAACGTACGCATTTTAAATCTATTCCGTAATCAGATTCATATTCAAAATTTACTTAAATTTTAAATTTTAAGGTTAAATTCCAAATAACAGTACTTTTTAAAACTTATAAATTAGTGAGTTGTTACGCTAATGGTAATGCATCTCCTACTTAAAGCATCAGTGACTACAATATCCTTCATAGGGATAACCTGGATATCAAAATTAAACGAAGCTATATACTTCATCTACCTCTACATCCCGAGATTTAAGTCTCGCTGAGAAAATAAATACTTATGATATTTGTGATCCATAAAAATCTCAAACTTATCTCTCTAAAGATAATGTCTCCACCTTTTAAGAGCAAACACTACGCTGAAAAGCTCCAAATCGTGAACATGGTATCTCTTCTTATGGTCCTTTAGTTGCCAACTTGCGTAGGCAACTACCCTACCTTCTTGTATAAGCACTGCTCCTTACCTTGTCCCACAAGCGTCTACGAAAACTGTAAATATCTTAGTCCTACCAGGGATAATTAGAATGTAACACATTGTATTTTCTGTTAACATTATAATAACGAATTAAACAAAAATTAATTTTAATTTGAGAATCAAGGGAAACGGGCTATGCCATTGTGTTCGTCTCAGAATTCTGGTTGAGATAGAGTCTGAGTTTGCGTAAATTAGACTTCGTATGAAGAAGTTACGACTGTCGGAAGTTTCCAGAAATTCAAATAAATTCAAACAGCTCGAAACCGGATTCAAAATTCAAAACAGAAGTCAGAAGCGGGCTGGGCGGGAAAATTCCCGCCTAGGACCCAGGTCGACCAAGGGGTCGACCCTAGTGTCAACCTCCCCCCTACAGGTCGACCTGGGGGTCGACCGAGGAGTCGACCTGCCCCCCGGCCAGATCTGAATTTTGACGACTTATGACTTATTGCTGAGTCCCTAGGGTTTCTGGATAGTTCTGATCTGGTCTGAATGGTTGTGGTTAACTCTAGGTTCATCCGACAGCTCTAATTGAATTGAAATTCTATATAGACACTTGTTGACTCAAACCCTAAAACCTAATCAAAATTAGAACCATGGCCATCATGCTATCACCCTGTAACCTGGAGTAGCCACTATCAACTAGAGGAAAAGTAAAGCTAATCAACTCAATTCAACTAAAGTCTATAACAACAACAACGAATTTGTCTACTTCAAAGGTGAGCTAAATCAATTTCAGAACACAAATCCTAGAACTTAAGACCTACTTTGAGTTGTGAGTTCAATTTCTTTAATAAGATAATTAACAAGTTAATTGGGTTGAGTTATAATTTGGGTTATATGGCTATGTTTGTGAAACATTGGAAAAATGTGATATTTTGTGAATATATGCTAGTTGTTCATAATGACAGTTTTTGTTGTGGATTCCTTTGTATATGCCCAATCACCTATGTTCAACTTGATTCATGTTTGACATCATTTTATATGCAAGTTTGGGTGTAGATTATATGCTAGTTCCTATGTGAATTGTACACAAGTTTACATGTGAACCAAGTAAAGTGACTATATGCAAGTTTAGGTAGAAATTGGATTCACATATATGCAAGATTACACCTTTAGATTTAGATCTATGACATACGCAGTTTTATGCAAGTTTGTGACTATGGCCTATGCAAGTTTGGGTGAAAACTATGTTCGTACCTGCAAGTTCACACCTTAAGGTCTATGTTTAGATTCATGACAATACAAAGTTTATGCAAGATATGTTGTAATCCTTATTCGTAAGTTAGATCCATTTTGTGTGTTTTGTAAATTTGCGATGTTTCTTCCCTTTTATGTCATTAGACTAATTGCTAGTCCAATATATATATATATATATATATATATGTCATGATAAGCGAACGAACAACGTGGGGACGATGGGGGGTAATATTGAATATACACATATTGAGAATTGGCATAAATGGCCTTAAAAAGGCATATAATTAATTTAAGACATTAATTGGAAAAATTGGTATTTATGGACATAATTTTAAGAGACAATTATGGACATAAATAAATAGGGAATTTATTTTATTTTAATCTAAATAGGGATATTAATCCAATTTGGGGTTAAATAAAGATGTGTAATAATAAACCGCCTAAGACACGAGTTTAGACTCTTTTGTGGTGTAAGACTGCCCGGACCTGCCCGGCAAATCCAGCAGCCACAAATGCCAGTCTAATGTGAGAGGTCAAAGGCATGAACTAAATGCGTAACAGTTGTAAAGACACGAGGTTAGGCTCGTTTGTGGTGTAAGACTGCCCGGACCCGCCCGGCAAATCCAGCAGCCACAAATGCCAGTCTAATGTGGGAGGTATTTACAAGGTTACAGTTTTAATGAATTAAGAAACACTTAACCAGATAAACATGTGGTGGGACATGGGGGGTTAAGTGAGTGCCTAGGGTGGCATGTGAAATTAAGAGGGTGCCTTGGGTGGCATGTGAAATACGATTAGATGCACTTAACCAAGATTGAGACATGTAAAAAGACATGAATAAGAATGGGATTAAGTGGGGGAAAACCTTAGAGGGGGCCAAGCATAGGTGGAAAGCTTGTGTCATACATGGTGGCCCTTTTCAAACCGGTAACCCATTAAGTATCTTTGTGGGCTCGACCCAAGTCGAGGACGGGACACGCGTACTGGGTTTGATTGTAAGAGGACAAAACGGGTTAGCGGTGGCAACGCAAGTCCAACGGGGTTATGTGCGTGTGTGGGCTCGGGCTGGTAGGTAAGACGTTGTTGTATCATGTAGATATAAGCCGTGCATTTTTGGTGGTATCGGGTTGCCACTTTGGGGAGTGATACACCCCACTGTGGGGCCAGCACGGGTATCTACGAGTTAGGGAGCCGATCGAATGAGGGTAGTGGGTACACCTAGTGGAGATAGGGGCAGACGACACATATGAAGGCAGCTAGGGGTACACGAAACTACCATTATCATTATTAAGTTTTATAGGCAGGATCATCTTTTAGGGTGTTTGGTGTGGTGCAATGTAGTAATTATCGTATAGTGATTAGGTGCGCCTTTAACGTTATCTTTGTTCATCTTATTTCCTTTATTTGCCCTGTCATGCCCATTTGTTCACAGTCATTTCCTTATTTTCCAGCTTATGCCTTATCCTAGTTACTTTAATGATTATATTGTTAAAGTTATTGCACTCGCCAGACTTTATGTCTGACCCCCCTTTGTTTCCACCTCTTTTCTTCCTTCCCCCCCGGTGCTCAGGGTGGGACTAGCACTAGTGGAGCTTGATTTGGACAGCTTTATCTCTTTCTTTGGAAGTTGCTTGGATTGCTGAAGTAAAGTTCAGCATATCTTATTGAGAAAACCCGTAACTTCCCCGTAAAGGAAAGAGCGGATAGTTCGAGAACAAGCCACAACAGAACACATACAGAAGAACATTTTATTGTATATTACAACAATGCACCAGAAAACAAGAATATACAGAGTATAAATGAATATTACACAGAAATATCAGAGATTTAAATTACATTTAAATACATCGCAGCGGAAAATAATACAATACACAACTTGAAGAGATATACAGATACAAAGCTTTCCGGATATCGTTCCAGCTGTAAACCAGGATCCTGTGAATATAAATCTGCAAAACCAAAACTACTAGGTGCCCGTGTCAAAATAGGGGCACCCAGAGTTTAGGTCAAAACAATAAACTCCAGGTCAGTCATGTGACTGGTGTGAGAACTAAAACAGTTATTAATCTTTATTTTAAAGTTAGGTAAATCAAGGGACCACGCCGTATAACACGGAACGAGTTTCCTCCCAAGAATACTAGTGCATAAAACAAACAACGCAATGCTAAATAAAGAAAAATGAAGCTGTTATAAGACCCAGGTCCTATCACACAATGCAACGCAAGCCGGGGGATAGGGTTTTTCCCTTATAACAGCCAAAGAATGCTTGATACGTTTAAAACAAATCATTTTACTATTATAAGTGCATAGTGTATAAAACAACTTCAAATCATAAGTATCAATCATAGGCGGCATGGGTACCATATATCATGTCGCCATATATAGGTTTACAAATAAAACCGCAAATGTCACGTACTTGGAAATTGGATTTCCACCTATGAACCGAGGCAAAAGATAGTCCTCAACCGATTCGAGACGCTCTAGTCCGCCCCTCAGGATCAGAGCTCGAGTGACCCTTGGATCGTCAGGGCCGGTCCACCGATGTGGATTAAAATGCCTGAACATGCGTTTCCCCGCCCTTTGGGGCGTAAATGAGCCAACGAATGACTCCATCGGACCCGGATCGTCCGATCAAACCGAGGCGCCTCGCAACAGCAACAACCACACAGGTGAAAAGTATATAAATGTCAGGGCTGGTAGGTCACTGACACCACCCTAGCTAGAAAGAAACGCATGCTCTCCCTGATGTCCTCTCCCGTTTTTGGTTCACAACCGGGGTGTGAGGCTCGCGAATTCACGTTACACAAAGCTGTGCCACACAGGCGGTGCTTTGATCATCACCACAAGACTTTGCTTTTCAACAGAAGCCTCGATCAATTGCCACTTAGGCATGCCACACAGGCAATTCACTCCATGCGATTGATATCCATCAATATATAACCCCTGAGCTCGTACGTCTCAGAGAAGGGCGTTAAGCAAGAGAATAAATTCTCCGCCGCCAAACAAATATATATTTAATAGAGATCAATCACACGGACTAAAATCCAATGTCAGACACACAGTCCATTTACAAGTCCGTTCTGGGTCTGAACGAAACCGGAGGCACCTAGTACCCCGCATATCCATCGATCTCCAAGTACGTCTGGACGATCACCAACTGTTTCCATCTTCTTGGGTGTACAGCCCAATCAAGATCATCAGTAATTATCCAAACGACGTGAAGACTTCCGGTCTTCGACCACCGTCTTCATCTTCGACTTATCGTCGTATCAGTTATTCAGAATGGGATAAACCCGGTCTTCCCGAATAACTCGTGTATACTTTAAATAAGTGTTACACAAACACAACATACGCCTCATTCCAATTCAGAATATTCTTTTATTCACAAAATCACATTCTTAGGGAAATGTTCCCATTAATTTTATCCAAGATAAATTCTTCTAAATTTATTCTTAAATCTTTCTTTGGATATCATTTCAAACTAGTCGGGATTAACGAACCACACCGAAGTAATTATTTATTTTATTTCCAAATCCCAACCTATATATCCCATGGAGAAAACTGGTAATACTCCACATCTAACACCACTGTGTTATCGGTAAAATTAATTACCATTTCACGTTCAAATCTAATTAAAGATTTAACTATCGCTTTGGAGCAAAACTGGTGGTACTCCATTCTCGATCACCTTTCAGGTTTGATAATTTAAATTATCAATTCACATTTTTAATCTAATTAAAGATTCATTAAAACTCCACTTAGTTTTAATCTTTTCAAAAATCAACATCTTGCCTTTAACTGGGTTAAAGAACCAATGTCATCTAAAACACGATTCACGATAAACCCAAATCACATTCTATTGTTAATTGGGTTAAAGAACAGGTGTTGTTCAAAACACCGCTCACGATAAACCTAAAAACCAATTCAAATTCAATTTTAATTAAATATTATTTAATTGATACACTTCATTAAATCTAAACAGAAAGATTTAATCTTTTTCCCTATTGGGCTTAAGAACAGTGTTAATGAAGGCACCATTCACGACAAACCCAAATCACATTTGACATTAAATACAAGGCTCTGAATAGAAAATATACCGGCTTATATTCAATATCAAATTCTGAAACCAACAAATATTGTATTGGAAACAACGATATAAAATATATCTTTCAAATTCCCATAACAATATCTGTACAGTCACGAAATCCAACATCGAAATATTCCGAAGATGATTTCGATTCAACTCCAGTCCAATTCACATATTGGGAATATTGATTATTTTTAATAATTTTATCAAGGCCCGTACAGTCGATTTCCATCAACGGCCATCGAACTGCACTTACAACGACCTTTTTCGAATTTGATTTGGACATAATTCCAAATCCAACCATTAGATTTCAAATTTCTAATATTCATTGGAAAGCTCTTTTCGATACGAACCCAACGGTTCCGGTTTTAGGAGAATCCGACGGTCGGATCTCCCGCAACGTCAACTCGAAGTCAATGGTCGAAATTCACGAACTGCCGCGGCGCGGCGCGTTCTATTCAAGCCATTATATATATAATATATAAATATATATTATATATATTTCATCGATTTCCTTTTAAAACGTATTTTATAAACCGTTTTAACTTCGTTTTCAAAACCACTTCAACTCTATAGTCAATTTCAAATCAAAATTGGATATTTCACATCATTACTATATAAATGATCATATTTTCAAAATGTTATATTTTAAAATCACTTCTTTTCCATATTCATTATAAAAACGAATATAATCGATATAAATATCGTTCACGTCAAAATAGCGCAACTCTAATCAACACGGCTTTATATATTTCAATAAATCCGTTATTCTATTCAACAAATGAATATTTATTCCATTCAACACATGAATCTATATTTCTTCCAACACCTGACTAATCTCAACACATGAGTACTGTCAACACATCACTAATTTTGTTATGTAAAATATTTTATAAAACTATGGTATCTATCGTTTGATTTTTAATTAGACTTCTACTGGGAAGTAGTTCTAATTTTAAATATGATAAAGATGTAAATTTCATTGTATAAAATTTTTCACTCAACACATGAACATCGTCAACACATGACTATTTTTATATTCAACACATGAATTTTCTTTTATAATATTCCTTATTTTCCCGATTTGAAATGAGGCCCAATCAATCACCATATAACGTTAATTATATGGATTCCATACAACACATGTATATAATAGCAATGATAAACAATCAACCATCATCCAAAGTGCACCACACAACTGCATAAGCATCAAATATAAATAATCGACGCTTACACAGTCTGTCGACCAATCGATCGACAATAATTAAATAATTGGGATTAGTGTACGCCAAATATCATCCCAACACCCGTGTGGGGTTTCAAATCAACAAACACATATTTTTGTTTGTGCAGTTGGGCGATGTGTAAAATTTATCGACCCAATCAATATCAGTCAAATCAGTGTATATAAACAAATCGGTCGATTTGTTTATAAATATTTCTTTTCAGAAGAGTTTTATGCCGTTTCTTAATACGTTAAAAATATTTATTTCAACACTTTACTATTTTTAACTAACACTTTTTATTTTTCAAAATTTCGGCGGCATAACGGCACGATACTAGAAACGGGACGAGGCCTAGCCTTATCCCCGGTCTAGTGAAGGCCCACGCCATTCACACACAATCAAGTCCATTCAATTCACCAAACAATTCAATTCAAACCAAATAATCTAACCAACTACACAACCAAACAATTAAACAAACAAGCCATCCATGGTCTGTGGATGACGGGTGTCGGGTGCTACTAAACACCGTCTACATCCTAGTATATATATATATATATAACTAGAAAATGAGATTTTGAGTGAGAAGTTCTCACCAACTAGCTAATCCAATCATCTCGACTCTTCTTATGTAGAAAATCTTGTCGTTCTCGCCTTTTGTCACTTTCGTTGCCCGTAGCCGCTACATGTATAAAAATCACATTTTGATTATCTACATTATATAAAAATCTCATCTTTATATCTTCTATAAGCTAAAAATCGGATTTTTATCCTCTCTATAATATAAAGATCATATTTTTATTTATTTCATATGTCAAAACTGTAGAAGCTTTAAAACGGAGAAAACTCACTTTTTTCTAACGCCCGGATTCGCTGTTTGGGTCCTAGAATATGCAAATGAGCTTTAATCTTCACACCATCTTTTTTTCTAGCACAAGCACGCCATTCTGAACAACTTTTGCCTAGTGGTCTTCTTGCCGAAAATGTGCCATTTCGCCGGAAATCGCGAAAAGACAGCATTTTGACAGTGTTTGATCAGCAGACTTCGGACGCGTTTTCCCGACAACTCCGCAATGCAAAATAGGACTTATCATATACCAAATCGAAGAGAATTTCGTGCTCTACAACTTTGGTTTTGAGGAACTTTGACTAGAAACGCACGGTTTGGGAGTTATTCGCGAAATACGGTCAGGGACTTATTTGCAAAACGGGCGATTTTGGTGAAAATGGGTTTTTGGGTGTAGTGGGGCCCACGGCCGGAATTGAGGGGGCTGGAGGGGGGCGCGGGCCTGATGGACGTGGGGGAGGGTGTGGGTGGCGGTGGTGGGGCCTGTGGTGGCCGCGGTGGTGGTGGTTGGTGATTTGGGGCTTAGGGTTTGCAAATGGAGAGAGGAGGAGGAAGAGGAGGAGGAGGAGAGGAGGAGGAGGGGGTGCGGCGGCTCGCCGGAGGCTGGTGGTGGGCGGTGGAGGAGGGGCAGCGGCGGGAGGAGGGGTGGTCTCCATTTTTGAGTTTTTGTGAAGAAAGAGGAAGAGGAAGAAAGTGAAGAAGAAAAGGAAGTAAAAGTGTTTATATGCTAATTTCTCGCGTATCGCCTGAACGCTAGCGATCTCCGATGGCCGCGGATTTCGGACACGAGATAGTAGACGTGAAGACGAATCCAACGAAACAAGTTTCGTCGAATTCCGAGTTCGTTTGACCGTCCGTTAAAAATCACAAAAATGCTCAGATAAGCTCTAAAAATGCGATTTTGGCGCACCTTTTCTTCTCGCACGCTCACATGCTAACTCAAAAAATCAAGCCCTCTTGGATTTAACCATTATTAGATGATACGAATCTAGAAAAAAAAAGTAGAATTGAATTCCGAGGTCGTATCAATAATGTTCCTTTGTAAAATGACTGCTCGCTTTACCCTGAACTGTTTCAGCTCGCACGGCCACATACTAACTCCGTTCGACGCGCCATTTGGAACTCAACAATGATTTGTCATTATGAATCCATAAAAATTTATCTCGTCGAATTCTGAGCTCGTATGCAAAATTTCACTTTTTAAGGGCTATGTTTTGTTAACTGAACAACTCCAGCCCATAGCCACTATTCCAGATATCGGAATATATCGAAGCTTATACTTTTCGGAGTTCTAAACGGCATTTTGAACTCAATGGAAGTGGTTTCAAGTCCAAATTCATCCGTATGCAAAATTTGACTTTTTGGGCCATGTATAATTTACATAGCGACTATTCTGAATTTTCAACTGGGCATAACTTTTGATTCCCGCTATAAAATTTCGATTTTTCAGATTCGATAGAAATATATCATCAATTAGATCCTAATGTTTTTGGTTTCACTAAAATCCGGATTGTTTTGCACCCGGTACATTCAATTGAAGTTTGAAATCGAATTATCGAACTACCGCGCCATTTACAATTCTATTTATAATTATATATAAATATTTATATTCTAACGACGACGCGTATAATATATACGTTCGAATTATATTCAAAATAAATTTCTCGTCGTTTTATTTAATCTAATCTATTTTAAATGTTCAATATTCGCTAAAATGGCCAAAATAAAAATTTTAAACTGGCTCAGAATTTCCGGGTTATTACACTTATTTATGGCTATTTTATGTTGGGGTTATGTCTTTTATTTTATGTACTCAGAACTTATTTGTCAAGATGGATAATAAGTGTATTTGGTTTTGTAGTTGGTTTTTGATGTGATGTAACCAGACTATTTCACCACTGCAATAAAAGTGGTTTTTATTTTCCAAGTACCAATATATTTATCTGTCTTGTTTACTTTTCTATTCTATACACAATAAACGCTCCACCAAAATTAAGGTATTCCCTTTGTGAGTGACCTTAATGGAGATGGGGTGTCACACGTGGTATCAGAGCTGAAGGTTACCAGAACAGATAAGATATTTTGAAAAACTATTTTTTAAAAAGCATTTTATAAAGAAATACTTTCAAAAGTATGTTTTAAGGAAAGTATTTTTAAGAGAAAAGTTTATTTTAAAAACACAACTCCCAAGACCCATATATCTTTCTTTCGAATTCTCCGTTTGAATCTCTTCATTTTCTTTTCAGCATATGTGGAATTCCCGAGATACCCGAGGGGATACCAATACCAGGATGGTTTAGAAGGTATCTGGAAGCTAAGGCCAATGTCGCAGGCCCAACAAATGCTCCTCCTCCTTCTCCTCCCCATGTTGATACTTTCTCAAAGATATGCAAGGACTTTCGGGCAATGGGCAGAAAACCTTTTCACGGGTCGGAGATGTTTGTTGAAGCTCGAAATTGGCTAAATGAGGTGGAAGAATTGTTTGGAATCTTTGAGGTAGAAGATGGAAGAAAGGTCCAATTAGCTGCCTGGTTAATGAAGGATGAGGCCTCGTTTTGGTGGGAGGTCACTAATGGAGAGTGTCCAATTGATACATGGCCGAATTTCAGGTGTAGGTTTGAGGCAAAGTTTCTCTCACGGGATGAAGAGAATATAGACATAGAAAGGTTTTTGGCATTGAGGCAGAGAAATCTATTAGTGAAAGAGTATGTCAACAAGTTCAATCAGTTGGCGAGATTTGGCTTGGAATTGGTGAATACACCCGAAAAGAAGGCCCTGAGATTTGTTAAGGGTTTGAACGAGCCACTACATGGGTTAGCTATGACCCACATCCCTATGGGGGCCACCTTTGAAAGACTGGTTGACATGGCTCTTATGCATGAAGAGGAGAAAGGCGCCAATGCTAACAAGGCACCTGAGAAGAAAGGGGATCAAAAGAAACCACAACAGCAACAGCAGAACAAGAAGGGCGGTAAAGACAACAATGGCAAGGGAAAGAAAAGATGCTTTAACCGTGGGACACTAGGCCATCTGAGCAAAGACTGTAGAAAGAAGAAGACTGGTTGTTTCCACTGTGGCAAGGCAGGACATCTGATTAAGGACTGCCCAAAGAAAGGGCAGAGGGCAGGGCCTACCTCTGGAGGGTAGATTCAGGCTCTCATGGCACCAGGGCAGGCAAGGGGGCAGGTCCAGGCTCTCGTGGCCCCACCGCTGCAAGAACGAGGTAAAACGATTTCCGTTGAAACTTTAGTTTATCTTTTTGATCATCCTGTTCGCACACTCTTTAATTCTGGTGCATCGCACTCTTTTATATCTACTGCTTTTGTTGAGTCACTACACCTAAACACCAGTATAGTAGAGGATCCCTTAGTTGTTTCAAATCCAATAGGGGGCTCAGCCTATTTGCCGATGATTTGTTTGGATTTGGAAATTTCTATATTTAGCGTTGGGTTTAGATGTGATGCTTATGTTTTGGGCTTCATGGGCTATGGGTTAATTTTGGGCATCGATTGGTTATCCAATAATGGAGCCGTCCTGGATTGTGAAAAGAGAGAGGTTAGGCTGATGACTCGCTTGGGCAACACTCTCGAAATCTCTTGTAATCCCATGAATTCTGTTATACTAAGTTATCTAGAATCGCTTGACGCGTCTGTTGAGAATTTGCAGTCTGTTAGAGTGGTCCGTGAATACTCGGATGTCTTTGAGGAAGTAGAGGGCTTGCCTCCGAAGCGGGAGATAGACTTCCACATATACCTAGTTGATAACGAAAAACCTGTTGCTTTACCCGTTAGACACATGGCTCCAAGGGAGAGAAAGGAGCTTAGCAAGCAAGTTAAGGAGCTACTAGAAAAAAGGTTTATAAGGTGGAGTATTTCTGAATGGGGTGCTCCAGTGGTGTTCACAACCAAAGCGGACGGTTCACTTCGCCTGTGTGTTGATTATAGGGAGCTGAACAAGAAGAATAGGCACCCACTGCCAAGAATAGACGTTTTGTTCGATCAGCTTGTACGTGCAACAGTTTTCTCCCAATTAGATCTGGCTACCGGATTTCATCAGCTAAGAGTGGTTGAAGATAGCATTGATAAGACCGCGTTCAGAACCCCGGACGGTTTCTTTGAATGGCTCGTCATGCCTTTCGGCTTGACAAATGCACCTGCTTATTTTGTCGATTAGATGAATAGAGTGTTCTGGGAGTTTCTCAATAAATTCGTAGTGTCTTCATAGATGATATTATGATTTTCTCGAAGAATGAGGAAGAGCATGCTTTGCATTTAAGGGAAGTCAAGGATACTCTCTGTGCACATCAGTTAAAAGCAAAATTTTCCAAGTGCCACTTCTGGAGAGAAGAAGTAAGATTTCTTAGGCATATGTGTCCAAAGAAGGGTTAGCTGTGGACCCCGCAAAAGTAGTTGCGGTCCAGGATTGGAAGGTTCCGAAGAATGCAACCGAAGTTCGAAGTTTTCTTAGACTAGCAGGCTTTTATCGCAAGTTCATTAAAGACTTTGCGAAAATTTCAGCACCACTTACAAGGTTAACGAAGAAAAACCCGACTTTCACTTGGGATTTGGATTGCGAAGTCGCTTTCCAACGGTTGAAGAGGGCTCTGACAATAGCCCCAGTTTTGACATTACCAGATGGGAGCAAGATGTTTACGGTATACACAGATGCATGCGGTATGGGACTAGGCGCTGTTTTGATGCAAGAGGGGAAGGTAGTAGAGCATGGTGGAAGGCAGTTGAAAGTGCATGAGAAAAACTACCTAACCCACGATCTAGAGTTAGCAGCCATTGTTTTTGCGCTTAAGTCTTGGAGCTACTATCTCTTAGGTGAGAAATTTGAATTATATACTGGCCATAAATCGTTGAAGTACCTTTTCTCGCAGAAAGACCTCAATCTAAGGTAACAAAGATGGATGGAGTTTCTCGCCTCATACGACTTTGAGATCTCCTATACTCCCGGCAAGGGCAATGTAGTAGCAGACGCCCTAAGTAGAAAGAAGATGACCTTAAGCCCTCTCTTTGTAGAAAGGCAAAGTTTGGAGTACAAAGCAAATTTTGATTTTAGACCCTCTGTTGATTATGTGATTGGCTTGATGGCAATGTTAGAGGTGCGGCCTACTTTGTTGGACTCAATAGGAACCGCGCAACATGAAGACCCTCAGCTAGTTGATGTGATATATAAGCTGATTAGGGGAGAGACTTCTAGTCACCTCAATAGATACTCCATCGATGATAAGGGTTGGTTTAGGCGGGATGGAAGACTATGCGTCCCACAAGCAAGAGATTTGGTGAAAATGGTTCTGGAAGAAGCACACCAATCCAAGATGACCATACACCCTGGGGGAGACAAGATGTATAAAGATGTCAAAAGAGTTTTCTTTTGGAATGACATGAAGAGGGATGTAGCTGAATTTGTTTCGAAATGCATGATATGCCAGCAAGTCAAGGCGGAGCAGAAGAAGCCTTGCGGTTTGCTTCATCCTCCAGAAGTTCTGCAATGGAAATGGGAAAGCATCTCGATGGACTTTGTTGATGGGTTGCCTAGGTCAAGAAGGGGCAATACTGGTATTTGGGTAATAGTGGATAGGCTCACGAAGAGCGCTCATTTTATACCTGTCAAGAGTAGGAGGACCGCCTCGTCTTTAGCGTCCATTTATATTAAGGAGATAGTTCGACTCCATGGGATACCCTCTAGCATAGTGAGTGATCGAGACCTTATCTTTACAAGCGAGTTCCGGAGGAGTTTGCAAGAGGCTGTAGGCACACAGCTATGTTTAAGCACAACCTATCACCCTCAAACCGATGGTCAGACGGAAAGGGTAAACAGAGTACTGGAAGATATTCTGAGACTGTGCATTCTTGACTTTGGAGGATCTTGGGAGGATCATCTGCCTTTGGTTGAATTCACTTATAACAATAGCTACCAAGCCACTATAGGCATGGCACCCTTTGAAGCTTTTTATGGAAGGCCATGTCGATCACCAACTTGTTGGTGGGAGTCCATAGAAAAACTTATACTTGGGCCGGACATGATTAGAGAGACTTCAGAGAAAGTGGACTTGATACGAAGGAGAATGAAGACTGCCCAAGATAGACAGAAATCCTACGCAGAAAGAGAAGGACCGACCATGAGTTTGAGGTTGGGGATAAGGTGTTCCTTCAAGTATCTCCTTTGAGGAATGTCATCCGCTTTGGGTCTGTAGGAAAGTTGGCACCACGATTTGTAGGACCATTTCCTATCATCGAAAGGATTGGGATGAAGGCCTACAGAGTAGAGTTACCTGAAAGACTGGCTGGAATTCATAATGTTTTTCATGTCTCTCAGCTACGAAAGTACTTACATGAGTCGGCAGAAGTTGTGGACCCAAGCATACTAGGGGAAGTCGAAGTGGAACGTGAAGCGACTGTGAGGAGAGTTCCAACTCGTATCTTGGGGATGGAAGTCAAAAGGCTATGCAATCGTGAAGTTAACCTTGTCAAAGTTCAATGGAGTAACGCCGAGGAAGACGCGACTTGGGAGGCTGAGGCCAAAATACGTGCAGTCTACCCTTTTCTTTTTGAGGGTATATCTTTGATCACTTTTTCCTTAAGTTTATTCAAGCTTGTATCTAACTTTTTATGTATCTCCTCGGTCATATTCTGTATCCTTAGGTAGAGACCAATGGATGCAATCATGTATTTGAAACATGTTATGACTGATGGATGCTAGTGGATGCAAGTGTTTTCTAGTGGTTGCTCATGGATACATATACACATATATTAGGCACTAGATCGGCTCAATCACTTTCATACTGCATACAAATGTGTGCTTATTTAGATTGATGGATGTATAATGGTTGTGTTATCATATGGATGCTGCATTCGAATGAATGGTTGCACACACATGTAGAAATAATATGTATCATTAGGGATCTTTTACATACATAATGGATGCATGGCACTATCATAATTTGCATTAAGGAGGTCAAATGAACCAGTAGACCGCCTGATTTTGCATTAGATACGGACACATACACAAACTGTGCATGTAAACATGAAAGCATTAGAAGTCTTTTAAGGACAATGGATGCATGTGTTTGATGGTTGAGTAGATGGACGATTGGATGATAGGATATGTATTCTTCGTAACTTCAAGATTTCGGGGTCGAAATCCTTTAAGGAAGGGAGAATGTAACACCTCGTATTTTCTGTTAATGTTATAATAACGAGTTAAACAATAATTAACTTTAATGTGAGAATCAAGAGAAACGGGTTACGCCATTGTGTTCGTCTCAGAATTCTAGTTGAGATAGAGTCCGAGTTTGCGTAAATTGGACTTCGTATGAAGAAGTTATGACTGTCGGAAGTTTCCAGAAATCCAAATAAATTCAAACAGCTCGAAACCGGATTCAAAATTCAAAACAGAAGTCAAAAGCGGGATGGGCGGGAAATTTCCCGCCCAGGACCCAGGTCGACCAGGGGGTCGACCCTAGTGTCGACCTCCCCCCACAGGTCGACCTAGGGGTCGACTGGGGGGTCGACCTGCACCCCGGCCAGATCTGAATTTTGACGACTTATGACTTGTTGCTAAGTCACTAGGGTTTCTGGATAGTTCTGATCTGGTCTGAATGGTTGTGTTTAACTCTAGGTCCATCCGACGGCTCTAATTGTATTGAAATTCTATATAAACACATGTAGACTCAAACCCTAAAACCTAATCAAAATTAGAACCATGGCCGTCATGCTATCACCTTGTAACCTGGAGTAGTCACCACCAACTAGAGGAAAAGTAAAGCTAATTAACTCAATTCAACTCAAGTCTATAACAACACCAACAACGAATTTGTCTACTTCAAAGGCGAGCAAAATCAATTTCAGAACACAGATCCCAGAACTCAAGACCTTCTTTAAGTTGTGAGTTCAATTTCTTTAATAAGATAATTAACAAGTTAATTGGGTTGAGTTATAATTTGGGTTATATGGCTATGTTTGTGAAACATTGGAAAAATATGATATTTTGTGAATATATGCTAGTTGTTCATAATGACAGTTTTTGTTGTGGATTCCTTTGTATATGCCCAATCACCTATGTTCAACTTGATTCATGTTTGACATCATTTTATATGCAAGTTTGGGTGTAGATTATATGCTAGTTCCTATGTGAATTGTACACAAGTTTACATGTGAACCAAGTAAAGTGACTATATGCAAGTTTAGGTAGAAATTGGATTCACATATATGCAAGATTACACCTTTAAATTTAGATCTATGACATACATAGTTTTATGCAAGTTAGGGTGAAAACTATGTTCATACCTGCAAGTTCACACCTTAAGGTCTATGTTTAGATTCATGACAATACAAAGTTTATGCAAGATATGTTGTAATCCTTATTCGTAAGTTAGATCCATTTTGTGTGTTATGCAAATTTGCGATGTTTCTTCCCTTTTATGTCATTAGAATAATTTCTAGTCTAATATATATATATATATATATATATATATATATATACACACACACACATATGTCATGATAAGCGAACGAACAACATGGGGACGATGAGGGGTAATATTGAATATACACATTTTGAGAATTGGCATAAATGGCCTTAAAAAGGCATATAATTAATTTAAGACATTAATGGGAAAATTGGTATTTATGGACATTATTTTAAGAGACAATTATGGACATAAATAAATTGAGAATTCATTTTATTTTAATCTAAATAGGGATATTAATCCAATTTGGGGTTAAATAAAGATGTGTAATAATAAACCGACTAAGACACGAGGTTAGACTCTTTTGTGGTGTAAGACCGCCTGGACCTGCCCGGCAAATCCATCAGCCACAAATGCCAGTCTAATATGAGAGGTCAAAGGCATGAATTAAATGCGTAACAGTTGTAAAGACATGAGGTTTGGCTCGTTTGTGGTGTAAGACTGCCCGGACGCGCCCGGCAAATCCAACAGCCACAAATGCCAGTCTAATGTGGGAGGTATTTATAAGGTTACGGTTTTAATGAATTAAAAAACACTTAACTAGATAAACATATGATGGGACATGGGGCGGGGGGGGGGGGGGGGGTTAAGTGGGTGCCTTGGGTGGCATGTGAAATTAATAGGGTGCCTTGGGTGGTGTGTGAAATACGATTAGATGCACTTAACCAATATTGAGACATGTAAGAAGACATGAATAAGAATGGGGTTAAGTGGGGGAAAACCTTAGAGGGGACCAAGCATAGGTGGAAAGCTTGTGTCATACATGGGGGCCCTTTTCAAACCAGTAACCCATTAATTATCTTTGTGGGCTCGACCCAAGTCGAGGACGGGACATGTAACAACCCTGAATTTTGGGGCCAATTTAATTTTTTATTTTAAGTTATTTTAATGAGTTTTGGTTATTTAAAATAATTTCTGTTAAATAATAACAATTAAATTTTTTATTTTATTTTATAAATTTTGTTGAAAATGAGTCCAGATTTAAAATTTCTAATTTTAAATAATTATTAAACAATAGAAGAAGATATATATATAATTTGAATAAAAAGTTTTACATCAAAAATACAATTTTAGAGTTGGTATTTTACAAAATAAAAAAAGAGGCTTAAATTAAAAAGTTGCATTGTCATTTTGTTGAAATGAAAAGATTTCATTTTCAAGGTAATAAAAGTTTGCATTTTTGTCATATAAACAAGTTTGCATTTTTTTCTTTTAGGAAAAATAAAACCATTGTTGTGTAGCATTAATTTACACAACTGAAATATAATGTATCATTTCATTTACATTAAAAAGTTTGCATTGTAATTTTTGTTTAGAATAAAGAGAATGAAATGTATCATTTTTATTTACATTAAAATGTTTAAAAGAAAAAGTATTATTTTTGTTGTAAAAAAATATATTCATTTTTGTTAGAATTAGAATGACGCACAAAATATCCATTTTGTTGAATAGTAAATGACACATAGAATTACAACTTTTGTGAATTGAAATGAATTGGGCCTGAATAGGAGAAAGTGGTTTAATGGGTCTTTAATGTGATTAAGGGATTGGAACATTATATATATATATATATATATATATATATATAATGGTCCATCCCTATTTCTCTATTATTATGTTTCCATTTTATATTCACACATTACATAATTCCAATTTCAAAACGTATGCATCTTAAACCACTCAATTTATTAATTAATGTCATTCATTTCATAATTAATTTTTCTTAATTGATTGCTTACTCAATTTAACTATTATCTCTATTAATTCTTCTCCGTTTGCAACGTTCATTTATAAATTGTATCATTCTCCTTCCATTGCTTCCATTATAAATTTACTATTTACACATGTTTGAATGATTCCAAACTCCAAATATATATACCATTAGTTATACATTATATTGTTATAAATATATTAAATTTCTTTCTTATGTTTGTAACATACATTAATTACTAATTAACGTATATTAATTTTTGCAGTAACGTACATAAATTAAAATTGTAATATAGATTGATTGTTATCAAATCATTTATTGTTTCTCTCCTTATATATGTTTATATACATCAATTTCATGCTTTTGTTTCCAATAAACTTTATTTTCAAGTTTTAAAATTCAAACGTTCATGTATGCACGTATACGCATAAGCTATTAATTTAACTTAATTCCAACTCTTATATATCAACATACAGTTATTTTTGTGAAAATAAATAAGTTAAAATAATGAAACATAAAATACTATAACATAAATGCCCCATTCTCTCTCTTCCTTTCACATGCAAATATTCCATTTTAGATCATAATCAAAGGGGATTTGAGGGAAGAAATAAAGGGAGAAATAAATTCGCCACCTCAGCCATAATATTATAATATTCTAAACTCTCCACTACATATTATCTTTTCCTCTCCACAAATTCTCATTTCTTTTTTTTTTTCCTCAAAATTTAACAGTAGCCTTCTTTCTCTCTCTCTCCCTCTCTCTCTCAAACCTCTGCATGAAATTAAATAATTCATATCTCCCAAACCATAAGGAGTTAGGCTATGAGATTTTGTGAGCGCTTAGAGAATGAAGAGTGCTACTCGCGCCTAAAATTAGGTGAAGAATTGGAAAGCATGACTGGTGAGAAGTCTTAATTTATTTTTATTTTTATTTATTTTAAATAATATGAATAAATAGTAACTGTGTTCTCCTCCATTCACTGTATATGCCATGCTTCGTGATTTGATTTGAACTGTGACTTGTGTGTTATGTGGATCTGAAAAATTAACATGTTTGTTAATTAGAATTGGGTTTAACAAAAATGATCAGTTTGTTAATTAGTGAGATTTCTTTTCTTTTTAAAAATTAAAATTATTAAAAATAAAATTTCAGTTTGTATGTGATGTGAGAATTTTGATTTAAAATTTAAATTAAATTTTAATTATTTATTTCCTGCTTTAGAATCATATCACTTTTGTGTTATATTAGAATTGTTGTGTAAACATACAACTTGTATGCTATATGAGAATTGCCCTATGAACATATCACTTGTATGTAAATTAGAATAAACAAATATAAACATATCACCTTTATATGAAATTTCTGATTTGAATAAATAAAAATAAATTACTCATTATTGTGTTGAATAATTCATACATATTCATTATTGGATTTTAAATGTTTGCTGCTGCTGGTTGTTCTGTTAATTTGGTGAGATATTTTTGTCGTATCTAACTTGACAAAATAAACATGTCCTTCATGTTAAATCCACCTTGACAAAATAGAACTGTCATTTTAATCAATATACGTTGTATTAAAATAAAACGATTATTTTTGTCAGTATACATTGTATGAAAGCAAATATGCCATTTGTTATTATAGAATTTATGAAAACGTCATTTATGCTAAAGGGAAATTTGTCATTTATGTTGAGACGAATTTGTCATTCATGGTAGAATATTTAATGTCATTTATTTTAAATGCCTTTAGATCAGAATGTCAATAGATTTATATGTCATTAACTTAGAATATAACTATTGTTTATGTTAGAATTGATAAATTAGAATATAAAGTAGTAGCGACAAAATTCACATCTTTGTCAAGAAAAAAGTTAAAACAAAGACTGCAATTGGGTTACAGAAAGAATAATAAAAATGTGAAAGAAAGGAAATGTAATAATGTACATTTTTCAATGTAAAAGAAAGGAAACGTAATAACTTACATTTTTATTAATGTAATTTAAGGTGAATAAAAAATTACATTTTTTTTATTTAATGTAATTTAAAATGAATAAATAATTACGCTTTCAATTTCATAAAAAGAATGAATTCAACCTTGAAATAAAATTTACATTTTTATCTAAATATAATAAGAAAAATGAATTGTGACATTGAATTAGAAATTTACAATTTTACGTAATCAATTAAGATATGATTTTGCCACGTAATGAAATTTACAATTTTATGTAATCAATTAAGATATGATTTTGCCACGTAATGAAATTTACAATTTTATGTAATCAATTAAGATATGATTTTGCCATGTAATGAAAATTACATTTTTATTAGGTAATTAAAGAGTAGAATTTACATTGTAAAATAAAAGGACATTTTTATTAAGTAAAAAATAATAATTATAATTATTAATTAAAATTGTACTTGGACACGAGGTTAGGTCATATTTGTGGTGGAAGTCTGCCCGGACCCGACCAGCATATCCAGCAGCCACAAATGTTGGGCCTAATGTGAGAGGTCCAAGTGCGCAAATACAAATTGGGCCAAGACACGAGGTTAAGCCCAACTTGTGGGATAAGTCTGCCCGGAACCAACCGGCCTATCCAGCATCCACAAGTTGCAGGCCTAATGTGAGAGGTCTGGCCCATGTTAAAATATAAATGGATAAATAGAAAATGGACATTATTTACACCGTCATGAGTTAAATTAGAAATTGACGTTATTTTCATACCGTTATGTGTTAATAATAAAATGAATATTTTCACCTCCAAGTTTATTATAAAAGAAAGTTACCTTTTTTAACGTAATAAGATAAGGATTATAAAAGTTTTACATTTTTCTTAATGTAAATAAGAATTAGAAAAGTTACATTTTTCAATATAAATAAAAGGAAAATAGGAAGTTACCTTTTTATATGTAATTGGAGTAATATGGAAACTTACATTTTTCAATGTAAATAAGGATGAAATAGAAATTATATTTTTCATTTGCAAATAAAAAGGATTTACATTTTTCAATGTAAACAAAAGAATGATTAGGAATTTACATTTTCCACTGTAAGTAGAATATGAAATATAAGTTACATTTTCGATATAATAATATATTGAAGTATAAGTTTACATTTCTCAATGTAAATAGAATAGAGATAGAAATTTACATTTTTCAATGTAAATAATAGGATTAGAAATTTACATTTCTAAGGAATGGATTTTCATTAGAATGGAAAAATAACTAAACGAAATATACATTTTGTGTAAATTGAAAGATGAAGGAAGAAAATATACATTGTTATGTTTAGGATGTGTATGTAAATTAAAATAAAAATAGTGATAGACCGTTATAAAATATTAACAACGATATGTAATGGTTTTCAAATTTGCATACGCGGGAGTTATTTAGAAAGTCCGAGTTTAATCTCATTCCAAATAATGATACGACATTCGAAGAATTGAAGATGGCGATTGAAGACCGACGATCTTCACATCGAATGGGTAACTAGTGTTGATGCCCTGGATTGATATGCTCCCAGGACGGGGCTAAGATGGTAGTTGTCCGGACGTAGTGTTGATTTGTTCGGATTTGGATTTCGCTCAGACCCAGAGCATAAGCTTATAAATGGAATGTGTGTCCGACATTATACTCCTTTATATTGTATTTATTGATTTTCTGTCGAATGTATGAATGTTTGGTGGCGGAGAATTTGTTCTCTTGCTTAACACCCTTTCATATATTTCGGCAAGGGATTGGTAGTGTGATATGGAGCGACAGTGTGGCATACTACGATGCAATGATCAAGGTTTCTTGTTGAAAAGCAGAACCTTGTGGTGACGATCAAAACACAACTTGAATAAGCATAGCTTTGTGTATTACGTAGCTTCACGAGCCTCACTAACCGGTGGAGTCTAAAACGGGAGAAGGGAACGCAGGGAGAGTAGCACGTTTCTTTCTAGTTAGAAGTGGTATTGGTGCTTAAACTGGCTGATATTTACTTATGTGGATGATGGAATGTGGCGCGCCTCGGATGATAGGTGCTATAGGACCGGGAAACTTGTGTTCAGGAATAACTAATCCGCAACCCGTATGGTGGACCGGCCCTGCAGCTTTCCAAGGGTTCTAACGAGACTAATTACGACCTTTAAAAATTACAGAAAAATTATTTCTGGCTATGTTTTGACGATACGGTTCTAACGAGACTAATTTCGTTGAATTCTGAGACTGTTTTAAAAATGGCTATTTTCAGTCGATTAAAATTGACTAAAATGGTCAAAACACGTTTTCTTTTGCCACGCTCACATATTAATTCGAAAAATTATGAAAATTGAAACCTAGCAATAATTTGACATTCCGGTTCCAACAAAAGTGGTTTCGTCGAAAACCGAGGTCGTTTGAAAAATGGCGATTTTGAAGGCCAATATATTATATTAAAATATATATAAATTCTACAGCGACTTTTCTAAATTTTGAACTGGCCATAACTTACAACTTTTAAAGTGAAATTTCAGTTTTTCAGATTCGTTAGAGAGATATGATTAAACAGTTTTAAATATTTCTAGTTTCGCTCAATTCTGATTTAAAATGAATCCTATACATTCAGTCAAAGTTCAAATTTTCAAACTGCAGCGCTGTTTCTAACTCTTTTTATAATTAAATTAAATTTATTCGTTTTAAAATAAATTTTTAGTCGTTATTATTTTAAAATAAATTATTTTAAATATTAAAATGCATTAAAATTTCTAAACTAAATTTTTTAAATTGGCCCCAAAATTCCTGGTCGTTACAATCGCCCCCACTTAAAATCTTTTCGTCCTCGAAAAGGAACAAAGCTAAAAGTTGTTTAATTAACCAACTCAACTAAATTTTGTTTATTGGTTTCAATAATCTTATTAGTTAAATTAATTATCATTTCTATACTTTTATTAGTTAAACTAATAATCAAACATCACAACCAACAATCAATTAGGTGGTTAACTTTTCAAATATATATAACTTTTACATATAATCAAAAATCATATTTTTAGTGCAAATCACATCAATGTATTCTAACTAAGTGTTGCTTCTCATACCAGTCAATGGAAATATATAGATATACCACTTTCGAAACTCGAAAATAAATACTGATAACGCTGCAACATCATCAGAATTATCCCCGGGAGGCTAGAGTGTGATTCTATATCTATCCAGTATATTAAAACTTCGAATATCCGTTAATTACTTGTATATTCGAAATCTTTATATACTCGATTGTCCATAATAAAATATAATAATATACTCAAATATGTATTTTTAGATAAAATTTTCAAAACTGAATTTGTTTTTATTTATTTTAAAGAAAATAATACTCTTCACACTCGTTCTAGGATACTACTGATCCCATCTCTAACGAGTTATTCTTATTGGATATTACTAATCCAATCTCTGATGAATTCTTTCGTTCGGTTCTAATGTGTCTTGTTCTCGAGCTCTGTAAACCAAAGCTCTAATACCAAATGTGACGACCCAAACTTTCCAGTAAAGGAAAGGCTGGATTGCTTTGAGAACAACACACATCAGAACACAAACCGAAGAACATTTTATTGCTTATTACAACAATTACCTCAAAGTACAAGAATATAACAGAGTATGAATACTTATTACACAATTGAAATACAATAATATCAAAGTTTTAAATTACATTTAAATAGCAGCGGAAAAATAATACAAATATACAACTGGAAGAAATACACGGATATAGAGCTTTCCGAATACTGCTTCAGCTGTAAGCCAGGATCCTGTAAATATATCTGCAAAAAGCTACTCGACTGCCCATGTGGAAAATATGGGCACCCGAGTTTGCCAGTGAAACAAACTATAGGTCAGTCATGGGACTGGTATGAGAAATCTTAACTTGACTTATCTAATAATAAGGCTAATCACATGACCACGCCGCTAACGCGGAACGGGTTTACTCCATTGGATTGTCAGTGCATAAAATAAAGTAAATCGTTAGACAACGCAATGCTTTTTAGAAAAATGAAACCATTATGAGACCCAAGTCCCATCACACAATGCAACGCAAACCGGAGGATAGGGTTTTACCTTATAATGGTCAAAAGATGCTTGATACGATAAAATGGGTTTGATATTAGTGAGTATATGTTTTAAAAACCATTTCAATCATAATATATCAATCATAGACGGCATGGGTACCATATATCATGTCGCCATACTAGTTCTACAATCAAAACCGCAAGGTCGTATTGGAAATTGGATTTCCATCATGAGTCGAGGCTAGGGGCATGCTCCTCTCCGATTCGAGACACTCTAGCAAATGCCTCAGGATCCCCCGCAGTGAACCCTTGGAGCGGTAGGGCCGGTCCCCGCCTATCGGCAGTGGATTGGTTATGCCTAAACACACGTTTCCCGGTTCCTTTGAACCTATAGTTAACCACTAACGGCCTATAAAAATCCGAGGCGCCTCAAAATCCATCATCCACATAAGTAAAATGTCAGCCAGTTTAAGCACTGACACTACCACTAGCTAGAAAGAAACGTGTGCACTCCCTACGGTCCATATCCCGTTTTTGACTCATACCGGGGTGTGAGGCTCGCGAAGTCACGATATACACAAAGCTATGTCGTAATAGGCTACGCTTTGATCATCCCACATGGCCCTACTTTTCAACAAAAGCCTTGATCATTTGCATCTTGGCGTGCCACGTTGACAATTCACGCCATGCGATCAATCAGTATTAATATATACCAGGGTGTTAAGTAGAGAATGAATTCTCCACCACCAAACAGACATACATTAATAGAAATAGATTTAATTCACATGGAACGAAATCCATTGTCAGACACGCATCCATTTACAAGCTTATGCTCTGGGTCTGAGCGAAAACCAAATCCGAACAATCAACAATAGTCCGGACGACCACCACTGAAGCCCCTTCAAGGTAGCTACTCCCTCAAGGGTCTCTGTAGCAACACATCCATTCGATGTGAAGATCGTCGGTCTTCAACCACCGTCTTCATCTTCGACTCTTCATCATCGTAGTAATTATTCGGAATGGGTTAAACCCGGTCTTCCCGAATAACTCACGTATTTTATAATTAAAAATCAAGTACTATAAAAACACATCCAACGCCTCATTCCAATTCAGAATATTCTTCTAATAAAATATTCGCATTATTTTATCAAAGATAAACTCTTTAAATTATTCTTAAATCTTACTTTTAAAATTTTATTAAAAACCCCAATTTGGTTTTAAATATCACAAATCATTATTCAATGATTAATTAAATTTAAGAAATTAATCTTATCTTTAACTGGGTTAAAGAACTAATGTCATTTAAAACATAGTTCACGGTAAACCCAAAATCATCTTCCATAAAATATGGAATCTACACAGAAATCAAATCAATATATAATCGTTATAAATTTCTGTATCCGACCAATAATATAAATGGAATAACGGCAAAGCCTCTTAAATTCCATATGTAGTATCGGTCTTCTTTTACAAAAGCTTATCTCGGTTATTATTAATTCGAATTCCATTCAACTCCAATTTAATATATTAAATTCGAAAACTTGGCTTTTGGAAAATTCCCATTTAAATCTTAATAAAGGATTTATAAATTCCAAATCATATTCTTACTGCCAATTGAGTTAAAGAACAGATGTCGTTTAAAAACATTGTTCACGATAAACTCAATTCACAAATCATTTTTATTCCAATTACAAAATATAGTTTGAAACTCTAGTAATCTTAATTAAAGATTTATTCTTCTCAACTGGGTTTAAGAAAGGTGTTATTGAAGACACCTTTCACGACAAACCCAAAATCCAATTTATTTAATTTAATTTCAATTAAATCTTAACAAATTGGAAAATTTCATTAAATCTAAATTTAATGATTTATTCTAGTTAATAACTAGTTTATTTAAATAAAAATATATTTTCCAAAATATATTCTTTTCTAAAATATTCTCTAAGACATTTTCTAAAATTTTCTTTTTCTAGAATATCCTTTATTGGAATGTGACTCAATCAACAATCATATATTGCATGAAATCAACAATTATGATAAATAATTATCAAACATCCAAATGATGACCAAAGTGGAATTTATAACTGTGTGAGCATTAAAGTAAATAAATAACGCTCATCACAGACTGTCAATCCATCGATTGACAGATAGTTAAATATTGGGATTAGTGTGTGTCCAATATCATCCCAATACCCGTGTGGGGTTTCATCCATCAAACAAATAATAATATATTTGTGCACTTAGGCGATGTGTAAAAATTATCGTCCCAATCACATAACAAGTCGGATGACTTGTAAATGGAAGTGTAATATGCAATTTGAACCTTATGTCAAGCATTTCAACATTACAGACATATATCCTATGCCATCCCTAACATCATATTTTTAACATATGATCTTTTATTGTAACTAATTGACAATAAAAATATTAACTTTCATATCTTTGTGTAATCCCTTCCGGTGACCAAAAATATATATTTAACCTCTTTAATTACCCGAAATGTATGTTTTGGTGTTATCCTTTTAAATAAACCAAAAATGTATATTTTGGTGTTGATCTTTTTAAATAACCAAAAATGTATATTTTGGTGTTGCCCCTTTTTAAATAACCAAAAATGTATATTTTTACTTCATTCTTTTTAAGTGACAAAAATGACTATTCTTGTCTGATCCTTTTTATGTGTATAAAAATGATTATCTTGTCTGATTCTTTTAACGTAAACAAAAATGTCTATTTTTGTTAAACTCTTTTTAATGTACAAAATATGATAATTTTGTTAATTCTTTTTTTATGTAACCAAAATATGATAATTTTGTTGATTCTTTTTAATGTAACAAAATATGATAATTTTATTAATTCTTTTTAATGTAATAAAAATATGATAATTTTGTTAATTCTTTTTAATGTATCAAAAATATGATAATTTTGTTGATTCTTTTTAATGTAACCAAAATATGATAATTTTGTTAATTTTTTTTAATGTAACAAAAATGTCATTTTTGTCTTCATTCTTTTAAAGTAAACAAAATGCTAATTTTTCTTTAATCCTTTTCAGTGACCAAAATGTAATCTTCCTCCATAATGACAAAAATATATTCTATTCTAATTTTTCATTTTCTAACAAAAAGGTATATTTTATTCTAATTTTCATTTTTCTAACCAAAATGTATATTTTATTCTAATTCATTTTAATGTAAACAAAATGACAGTTTGGATCTACTTCATTTCAATGTAAACAAATGACAATTTTGATATACTTCATTTCAATGTAAACAAATGACAATTTTGGTCTAATTCATTTCAATGTAAACAAATGACAATTTTGATCTAATTTATTTCAATGTAAACAAATGACAATTTTGATCTAATTCATTTCGATGTAAACAAATGACAATTTTGACCTAATTCATTTCGATGTAAACAAATGACAATTTTGATCTAATTCATTTCAATGTAAACAAATGACAATTTTTACTTCATTCTTTTTAAATGATAAAAAGAATGTTTTTATTTCATTCTTTACTTTTGGCAAAAATGTGCCTTTCATATCCATTCTTTTTGAAATAACAAAATAAATGTTTTTGTTCTATTCTTATAAAATGGCCCAAAAAGAAGGGTTAATTTTCATCCTTATAAAATGCCCCAAAAGAAATATTTTATGTTCATTCTTATAACATGAACAAAAGAAATATTTTAACAAAACTGCTATTTTATCACTAATCATGTTTAACAAAAATGAATATTCTTTTATCCAGTGTAACATCTTATAACAAAGAATGTTAATCTAATTCTAATATACATTTTTCACAAAAAATGAGATTTTAATTTCTAAACAAGCTAGCACAAGTGTTAAATTGGTTTCAATAACATGTTTTGATAAAAAAATGTAATTTTTATTCTAATTAACATGTTTTGACAAAAATTATATTTTCTTCTCAACTAGACTATATTAACAACAGTGAATATTTTTCTTGTTAATCTAAATTTAACCAATGATGTCATTTTATTTCACTAATCATGATTTAATCAAAAAGTGTGATTTTCTTTCACTAATCAAAACATTTTAACCAAGAGGATTAACAAAAATGACTATTTTTATTTTATATAAAATGACAACAGGAATGATAATGTTATTTGAATCTAACTTTATAATTAATATTAGTGTCAATTCCAACAACTAAAAAAAAAGAAACAATGAAAATTCAGCTTGGATAACAAACATGACACACATTCATTCAGTGATTCATCGTAATACAATAAATCAACATTTCAACAAAATTATATACAAGACACCACATGCATTTTATATAAAATGAATATAAATTTCATTACAAAATAAATAAATAATTTTAATTTAAAAACAGAAATCTCACATTGGTTTTAATTCAGATCTGAAATTTTCTGAATTTTCAACATGCTCGGTTTCAACTCTAGTCAGCTTCATAGCGTAGTGTTCTTCAATACGACCTCAACGCAACTTGTTTCATTAATTTCTGACCTTGTATGAATAAGTTATAGAGTTTTATACGTTAATTATTTTAAAAACTAATTAGACATATAATTAATTTTAATTATTAATCCATCATTACCCTTAAACAAAACCGTTCCTTCTTCTTCTAATCGCTGTCCTCCTGTAAGAATTCGAACCCAACATTATTGATTTACAAAAGCACCGTCGCATGCTTCCAGGGTTGACCGACCGTCGATCCTTCACCGCCTCATCAAAGCCCATTCCGTCGCCTTCATGCGCCGCCAAGCCGAGCCAACTCGAACGCCAGACCACGCCAGAATTTGGGTGCAATCGGAGCCACTTTGAGGCCGATTCCTGGCCAAAACTCGACAGGAAACTCCATCATCTCCGTTCAAGTTGAAGACCTCTCGAAGCTGAATGATTTTTGTTTTAAATCCTTGCGTCAATTCGATTTAGATGGAGGGATTTTAATGGATTCATCTCGGTGTGTTTCAGCCATTGAATATGAAGGGTGGTGGCTACGTTACATTGGGGATTAGGGTTTGGGTGTATGGCCCGTATTTATATTGTATTTTATAGCGTATTTAAATAATTTAATTCAAGAAAATAACTTTTAAACCATCTAAACTCCAAACGAATCTCAAAGAGGGTCGCCCTAGCTATATACCCCTATTCCGGACACAATGGAATATGCCTCGTAACCCAATTCGGTAGTTATGATATGTTTTTCTTTAATTTAAAAAGTAAATCCTTTATTTATTTAATTTGAACGTACATTTAAATTTACCGGGGCCACATACGACCTTTAAAAATTACAGAAAAATTATTTCTGGCTATGTTTTGACGATACGGTTCTAACGAGACTAATTTCGTTGAATTCAGAGACTGATTGAAAAATGGCTATTTTTCAGTCGATTAAAATTGACTAAAATGGTCAAAACATGTTTTCTTTTGCCATGCTCACATATTAATTCGAAAAATAATGAAAATTGAAACCTAGCAATAATTTGACATTCCGGTTCCAACAAAAGTGGTTTCGTCGAAAACCAAGGTCGTTTGAAAAATGGCTATTTTTAAGGCCAATATATTATATTAAAATATGTATAAATTCTATAGCGACTTTTCTAAATTTTGAACTGGCCATAACTTACAACTTTTAAAGTGAAATTTTCGTTTTTCAGATTCTTTAGAGAGATATGATTAAACAGTTTTAAATATTTCTGGTTTCGCTCAATTCTAATTTAAAATAAATCCTATACATTCAGTCAAAGTTCAAATTCAAATTTTCAAACTGCAGCACTGTTTCTAACTCCTTTTATAATTAAATTAAATTTATTCATTTTAAAATAAATTTTTAGTTGTTATTATTTTAAAATAAATTATTTTAAATATTAAAATGCATTAAAATTTCTAAACTAAAAATTTTAAATTGGCCCTAAAATTCCGGGTCATTACTGGTTCACTGCGGGGGATCCTGAGACATTAGCTAGAGTGTCTCGAATCGGTAAGGAGCTCCTCCCTAGCCTTGACTCATGATGGAAACCCAATTTCAAATACGACCTCATGCGTTTTTGATTGTATTACTAGTATGGAGGCATAGTATATGGTAGCTATGCTTCCTAGGATTGATACATTTACTTTGAAATGTTTTTTTTGAAACATATACACACTAATAATAATATCAAAATCCGTTTTTATCGTATCAAGCATTTTTGACCTTTATAAGGTAAAACCATATCCTCCGGTTTGCGTTGCATTGGGTGATGGGACTTGGGTCTTATGATGGTTTCATTTTTCCAAAAAGCATTGTGTTGTTTAACGATTTACTTTAATTTATGCATGACAATCCATTGGAGTAAACCCGTTCCGCGTTAGCGGCGTGGTCCTTGGATTTTTCTTATTGTTATTAGTGAAATTAGTTAAGAATTCTCACACTAGTCCCATGACTGACCCGTTGTTTGTTTCCACCTTTACAAACTCAGGTGCCCTCTTTTCCACACGGGCAGTCGAGTAGTTTGTCTACAGGTTCTTATCTCGAGCAGGATTCTGGATTGAAGCCTAAAGCTGTTTCCAGAGCATAGTTGTCTTCCGCTGCCTTAGTTATTTTACTTCCGCTGCAATGTATTAAAATATTGTAATTTATCTTCCGCTGTAATTTTATTCGATGTACTCTGATATTCTGTACTCTAATGTAACATTATTATGATGTTTATAAAAGTCTGCTGTTGTTGTTCTGATGTGTTGTATTCCCAAAGTAAGCGTATCCAGCGATTTCCCGCAAGGGCGATTTTCGGGTCGTTTCATTTTGGTATCAGAGCTTTGGTTAGCTCAAATATTTGGGACACAACTCATTAGAACGGAACAAAAGACTCATCAGAGATTGGATTAGTAATATCCAGTAAGAATGCTCATTAGAGATAAGATCAGCAGTATCCTAGAATGAGAAAACTCATTAAAGATGGGGTTAGTAATGCCCAAGAATGAGTTGAGAGTGACAAGCTTATAATATACATATTTGTAATTATAATCTATTTTAGAAAAATGATTTTTGAATATATAAAAGTTATAAATATTTTAAAGCTAATCAACTAATTGATTGATGGTTGTGTAGCATAATTATTAGTTTAACTATAAAATTATTTAAACTAATGAATGAATAATAAATAATGAAAAATTGAGTAGGACAATTAAACACTTTTTGGCTTTGTTCCTTTTCGAGGACGAAAAGTTTTTAAGTGGGGGAGACTGTAACAACCCTGAATTTTGGGGCCAATTTAAAATTTTATTTTAAGTTATTTTATGAGTTTTGGTTATTTAAAATAATTTCTATTAAATAATAACAATTAAAAATTTTATTTTTTTAGAAATTTTGTTGAAAATGAGTCCAGATTTAAAATTTCTAATTTTAAATAATTATTAAACAATAGAAGAAAAAATATATATATAATTTGAATAAAAAGTTTTACAGTAAAAATACAATTTTAGAGTTGGTATTTTTTTACAAAATAAAAAAAAGGGGCTTAAATTAAAAAGTTACATTGTCATTTTGTTGAAATGAAAAGATTTCATTTTCGAGGTAATAAAAGTTTGCATTTTTGTCATATAAACAAGTTTGCATTTTTGTCATATAGGCAAATAAAACCATTGTTGTGTCGTATTAATTTACACAATTGAAATATAATGTATCATTTCGTTTACATTAAAAAGTTTGCATTGTAATTTTTGTTTACAATAAAGAGAATGAAATGTATCATTTTTATTTACATTAAAATGTTTAAAAGAAAAAGTATTATTTTTGTTGCAAAACAAAATATTGATTTTTGTTAGAATTAGAATGACGCACAAAATATCCATTTTGTTGAATAGTAAATGACACATAGAATTACAATTTTGTGAATTGAAATGAATTGGGCCTGAATAGGAGAAAGTGGTTTAATGGGTCTTTAATGTGATTAAGGGATTGGAACATTATATATATATATATATATATATATATATATATATATATATAAACAAAAAATGGACCATCCCTATTTCTCCATTATTATGTTTCCTTTTTATATTCACACATTACATAATTCCAATTTCAAAGCGTATGTATCTTAAACCACTCAATTGATTAATTAATGTCATTCATTTCATAATTAATTTTTCTTAATTGATTGCTTACTCAATTTAACTATTATCTCTATTAATTCTTCTCCGTTTGCAACGTTCATTTATAAATTGTATCATTCTCCTTCCATTGCTTCCATTATAAATTTACTATTTACACATGTTTGAATGATTTCAAACTCCAAATATATATACCACTAGTTATACATTATATTGTTATAAATATATTAAATTTCTTTCTTATGTTTGTAACATACATTAATTACTAATTAACGTATATTAATTTTTTCTGTAACGTACATAAATTAAAATTGTAATATAGATTGATTGTTATCAAATCATTTATTGTTTCTCTCCTTATATATGTTTATATACATCAATTTCATGCTTTTGTTTCCAATAAACTTTATTTTTAAGTTTTAAAATTCAAACGTTCATGTATGCACGTATACGCATAAGCTATAAATTTAACTTAATTCCAACTCTTATATATCAACATACAGTTATTTTTGTGAAACTAAATTAATTAAAATAATGAAACATAAAATACTATAACATAAATGCCCCATTCTCTCTCTTCCTTTCACAGGCAAATATTCCATTTTAGAACACAATCAAAGGGGATTTGAGGGAAGAAATAAAGGGAGAAATAAATTCGCCACCTCAGCCATAATATTATAATATTCTAAACTCTCCACTACATATTATCTTTTCCTCTCCACAAATTCTCATTTCATTTTTTTTCTCAAAATTTAACAGCAGCCTTCTTTCTCTCAATGCAATCATGGAGGAGGGATGTCTGCTGGGCCCGCGCCATTGGCCCTTGCTTCTAAGTACCTCCTAAACCAGCCGGAAATCGGCACTCCTTCCGGGAGGTTAAGGTCTCCAGACATGCTGAAACAGAAAGGAAAAATTCAAAACGAAGGATAGAGAGAGATAGATAAGGCACATGGCTTTGGGGGATTTTGTCTTTTTATAAACATAACACCTTTTTTTCTTGAAAAAAAATGCTTCTTTAAACTTTATTTTTGAAAACAATTTCAATTTTTTTTATCTTATCCGGTAAACCTATGCTCTGATACCAAGTGAAACACCCCACCTCCGTTAAGGTCACTCACAAAGGGAATGCCTTAATTTTGGTGGAGGTTTATAAGTAAAAGCCACAGATAAACTCAAGACAGATACAAATACACATATTTTAAATAGAGGAAACCAAACAGACTTTTTATTTAATCAATACGTGTTCAAAACATAACATTCCATAATTGTCTCAAAATACTTCCATTATTACAACCTCATAACTGCCTTGATTATTAAAGAAGCGTAAAACATAAATAAAGTGACAAAAATCCCCAAAGTGATATCCAAAGCCATAATCCGAGCATAAGAGATCTAGATCATACATCTACGTTCTTGGAGCTTGTAAAGGGCCTGACTGAGTTGAGCTGTTTCCTCCCTGTGGACCTGGGGGGGGGGGGGGGGGGGGGGGGGACGAAAGAAAAGAAGACGAAAAGAAAATAGGGTCAGACATAAAGCCTGAGTAAATCGAGTAACTCTTCAATATATGAATAAGAAAAGGGGGCATGATAGATATATACTGAAAGTAGGAAAGTGTCATAAGCTAAGGGAGTGTCGAATGTACTATCGCACCCATACTATATCTCTGCACCTACTTGAGTTTATTCTAACTGGCACCCCATGGTGAGGGTGAAGTGATCCCCATTTTCGAAAGATCGGCTTCTACTCGCGTTAACATGTGTCATATTGTAACGACCCAGAAAATCTGAACCAATTTAAAATTTTTAAATTGGCTAAAATAATGGATTTTAAATATTTAAAATAAATATTTTAAATAAAGGCCATGAAAACTGAGTTTGAATCGACAATTGAAAACGAATATAATTAATTATAATTATAAACAGGGCTTGAAAAGGCGCTGCAGTTTCAAAAATTGAATTCAAACTTTGTCGGACTGTACCGGGTGCAAAACAATCCGGATTTTAGTGAAACCAAAAACATTAGGATCTAATTCATGATATCTTTCCAACGAATCTGACGAATCGAAATTTGATAGCGGGAATCGAAAGATATGTCCAGTTGAAAATTCTGAATAGTCGCTATGGAATTCAGGCCCTTAAAAATGGACATTTTGCAAACGACCTCGGATTTCGACGAAACCACTTTTGTTGGATCTGCAGTGTCAAGTTATTGTTAGGTTTCAAATTTCATAATTTTTCGAATCAATATGTGAGCGTGGCGAAGGAAAACGCGTTTGACCGGTTTTAGTTGATTTTAATCGACTGGAAATTGGCCATTTTTCAAACGGTCTCAGAATTTGACGAAACTAGTTTTGTTAGGACCATATCGTCAATACGAAGCTAGAAAATATTTTTCTGGAATTTTTCTAGTTAGTATGTGACCCCGGTAATTTGAAATGTACGTTTAAAATTCAATGTAGTGATTTAAATGTAAATTCAACGGAAACTGATTGTAACGATCAAATCAGCTTGCGATACATATCCCATTGTGTCCGGAATGGGGGTAAAACGCTATGGACGACAGTCGGTGGGTCCCATTTCGACTTCGAATAAAAAGTCAACTTTTAAATAGAAATTTAATAATAAAAATAATTTATATAAACCCTTTTCTCTCTCTCCTCACTTTCTTTCAGCCGTTCGAAAAAAAAAAACCCTAAACCAAACCGCCACTTCCCCGATCATCCACCTCCGCACGTCGCCGCCCCCTTCGCCTGGAGCTGCTGTCGCTGCCTCTTCTTCTCTCCCCTCTTCTACCTCGAATCGTGACGAACCCAAACCCCCTGAACCAATCGCGACGCCCAATTCGCGAGCCCCAGACCCGACGCCACCGTTCGCTCCACCATCTCGACGAACTCCTGCCGCCGAGCCTGGCCGTCACCCCCCTTCTTCGCAGACAGTAAGTATAGTATTTTATTTTTATTTTTATTTTAATTAGGAAGAATACTGATTTTTTTTAATTAGGAAGAATACTGATTTTATTTTAATTAGGAGAATACTGATTTTTTTTAATTAGGAGAATACTGATTTTTTTTTTATTAGGAGAATACTGATTTTTTTATTAGGAAAAGAATACTGATTTTTTTTAAAATGATTTAAAACTGATTTTAGAAAGGTATTAAAACTGATTTTTAAAAGGTTTAAAAACTGATTTTTATTTTAGGATATAAAAAGAAAAAGATTTGAACTTTAAAAAGAAAAGGATTTGAACTTGGATAGAAAAGATCATGTTTTTTAAATAGAAAAGACGGAATTTTTATTAAGTAGAAGAAGTAAGATATGATTTTTGTATTTTTAAAGTAATAAAAATATAATTTTTATATCATAGGAATATTAAAAATATAATCTTTATTTTTGAAAAGGCGGAATCTATATTTTTGAAATTCGATTTTTATATATTGAATAACATAGTAAAAATTCGATTTTTACATATGTAGAGATTACGGGCAATGAAAGCGACGAAAGGCGAGATTGGCGAAGATTTCTCTAAAGGAAGAATCGTAGTATTGGATAGCTATAAGTGAGAATTTCTCACTCTTCCATTTCTTTTTCTAGCCATATATATATGTGTGGAAATAAAAGTGAATTGCTATATATAATAAATAAATAAATAAATAAATATATATATATATATATATACATACGCCCCTCGTCCACAAACCATGGACGATATTTATTGGTTGAAATTGTTGTGAAAATTGATTGATAGCGAATGATTGTTTGGGATTGTTTGTGGTTGATATTGGTTGATTGTGGTGGAAAAATACCCATTTGTGATTGAGAAATAATTGGTTGAAACCACATAGGATTAGTTTTGTGGAAATGAAATAAATATATACATGCCGCCTGCGTGCGAACTAGATGCACGATCCCCATTGTCAAAAACCGCGAGGTTTTAAGGTAGAGCGAGGAGCCGTACTAGGGACGGCCCCGGTTTTAACTACCCTGCCGTTATGCTGCCGAAATTTTGAATAATATTCGTGTGTTTGAATTATTTTCATATGCTTAAACTATTGAAAACATTCATTTGTTGAATTGATATTCGTTCGTTGATTAGAAATTCATGTGTTGAATGGTATTCATATTTTGAAATAAATTGTTTGATAATAAAAATCACATTTTTATCTATATATAGAAACTATAGAAAACATTCATGTGTTGAATTGATATTCATTCGTTGATTAGAAATTCATGTGTTGAATGGTATTCATATTTTGAAATAAATTGTTTGATAATAAAAATCACATTTTTATCTATATATAGAAACTATAGAAAACATTCATGTGTTGAATTGATATTCATTCGTTGATTAGAAATTCATGTGTTGAATGGTATTCATATTTTGAAATAAATTGTTTAATAATAAAAATCACATTTTTATCTATATATAGAAACTATAGAAAACATTCATGTGTTGAATTGATATTCATTCGTTGATTAGAAATTCAAGTGTTGAATGGTATTCATATTTTGAAATAAATTGTTTGATAATAAAAATCACATTTTTATCTATATATAGAAACTATAGAAAACATTCATGTGTTGAATTGATATTCATTCGTTGATTAGAAATTCATGTGTTGAATGGTATTCATATTTTGAAATAAATTGTTTGATAATAAAAATCACATTTTTATCTATATATAGAAACTATAGAAAACATTCATGTGTTGAATTGATATTCATTCGTTGATTAGAAATTCATGTGTTGAATGGTATTCATATTTTGAAATAAATTGTTTGATAATAAAAATCACCTTTTATCTATATATAAAAACTATAGAAAACATTCATGTGTTGAATTGATATTCATTCGTTGATTAGAAATTCATGTGTTGAATGGTATTCATATTTTGAAATAAATTGTTTGATAATAAAAATCACCTTTTATCTATATATAAAAACTATAGAAAACATTCATGTGTTGAATTCATATTCATTCGTTGATTAGAAATTCATGTGTTGAATGGTATTCATATTTTGAAATAAATTGTTTGATAATAAAAATCACATTTTTATCTATATATAGAAACTATAGAAAACATTCATGTGTTGAATTGATATTCATTCGTTGATTAGAAATTCATGTGTTGAATGGTATTCATATTTTGAAATAAATTGTTTTATAATAAAAATCACCTTTTATCTATATATATAAAATCCTATTTTTGTCACCTATATGAACTATATAGAAAAATAGTGTTTTGAAATGAATTGTTTTACAATAAAAATCACATTTTTATTGTATGCATAAATCGTTGAAATGTGAAGTGTTAAAAATAGCCACTTGTTCAAAATAAACATATATGAGTTGAAATATTCATTAATTAGCTAATGAAATGATTTGCACCTATTTATGTAACATTAGAATGAATGGTGTTTTTAAACCAAATAGAAATCAAATATGAAGTTGAATAGAAAATGATAAATGATAAGAACTGTATATATATGTACATGCATATTCATTGAACAGGTTATAGCAAAGGGGCTAGAGAAGAGGAATAAAATTTTGTGCCCGACAAATAGGTACACATTTACTGCTTTGTTTGGGTGATGATTTTATGAGCCTGTTGGCTAGCCGCTTGGCTTTTTCTTTTTCTTTTTGAGATTAGAAGGACCGGGAAAGCTATTTGCGATTTCCCGATGCTCCCGGTGCAGGGGAGGTTATGGCGAAATTTTCCAAAATTTTAAGGCGTTAGTGAAATTTTTGAAGTGAAAACGATATTGAAATTGTTGAATGAACTATATTTATATAATTATATAAATATAAATAAAATTAAAACGAAACGTGGCCGTGCAGTTCGTATTTTGAAACCGTGTTTTCAAACAACTAGTGCGGGAAATCCGACCATTGGATTTTCCCGAAACCTCAACCGTCGGGTTCGCCTTGGAATAATCTTTCCAACGACACCAACCTTGTAAAAATCCAACGGTTGGATTGTCTGGAATGTTTAATTCAAATCTGATGAAAAACAGCGCCAGAAGCGATTATATTTTTATATATATAAATATAATTATATATTTAATCGAATAACGATGCTGCAGTTCGTATTTTGAAATCGAAAATTCAAACGATGGTACCGGGAGATCCGACCGTCGGATTTTCCCGAAACTGGAACCGTTGGATTCGTTTTGAAAAGACCTTTCTAATGATGTAAATTTTGTGAAGATCCAACGGTTAGATTTTCAGATATGTGCAAATCAAATCTGGAGAAAAACAGCGCCACGGCCGCGTTATGGCCCGAAGCGTCGTTTTGAATATATGGGCTATTTTAAAATAAATAAAAATAGCGATAAATCGTCATAAAATACCATAAACAATATGGAATGGAAATAAACTGAATTTGCTCGATTTATGTTGTATTTGATGGTTGAATGTGTTTGGTGTGAAATTTACATTAAAGAACAATATTGGTGTTGTCGAATAATTTAACCATTGAAATAAATTGATTTGAAATTCTAAATATACGTGAATTATTTGAGAAGGCCGAGTTAATTCTCATTTCAAATAATTGACCGACGATTGAAAGTCGAAGATGAAGACGGTGGTCGAAGACCGGAGATCTTCACCTCGTTTGGATGGTAACCGAGGTCCTGATTGGGAGGCATCCCGAAATATGGATAATGAGTGGTGATCGTCCAGACGTACGTGTTGATCGATGGGTTTGCGAGGTATTTAGTGCCTCCGGTTTCGTTCAGACCCAGAACGGACTTGTAAAAGGACTGTGTGTCTGACATTGGATTTTATTCTGTGTTGATTAATCTCTATTAAATATACATCTGTTTGGCGGCGGAGAATTTATTCTTTTGCTTAACGCCCTTCTCTGAGACGCACGAGCTCAGAGGTTGTATATCGATGGACATCAGTCGCATGGCATGAATTGCCTGTGTGGCATGCTAAGATGCAGTGATCAGGGCTCCTGTTGAAAAGCAAAGCCTTGTGGTGATGATCAAAGCACCGCCTGCGTGGCGTAGCTTTGTGTATAACGTGAATTCGCGAGCCTCACATTCCGGTATAAGCCAGAAACGGGAGAAGGACCTCAGGGAGGGCATGCGTTTCTTCCTAGCTAGGGTGGTGTCAGTGA
Source organism: Allium sativum (assembly GCA_030737875.1). NCBI lineage: Eukaryota > Viridiplantae > Streptophyta > Magnoliopsida > Asparagales > Amaryllidaceae > Allium > Allium sativum. Next base: position 564,818,851 of record CM060910.1, on the reverse strand, counting down.
CCTACCAGCCCTGACATTTATATACTTTTCACCTATGTGGTTGTTGCTGTTGCGAGGCGCCTCGGTTTGATCGGACGATCCGGGTCCGATGGAGTCAATTGTTGGCTCGTTTACGCCCCAAAGGGCGGGGAAACGTATTGTTCAGGCATAATAATCCACATCGGTGGACCGGCCCTGACGATCCAAGGGGCAGTTGCGGCTGTTCCTGAGGCTCGGGCTAGGCAGTCTCGAATTCGGTAAGGACTATCTTTTGCCTTGGTTCATGACGGAAATCCAATTTCCAAATACGTGACGATGCGGTTTCAATTGTATATATATTTGGCGACATAGTGGCATGGGACGCTCATGTCGTCTATGATTGATAGTTATGATTTGAAATTGTTTTCAAAACATATAAACACTAGAAATAATATCAAATGCCTTTGTTTTATTCGTATCAAGCATATTTTGGCTGTTATAAGGTAAAAACTCTATCCTCCGGTTTGCGTTGCATTGTGTGATGGGAACTGAGTCTTATAACGGCTTCATTTTTATAAAAAGCATAGCGATGTTTAAAAGGAAGATTTGTTTTTAAAGCACTGGCAATCCAATGGAGTAAACCCGTTCCACGAAAGTGGCGTGGTCCTGTGATTGGCCAATTATATATGTGTTGAGTGGATTTCTCATACCAGTCCCATGACTGACTCGTAGTTTGTTTCACTTTCAAACTCGGGTGCCCCTTTTTCTACACGGGCAGCCTTGTATTCAGGTTTAGCTGGTTCTTTCTAGATAGCTGGAGCTGAAGATGGATTCTATCATTTATCTCTTTTTATGCTGTTCAGCTCCTATTTTACATATTTTGTTTATTTCCGTTGTAGACATTTATGTATAGCTGGACTGTATTTGTACTAAGTAAGATCCTGTATACTGTGTAACTCTGATGATTACTTTTATCCAGTATATTCTATTGTTCATTATCTGGTGTATTTATTTAATTTTGTTCTGCTATTATCTGTTTCTGTGTTATATTCCAAAGATAACCCTCGTTTCCGTCTGAACGGGATTTCGGGTCGTCTCACATATGGCCCCTAAGAATTGTAGATACCTATGCTGGTCCCACCATGGGGTGTATCAAGACCCATGGTGGCGGCCCCGACACAAATTCTAAAAGGCATAGGTTATACTACTGGTGTCCCCAGTGCCCTGGTTGTCTGCTCCGGAGTGTGCGCACGCCCGCACCCCGTTAGACCTGCACTGTGCATCCACCGCCGTCGTTTGACTGCTTACAATCAGCCCAGTAATCGTGCCCCACCCTGCCTAGTTTCAGGGTACCGTTGATACCTAACTTGGGTTACTGCTGAAACGGGTCCCTCGTTACCATGATTTTCTAGTCAAACATGTTAAGTGGTTAAGTGACTGTATTTACCTAGCCCTACCCATCAATTCTGGTTAACATGTTGAATTTGGTTAAGTGTTATAGTTGACTTAACCCTACCATCTGTCCTTAGCGTCTTAGGAGAACCTGACCACTCACATTAGAAAGGTATTGCTACAGTTACTGGATATGCCGGTCGGTTCCGTGCAGGTTTACACCGTAGCTCAGTCTAACCTCGGGTCACTATTGGGCTCAATGCTTAACCACCCACATTGGATAGGTACTATTGTGACTACTGGACAGCCGGGCGGTTCCGGGCAGGTTTACATCACAACTCAATCCAACCTCGGGTTAAGCATATCGTGTTTTCTAAATTTACATATTTTATTATTTCTCAATTATATATGTAAATGTCATGTCTTTTATTCTTGGGTATAACAATTCATACCGCTTTAAATGTCATTGTCGTTGGCATGTGCCAAACATGCCAACATATATTTTTAATGTTTTACACCCAACGTCATTACCCCCGTTTGTTCGCAACATTATAACATGTGTTGGGCTTGTCACACTTCAGCCCAACTTTATAAACGTGAGAAAAAGGGGAAAATCAAAAACATGTAATACATAAAGGTGTGTAGCGCATGAACTTGCAACTTAGCGATTCAACTAACATATAATATGAGTCATGTGAACTTGCATTCAAATCAATGTATAACCAAGTAGGTGACATATGAAATGGCATAGTTTAGGCTTACACAAACTTTTGTTTAAACATGTTTAACTTGGCATAATGTCAAACACAAAACTAGCATGATGTATATTCACCAAAAGGTCCAATTACAACATTTAATCACATAGCCTATTTCAACATGATCTTGCATAATTTTTGAAACCCAAACGATACTTAACATAGATCCAATTACACTTGCAAATAAACATGAACTTGCATAGTTTATGAAACACAAACGATACTTAACATAGATCCAATTACACTTGCAAATAAACATGGAAGTGATATCATAGGTTTTGGGTCATGTAGGCATAAAAGGTTTCAAGTCTAAATCATGTTTACATAAGCCTTAATTTAGACTTAGTGAATGTATAAGGTCCATGTCATAGGCATAAACAAAAAAAAAGGGGGTCAATTTCTAGTTTTTGCCACAAACTTACAAGTGCCACTGTTTTCATATACAACTGTTCAATAGGCTTGCATCAATCAAATTTATGCCACAAACATCAATACACAAGTCATGATAGAACCATTACAATACACAGAATTAATACAATACAATAACACAATTCTATTTTCATTTACATCAAATCACATCACAATTTTTATTCATATTCTGAAAGGTCACTATACTTACAACGAATGCAGAATCTTGAATTCTGGATTCTGAAATTGAGATGTGCTACTTTGGGTAGACTAACGTTTTGTTGATTAATTTGATTAAACTTTAATCTTCTTCTTAATTTGATTCGTCTCTAGGCCTTTCTCTCTTGACGGCTATGTTCAATTCCTCCCTAGCAGCATGATGTCTCCTTTCTTATTTTTTTGTGTGAATTTTCAGTTGAGACTTAGGGTGTATTTATAGATTTTTAATTTGTTTTGAGCCGTCAGATGAAGAAAGGAGGAATCTAGGCCATACAAAGTTCAAAGAGCCAATCAAGAGGTGACACGTCAGCCCTAGTGACACACAGGGCCATAGAAATTCGAGCCAGAGCCAGACCTAGCCAGCCAGATCGACCAGGCAGGTCGACAACCAGGTCGACACTATGGTCAACCTGGGGGGACCAGGTCGACACTATGGTCGAGCTGGGGTGACCAGGTCGACACCATGGTCGACCTGGTATTTGGGCGGGAATTATCCCGCCTAGCCCAGTTTGAATCTGAAATTTTGAAATTTAACCTGAGCTGTTTGAATTTAAATTTTATTCTGAAACTTACGAAGGCCATAACTCCTTCATACGGAGTCCGATTCGCGCAAACTCGGACTCTATCTCAAGCAGAATTTCGAGATGAACGCAACGGCGTAACCCATTTCCCTTAGTTCTTTCATCTAGAATTAATTACACTTTAAATTTGTGAAGCTTAACGTTATAGAATTCACGGGGTGTTACATTCTCCCCCCTTAAAAGGATTTCGTCCCCGAAATCTTCAAGTTAGGAAGAATGTATATCCTACCATCCAACAGTCCATCTACTCAACCAACAAACACAGGCATCCACTGTCCTTAAAAGACTTCTAATGCTTCGTGATCATATGCATAGTGTGTGTATGTATCCTTATCTAATGTAGAAATTAGGCGGTCTACTTATTCAGTTGACCTCCTTAATGCGAATCATGTAAGTGTTATGAATCCATTATGTATGCAAATTTTCCTACTCATAATTCTACATGAGTGCACAACTATTCATACAAATGTGACAACAATATGATAGCATATCAAGTTTCAACCATATACAAATGAGAATACATATATGCATATGCAATATGAAGTGACTAAGCCGATCTATAACCTAGGGTGTGTGTGTATATGCATCCACGAGCAACCACTAGCAACCACTAGTAACCATTTGCAGCCATCATCCATAACATGTTTTCAAATACATGTTTGCATCCATTTGTTTTCTACCTAAGGAGTTAGGAAAAGGACCGAGGAGATATACCTAAAAAGATAGATAAAGCGTAACTTAAGGAAAAAGAGAGATCAAAGATGTACCATTAAAAAGAAGAGGGTAGGCAGCGCTTATTCTATCCTCAGTCTCCCAAGTCGCGTCTTCCTCGTTGTCGCTCCACTGAACTTTTACGAGATTGACTTCGCGGTTGCGTAGCTTTTTCACTTCAGTTCCTAAGATGCGGGGTGGAACTCTCCTCACAGTTGCTTCACATTCCACTTCGGCTTCTTCTAGAATGTTAGGTTCCACCACTTCCGCAGACTCATGCAAACACTTTCGGAGGTGGGAAACATGAAAGACGTTGTGAACTCCGGCCAGTCTCTCGGGTAGCTCTAATCTATAGGCCATCTTCCCAACCTTCTCGATGATAGGAAACGGTCCTACAAATCTTGGTGCTAGCTTTCCTGCGGATCCAAAGCGAAGGACGTTCCTTAAAGGTGATACCTTAAGGAAAACCCTGTCCCCAACCTCAAACTCAAGGTCGGTCCTTCTTTTGTCGGTGTAGGATTTTTGTCTGTCTTGGGCTGTCTTCGTCCTTCTACGTATTAAGTCCACTTTCTCTGAAGTCTCTCGAATCATATCTGGCCCAAGTATAAGCTTATCTATAGACTCCCACCAACAAGTTGGTGATTTGTACAGTCTTCCATACAAGGCTTCGAAGGGTGCCATACTGATGGTAGCTGTTGTTGTAGGCAAATTCCACTAAAGGAAGGTGATCCTTCCAAGTCCCTCCAAAGTCAAGCACGCAAAGTCTCAAAAGATCCTCTAAAACTATACTCACCCTTTCCGTCTGGCCATCGGTTTGGGGGTGATAGGCCGTGCTCAAACATAACTGTGTGCCTACAGCTTCTTGCAGACTCCGCCAAAACTCACTTGTGAAGATAGGGTCTCGGTCACTATCAATGATGGAGGGTATCCCATGGAGTCGAATTATTTCCTTGAGATAAAGAGATGCTAGAGATGCGGCAGTCCTTCTACTCTTGATAGGTATAAAGTGGGCGCTTTTAGTAAGCCTATCCACTATTACCCAAATGCTAGTGTTGCCTCTTCTCGACCTAGGTAGCCCATCAATGAAGTCCATTGAAATGCTATCCCACTTCCACTGTGGGACCTCTAAAGGGTGAAGTAGTCCTCCAGGTTTCTTCTGTTCTGCCTTGACCCGTTGGCAGGTCATGCACTTAGAAACAAAATCTGCCACGTCTTGCTTCATGTCACTCCAAAAGAAAGTCCTTTTTATATCCTTGTACATATTATCACCGCCAGGGTGTATAGTCATCTTGGAATGATGCACTTCCTCGAGAACCTTCTTTGTCAACTCCCTTTCTTGTGGGACGCATAACGTATCTACTGAGGTGACTAGAAGTCTCACCCCTAATAAGTTTATCAATCACATCCACAAGCTGAGGGTCTTCACGTTGTGCAGCCCCTATTGAGTCTAAGAGAGTAGGGAGTACTTCGAGAGATGCTAACAAACCCGGTACAAAATCTGAGGAGGGCCTAAAGTTAAAACTGGCTATATACTCCAAGCTTTGCCTCTCTACGAAGAGTGGGCTTAAGGTTAGTTTCTTTCGGCTTAACGCGTCTGCTACTACATTGCCTTTGTCGGGAGTATAGGAAATTTCAAAGTCAAACGAGGCAAGAAACTCCATCCATCTTTGCTGCCTCAAGTTAAGATCCTTCCGCGAGAAGAGATATTTCAACGATTTATGGTCAGTGTATAATCCAAACTTCTCACCTAGGAGATAATGGCGCCAAGACTTAAGCGCCAAGACGATGGCGGCTAACTCAAGATCGTGGGTTGGGTAGTTCTTTTCGTGAACTTTCAATTGTCTTCCACCATACGCTACTACTCTTCCTTCTTGCATTAGAACAGTGCCTAGTCCCGTTCCACACGCATTCGTGTATACTGTGAACATTTTGCTTCCATCTGGCAAGGTCAGAACTGGGGCTGTTGTGAGAGCCCTTTTTAATCGTTGGAAGGCAAACTCGCAGTCCAAATCCCAAGTGAACGCCAGATTCTTCTTTGTTAGCCTATTGAGTGGGGCTGAGATTTTCGCGAAATCCCTAATAAACTTTCGGTAAAAACCGGCTAGCCCAAGAAAGCTTCGAACTTCAGTTGCATTTCTTGGTGTCTTCCAATCTTGTACTACCACCACTTTCGCTGGGTCCACGGCTAACCCTTCTTTCGACACTATATGCCCCAGAAATCTTACTTCTTTTCTCCAGAAGTGGCACTTGGAGAATTTGGCTTTTAGCTGATGTGAACGGAGAGTTTCCATGATTTCTTTCAAATGCTGAGCATGCTCTTCCTCATTCTTTGAGAAGATTAAGATATCATCTACGAAAACAACCACAAATTTGTTGAGGAATTCTCTGAACACCCTGCTCATTAGGTCTACGAAATAAGCGGGTGCGTTTGTCAAGCCGAAAGGCACGACAAGCCACTCGAAGAAACCGTCTAGGGTTCTAAACGCCATTTTATCAATACTATCTTCAGCTACTCTTAGCTGATGGAACCCAGTTGCCAGATCAAGTTGGGAGAAGACCGTCGCACCAACAAGCTGATCAAACAAATCGTCGATTCGGGGAAGAGGGTGCCTATTTTTCTTGGTCAATTTGTTTAACTCCCTATAGTCGACGCAAAGGCGAAGTGAACCGTCCGCTTTGGTCGCGAACACCACTGGAGCACCCCATTTCGAAATGCTCCTTCTAATGAACCCTTTTTCGAGAAGTTCTTTAACCTGCTTACTGAGCTCCTTTCTCTCCCTTGGAGCCATGTGTCTGACAGGTAAAGCTACAGGCTTTAAGTTATCCACAAGATATATGCGGAAGTCTATTTCCCGCCTCGGAGGTAAGCCTTTCACCTCCTCAAAGACATCCAGATATTCCCGGACTACTCTTACTGATAGCAAAATCTCATCGGAAGCATCAAGCGACTCTAGATAACTTAGCATAACAACATTCAAGGGATTACAAGAAATTTCTAGAGTGTTACCAAGCCGAGTTAAGAGTCTTACTACTCTTTTCTCACAATCAAGAATGGCACTATTACTGGATAACCTGTCCATGCCTAAGATCAAACCATATCCCGAGAAGCCTAAGACAAAGGCATTATAGCTAAACTCAACGCTGAGAATAGAGATTTTCAAACCCAAACAAACCATTGACAAGTAAGCGGAGCCCCCAATTGGATTTGAAACTACTAAAGGATCTTCTACCATACCAGTGTTTAGATGCAGAGATTCTACTAAGGCAGATGAAATAAAAGAATGTGATGTGCCAGAGTCAAAAAGTGTATGAACTGGATGATCATTAAGATAGACTACACTTTCTACAGAAATATTACTACCTCGTTCCTGCTGAGGTGCCACTAGAACATGAACCTGACCCCCGAAAGTGGATCCGGCTTTCTGTCCCTGCCCTTTCTTCTTTGGGCAGTCCTTAGCTTGGTGCCTAGTCTCTCCACAATGGAAGCAACCACCCATCTTCGACTTTCTTTTCCGGCAGTCTTTTGATATATGGCCTACAATGCCACAGAAATTGCACCTTCTCTTCTCACGGGGCTTATTGTTCTTCCCTCCTTTCTTGAAGTCGGTTTTCTTTGCTTGTAGACCCTCTTTCTTCTCTTCCCCCTTAGTTTCTTTCTTGCCGTGGTCTTCCTCGTGTAGCAATGCCATGTCCACCAAGATTTCATAAGTCGCTCCCGTGGATACATGGGTCATGGCAAGGCTGTGTAGAGGCTCATTCAAACCCTTGACGAAGCGAAGTGCCTTCTTGTGTAGGGTGTTTAATAAGTCTAGCCCAAATCTGGCCAGCTGATTAAACTGATTAACATATTCCCTGATCGTCATGCTTCCCTGTTTCAGAGTTAGAAACTTCTCCATTTGCAGGCTTCTTTCGGCTTGGGAGAGGAATTTCATCTCAAACCTTGTCCTGAAATCCTCCCATGTTTCCACCGCCCGCTAAGCATTGGTAATTTCCAACCAATAGGAAGCTTCATCCTTAAGCAACCATACCGCTAGTTGATCTTTTGCCTGTCATCCACTCCAAAGATGACAAACAGATCCTCAGTCTCCTTTAGCCAGTTTCTTGCTCCTACAAAGGATTCTGTCCCATAAAAGTCTTTTCCACCCATTGCCTTGAAGTCTCTACATGTTTTTGCGAAGGCATTTCCACGAGGAGGTGGAGGAGGAGGAACCGCGGCCACTGGAGGAGGGATGTCTACTGGGCCCACGCCATTGACCCTTGCTTCTAAGTACCTCCTAAACCAGCCGGGAATCGGCACTCCTTCCGGGAGGTTAAGGTCTCCAGACATGCTGAAATAGAAAGGAAAAATTCAAAACGAAGGATAGAGAGAGATAGATAGGGCACATGGCTTTGGGGGATTTTGTCTTTTTATAAACATAACACATTTTTTTTTCTTGAAAAAAATGCTTCTTTAAACTTTATTTTTGAAAATAATTTCATTTTTTTTAATCTTATCTGGTAAACCTATGCTCTGATACCAAGTGAAACACCCCACCTCCGTTAAGGTCACTCACAAAGGGAATGCCTTAATTTTGGTGGAGGTTTATAAGTAAAAGCCACAGATAAACTCAAGACAGATACAAATACACATATTTTAAACAGCGGAAACCAAACAGACTTTTTATTTCATTAATACGTGTTCAAAACATAACATTCCATAATTGTTTCAAAATACTTCCATCATTACAACCTCATAACTGCCTTGATTAATAAAGAAGCATAAAACATAAATAAAGTGACAAAAATCCCCAAAGTGATATCCAAAGCTATAATCCGAGCAAAAGAGATCCAGATCATACATCTACATTCTTGGAGCTTGTAAAGAGCCTGACTGAGTTGAGCTGTTTCCTCCCTATGGACTTGGGGGAGGGGGGGGGGGACGAAAGAAAAGAAGACGAAAAGAAAATAGGGTCAGACATAAAGCCTGAGTAAATCTAGTAACTCTTCGGTATATGACTACGAAAAGGGGGCATGATAGATATATACTGAAAGTAGGAAAGTGTCATAAGCTAAGGGAGTGTCGAATGTACTATCGCACCCATACTATATCTCTGCACCTACTTGAGTTTATTCTAACTGGCACCCCATGGTGATGGTGAAGTGATCCCCATTTTTGAAAGATCGGCTCCTACTCACGTTAACATATGTCATACGGCCCCTAAGAATTGTAGATACCTATGCTGGTCCCACCATGGGGTGTATCAAGACCCATGGTGGCGGCCCCGACACAAATTCTAAAAGGCATAGGTTATACTACTGGTGTCCCCAGTGCCCTGGTTGTCTGCTCCGGAGTGTGTGCACGCCCGCACCCCGTTAGACCTGCACTGTGCATCCACCGCCGTCGTTTGACCGCTTACAATCAGCCCAGTAATCGTGCCCCACCCTGCCTAGTTTCAGGGTACCGTTGATACCTAACTTGGGTTACTGCTGAAACGGGTCCCTCGTTACAAGGATTTTCTAGTCAAACATGTTAAGTGGTTAAGTGTCTGTATTTACCTAACCCTACCTATCAATTCTGGTTAACATGTTGAATTTGGTTAAGTGTTATAGTTGACTTATCCCTACCATCTGTCCTTAGCGTCTTAGGAGCACCTGACCACTCACATTAGACAGGTATTGCTACGGTTACTGGATATGCTGGTCGGTTCCGGGTAGGTTTACACCGTAGCTCAGTCTAACCTCGAGTCACTATTAGGCTCAATGCTTAACCACCCACATTGGATAGGTACTGTTGTGACTACTGGACAGCCGGGCGGTTCCGGGCAGGTTTACATCACAACTCAATCCAACCTTGGGTTAAGCATATCGTGTTTTCTAAATTTACATATTTTATTATTTCTCAATTATATATGTAAATGTCATGTCTTTTATTCTTGTGTATAACAATTCATACCTCTTTAAATGTCATTGTCGTTGGCTTGTGCTAAACATGCCAACATATATTTTTAATGTTTTACACCCAACGTCATTACCCCCGTTTGTTCACAACATTATAACATGTGTTGGGCTCGTCACACTTCAGCCCAACTTTATAAACGTGAGAAAAAGGGGAAAATCAAAAACATGTAATACATAAAGGTGTGTGGCGCATGAACTTGCAACTTAGCGATTCAACTAACATATAATATGAGTCATGTGAACTTGCATTCAAATCAATGTATAACTAAGTAGGTGACATATGAAATGGCATAGTTTAGGCTTACACAAACTTTTGTTTAAACATGTTTAACTTGGCATAATGTCAAACACAAAACTAGCATGATGTATATTCACCAAAAGGTCCAATTACAACATTTAATCACATAGCCTATTTCAACATGATCTTGCATAATTTTTGATACCCAAACGATACTTAACATAGATCCAATTACACTTGCAAATAAACATGAACTTGCATAGTATATGAAACACAAACGATACTTAACATAGATCCAATTACACTTGCAAATAAACATGGAAGTGATATCATAGGTTTTGGGTCATGTAGGCATAAAAGGTTTCAAGTCTAAATCATGTTTACATAAGCCTTAATTTAGACTTAGTGAATGTATAAGGTCCATGTCATAGGCATAAACAAAAAAAGGGTCAATTTCTAGTTTTTGCCACAAACTTACAAGTGCCATTGTTTTCATATACAATTGTTCAATAGGCTTGCATCAATCAAATTTATGCCACAAACATCAATACACAAGTCATGATAGAACCATTACAATACACAGAATTTATACAATACAATAACACAATTCTATTTTCATTTACATCAAATCACATCACAATTTTTATTCATATTCTGAAAGGTCACTATACTTACAACGAATGCAGAATCTTGAATTCTGGATTCTGAATTCTTAAATTGAGATGCGCTCCTTTGGGTAGACTAACATTGCGTTGATTAATTTGATTAAAATTTAATCTTCTTCTTAATTTGATTCGTCTCTAGGCCTTTCTCTCTTGACGGCTATGTTCAATTCCTCCCTAGCAGCATGACGACTCCTTCCTTATTTTTTTTTTGTGAATTTTCAGTTGAGACTTAGGGTGTATTTATAGATTTTTAATTTGTTTTGAGCCGTCAGATGAAGACAGGTGGAATCTAGGCCATACAAAGTTAAAAGAGCCAATCAAGAGGTGACACGTCAGCCCAAGTGACACACAGGGCCATAGAAATTCGAGCCAGAGCCAGACCTAGCCAGTCAGGTCAACTAGGCAGGTCGACACCCAGGTCGACACTATGGTCGACCTGGGGGGGAGGGGGACCAGGTCGACCTGGGATGACCAGGTCGACACCATGGTCGACCCTATGGTCGAACTGGTCTCTGGGCGGGAATTTTCCTGCCCAGCCCAGTTTGAACCTGAAATTCGAATTTTGAAATTTAACCTGAGCTGTTTGAATTTAATTTTTATTCTGAAACTTCCGAAGGCCATAACTCCTTCATTCGGAGTCCGATTCGTGCAAATTCGGACTCTATCTCAAGCAGAATTTCGAGACGAACGCATTGGCGTAACCCATTTCCCTTAATTCTTTCATTTAGAATTAATTACACTTTAAATTTGTGAAGCTTAACGTTATAGAATTCACGGGTTGTTACAATACACTAGTATCCTTCCTTACATAGCGTATTCCCTTTTTTTTTATTTCTACCCAACTTGAGCAGTAAACCCGCTGGAAAAACCTTCCCCAACTTCAAACTGCACCCCTCATTCTGAACTTTTCCATCCCATTTTTAATTCTACATGCATTGCTTCGTTCTAAAGCATGGCATCAACTATTAGTTAACCGCTTCCATTCATCTCATGGCTCCCTCCAAACAAGGCCGACCCATCACCATTCACCACTTCAACACAGCACTCACTAATTCCGGCAACCGCTGCCTCTAAGACCATCACCAACACCACTCACCCCCTGTAACACCCCGTAATTCGGTAACGCTAAGATTCACAAATCAGGGCAGAATTAAAAGTTAATGTCAAAATAAAGGGAAAAGGACTGCGCTATTGCGTTCGTCTCGGAATTCTGCATGAAAACGAGTCCGAGTTTGCGTGAATCGGAGTCCGTATGAGGAAGATATGGCCTCCGGAAGTTTCAGCAAGGTTCAAATTTCAAAACAGACTCAAAAGCGGGCTGGGCGGGAAATTTCCCGCCTAGGACCCCAGGTCGACTGGGGAGTCGACTGGGTAGTCGAACCCCCCCCAGGTTGACTGGGGAGTCGACCTGGGTGTCGACCCCCCTCCCCCCAGGTCGACTAGGGAGTCGACCTGGGTGTCGACCACCCCCAGGTCGACTGGGGAGTCGACCTGGGTGTCGACCCCCCTGCTTTTTTCCAGCTTTCTGAACCTGGTTCGTTTCTCTGTATCTAGACGCCATTCTGACCAGATTCATTGACTTCTACACTATATAAACAGCCCTAGTCTCCTCATCTATTCACAATTCTTCTCTACCCATATGCTGCAAGGATTCTTAGTGAACATGGCTTCTTCTCCTCCACTTAAAATAAATAATAAATAGAATAATATATATAAAATAAATCAAGACGAGGAGATTCTGCTCAAAGACTTTCAAGAAGAGATTCGAATCAAGATTAAAGCTTCAAGATAAGGATCAAAGGCTAACGTCGCACAAATCATAGCAACGCCATCTTTCTATTCTAATCTAAATCTCTGTAAGTCAGTTATTTCTAGATTTGAACGTTTTTCTCTGTTCGTGACATGAAATTAAAGGAATAAAAGAATATGCCAAATCTCCCTCTCTCTGTTCGAATCAGTGTCTATACTCTTGAACCTAATTAAGAACTGTTATGATTCGAGGACAAATAAGACCGTGACTATGAAACTATGGACCTTAAAACCATATGCCTATGACTATGAACATTTGCCTATGACTATGAACATTGCCTATGACTATGGACATTGCCTATGACTATGAACATTGCCTATGACTGTGATTATGAGGATTATTTCCTTGACTAAGCCTATACCTTTGATTAGGAAATATAAACTATTGCCTATGACATAACAAGGACATCTGTGATTAAACACCTGTGATTCATGACTAGGAAAGTGTTGCTTAAGTTTTGTGACTATGAAATTGGGTCTAAACCCAATCATCTATTCTGTTTATTCTTGGTTATCTTTGGTTTTAGACCTTGGAAATTTACCTATTAAGTTAGGTCTACCCATGTTCTTGAACCTATGTCTCTATTCTGTCTATTCTTGGTTTTAGACCTTGGGAATTTACCTATTAAGTTAGGTCTACCCATGTTCTTGAACCGACGTCGTTATTCAACCCTTTTTATGCCAGTTAGTATGTCTATCTTTTGCATAGCATCTTTGGTTCATTCCCTATTTTCTACGAACCTAGCTTTATTTATAATCTAGACTGAATCACGATTATACGAACGGTGGGAATGCGGTTTGGGCAAAACATGAAATTTACTAAAAACGTAGTTTAACTTGGAAATTGGCATAAATTGGGAACATGTATTATGGCATGTTCATAGAAATGCAAATTGGATAAATTTGACATAAATTATAAGATGTGTAATTTGAATCTAGTATTGACGTGTAAATCTAGCATTTACATAAATAGTGAACTAGAGTAATAAGTCTAGAATTAGAATGTTGAATCGGAATTGGATTAGCTAATTTGGCACGGTAAGTATATTGGCATAAATGTGAAATTGGCCATAATTTGGAGTAATTGGCAGGTTTAGCAAAATCATGGTTAGTGACACTTAATTTGGTATAGTCCACATACCAAAAAGCATAAATACGATTTAGAAGGGGAAATGGGCCATAAGAATGAATGCAGACAATTTACATTAAAAGAGTAATTAGGAAATAAGTAAATTAGAAATAATTTACTTATAGAATTTGGCCTGAATGAGGAAATATAAATTTAGACAAATTAAAGGTTTCTTAACGACATCTCTTTTAATGACACACCAGAAAGTTCTAGGGTGACAGAGAGGATAGTGTCTAGGCTTGGGTTTGGAAAATACAAGTTTCCTGCTCTCCCTAGCTATCCCTAACTGATCCGACGAACGGGATGGTTACTTTCAAAACTTGATTTGAAAATAAATTGAAACACTTTGAACTTAGAAAACACGAATATGCCTAACCCGAGGTTAGACTGAGTTGCGATGTAAACCTGCCCGGAACCAACCGGCACATCCAGTATTCGCAACAATATCTGTCTAATGTGAGTGGTCATGGCTTTAATTTATTTAGTCAAAGCTAGAACAAGAAGGGTATGGTTAAGTTAACTAAGACGCATAAACAATTTAACCAGACCGGTGGGTGGGGTTAGGTGCATGTAGACACTTAACGTAGTTAAGCTAGAATGGGAAGGTTAAGTCCACAGGAACACTTAACCAACCTAACACAGTTAAGCTAGAACGGGAGGGCTAAGTCCATGGGAACACTTAACCAACTTAACATGGTAACAAGACAAGATTTGTAGGGGTTAAGTAAAGTTAATACACTTAGCCAAATTAACATGTTAACTAGACCAGGGGCTGGGGTTAAGTAAAATCTAATTCACTTAGCCAATTTGATATGTTAGCTGGGCTAGACCGTAGGGTTAAGAAAACCTGAACACTTAACCATCAGGTTGTGGTAAAGGAATGAGGTTAAGTCTAAAACATGAAGGGATAATACTTAACCATTAATAACATGTTAGTTAAAACAGACGGGCAAGGTTAAGTTAAAAAGGAACACTTAACCAATACAGGATGAAGGGGTAGGTTTAAGTAATAAGAAATATTTAACCAATATAACTTGGTTTGTGGTAGGGTTAAGTCAACGTGAATTGCTAATGACACTTAACCAGCTTAACAGGATAAATGAAGAGGGTTAAGTTAGCTTGAACTGACTAATGACACTTAACCAATCCAAATTGACGGGAAAGAGAACTAAGTAGTAAACCTTAGTTAAAAGGAGCTAAGTAGTAAACCTTAGTTAAGAAAACAACGATTCTGGAAGCTAAGTGGTAAACCTTAGTTGACAAAACTAAGTAGTAATTCTTAGTATAACACGAGGAGGAGTGAACGTCCGTCTGATTAAAAAGAAGGCTCCAACGAATTGGGTTACGAAGCCCGAGGCTTCGAGGCGACGTGAGGGTACTCTTGGTATCCCTCTGTGAGGCTGCAGATGATCTGCATGGGCCCACAGAGGTTAAGGTCTGCGTAGAAGAACCAGGGGTATGCCTTGGTTGCAATACATGGCAACCTAAAGACCCGGATGGACCTGCGTGATTCGGCGAGCAAACGGTAGCCCTGTGATAGCGACTCATCGTCTACCATCCATCTTGAGTCAATTGAGATACGTGAAGCGGAAAGGCGGAGAACTCCAAAAGACCATATACTTGCTATCTAGTTATGGTTGCAGATGGCCATAGGATAGTGGGGCACCGGGGGCCGGCTTATAGTTCTCATTTTACAAGGTGTGCCTTTTATTAGTTGAGGGAGGGGTCAAGTGGGACCATAGCCACTGGAATAAAAACAGACCTTAGCATCTGCATCGGCAGATATTTGAAAGCTCCCGATCGAGTTCTGTATTCCTTGATTTGCCCTGTCACAGGACTCGGACCGCACATTACAGGACATGTGCATCTTGACAAGCGATAACGATTCGCGATACATGCGTGGGGAAGTATAGGAGCATATACCACTCTAGGTAGTGTGTCCTAGACTTGGGGCATCGTTCGACAGGTAGCGTAATCCCTAGTTGGACTAGGTGGCATAAACCCTGAACTCGAGAAGCGTTCAGCAGATAGCGTAAAACTCTAGTTAAATCTAGAAAGCACTTTATAGAAAACCCTAGATTTGATCTAGGTAATAAATAATGAATGTATGCCGGAAGGAAATGGAAAATACAGGGATTGGGATCACGTTATCGTTACTAGTTGGGACACTAGATAGGCGGTGCAGAGATATAGAAACCAGTATAACAAGGAAATAGCGAAGCGGCGAAAGTATTAGAGCATATCCAGTTTATCTTATCTTAGCATATCTTGTGATTATCTTGCTGACCCTATGGTCATGGTGTAATCTTGGATTCAGTTAATTCATGTCGTTTGTTTTTCCATGTTCACATGCTAGAAGTTACCGAACTTACTCAGGCTTTATGTCTGACTCTGTTTTTCTTTCGTCTTCTTCTCTTCCGTTCCCCCCCAGGAAGTACAGAAGGGAGTAGTATAGCTCAGGTTAAGTTGGACTGTCACTCTTTCCCAGCTTGAAGATTTATCGAAGTTTTGCTTGGATTCTCTTTCCAGATGCTATGGCTGGTTCTTGCTACATTGGGGAATATAAATGTATTTTTATGCTTCTTTATTTTGTAAGATAGATGACACTCTGATATTGTAAAGAAATATTTGTACAAACTATTTTATCAATAAAGCAAAGTTTTATTTTCCGCTGTTTAATTTCTGTCTGTTTTGTAATTTATCTGCATCTTTTACCCTAAATGCTCCACAGAACTTAGTGCATTCCCTTTGTGAGTGACACTAACAAACGTGGGGTGTTACACGTGGTATCAGAGCTGAAGGTTACTAGATCAGATAAAGGATTTGAAAAAAAAAATTATTCTCAAAACGGTTTTAAAAGAAGCATTTTCAAAAGAAAAGTTTTGTTTTAAAGGCATATTCCCCAAAGCCATACGCACTATTTTCTCTTCCTCTTTTTTCTTATCTCCTTCTTTCTTGAGTCTCTGGGGCTCCTGTCTTTCTGGGAGGTAACCTCATCGAAGGGCGAAGTAGTGCCCCGGCTTCCTACCATAGTCGTAGTTGTCTCACCTACGGCCAGTTTTCCTTCAAGCTTATAGGGTTTTCCGTACGATGGAAGCAGTTTTCGAGAGATTTGTCAAGATACGGAAGAGGATGAGGAGTTTGGCTAAGGAGCATAACCCTAGTATAAGGAATTCATGGATGTAGGTTTAGCTCACGAAGGAGGAAGAAATTATAAAACCTAAGACAAGAGGAAGTATTTTTACTAGGGTAGGATAGGGCAAGAACGAGGAACAAGATTTTCAGAAGGGCAAGTACATACTTTCACCACCAAGCGTACCTTGGAGAAAGGTAGTAAAGTTCTGTAGGAAGAGTCTAGTTTTGCTGTTCGTACTCTTTCCTTTGGTTTTAGCTCTTCGCATTTGTTCATATCCACTTCCATAGTTGAGTCTCTGCACCATAGTACTTATATAATAGAAAGATCCCACTAGAGTCTCAAATCCAATTGGTGGTCCAACCAGTTTATTTTTGGTTAGTAGGGATTTGAGAATAGCTATCGAGTTTGCTTATATCATCTCACATAGATCGTCTAAATTCGGAGGAGATATTCCTTGGGTGCTTGTCTGATATTGGTTTAGGCCTTTGGGGCTTGTACTTGAGGGATGTCGAGTTCGACTAGGATGGTTTGCGTGAGAGATGAATAGTTGTGGCACGCACTCTAAAAAGCACGTAGTGACCTTTCAACCCTTATAGTTATGGCGGGATGGATAAGCTAAGAGGAGGGACCTCAAACCATCTTGGTATGTACACTTGGTATCATAGTTGACATCTGTTTACTTTGGAAATGGAGGTCAAAAACTTCACAATCGTGAAGTTAAATTAGTTAAGATACAGTGGAGTAAAGCTCAAGAAGGCTAGATACTAGCGTCATACCCTTTTTCTTAAGGGTGCATCCTTGATTTCTTTGTGTAGGAGCTTTACGCATAATTGTTTCTCTCTTTCCGAAGTATATCACCTAGGTCATATCTTCGATCCTTAGGTAGAAGCCAATGGATGTAAACATGTGTTTGAAACATGTTATGGTTGGTGGTTGCAAGTGGTTGCTAATGGTTGCTCGTGGATGCATATGCATACGTATTAGGCGCTAGATCAGTTCGGACGCTTTCATATTGCATTTACAGATATGTATTTATTTGTAAGTTGAGCCTGATATGTTATCATATGGATGTTGCATATGGATGAATGGCTATGCACACATGTAGTATTTACATAACTAGGGATGCTTGCAGACATGATTGGACGCATGACAGTGACATGATTTGTATTAAGGAGGTCAACTGAATCAGTAGACCGCCTGATTTTGCATTAGATAAAGACATACACACACACTATGCATATGAACATGAAAGCATTAGAAATTTTTTAAGGACAATGAATGCCTGTGATTGAATGGTTGAGTAGATGGGTGATTAGATGGTAGGACACATTCTTCCTAACTTGAAGATTTCGGGGACGAAATCCTTTTAAGTGGGGGAGAATGTAACACCCCGTAATTCCGTAACGCTAAGATTCACAAATCAAGGCAGAATTAAAAGTTAGAATCAAAATCAATGGAAACGGGCTGCGCCATTGCATTCTTCTCGGAATTCTAAATGAAAACGAGTCCGAGTTTGCGTGAATCGGAGTCCGTATGAGGAAGATATGGCCTCCGGAAGTTTCAGCAAGGTTCAAATTTCAAAACAGACTCAGAAGCGGGCTGGGCGGGAAATTTCCCGCCCAGGACCCCAGGTCGACTGGGGAGTCGACTGGGTAGTCGACCCCCCCAGGTCGACTGGGGAGTCGATCTGGGTGTCGACCCCGCCCCAGGTCGACTGGGGAGTCGACCTGGGTGTCGAACCCCCCCAGGTCGACTGGGGAGTCGACCTGGGTGTCGACCCCCCCTGCTTTTTTCCAGCTTTCTAAACCTGGTTCGTTTCTCCGAATCTAGACGCCATTCTGACCAGATTCGTTGACTTCTACACTATATAAACAGCCCTAGTCTCCTCCTCTATTCACAATTCTTCTCTACCCTTATGCTGCAAAGATTCTTAGTGAACATGGCTTCTTCTCCTCCATTTAAAATAAATAATAAATAGAATAATATATATATAATAAATCAAGATGAGGAGATGCTGCTCAAAGACTTTCGAGAAGAGATTCGAATCAAGATTAAAGCTTCAAGATAAGGATCAAAGGCTAACGTCGCACGAATCATAGCAACACCATCTTTCTATTCTAATCTAAATCTCTGTAAGTCAGTTATTTCTAGATTTGAACTTTTTTCTCTGTTCGTGACATGAAATTAAAGGAATAAAAGAATATGCCAAATCTCTCTCTCTGTTCGAATCAGTGTCTATACTCTTGAACCTAATTAAGAACTGTTATGATCCGAGGACAAATAAGACCGTGACTATGAAACTATGGACCTTAAAAACATATGCCTATGACTATGAACATTTGCCTATGACTATGAACATTGCCTATGACTATGGACATTGCCTATGACTATGAACATTGCCTATGACTGTGACTATGAGGATTATTTCCTTGACTAAGCCTATGCCTTTGATTAGGAAATATAAACTATTGCCTATGACATAACAAGGACATATGTGATTAAACACCTGTGATTCATGACTAGGAAAGTGTTGCTTAAGTTTTGTGACTATGAAATTGGGTCTAAACACGATCATCTGTTCTGTCTATTCTTGGTTATCTTTGGTTTTAGACCTTGGGAATTTACCTATTAAGTTAGGTCTACCCATGTTCTTGAACCTATGTCTCTATTCTGTCTATTCTTGGTTTTAGACCTTGGGAATTTACCTATTAAGTTAGGTTTACCCATGTTCTTGAATCGACGTCGTTATTCAACCCTTTTTATGCCAGTTAGTATGTCTATCTTTTGCATAGCATCTTTGGTTCATTCCCTATTTTCTACGAATCTAGCTTTATTTATAATCTAGACTGAATCACGATTATACGAACGGTGGGAATGCGGTTTGGGCAAAACATGAAATTTACTAAAAACGTAGTTTAACTTGGAAATTGGCATAAATTGGGAACATGTATTATGGCATGTTCATAGAAATGCAAATTGGATAAATTTGACATAAATTATAAGATGTGTAATTTGAATCTAGTATTGACGTTTAAATCTAGCATTTACATGAATAGTGAACTAGAGTAATATGTCTAGAATTAGAATGTTGAATCGGAATTGGATTAGCTAATTTGGCACGGTAAGTATATTGGCATAAATGTGAAATTGGCCATAATTGGTAGTAATTGGCAGGTTTAGCAAAATCATGGTTAGTGACACTTAATTTGGTATAGTCCACATACAAAAAAGCATAAATATGATTTAGAAGGGGAAATGGGCCATAAGAATGAATGTGGACAATTTACATTAAAAGAGTAATTAGGAAATAAGTAAATTAGAAATAATTTACTTATAGAATTTGGCCTGAATGAGGAAATATAAATTTAGACAAATTAAAGGTTTCTTAACGACATCTCTTTTAATGACACACCAGAAAGTTCTAGGGTGACAGAGAGGATAGTGTCTAGGCTTGGGTTTGGAAAATACAAGTTTCCTGCTCTCCCTGGCTATCCCTAACTGATCCGACGAACGGGATGGTTACTTTCAAAACTTGATTTGAAAATAAATTGAAACACTTTGAACTTAGAAAACACGAATATGCCTAACCCGAGGTTAGACTGAGTTGCGATGTAAACCTGCCTGGAACCAACCGGCAAATCCAGTATTCACAACAATATCTGTCTAATGTGAGTGGTCATGGCTTTAATTTATTTAGTTAAAGCTAGAACATGAAGGGTAGGGTTAAGTTAACTAAGACGCTTAAACAATTTAACAGGACCGGTGGGTGGGGTTAGGTGCATGTAGACACTTAACGTAGTTAAGCTAGAATGAGAAGGTTAAGTCCATAGGAACTCTTAACCAACCTAACACAGTTAAGCTAGAACGGGAGGGCTAAGTCCATGGGAACACTTAACCAACTTAACATGGCAACAAGACAAGATTTGTAGGGGTTAAGTAAAGTTAATACACTTAGCCAAATTAACATGTTAACTAGACCAGGGGCTGGGGTTAAGTAAAATCTAATACACTTTGCCAATTTGATATGTTAGCTGGGCTAGACCGTAGGGTTAAGAAAACCTGAACACTTAACCATCAGGCTGTGATAAAGGATTGAGGTTAAGTCTAAAACATGAAGGGATAATACTTAACCATTAATAACATGTTAGTTAAAACAGATGGGCAAGGTTATGTTAAAAAGGAACACTTAACCAATACAGGATGAAGGGGTAGGGTTAAGTAATAAGAAATATTTAACCAATATAACTTGGTTTGTGGTAGGGTTAAGTCAACGTGAATTGCTAATGACACTTAACCAGCTTAACAGGATAAATGAAGAGGGTTAAGTTAGCTTGAATTGACTAATGACACTTAACCAATCCAAATTGACGGGAAAGAGAACTAAGTAGTAAACCTTAGTTAAAAGGAGCTAAGTAGTAAACCTTAGTTAAGAAAACAACGATTCTGGAAACTAAGTGGTACACCTTAGTTGACAAAACTAAGTAGTAATTCTTAGTATAATACGAGGAGGAGTGAACGCCGTCTGATTAAAAATAAGGCTCCAACGAGTTGGGTTACGAAGCCCGAGGCTTCAAGGGGACGTGAGGGTACTCTTGGTATCCCTCTGTGAGGCTGCAGATGATCCACCTGGGCCCACAGAGGTTAAGGTCTGCGTAGAAGAACCAGGGGTATGCCTTGGTTGCAATACATGGCAACCTAAAGACCAGGATGGACCGACGTGATTCAGCGAGCAAACGGTAGCCCTGTGATAGCGACTCGTCGTCTACCATCCATCTTGAGTCAATCGAGATACGTGAAGCGTAAAGGCGGAGAACTCCAAAAGACGATATACTTGCTATCTAGTTATGGTTGCGGATGGCCATAGAATAGTGGGGCACCTGGGGCCGGCGTATAGTTCTCATTTTACAAGGTGTGCCTTTTATTAGTTGAGGGAGGGGTCAAGTGGGACCATAGCGACTGGAATAAAAACTGACCTTAGCATCTGCATCGACAGAAATCTGAAAGCTCCCGACCGAGTTCTGTATTCCTTGATTTGCCCTGTCACAGGACTCAGACCGCACATTACAGGACATGTGTATCTAGACAAGCGATAACGATTCGCGATACATGCGTGGGGAAGTATAGGAGCATATACCACTCTAGGTAGTGTGTCGTAGACTTGGGGTATCGTTCGACAGGTAGCGTAATCCCTAGTTGGACTAGGTGGCATAAACCCTGAACTCGAGAAGCGTTCAGCAGATAGCGTAAAACTCTGGTTAAATCTAGAAAGCACTTGATAGAAAACCCTAGATTTGATCTAGGTAATAAATAATGAATGTATGCCGGAAGGCAATGGAAAATACAGGGATTGGGATCACGTTATCGTTACTAGTTGGGACACTAGATAGGCGGTGCAGAGATATAGAAACCAGTATAACAAGGAAAGAGCGAAGCGGCGAAAGTATTAGAGCATATCCAGTTTATCTTATCTTAGCATATCTTGTGATTATCTTGTCTAATCTTGCTGACCCTATGGTCATGGTGTAATCTTGGATTCAGTTAATTCATGTCGTTTGTTTTTCCATGTTCACATGCTAGAAGTTACTGAACTTACTCAGGCTTTATGTCTGACTCTGTTTTTCTTTTGTCTTCTTCTCTTCCGTTCCCCCCCCTCCCAGGAAGTAGAGGAGGGAGTAGTATAGATCAGGTTAAGTTGGATTGTCACTCTTTCCCAGCTTGAAGATTTATCGAAGTTTTGCTTGGATTCTCTTTCCAGATGCTATGGCTGGTTCTTGCTACATTGGGGAATATAAATGTATTTTTATGCTTCTTTATTTTGTAAGGCAGATGAAACTCTGATATTGTAAAGAAATATTTGTACAAACTATTTTATCAATAAAGCAAAGTTTTATTTTCCGTTGTTTAATTTCTGTCTGTCTTGTAATTTATCTGCATCTTTTACCCTAAATGCTCCACTGAACTTAGTGCATTCCCTTTGTGAGTGACACTAACGGACGTGGGGTGTTACACCCCCTCACTACTGCAACCAACTCCAGTGTTCCTTTCTTGTATGTAAATCCAACGCAATAGGTCCCCAAGCCCATACTCCTTCCTTCACGCTAAATTCTTGCTCTAGAAAAATCACAAGTAGTTCAACATCCCAATTCCCACTACCACGCCTATTTCCCTCCATCGAAAGCCCATTCGAGCCCACCAGTAGGAGCGCCATAGTCCACCTGACCCATGCCTGAAGCCTTAGCTAACTCGAGTCACCGTGATGCACTAAATTCCAGTTCAACGCCGTGCCCTTGTGTGCAAATCCTGGCCACCCTGGCCCTCCAACGTTGATCGTCACCAATCAAATTCAAGAACTAGTCAGCCTGAAGAAGTCTGAAGTTTGTGGCATTTCAAATTGATGTAAGGTTCAAGAGGAACCAGTGGAAATTTTCCAAAATATTTCTGCCATTACAGAAATAGATGGCGGCTATTTATATGTTGACTAGTGGAATTGTTTTAAAGCGAGAAGTAGGTTAGGGTTCCTCTATTTATAGGGTATGATTTTAAATAAATTATTATTATTATTACTATTACTTAGACACGAAGTAATGCTGTAAAACTGTCACATACGCTGTCTGATTAAAATGAAAATTTGCATCTTAGCATAAAATGACATTCCGGACACGATGGAAAAGGTTTCGTTGAAAACGGAGATCGTTTGCATATCTGTTATTCAATTTTATGCTTAAAATAACGCTATTTTGGGTACTAAAAATACCCGGTCTTCAAATATAACAATTAATATATCTATTCTGATTCTAAACGTCAATACGAATTTAGCGGAATTTGTTTCGTGGCTTAATTCGATCGTTATCTCGAGTTATGGTCAAAAACCCCTTTTAAATCAAATTAAATTATTGAAATAAATTACTATTATTTATAAATAATTCCATAGCTACTATTTTAAAATTTGAATTGGACATAACTAACAAATTATAAACTGAAATCCCGATTTTTCTTTCATTAGAAAATTATAACGAACAAGATTCCAACGTTTCTCGTTTCACAGAAATCCAACTTATATCGGATCCTGAATATTCAATTGAAGTTCAAAATTCAATATTACGAACTACCGCGCCATTTCGAGCTCGATTTATATTATATATAAAAATTATAATGTTCAGACTTCATTTTATAAACGAATTAAATATTTACAAACCATAAATATTCCAAATAAAATATTTAAATTAATAAATTAAATTAAATATTCGAATTTAAATACCCGAAAAATCTGGGTCGTTACATTCTTCTCCCCTTAAAAGAATTTCGTCCCCGAAATTACTAATGCTACAAACTCGATTAGTTTCAAAATAATCATTTTAGAATTATTATCAAAAAATATTCTAACTCTTTAACTTTTCGAAAAATTTCGTCATCACCTCCTTTGCGCGGCTCGATTGGTACAACTACAGTTGCCATTCTGGGCCTTAACTTCACCAAAAGAAAAACGAAAGCCAAGCGACACTCAACTCAGGGGTAAAATCAATTGCTCAAATCAAGAATATCAAGGTTTACCAATTTGTCGGGCAACTCAAATCTCCGATTACGAAGAAAATCAACTACTGAACTTCTCTCGTTTTCCAATTTGTATTTCAATCTCTGCAACTAGATCTACTACCATAGCCTTTTGGAATTTGTACTTAACTCAATTTATAATACAGGTAACATATATAGGGTTAACTCATTCGATTTCATGATTCTATTCAATTTATTCTCCCTTCAAATCCCAAATTTATTTGATTTCCATTTCCATACTCATTTCTTAATTCATCTCACCTAACCAAGATAATCTCAATTAATTAACTAATTAATATTCTAATCAATTCAATTTCGTTTTACTATTCATTCCGAATTTCAACCAAGTTAATCAAACAATCAAAACTATCATAATTTGAGAAAATTATTTCCTTTTCTATATAAAATATAGCCTAGGCAAAATTATTTCATTTGCCCTCTTTACAAAACAATATCGTGTCCAATTTCAGTTCAATGCTTTCCAACACTTGAACCGATCAAACATCACAATACAAAACATTTGTATATAAAATCTACAAATACGCTCTCATATATATACACTCAACTCGATCTAAGGTATTACTAACCCCATCTCTATCGACTTACGCCATAGAGCCAAGGTTATTACTAAACCAATAGCTCTGATACCACTGTAACGACCCGGTGGGGATTCGACTCCCGAATTCCGACAATAATACCCAAACCGTATTACTTGCCAAAACTCAAGTATCGAAAACACCAGATAGTTATTAGAAAGAAATTAGAGGGTGAGATAAGAAAGAAATATTAGAATAGAAGAAAAAGAAGAACCAACATAACATAAAGTCTCACATCGCAGTGGAACAAAATATAATATAGAAATAAATCTTTACTGAGAGCTTTAAAAAAAACACTTACAATCATCAGAGTACTTCAACACATCTGGACAATTATAATGACATGTCCTCATATACAACACATAGCGGAATAGTATCTGTGAAATATCATACGTCTGGACTCTTCCAGCTCGTATCTTCACAGCATCCGATAACGTAGACCTGTACAACCCGGTCTAACCCGAGCATTACAAATGCCGGATCAGTCTGGTGAACCAGAGTGAGAAAAACACACTAAGTATAAAGGTATCATCCAACTTGATTTTAACGTCAAAATCTTTTCGAAAGAAAATGATAATCTAAGACCAGTCCACACATAAACACGGATGATTTTTACCTTACGACAACCCAAAAATATTTTGAAACCATGTCTATTCTGATATTGTAATGATGTCTAAATCAAATAAATAATCATCTAGTAGAATGCTTGCATCTCACGTTCTACATATATAATATATAATCAAAAACTGCGGGTGCTTATTGGAGAATTGGTTTATGACTATAACAAGGTATGGAACCACCTTCCGATCAGTGTACTCTAGAGGAGATACACTGGAGTTCAACAAGAACATCTTGTAACTCAGCCACACATGACTGACCACTCATTTATCATGAGTGTATCGAATGTCTTGTTACCTTACGGTTGGTATACCAACATAACCGTTCCTGGGAGATACAGAAATAAAAAGAAGTAACAAATATAAATATTCTGTAGATGGTGACAATACACCCTAATGGGAGCGACCCACTTAGCCACGCTGCCTGCCCGATTTTTTTCATTTTCCGGTTGATGAGGCTTGAGGTTTAAATCTTCTTTCAGAACATCTGACCACCATTAACTTTGAATGTTCCATCGTCAGATTCACTAGAAAATCACTAATTGACGTCCCTAAAAACACGCTAGTTATTAGGCTAGAGAAAGCCCTTTCTCCACCGTCAACTTTGATACGTTTGAAGAAATCAACGTATGCGATCCATTTGAAATATTTGGCGAGACATCCATCTATACTAGTCATCTAGGAACATGATGAACCAAAGGCACCCTCCTATCGCGTCCACCTGATCAGTAGCGAGTAGTCCTTGCAATCCGAAGATTCCAATCACGACAGAATCACTGTCGAAATATCTCTGGGAGCTAACCAGAGAAATTCAACAAGTAACCCTCATGCTCTTGAAGATCCACGGTCCTCAATTTCTCCATCTTCAATCAGCATCTTCTATCTTCCATGAATTTTCTGGTCGAAATGGTTTTCGAATATAAATTCGATCTTGGTCTTTCCGTACCAACAATCGTATTGGTCAGGTTCGATAGTCGGTTATTTAACTATCAAATAAACACCCATTCATGCATAAAAATAAAATGAATTCACCGATTCAATACCAAGCATCATTTAGCCTCTTTAATTAATCCATCGTTAATTAAATATTAAAACTGTTGATTCAGAAAAACATTTCCCTTTCTTATTAGAAATAAGAAAATTCCATTATCATTTTACTCCTACTCATTAGACCCTCATTGTAAATTAGTAGGTGAATAAATCTCTCAGTATTTATCCCGAAGGCCGAAACCAACATCAGATTGATACCTCGAAAATTACTCAACTCAACCAACATACAACGAGTTCCAATTCCGTAAAACCCTATCATATTCTCCTTAACATTTTTAAAGCATTTAAAATATTATAATCTCATAAATCATTTTAAATATTGTTTAAATACCATTTCACAAAATTAATCAAAGTATCTCAACTTAACTTCTATAAATTATATTACAAATTCTATTTCAAAACCCTTCACGTTTCCTTTACAAAATCATTAACCTTTCATTTACGAATTCCTTTATCTTTCATTTACAAATCCATTTCTATTCATTTGTAAAATCCTTTACCATTCATTTTATAATCCCATAACCACTCGTTTTATAAAACCATTTCCATTCGCTTTATAAATCATTAACCATTCGCTTTATAAACCATTATCCATTCCATTTATAAACCATTAACCATTCGCTGTATAAACCATTAACTATTCGCTGTATAAATCATTAAATATTCGCTGTATAAATCGTTAACTATTCGTTGTATAAATCATTAACTATTCGCTGTATAGATCATCAACTATTCGCTGTATAAACCATTACCATTCCCTCTATAAATCATTAGCAAAACAGTATATGAATACATCTTTGAAAAACGTTTTAAATTGATTAAATATCGATTTCACAAATCATTTCTTTATCGATGGTACTAAAGAGGTAGATATCCGCTAAAGTACCAAACCGTGAAATATAAACATATTTCACATCCAAATGAACAACAACAAATTGTATTGATAAACATTATCAATATTATCGAGAAATCCTGTTGGATTTCTTCAACCTGTCAATCCCTGCATCACAATTCCATACCATTCAACATATATTACAATATAATGAAATTTAACAACTATTGTGAGGAATCCAGTTAGATCCCTCCAACCTGTTTATCCCTGCATCAAATATGTTACCTCAATATAATCATTCAATTCAATAATTGGCCAATAACAACAATTTAATATCAACCACTAGCAACCATAGCGCACAAAAATAAAAACCCGACTTATATAAAATATAAGTGAGAAGAACTGAGTGAGTTTAACTCACTTTGATTTGATTCCATTGTTAATGGCTTGTTTTAGTTAAATTAAACAGTCGTTTAATTTAGTTAAAAACTCCGGCTGATTCCAATTGCATCCAACTCAGTTCCAGAATGTTCTGTCCTTTGGTGCAATTCCGGTGTACTTTGTTTAGTTCCATTCTGTCAATATCACAAAAATTGTACATGTTTTAAATTAACGATTTAATTTAACCACTTACTAATCCTCTTAGTTATAACTTAGTTTAAATATTCTTTGTATTAAACAAATTTTAATTTAAACTAATTAATCCTTAATCAGAATAATTATTTATTTAATTATATTTGTAATCAAATTAAGAGGCTGACCTTCTGCACTTTGTTCGTTCTATTACCTCAGACCGTAACCCACGCTAACCTAAATCCTGTAATGAAAATCACTCAATAATTTATAACCTGCTCAATTGATTAAATTAGAGTTTAAATACCACTATTTACATTATTAAAAACTTAGCCCAAGGCCGATCACATATCATTTCTTCCTAGGCCGATTTCTTTTATTGAAACAGTTTCTTTGGTTGTCACCCACTTGCAAAACCTTTAACTGGTATTAATATAAACAAATTTCTTGTCAATGTAATCACTTGTTAACGTTCACTTCCTGTTCTGAATTATAGTCACTCTTCCAACAAGTTTTGGCTATTTGTTACCCATGAATCCCATCCCACTTAATCCAAATATTTATGTAAAAGGTCACGTAACCACTGATTAGGTAGTTACAATATTAATTAGGTTCATTAAGATAATACCCTACGCGTTAGCTACCTGCTCATGTTTTGATTATATATATACTACAAACCTTATTCACGTGTTTAATATAAATTTTGGCTAGTTAATTACCTTGAGATTTTCGGAACTTGGGCCAAAGCTATTCTTCTACGAACATTTTCTTTGTCTTTTGCTCATTGTTCTTCACTATGCAAACACCACACGTTCATTCCTCTCGTGATCATGCTTCTGATTCCATACTCCATTATCCTTCCTTTACACAGCGTATTCTCCCTTTTTTTTTCATTTATTTCTACCTAACTTGAACAGTAAACCCGCTAGAAAAACCTTCCACAACATCAAACTGCACCCCTCATTCTGAACTTTTCCATCCCATTTTTAATTCTACGTGCACTGCTTCATTCTAAAGCATGGCATCAACTATCAGATAACTGCTTCCACTCATCTCATGGCTCCCTCCAAACAAGTCCGACCCATTACCATTCACCACTTTAACACAGCACTCACTGATTCTGGCAACCGCTGCCTCTGACACCATCACCAACACCACTCACCCCCTCACTATTGCAACCAACTCCAGTGTCCCTTTCTTGTATGTAAATCCAACGCAACAAGTCCCTAAGCCCACACTCCTTCCTTCATGCTAAATCCTTGCTACAGAAAAATCACAAGTAGTTCAACATCCCACTTTCCACCGCCACGCCTATTTCCCTCCATCGAAAGCCCATATGAGCCCGCCAGTAGGAGCTCCATAGTCCACTTGACCTGTAAAGACCCGGAAAATTCAATGCTTGAATTTCGACAATAATACATAAAACCCATATTAATTGCCAACCAAGTATCGAACAACGCCAGATAGTTATTAGAAAGAAGTTAGAAGATGAGAAAAGAAATAAATAAATATTAGAATAAAACAAAAAGAAGAACACATCAGAATCTCACAGCGGAACGAATAAATATAATATATCAAATTTCTTTATACCAAAGAAAATTGTATATACATACCAACATTTGAGTACAACATATATCTGTCACAGCAGAAATACACTTTATATATCTAACGGTGAAGCCTCCTGCTTTTAGCTCCTGATCTCCAGCGAAACCTAACCTGTAAATATACTCGGTCTGACCCAAGCACATTTGAAGCAAAGCAAAATTCACCCAGATCTGTCTGGAATACATCCAGTGATAAATTCATAGCACAAACAATTTGTTTAACGTTGGGAAATATCCTTTTTGAAATCAAAGGATAATAGTAAGACCAACCCAGACATAAACACAGACGGTTTTTTTACTTACTATAACCCAAAACAATTTTGAAACCAATATCTTTTCTGATATTGTAATAGTTTCTATCAAACCACAAATAAATATCAATCTAGCAGAACACTTGCATCTCACGCTCTACATATATAGTATACAATCAAAAACCACAGACTCTTATTGGAGAAGGGATTCCTACTATGGCAAGGTATAGGAAACCTTCCAACAATGTACCTCCGGAGTTGAATACATTGGGGTTCAACAAGAACGTCTTGCAACTCGACTCACACATGACCGGACCCTCATTTCTCTTGAGAGCACCGAATATATCATTACCACGGTTAGGGGCCAGCCAACCGAATCGATAGCATTCATATAAAAATAAAAAGGGACAACTGAGGGCATTTGATTTCTCCAGATCATTTAATGATATACCCTTTTAGTGGGTGCGACCCACATAGCCATGCTACCTACCCGATTTTGTGCCATTTCCTGGTTGATAAGGCTAAAGGTTACGTTCATCCTTCAGAATAGTATATCTCCATTCACTTGGAATGTCATATTGTTAGATCCTCTAGAAATCACTAATCGATTTCCACAAAAATACACCAGTTGCTAAACTAAAGAAGTTTCCCTTCTATGCCACCAACCTGGTACGTTTGGAGAAATCAACGTATGCGATCCCTTTGGAAATACTATATCAGACATTCGTCCATACAAGTCATCTAGGAACAGAGTGAACCGAAGGTACTCTCCTGCCACATCCTAGGAATCACCCTATAGATCAGTATCGAGTAGTCCTTGCAAATCAACATATTTTAACCATGACAGAACCACAGTATATATGTAGTCATGAGTCATAGATTTAAGTAGTTCTTCCGTTTTATAAATATCTACGGTCATCAATTTACTTCGCCTTTTCTCCATCAAGTTATTCGCGTCCGTGCAGTTGATTCGAAGTGGTTTTGGGTCTAGTTCCCATTCCCGTCTCTTTGAATACAACACGTCAAAAGGTTCAATAGAATAATTTATTTGATAGTCGGTGGTTTAACTATCAAATCATAACAATTTTGTTAAGTACATTGGCAGCTTAGGTCATTTACATTAACATATTTCATTTAAAAACTATTCCATCAATTTTTATTATCGATTTCCTAAATTCTATATCGACATAACTCTATCGGTTCATTACTTTGAAAGTATTAACCCATATCTACTTGGAATAACGAATTCACCGAACGTCACTTTTACTTCCTTGGTAAAGGAACAATAACCTCTTTTATAAAACATCCTGTATTACCCTTTATATCTTAGTACATCGTTTGCATTTTCAAAACCCTTTCGTACTTCTTATTTTTGAAATTATCACCATAGTATATAACCCTCCTTTTATTTCCTTTATCATTGGAAATATCATTATATTTCTTTTAAACAACGACCTGGTTTTATTACCAAAATCCTTTCCTTATTTCAATTAAAACATTTCACTTAATTCGACTCTTAGGTGAACATTATTTTTGAAATCATCGTCTTGGTTAAAACCCCTTTTACCAACTTTATTTATATGATTTGAATTAACTTCAAATCCTTATGATACTAAATCAATCCGTAACTTTTTATTTCATTTAAAAAGAATTCCAATTGTAAGGCACTTAATATAATTATTATTTCTTTCCGATTAACTAAAAGCATCGTTAATCCACTTTAAATGGTTATTTAAATAAATGATAAATTTTATAAATCATAATTAACTCGATACTTGCTTTCCAACCCATTACAACTAATACTATCTCTTGATAATAGTGAAGCCATTCAAGTTGGGGTATTCTAATTACCTCTCAGACCTTGACCGATGACGCTCTTATCTTAAGATAATAGAAGTTTGCCACTTAAACACCTATTATTCCATTTCTATTTCCATTTATTATGGTTCCATAAACCATTTCCTTCTATCTGATAACCCACTTCACAAGTTAAATCTTTTTACTTCATTAAGTATACTTTCCAATCTTATATACCATTTGAATTCAATATGATTTTTATAAACCATATCATACATTTGCAATTCCTTATAATCTCTCCATTTACGCTATTATACTAACCAATATTATTTTTGCACAAATCCATCTAGCCATACTATTATAATCACTTCCATTTCTACTTAATAAACCTTGTCTCCATAGCCGCATTTAGCTTAAAAATCACTTTTACAAACTGTCTGTAAACTCGGATTTTAATCCTTGTATAAAACTGTAACACCCCTAAGTTCCACATCGTGGAAGCTTGTGTGAAGTTTGGACTTATATAGTAGAGCCCATCTCCTACTAATGCCGAGGCCTTTTGAGGAACAAAACCCCACACCTATACAGTGGCTAAGTTGGGGACAATATCTTGCGTGAAGGGAGGTGCGGGCTGTTACAGTGGTATCAGAGCCAATACCCAACTGGAATTGTGGCTCCTGTGCGGATCACAGCGCCTGGGTGAGGTGTTTGTGAGCCAACGGGGACATTGGGCTCTGCACGAGGGAAGAATGTAACACCCCTAAGTCCCACATCGTGGAAGCTTGTGTGAAGCGTGGACTTATATAGTAGAGCCCATCTCCTACTAACGCCGAGGCCTTTTGAGGAACAAAACCCCATACCTATACGATGGCTAAGTTAGGGACAATATCTTGCGTGAACGGAGGTGCGGGTTGTTACAAAAACTCTTATCAGGTTTTGGTCAAACCCAATCGCCACTTAGTTATTTCTCACTTTAATTCCAATTAAAAGTCATCGCTTATTTTCAATAACTTAGCTCGAGAGTCTTTTATAACTTATGTTTATCAAATTCTGGAATTTACAACAAAATCCTTTTATAGAACTCGTATTAGCCCTTAATCAAATCTTATCACCACCTGATCACTTTTTAATTGAATTCTAATTATATATATAAGGTATTCGCTTTAATTATTATTAATTAAAATAATAATTAAATTTAATATTAACTATATAAAAATAGTTAACTTTGAAAGCTAAAAATAGAATAAATATCATTTTAAAAAGCTTATTACATAATAATTAACCTTATTAAACATCAAACAGTTCGATAATTACTTAACAATATAGTTAATCGAAGATTAACTAACTATTAACACCATTCGTTAAATTTAACGAATATTCGGGAAATTCTTCATTTGATTTATTTAAATCAAATTAATCAAATTATCAATTATCACTTAGAACAGTTGATTTTTGCCAACCGTATATATCAGTTAACTGTCAACTGATTTCCTATTTCCCATTTCCCTCTTCAATTTATTAAATAACTTAATAAATTTAAACCATCACTTAATTGTTTATAAAACAATTATCCCATTATTTCTAACTTGTATGCTAATTTCAGATTTTCCATTCAGAACATGACATAAGAATATGTCATATAAAACGTTTACTGATCCTTTTTGAAAAACATCATTTAACTATAAATATATTTATAAAATTCCCATGACTTATATAAAATAAATTTAAACTTCAAATTAGTTATAAAAATAAATTTATAACTAATATTACGTTAATTCGCCCGATGGCATAACAACATCTTAAACAGTAAATTTTATGGCCTCACTGCCAACCACTTAATCAATACTGTTGATTGATTTAAAAACACAACAACAACTAACATCCATTCAACCATCACTATATGAATAGGGTTTAATGTAAATTGGGGGTTCAATCAGTTCATGGATAAAAAACATAAAGATAAACAGTATACAAAATATTTTGAGGAATCCGGTCGGATCTCTCCAATCTGTTCTTCCCTGCACCACGGGTTATCATAATATTTCATGACAGTAGATAATTTTAAATAAATAAATTAATGATCGATAATATAATTAACAGCAACCATTAAATCAACCAAGGCATCCAAGCAACCAATTTGTATTTTTATATGGATTTATCACATCATAAGGGTCCAGAAAAGTGTGAGAATATACTCACCATTTTATTCGATTGATGGTTGGCGCGTTTGTTTCATTTAATTTTAAATGAATGTTTAAAATTATCTGAAATTCCAAATAGCTCCCATTCCTGACCAGGTCAGTTCCAAAATGTATTGTCCAATAGCACGATCCCAACGTCTTTCGTTTCGTTTGGCTCTGATCACATAGGTTAATGTTACACCATTGTTAGCATACGTATTTTTATATAAATTAGTTAACTAACCATTTCCTTAATTACATTTAACTAATTACATTGATAATATTATCGCCGATCCATCTGTATTGCAAATATCGGACCAGACAACATGCTTCTCTCCATTCCTTTACTACTCATTCACGTTTCTATGACCTGGAAACAAGACATACCAGTTCACAACTAACATATTAGTTATATGTGACACCCTGAATTTTCTGTGTCAATTAAAAGAAAGAATTAAAGAATACTTAATTTTTAAAAAGAGAATTAAGGGAAACGGGTTAAGCCATTGCATTCGTCTCGAAATTCTGCTTGGAATAGAGTCCAAGTTTTCGTAAATCGGACTTTGTATGAGGAATTTATGTCCCTCAGAAGTTTCAGCAATTTAAATAAATTAAAAACAGTTCAGAGTTAAAATTCAAAATTCAAATGGAGAACAAAGAAGCGGGCTGGGCGGGATTTTTCCTGCCCCAAGCCAGGTCGACTAAGGGGGAGACCTCCCCTATACAGGCCTACTAGGGGGTCGACCTACCCCCCTCTCCCATATCTAAAACTGTGACGATTCTGACTTGTTCCTGAGTCTTTTCTGACCTGTTGCTGAGTCACTAGGGCATAGGCGACAATTATGGATAACTCTATCTGGTCTGGACGATTGTGATTGCTCCTAGAATGATCTAACAGCTCACATAAGATTAAACTTCTATAAAAGCAACCCTAGTCCTCAAACCTTAAATCACACAAATTCAGTCCAAGGAGCCACCATGCTGTCCATGATCGTTCTAGCCTAGCCACCGTTTCTTATTCAATTAGAAAACAAGTTAAAAGCTACGAATCAAAACTAACTTAGAGAATTGATAGTCTTCTTGAAGGGATTGCTTTTCAGTTTCAGAAAATAGATCCTAGAAAACAAGACTTTCTTTTGTTTGTATGTCCTATTATTATTTAGATGTGAACGATTAAAAGTTATGATTTGTAATAAAGTGAAAACTAGCATTATTCCTGGTTGTAAGATAATGATGATGCTGATTCATGTCTATTCGTGTATTGATTCTATTGTATATGCTTACGAGACTATTGTGGTTATTATGTTGATGTTAAACCAATCATGTAAATTTGGTGATTTTATCATGTTATGTTACATGCAAGTTGTTAGGATAAGATATGTATTATGTTTAGATCTACATTTAGATCTGTGAAAATTAGATCCAAAATAAAAGTTCACATCTATATGCCTAGTTGAACTTATGTAAAACAATATGCTTAAGATTCATGTTTATTGGATCCAAAATAAAAGTTCACATCTACATGCCTAGTTGAACTAGTGTAATTCCATATGCTTAAGATTCATGTTTATTGGATCCAAAATAAAAGTTTACTTTCACATGCCTAGTTGAACTTGTGTAATTCTATATGCTTAAGATTCATATTTATTGGATCCAAATTGCAAGTTTACATTTGCATGCCTAGTTGGATTTGGGTAATTTCATATGCTTTAGACTCATGATTGGGTCCAAAAATGCAAGTTCATTGTTTTATGCCAAAATTTATATGACGCATGTTTAGTTAGATCCTTATTATGTTGTATGAATGACACATGTTCCATTTTTTCTCCTTTTGTATATAAGTTAGGCTAAGTTACGAGCCTAATATTCTATGTGAATTTTGCGAACGTATGACAGGGGCAACGTTGGGAAAAACCTTAAATTTACATTATTGGCATAATTTGGCCCATAAATATATGAATGATTAGAGGCATAAAAATGGTATAATTTATATACCAAAATTTTTGAATATGATTTAGAGGAAAAATTGGGCATAGCTTGAATGGCAATAATTGTGGAAAATTTACATATAAATATGAAATGTAAATATGTAAAATTAAGTAAAAGACGAATATGCCTAACCCGAGGTTAGATTGAGTTACGGTGTAAGACTGCCCGGAACGACCCGAGACATCCAGCAACCGTAACAATATATATATATATAATGTGAGAGGTTAGTGCATCAAGCCCAAAAGAACCTGAGGTTAGATTGAGTTGCGGTGTAAGACTGCCCGGAACCGACCGACACATCCAGCAACCGCAACAATACACATCTAATGTGAGTGGTTAGTGATTTAATGAATGAATTAAAGCTAAGACAGGAATGGTAGGGTTAAGTTAATTAAGGCAATACTTAACCAATGCAACATGTTAACTAAACTGATGGGTGGGGTTAGGTTAATTTGAGAACACTTAACCATTTTAACATGTTGATTAGGAAAACCCTAGTAACGGGGACCCATTTCAGCAGTAATCCACATAGATGTATCACGATACCCTGAACTAGGCAGGGTGGGGCACAATTACTGGGCTGATTATAAGTGGTCAAAACAACGGCGGGTGGTGCGTCAGTGCAGGCTCCAACGGAGTGCGGTCATGCACGTACTCCGGAGTGGAAAAAGCAGGCACTGGGCATCAGTAGTTATACTCTGTGCATCTTGAATTGTGTCGGATTGCCACCATAGGATTTGATACACCCCATGGTGGGACCAACATAGGTATCTACAATCATACGGGGCCGAATGACAAAAGTGGTAAACATATACGAGTAGGAGCCGATCGATAAAAAGGGGATCATCTATCTTGAACGCATATTGCTAGTTGAAACACTTGTAAGGGGGTGCAGAGAAGTAAAATGAGTGCGATAGCATATTCAGCCTTATTATCTTATTTCTAGGGTGTTGTCCTAGATTCAATTTATTCATGTCGTAAACCTTTTTCTTGTTTACATGCCATTGGACTTACCAGACTCATGTCTAACCCATTTTCTTTCGTCTTCTTTTCTTCCGTTTCCCCCCAGGTTTGTAGGGAGGGAATACTTCAGCTTAGATCGGATCCTTTCCAGCTTGAAGAGAGTAGATGTATTGCTTGGAATCTTTTTCCTTGGGCTATGGCTTTGGATACTCTCTTATTGGGGATTTATGCTGCCTTACTATTGTCTTAATGCTTCTTTATGTTTTAATTCAAGACAGAGATTTTGTTGTTATAATTTGGAAGTTGGTTTGAGATAGTTGTTGTAATGTTTTAACTGAACCACGTACTTATGAAATAAATTTTGTTTTTCCACTATTTATATGCCTGTCTTGTAAATTATCTGTATCTTTTACCTATAATGCTCCACCGAAGTTAAGGTATTCCCTTTGTGAGTGACCTTAACGAAGGTGGGGTGTTTCACTTGGTATCAGAGCTGATGGTTGCCAGATCAGATAAAATTTTTGGAAACTAATTTTCAAAAAGAAGTTTTAAGAAGCATTTTCAAGAAAAAAGTGTTGTTTAAAAATGCATGATTTCCCCCAAAGCCATATGCACTATCTTCCTATTCTTTGTTTTGAATCTTTTCTTTTACGTTTTAGCATGTCTAGGGTTCTTAACCTTCCAGAGGGTGTACCGATATCTGGCTGGTTCAGAAGGTACCTAGAGGCTAGGACTAATGATGCTGGCCCAACAGACGTTACTCCTCCCCCAGTTATAGCTGTTCCTCCTCCTCCTCGTGCAAATGGGTGGAAAGAACCTTAATGGGACTGAGTCATTGGTAGAAGCAAGAAACTGGCTCAAAGAAACTGAGAACTTGTTTGTTATCTTCGAAGTGGATGATAGGCAGAAGATATAGTTGGCCGTGTGGTTGCTTAAAAACAAAGCCTCTTATTAGTGGGAAGTTACTAATGCTGAGAGACCGGTTGAAACTTGGGAGGATTTTATAATGAGGTTTGAAATGAAATTCCTCTCACAATCTGAACATAGCCTACAGATGGAGAAATTCTTAGCTCTCAAACAGGGAACTATGTCGATTAAGGAATATGTTAACCAATTCAACCAGCTGGCTAGATTCGGACTGGAGTTAGTGAACATTCCCCATAAGAAGGCTCTCCGTTTTGTTAAAGGGTTGAATGAGCCACTGCACAACCTAGCTATGTCCCATATACCAATGGGTGCAACTCATGAGAGACTGGTGGACATGGCACTGCTACAGGAGGAAGACAAGGATGGCAAGAAAGAGGCAAAGGTGGAAGTACCTCAAAATAAGAAAGTGGAGGGATCCCAAAATAAGAATACAGACTCAAAGAAGGGCGGGAAGAACAACAAACCCCATGACAAGAGGTAGTGTAATTTTTGTGGCATTCCTGGACATCTGATTAAGGACTGCAGAAAGAAAAAGAGGAAGATGGGTGGTTGTTTTCACTGCGGCGATACATGACACATGGCTAAGGACTGCCCAAGAAAGCAAGGGCAAGGGCAGAGGACTGGATCTGCTTCTGGAGGGCAGTTTCACGCTCTCATGGCACTTCCGCAAGAACGAGGTAGAAATATTTCTGTTGAGAGTTTAGTTTATCTTTTTGATCATCCTGTTCGTACACTCTTTGATTCTGGCTCATCGCACTATTTTATATCCACTGCTTGTGTTGAATCTCTGCACCTAGACACCAGTATGGTAGAGGATCCCTTAGTTGTTTCAAATCCAATTGGGGGCTCGGCCTATTTGTCAATAATTTGTTTGGATTTGGAAATTTTTATACTAAGCGTTGGGTTTAGATGTAATGCCTATGTTTTGGGCTTCACGGGCTATGGGTTGATTCTAGGCATGGATTGGTTATCCAGTAATGGTGTCATCCTCGATCGTGAAAAGAGAGTGGTTAGACTTATGACTCGCCTCGGTACCACTCTCGAAATCTCTTGTAAACCCATACATTCTGTATTGCTTAGCTACCAAAAATCCCTTGATGCGTCTGTTGAGAACTTGCAGTCTGTTAGAGTAGTCTGTGAATACTCATATGTATTCGAAGAGGTGAAAGGCTTACCTCCGAAACGGGAGATAGACTTCAGCATATACCTTGTTGATAATGCAAAACCCGTAGCTCTACCCGTTAGACACATGGCTCCAAGGGAGAGAAAAGAGCTTAGCAAGAAAGTCAAAAAGCTGCTCGAAAAAGGGTTTATAAGGCGGAGTATTTCTGAATGGGGTGCTCCAGTAGTATCCACAAACAAAGCGGATGGTTCACTTCGCCTATGCGTTGATTATAGGGAGCTAAACAAGCTGACCAAGAAGAATTGGCACCCACTTCCAAGAATAGACGACTTGTTTGATCAGCTTGTAGGTGCGTCGGTTTTCTCCCAGCTAGATGTGGCTACCGGGCTTCATCAGCTAAGAGTGGCTGAAGACAGCATTGATAAAACTGCATTTAGAACCCCAGATGGTTTCTTCGAATGGCTTGTCATGCCTTTCGGCTTGACATACACACCCGCTTATTTCGTTGATTTGATGCGCAGGTGTTCAGGGAGTTTCTTAATAAGTTTGTGGTGGTCTTCATAGACGACATTTTGATTTTCTCGAAGAATGAAGAAGAGCATGCTTTGCATTTAAAGGAAGTCATGGATACTCTTCGTGCACATTAGCTGAAAGCCAAATTCTCCAAATGCCATTTCGGGAGAGAAGAAGTGAGGTTTCTTAGACCTATAGTATCCAAAGAGGGGATAACTATGGACCCCGCAAGAGTAGTTGCGGTGCAAGATTGGAAGGTTCCACGGACTGCAACCGAAGTCCAAAGCTTTCTCGGGCTAGCGGGTTTTTACCGAAAGTTCATTAAAGACTTTGCGAAAATCAAAGCCCCACTCACAAGATTGACA
Organism: Allium sativum; assembly: GCA_030737875.1. Lineage (NCBI taxonomy): Eukaryota > Viridiplantae > Streptophyta > Magnoliopsida > Asparagales > Amaryllidaceae > Allium > Allium sativum. The sequence goes on along the minus strand of CM060910.1, from coordinate 564,778,982 downwards.
AAGAAGAATCTAACTTTCGCTTGGGATTCGATTGCGATATTGCTTTCCAACGTTTGAAAAGGGCTATAACAACAGCCCCAGTTCTGACATTGCCTGATGGGAGAAAAATGTTTACCGTACACACATACGCATGTAGTACAGGATTAGGCACTGTCTTCATGCAAGAAGGCAAGGTCGTTTGTTATGGGGGAAGACAATTGAAGGTACATGCGAAGAACTACCCAACTCATGATTTGGAGCTAGCCGCCATTGTTTTCGCTCTTAAGTCATGGCGTCATTATCTACTAGGAGAAAGGTCTGAATTGTTTACTGACCATAAATCGTTAAAGCACCTTTTCTCACAGAAAGTTCTTAACTTAAGACAACAAAGGTGGATGGAATTTCTGGCCTCTTATGATTTTGAGATTTCCTATACCCTTGGCAAGGGTAATGTAGTGCCAGATGCCTTGAGTAGAAAGAAGATGACCTTAAGTCCTCTCTTTGTAAAAGGCAAAGTTTGGAGTACATAGCAAATATTAACTTTAGACCCTCCTCTGAAATTGTGTCTGGTCTGTTAGCATCGCTAGAGGTGCGGCCTACTCTTTTGGACTCAATAGGTACCGCGCAACGGGAAGACCCTCAGCTAGTTGATATGATGGATAAGCTAGTTAGGGGTGAGACTTCTAGTCACCTCAATAGATACTCCATCGATGATAAGGATTGGTTGAGACGGGATGGAAGACTATGTGTCCCATAAGCAAGGGATTTGGTGAAGACGGTTCTCGAAGAAGCACACCATTCTAAGCTTACCATACACCTAGGTGGAGAAAAGATGTATAAAGACATAAAAGGGTTTTCTTTTGGAATGGCATGAAAAGGGATGTAGCTGATTTCGTCGCTAAGTGCTTGATATGCCAGCAAGTCAAAGCGGAGCAGAAGAAGCCTGGAGGTTTGCTTCATCCTCTAGAGGTCCCATAGTGCAAATGGGATAGCATTTCAACGGACTTTGTGGATGGGTTGCCTAGGTCAAGGAGGGGCAATACCAGTATTTGGGTAATAGTGGACAGGCTCACTAAAAGCGCTCACTTTATATCTGTTAAGAGTAGAAGGTCTGCCTTGTGCCTATCATCCATTTATCATAAAGAGATAGTTCGACTCCATGGGATACCCTCCAGCATAATGAGTGATCGAGATCCTATCTTTATGAGCGAGTTTTGGAAGAGTTTGCAGGAGTCTTTAGGCACACAATTATGCTTAAGCACGACTTATCAACCCCAAACTGATGGTCAGACGAAAAGGGTGAACAGAGTATTGGAAGACCTCTTGAGATTTTACATTCTCGACTCTGGAGGAATACGGGAGGATCATCTTCCTTTGGTGGAATTCGCTTACAACAATAGCTACAAGCCACCATAGGCATGGCACCCTTTAAGGCTTTATATGGAAGACCATGCCGATCAGCAACTTGTTGGTGGGAGTCTACAGACAAGCTTGTACTTGGGCCAAACATGATTAGAGAAACCTCATAAAAGGTGGACTTGATAAGAAGATGGATGAAGGCTGCACAAGATAGACAGAAGTCCTACGCAGACAAAAGAAGGACTGACCTTGAGTTTGAGGTTGGAGATAAGGTGTTCCTTAAAGTATCCCCTTTGAGGAATGTCATTCGCTTTGGGTCCATAGGAAAGCTAGCACCAAGATTTGTGGGACCATTTCTTATCATTGAAAGGATTGGGACGATGGCTTACAGGGTAGAGCTACCCGAAAGACTGGCTGGCGTTCATAATGTTTTTCATGTTTCTCAACTACGAAAGTGCATACATGAGTCTGCGGAAGTTGTGGAGCCAAGTATACTAGAGGAAGTAGAAGTGGAACGAGAAGCGACTGTGAGAAGAGTTCCAACTCGTGTCTTGGGTACGGAAGTCAAAAAGCTACGCAACGAAGAAGTTAAGCTTGTTAAAGTTCAATGGAGTGACGCTGAGGAAGACGCGACTTGGGAAACTAAGAGAAAAATACGCGCAACCTAACCTTTTTTTAGGCTACCTCCTTGATCTCTTTTTCCATAAGTTTATTCATGCTTATATCTACCTTTTAAGTATATCTCCTCGGTCCTATTCTTTATCCTTAGGTAGAAACCAATGGATGTAAACATGTATTTGAAACATGTTACGATTGATGGTTACGAGTGGTTGCAAGTGGTTGCTAGCGGTTTCTCGTGGATGCATATACACACACATTAGGTACTAGATCAGCTCAGTCACTTTCATATTGCATATGCATATATGTATTTGTATATGGATTGGAACTTGATATGTTATCATATAGATGTTGCATTTGTATGAATGATTGTGCACTCATGTAGAAAGTATGATTAGGAATAATTGCATGCATAATGGACTCATGACACTGACATAATTCGCATTAAGAGAGTCAACTGAATCAGTAGACCGCCTGATTTTGCATTAGATAAGGACATGTACACACGCTACGCATATGATCATGAAAGCATTAAAAGTTTTTTAAGGACAATGGACGCCTGTGTTTGATGGTTGAGTAGATGAACGATTGGATGGTAGGATGTACATTCTTCTTGACTTGAAGATTTCGGGGACGAAATCCTTTAAGGAAATGTAATACCCTGAATTTTCTATGTCAATTAAAAGAACGAATTAAAGAATACTTAGTTTTTAAAGTGAGAATTAAGGGAAATAGGTTATGCCATTGCGTTCGCCTCGAAATTCTTCTTGTAATAGAGTCCAAGTTTTCGTAAATCGGACTTCGTACGAGGAAGTTATGGCCCTCAGAAGTTTCAACAATTTAAATAAATTAAAAACAATTCAGAGTTAAAATTCAAACAGAAAACAAAGAAGCGGGCTGGGCGGGATTTTTCCTCCACAAGCCAAGTTGACCAGAGGGTCTACCAGGGGTCGACCTCCCCTATACAGGTCGAAAAGGGGTTTGACCTGGGGATCGACCTACTCCTCTCGCCCAGATCCAAAACTGTGACGATTCTGACTTGTTGCTGAGTCTTTTCTGACCTGTTGCTGAGTCACCAGGGCATAGGTGGCAATTCTGGATAACTCTATCTAGTCTGGACGGTTGTGATTTCTCTTGGAATGATCTAACGACTCACATAAGATTAAACTTCTATAAAAGCTACCCTAGTCCTCAAACCCTAAATCACACAAATTCATTCCTAGGAGCCACCATCCTGTCCATGATCGTTCTAGCCTAGCCACCATTTCTTCTTTAATTAGAAAACAAGTTAAAAGCTACGAATCAAAACTAACTTGGAGGATTGATAATCTTCTTTAAGGGATTGCTTTTCAATTTCAGAAAACAGATCCCAGAAAACAAGACTTTCTTTTGTTTGTAAGTCCTGTTATTATTTAGATGTGAACGATTAAAAGTTATGATTTGTAATAAAGTGAAAACTAGCGTTATTCCTAGTTGTAAGATATTGATGATGCTGATTCATGTCTATTCTTGTATTGATTCTATCGTATAAGCTTATGAGACTATTGTGGTTATTATGTTGATGTTAAACCAATCATGTAAATTTGGTGACTTTTTCATGTTATGTTACATGCAAGTTGTTAGGCTAAGACACGTATTATGTTTAGATCTACATTTAGATCTATGAAAATTAGATCCAAAATAAAAGTTCACATCAACATGCCTAGTTGAGCTTGTATAAAACCATATGCTTAAGATTCATGTTTATTGGATCCAAAATAAAAGTTCACATCTACATGCCTAGTTGAACTTGTGTAATTCCATATGCTTAAGATTCATGTTTATTGGATCCAAAATAAAAGTTTACATTCACATGCCTAGTTGAACTTGTGTAATTCTATATGCTTAAGATTCATATTTATTGGATCCAAATTACAAGTTTACATTTACATGCCTAGTTGGATTTAGGTAATTTCATATGCTTAAGACTCATGATTGGGTTCAAAAATGCAAGTTCATTGTTTTATGCCAAAATTTATATGACACATGTTTAGTCAGATCCTTATTATGTTGTATGAATGGCACATGATCCCTTCTTCCCCCTTTTGTATATAAGTTAGGCTAAGTTACGAGCCTAACATTCTATGTGAATTTTGCGAACGTATGATGGGGGTAACGTTGGGGAAAACCTTAAATTTATATTATTGGCATAATTTGGCCCATAAATATATGAATGATTAGTGGCATAAAAATGATATAATTTATATGCCAAAAATCTTGAATATGATTTAGAGGAAAAATTGGGCATGGTTTGAATGACAATAATTATGGCAAACTTACATATAAATATGAAATGTAAATATGTAAAATTAAGTAAAAGATGAATATGCCTAACCCGAGGTTTGATTGAGTTACGGTGTAAGACTTCCCGGAACCGCCCAGCACATCCAACAACCATAACAATATATATCTAATGTGAGAGGTTAGTGCATCAAGCCCAAAAGAACCCGAGGTTAGATTGAGTTGCGGTGTAAGACTGCCCGGAACCGATCGGCAAATCCAGCAACCGCAACAATACATATCTAATGTGAGTGGTTGGTGCTTTAATGAATGAATTGAAGCTAAGACAGGAATGATAAGGTTAAGTTAATTAAGGCAACACTTAACCAATGCAACATGTTAACTAAACTGATGGGGGGGGGGGTTAGGTTAATTTGAGAACACTTAACCATTTTAACATGTTGATTAGGAAACCCTATTAACGGGGACCCATTTCAGCAGTAACCCACATAGATGTATCACGGTATCCTGAACTAGGCTGGGTGGGGCACAATTACTGGGTCGATTATAAGCGGTCAAAAGAATGGCGGGTGGTGCATCAGTGTAGGTTCCGACGGAGTGCGGTCGTGAACGTACTCCGAAGTGGAAAAAGCGGAAACTGGGCATCAGTAGTTATACTCTGTGCATCTTGAATTGTGTCGGTTTGCCACCATAGGATTTGATACACCCCATGGTGGGACTAGCACAAGTATCTACAATCATGCGGAGCCGAATGACACAAGATGTAAACGTATACGAGTAGGAGCCGATCGATAAAAAGGGGATCATCTATCTTGAACACATTTTGCTAGTTGAAACACTTATAAGGGGGTGCAGAGAAGTGAAATGAGTGCGATATCATATTCAACCTTATTATCTTATTTCTAGGGTGTTGTCCTAGATTCAGTTTATTCATGTCATAACCCTTTTTCTTATTTACATGCTAAATAGTCACTGGACTTACCAGACTCATGTCTGACCCATTTTCTTTCGTCTTCTTTTCTTCCGTCCCCCCAGATCCACAGGGAGGGAATACTTCAGCTTAGATCGGATCATTTCCAGCTTGAAGAGAGTAGATGTATTACTTGGAATCTTTTTCCTTGGGCTATGGCTTTGGATACTCTCTTATTGGGGATTTATGCTGCCTTACTGTTGTTTTAATGCTTATTTATGTTTTAATTCAAGACAAAGATTTTGTTGTAATAATTTGGAAGTTGGTTTGAGACAGTTGTCGTAATGTTTTAACTGAACCACATACTTATGAAATAAATTTAGTTTTTCCACTATTTATATGTTTGTCTTGTAAATTATCTGTATCTTTTACCTATAATGCTCCACCGAAGTTATGGCAATCCCTTTGTGAGTGACCTTAACGGAGGTGGGGTGTTTCACTATATGTTTTAACACATACTCAGATTAAATAAATACTTTAATTAAATAATTACGTTTGGGCTTAGATGAAAACATGCCTGATATGGTTCGGTGTTTATATGTTCAAAATGGATTGATTCTTCATTGGAAAACATGGGTTTCCATTTTCCGAAACTTATTCAAACCTAGAAAATAACAGCCCAGTCCAACACTTCACACGGTCCATCGTTATACTCCATTTCCTTTTGCTCCCCTCTTCTACGTTCTACTACAAATGCCACAGTACACAACTGCTTTCCATTTCAACCCTAGGGTCCTTCATCCAAACATGCAAGAAATCCTTCACCTTTTATTTTCCACTTCTGTTCAGTTTTGATTTGATAATGCACTTCCTTTCGAGCATAATACCGGCTGCTACCCATTTTATGAAGACATTGTCAAACCCGATAGCAAAATTCCCACCTACTTATTTTAACAGTTTGGCCAACCCAACTTGAAATAGGAAAAGCTGTCCCACATGCCTTTCCGTCCGCATCGAATTGTTCCCAGGCAAGATTTCATCACCTCTGCTACTCACATTTACAGACTTATCCACTCCGACATCCAACTTCCATAACGCTCACCTTCCCGGCCACCGAATCCTCATCAGCCACCACCAGTATGGTTGCAACACCCTCCTCCATCGTCGGTTGCTGTCGCGACCCTCCAGGTGCCGCCATCTCCAGCTAAGAACCCAAAAATAGTTGCCAATTTTGAATACGTTCCTGGCCACCACGGTGCGCGATACTCGATCATAACGGGTCAGTCAAAGGATCTAGAGAAGCTTTTAAATTTTGTAGTTGAGAATATTAAATTTTGATGAGAGGATTCGACGATTTGGTGGAAGAAAATTTCACGAAATTCTGATCATATATTTCTATGGTGGAGGCGCTGTGTTATTGCGTTGACCAGGGATGTAAGAAATATAGGGTTTGAATTTAAGGTGTATTTATATTGAAATGAAACGTGGGGGCGTGGTATGTTATGTGGCCTTCAAGCAAAGTCTGAATTCCTTCAACGTGAAGCTTTGTTTGAGTTTCAGTCAGCGTGAACCTTGAGTACAGTGATCACTCAGTGGCTTTCAGCGAAAGAAATCCCACTTACATGAGTTGAGTTTTATATCAAAATGTTGTTCGAAATTTTTGTGAAATACTGTGTTAAACTATCTTATACAATCTCCGTTTGAGATGAAACTACTAATCCTAGCATAGAAAAATATTCCGGACACGATGGGGGCATGTTTCATCGCATTCCGAGACTGTTTCCCCGTACGCTATTTTTACACGCACTGTAATGCCATTGTGAACACCAATTTATCCGGCCTTCATAAATAACAAACTATATATATTTTCCGACTCTAAGTGTCAATACGAATTCAAAAGAGCCGTTTCATAGCTAAATTCGATCGTTGTCTCGAGTTACGCTCAGATTCTTATTTAAATCGAATTAAATTTATTGAATGAACGTTATTGTTCATAACGATTTCCATAGCGACTATTTTAAAATTTGAATTGGACATAACTCAAAATCTATAAAATGAAATGTCCATATTTATCTTCCATTAGGAAAATATTACCAAATAGATTCAGTCGTTTCTTGTTTTGAGAAAATCCGACTTATATTAGATCCTATACAGCCAATTAAAGTTCAAAATGCCATATTACGAACTACCGCGCCACTGTAGCTCGATTTATATTTAAATTATATATTAAACATTACAATGCTGTTAAATAAACGAAATCGTTAGTATAATTCAAAATAAACAATATTACACCATTTTAAATTTCCATTTCACACTATATTGTAAATTCAACATTTCCTAATTATTTTGGAAATAAAATATTACTATATTATTTATATTAATAACCTATTCAAAATAATATGGTTAAATTCAATTATTTAAATTCAAAATCAATATTTTAAATAATTAAAATAACTCAAATAAGTGGCCAAAAAATATGGGATGTTACATTCCTTCCCCCTTAAAAGAATTTCGTCCCCGAAATTGCTAAAGTAGAAGAAATGCTGCAACCCATTATCTTTTCAAAAATATTAAATAAAAACTCAGTTTTATTTTCAAAATAAATCCGGTCAGTTTTAAAATATATTTATTTAAGTAACAAAATTTTCCGAAAATTTTCAAAAATATTCTAACACCTTAAACTTTGGAATTTTTTTGGTAGAGCCCCCTTATACGTAGGGACATCTGCAAAATTACAGGTTCAAGAAATATATAGACGTCGACCAACACGGTCGGAAAAATTGAAAATCCAATCTCAAAACCCAAATAAAAACCAAAATTCTATATTTGCGTAGGCGTACATTTTTGTGAGCGTTATGACGCGATAAGCGATAAATTTACTCATGTCTGCCTAATTAGCATGCCCAACTGGATTTAATATATTCCAAAATTCACTCGGATAGGTTTTTAAAGTTGAATTATCCCTTCTGCACCTGTTCTCAACTCCGATGAACTTCATTAGTTTCCAAAATAATGCTAGTAAGATTCGAACATCCATATCATCCATTCCAACCAACTTTCCATAGAATTCAATCAATTCTAACAATCCATTTATTTTTATAAATGTTTCACTTGAATTCATTGTCTCTGAATTCATTTTTCATAAGCTCGACTTATTCGTATTAGATTGGTTTCAATCAAGTTTATTCATCTTCAAGTCTATATTTATGCAAAATCCATCCAAACAATCCAAACATTTCATTCAAATTAATATTGGCAAATATTTCTACTCCCAACTCAAATCAAATACCTATCGACTTAAGTTAAATTTTACTCCGACATTCCAATCCAAATATTAATTTATATAATTCATTGTAACTCAACTTCAGTTAGTGTTTCATATTTTCACATTTCAAATATAAAATGTCCTCTGGTGGTTTAATCAACCTCATAATCAACCCATTCTAGTCAACACTGGCAAATCTAATTAGCCATATTATTTTAGCTTAAGAAAATTATTACATTACTGCTTTATAAGATATATTGGGCAAAAATAATTTCAAAATAATTTATATCAAATACATGCTCTCACATGTACACTCTCAACTCAATCTAGGGCACCACTGACCCCATCTATATTGAGTTACGCCACAGAGCCAAGGTTATTACTAAACCAATAGCTCTGATACCACTATAACGACCCGGGAAATTCAATGCTCGAATTTCGACAACAATACATAAAACCCGTATTACTTGCCAAAACCCAAGTATCGAACATCACCAGGTAGTTATTAGAAAGAAGTTAGAAGATGAGAAAAGAAAGAAAGAAATATTAGAATAGAAGAAAAAGAAGAACACATCAGAATCTCACAGCGGAACAAATAAATATAATATATCAAATCTCTTTATACAAAAGAAAATTGTATATACATACCAACATCAGAGTACAACATATATCTGTCACAGCAGAAATACACTTTATATATCTAACGGTGAAGCCTCCTGCTTTTAGCTCCTGATCTCCAGCGAAACCTAACCTGTAAATATACTCGGTCTGACCCGAGCACATTTGAAGCAAAGAAAAATTCACTCGGATTAGTCTGGAATACTTTCAGTGATAAATTCATAGCACAAACAATTTATTTAACGCTGGGAAGAATCCTTTTTGAAATCAAAGGATAATAGTAAGACCAGCCCACACATAAACATGGACGGTTTTTACCTTACTGTAACCTAAAACAATTTTGAAACCAATATCTTTTCTGATATTATAATAGTGTCTATCAAACCACAAATAAATATCAATCTAGCAGAACGCTTGCATCTCACGCCCTACATATAAAGTATACAATCAAAAACCGCAGGCTCTTATTGGAGAATGGATTCCAACTATGGCAAGGTATAGGAACACCTTTCGACAATGCACCTTTGGAGATGAATACATTGGGGTTTAACAATAACGTCTTGCAACCCGGCTCACACATAACCGACCCCTCATTTCTCTTGAGAATACCGAATATATCATTACCACGGTTGGGGGCCAGCCAATTGAATCGATAACATACATATAAAAATAAAAAGGGACAACTGAAGGCTTTTGATTTCTCCAGATCAGGTAATGATATACCCTTAAGGCTGCGACCCACACAGCTATGCTGCCTACCCGATTTTGTTCCATTTCCCGGTTGATAAGGCTATAGGTTACGCTTATCCTTCAGAATAGTATATCTCCATTCACTTTGAATGCCACATTGTCAGATCCTCCAGAAATCACTAATTGATTTCCACAAAAATATACTAGTTGTTAAGCTAAAGAGGTTTCCCTTCTATGCCACCAACGTGGTACGTTTGGAGAAATTAACGTACGCGATCCCTTTGGAAATACCCTGTCAGACAGTCATCTATACAAGTCATCCAGGAACAGGATGAACCGAAGGCACTCTCATACCGCATCCTAGGAATCACCTTATAGATCAGTAGCGAGTAGTCCTTGCAAATCCGCAGATTTTAACCACGACAGAACCACAGTATATCTCTAGTCATGAGTCAGAGATTTAAGTAGTTCTTCCGTTTTATAAATATATACGGTTTTCAATTTACTCCGTCTTTTCTGCTTCAAGTTAGTCGCGTCCGCGCAGTTGATACAAAATGATTTTGCATCTAGTTCCCATCCCGGTCGCTTCGAAAACAACACGTCAAAAGGTTCAATAGAATAATTTATTTGATAGTCGATGGTTAAACTATCAAATCATAACAATTTTTTAAGTACATTGGCAGCTCAGGTCATTTATATTAACATATTTCATTTAAAAACTATTCCATCAATTTTTATAATTGATTTCCTAAATTCTATATCGACATAACTCTGCCGGTTCATTACTTTGAAAGTATTAACCCATATCTTCTTGGAATAACGAATTCACCGTACGTCACTTTTATTTCCTTTGTCAAGGAACATTACCCTCTTAAAACATCATGTATTACCCTTTATATCTTGGTACATCGTTTGCATTTTCAAAACAATTTCGTACTTCTTGTGTAACGATCTGGAAAATCTGAACCAATTTAAAAAATTTAAATTGGCTAAAATAATGGATTTTAAATATTTAAAATAAATATTTTAAGTAATAGCAATGAAAAGTGAGTTTGAATCGATGTTTGAAAACAAATATAATTAATTCTAATTATAAACAAGGCCTGAAATGCCGCTGCAGTTTCAAAAATTGAATTCAAAATTTGTCGGACTGTATCGGGTGCAAAACAAAACAGATTTGAGTGAAACCAAAAATATTTAAATCTGTTAGTGAATACCTTTCTAACAAATCTGAAAAATCGAAGTTTCATAGCGGGATGCAAAAGTTATGGCCAAATGAATTTTCAGAAAGGTCGCTATGGAATTTATATAGCCCGTGAAAATGGCCATTTTGCATACGACCTCGGAATTCGACGAAACCACTTTTGTTGGATCCGCGATGTGAAGTTATTACTATATTTCAAATTTCATAATTTTTGAAGCTAGTATGTGAGCGTGGCAAAGGAAAACGTGTTTTGGTCAATTATAGTTAAATTGGATCGACCAGAAATGGGACTTTTTACAAACGGCCTCAGAATTCGACGAAACTAGTTTTGTTGGGACCGTATCGTCAAAACATAGCTAGATTTATTTTTCTAGAATTTTTTGAATCAGTTTGTGGCCCTGGCAAATTGAAATGTACGTTCAAATTGAATATTGAATGTTATATATTTTAATTTGAAGGAAAACTGACTGAAACAGTCGAATGGGCCTACGAAAATATCCCATTGTGTTCAGAATGGGGGTAAAACGCTAGGGATGACAGTCGTTGGGTTTGGATTGGAGTTCGTGTGCGAAAACCTTATTTTTCGAATTAATATAAATGTCGGCCAATCAGATTTTTATAAAATAAAAAAAGAAAAGAAAATTCCGCTTTCTCTCTCCCCGACGTCGATTAAAGGCGGAAAGCGATTCAAACCTTCCCCCTCATTTTCCGATCAATCCACGCCGAATTAGCTCGTGCCACAGTTGAACTTTTTGAAGATCTTCTCGAGATCTTCAAATCCATATAAAGTTTGGATTTTTTCATTGAGTGGTTTGGGAGAATCGAGCTTGGGAAGTTCGGGTATTGAAACCGCCGCTGCCGCTCCCTCCGACCATCGAGCGCCGCCGCACCCCCTGCGCACGTGCGCCTCTCCTCCCCCTTCGATGCTGCGAAGCCTGATCGACGAATTGCTACACGGATTCGAAGAAAAATCCAAACCTAGTTTTGAACGAAACAGCTGAGGTACGGCCATATTAATTTTCAACAGTTTTAACACCTTTAAACCGTTGCAAACTTTGAAAAATCATATCTTTTTCATGTGTTGACGAAATTCGATGAAACAGGAAACATCGTGACCGTGTGGACGTCTTCTACATTCTAGAAGAGACCGCATATTTTTCTGAGCCTTCTGCTATTTTTGGTGGAGTGGAACCCAATGTGAGATTACTAATTTATAAACGATATGGAAAACGACGATGTATAAATTATATAGTCGATGTATGAGTTATATAAGCGTTGTACACCTCTTGTATAAGCGTTGTATAAGTTGTACGTTCGATGTATAAGTTATATATGCGTTGTAAAAATTATGTATGTGTTGAAATAGAAGTGAAATGCCATACACACACACACACACACACACATATATACATATATATATATATATATATATATATAGGCCCCTCGTCCACAAACTATGGACGATATTTATTGGTTGTGATTGGTGTGAAAAATTGATTAATAGCGAATGGTTGATTGGAATTGTTTGTGGTTGATATTGATTGATTATGGTTGAAAAATACCCGTTTGTGGTTGAGAAATATTTGGTTGAAACCACATAGGATTAGTTTGTGGAAATGAAATAAATATACATGCCGCCTGCGTGCGAACTAGATGCATGATTCCCCATTGTCAAAAATCGCGAGGTTTTAAGGTAGAGCGAGGAGCCGTACTAGGGACGGTCCCGGTTTTAACTACCCTGCCGTTATGCTGCCGAAATTTTGAATAATATTCATGTGTTAGAATTATTTTCCTGTTTTGAAATTATATTTGTCTGTTGAATAGAAAACCTTCATGTGTTGAATCGATATTCATTCGTTGAATTGAAATTCATGTGTTGAATGGTATTCGTGTTTTAAATATAAAAATCACCTTTTTATCGATATATACAAACCATAGAAAACCTTCATGTGTTTAATCGAAATTCATGTGTTGAATGGTATTCATATTTTGAAATAAATTGTTTTATAATAAAAATCATATTTTTATCATCTATATGAACTATATAAAATAGCCGTGTGTTGAAAGAAATTGTTTGATAATAAAAATCATATTTTTATCATCTATATGAACTATATAAAATAGTCGTGTTTTGAAATAAATTGTTTTACATTAAAAATCAAATTTTTATTATATACATGAATTGTTAAAAATGGTGAAGTGTTGAAATAGAAAACAGTTGGATAAAAATATCATTTTTATCAAATGTATGAAATTCATATAGTTTTGAAATCGAAGAATCAATATATATATATATATATATAAATAGAATTGAAATATATCGAATAACAAAGCTTCAGTTCGTATTTTGAAACCCTTATTTCAAACGGTTAGTACGGGAGATCCGACCATCGGATTTTCCCGAAACCGCAACCGTTGGGTTCGCTTTGGAAATATCTTTCCAACGACACCAACTTTGTAAAAATACAACAGTTGGATTGTTTGGAATGTTTAATTCAAATTTGAAGAAAAACAGCGCCAGAATCGATTATATTTTTATATATATATATAAATATAATTATATTTAATCGAATAACGACGCTGCAGTTTTTATTTTGGAATCGAAACTTCAAACGATTGTACCGGGAGATCCGACCGTCGAATTTTCCCGAAACTGGAACCGTTGGATTCGTTTTGAAAAGATCTTTCTAATAATATAAATTTTGTGAAGATCCAACGGTTAGATTTTCAGATATGTGTAAATCAAATCTAAAGAAAAACAGCGCCACGGCCGCGTTATGGCCCGAAGCGTCGTTTTGAATAAATTGGCTATTTTAAAATAAATAAAAATAGCGATAAATTATTATAAAATATTATAAACGATATGGATGTGAAATATAGAAACTAACTGAAGGTTGGCTAAGTCGAATGGTTTCTTGGATGTTGATCTGATGTTGGTTTCGGCCTTCGGGGTTAATATTTAGGAAATCGTTCTCTTACTGATTGACGGTTATTGACTAATGAATTGAAATGATGCGTGTGTATGTTAGTGTTGCACTTGTTTATTATATACGCGAGTTGCTCAGAAAGACCGGGTTTATCCCATTCTGAATAACTGAATCGACGATAAGAAATCGAAGATGAAGACGGTGGTCGAAGACCGGAGATCTTCACCTCGTTTGGATGGTAACCGAGATCCTGATTGGGAGGCATCCCAAAATATGGATAATGAGTGGTGATCGTCCAGACGTACGTGGTGATCGATGGGTTTGCGAGGTATTTAGTGCCTCCGGTTTTGTTTAGACCCAGAACGGACTTGCAAATGGATAGTGTGTCTGACATTGGAATTTATTCTGTGTGATTGATAGCTATCAGTTGCATGGTGTGAATTGCCTGTGTGGCATGCTAAGATGTAGTGATTAGGGCTTCTTTTGAAAAGCAAAGTCTTGTGGTGATGATCAAAGCCCCCGCCTGTGTGGCGTAGCTTTGTGTATAACGTGAATTCGCGAACCTCACACCCCGGTATGAACCAGAAACGGGAGAGGACATCAGGGAGGGCATGCATTTCCTTCTAGTTAGAAGTGGCATCAGTGGTCTTACACGCCCTGATGAGTTTAGCTTATGTGGTTGTTGCTGTTGCGAGGCGCTCGGTTAGATTGGACGATCCGGGTCCGATGGAGTCATTCGTTGGCTCGTTTATGCCCCAAAGGGCGGGGAAACGCATTGTTCAGGCATTTTAATCCACATCGATGGATCGGCCCTGACGATCCAAGGGTCGATGCGCTCTAACCCTGAGACATGGGCTAGATTGTCTCGAAGTCGGTAAGGACTATCTTTTGCCTTGGTTCATGACGGAAATCCAATTTTCAAATACGTGACAGTGCGGTTTTGATTGTATACCTATATATGGCGACATATGGTATGGGGCATTAATGCCGTCTATGATTGATAGTTATGATTTGAAATTGTTTTTGAAACATATAAACACTAGTAATAATATCAAATGCTTTTGTTTTATTCGTATCCAGCATATTTTGGCCATTATAAGGTAAAACACTATCCTTCGATTTGCATTGCATTGTGTGATGGGAACTGAGTCTTATAATGGCTTCATTTTTATAAAAATCATTGCGATGTTTAAAAGAATGATTTGTTTTTAAAGCACTGGCAATCCAATGGAGTAAACCCGTTCCACGAAAGTGGCGTGGTCCTGTGATTGGCCATATTATAAATGTGTTAAGTAGATTTCTCATACCAATCCCATGACTGACTCGTAGTTTGTTTCACTTTCAAACTCGGATGCCCATTTTTCTACACGGGCAGCCTTGTATTCCGGTTTAGCTGGCTCTTTCTGGATAGCTGGAGCTGAAGATGGATTCTATCATTTATCTCTTTTTATGCTGTTCATCTCCTATTGTACATATTATGTTTGTCTCCGCTGTAGACATTTATGTATAGCTGAACTGTATTTGTAGTAAGTATGATCCTGTATACTATGTAACTCTGATGATTACGTTTATTCAGTGTATTATTTGTACATTATATGGTGTATTTATTTAACTCTGTTCTACTATTATCTGTTTTTGTGTTATATTCTACCCTTACCGCCGTCAGTACGGGGTTTGGGGTCATCTCATTTGGTATCAGAGCTTTGGTTAAGCTTAGTTATGGAATATAACATATTAACGAACTCGTCAGAAATAGAACCAGTAGCGTTCTAGGATGGGTAACTCTATACAGATAGGATCAGTAATATCCTAGTATGAGTAAAGCAGAATGAAATAACACCTAGATAGACACAATTACATTCAAGTATTTGTCTCTATATTTTGAAATATCTTTTCTGTGACCTGACACTTGATCTGCTATTTGCAGAAGTACTAGAAAATGAGTGCCAGAAATAGAAGAAGTAATACTGACCCGGATATAGAAGCTCTATTTATGAAATATAGAAATCTGGGTGGAAAACCCTTCTCGGGTGAAGAATCAATTATGAAAACACAAGCCTGGATTCGTTCGGCTGAGAAAATCTTTGAAGGATTAAAGCTGAGGGATGACCAGAAAATATTACTGGCCTCCTGAGCACTCAAAGACGAAGCTTTGTTCTGGTGGGATTCGGTTATCAAGGATAATCCAGAAGGTGATATCACCTGGGATAGATTCAAAGTGATTTTCCTGGAAAGATTTACTCCTCCAGAAGCAATTGAGCGACTATGTGATAAATTTTCTTATCTGATACAGGGAGATATGACCATTCCCGAATATCATAAGAAATTCAATGAACTTTCTCACTTTTCCCCTCATTTAATTGAAAATCCGAAGAGGAAGAATTTGAGATTTATCAACGGGCTTCAAAGAAAATATCAGAACAGTGTAATGAGGAATGTGAAGCTTCCTTTCTCTGAAATGATATACATGGCTTACCAGTACGAAGATCTAGACAAGAAAGGTATGTTATAGTACGAAGAAGAAGTCGGCTATAGTAATAAAATTGAGTCTGAAACTGATCGTCCTGAGGCCAATACAATGTCTGAGGTCAGTAAGGAGCCCAAAGTAAATCGAAAAAGGGCCAGATCCGAAAAAGAACCAGCAACGACTGCCATATGCAATAACTGCCATAAGCAAGGGCATTTGCAAGGGAATTGCAGATCTTTAAAGAAACAAAGAAAGGATGGATATAGAGCCAATTGAAAGCAAAAGAAGAAGAGATTTAGAACTGACGGGGAGTTTCAAGAGAATAGGGAGTGCAAACAGTGCCATAAGGCTGGTCATCTTGCTAAGGATTGCCCACTCTTAAACAAGACTGAAATAGTTCAAGTGAATGAAGTAGCAAAAACTTCTGATCCCTCAGCTAGTCAGGGAAGACCAGATGTTTTGGAAGGCACGCTTAATGTCAAAAACATTCCAATTAAAGTGCTGTTTGATACAGGCACGTCACGAAGCTTCATTGCCAAGAATGCAGTTAAGAAGTTGAATTTGAATGTGAAGAAGCTCAAAGAACCAATGACTGTCCAAAATCCGGTTGGGGGTTCCATCGATCTCAGTTGGGTTTGTGCAGTACCTGTCTCTTTTTCCTGCTATAAATTCCCTACTATCTCTATCGTCATGAATTTTAATGAATTCGATCTTATTCTGGGATTGGATTGGCTAACCAAATATGAAGCAGAGGTTAGATGCGCCGAGAGAGTTGTTAGGGCTAAGATTAAATCAGGGAATTATATAACCATACCGTGTGAAGGTCAGAAATCTAATAGAAAAGACTTCTAGGCAGCTCTCGATGTTTCTCCAGCCCAAATAGAGGATATCCCTAAAGTTACAGAGAATATTCCCGACCTCATAAAAGATATTCCTGTCGTCCAGAACTATGCGGATGTGTTTGAAGAAGTTGTTCGCTTACCTCCACAGAGAGAAATTGATTTCAAAATTGCTTTGATTCCGAATGCAAGGCCGGTAGTTCACGCTATTCGAAGAATGTCCTTGAAAGAGAAAGAAGAACTTGATAATCAAACACGACAGCTAGTATGGAAGGGTCTGATCAGGCCTAGTTTCTCTGATTGGGGAGCAGCAGTGGTATTTGTCCCAAAATCTGACGGTACTCTACGACCATGTGTGGATTATCGGGATTTGAACAAGCAGACGATAAAGAATAAATATCCATTGCCGCAAATCGATGATTTATTGGATCGTCTGAATGGAGCACAAGTATTCTCAAGGATGGACCTAGCTACAGGCTTCCATCAACTTCGAATTGCCAAAGAGTGTGTTCCAATGACAGCATGAAAAGGTCCCGACTTGTTCTACGAGTGGTTAGTAATGCCGTTCGGCTTATGTAACGCTCCAGCATACTTCGTCGATTTGATGAATAGAGTATTCATAGGAGTTTTGAATAAATTTGTTCTGGTTTTTATTGATGATTTTCTAATCTTCTCTAAATCAAAGGCCGAACATGAAAAGCATTTGGAACAGGTTCTAGAAATTATGAGAAGGAATGTATTGAAAGCCAAACTGTCCAAATGTATATTCTGGTAAGAGGAAGTGAAACTTCTGGGCCACGTCGTATCAAAAGAAGGAATTGTTGTGGATCCAAGTAAAATCACAGCTATTCAGAATTGGAAACAGCCCAGTACTCCTATAGAAGTCCACAGTTTCCTCGGATTGGCTAGTTATTAGCGGAAGTTCGTTAAAAACTTTTCGAAGATATCTGGTCACTTAACGAAGCTTACAAAGAAGCACTCTAAATTCAAATGGACTCCAGAAAGTGAGGAGGCTTTTGAAGAGCTAAAGCTAAGATTAATGACTGCTCCAGTGTTAACCATAATCGACGGCAATCAGGATTTAAAAGTCTGGACTGATGCTTCTAGAGAAGGCCTTGGCGCAGTGTTAATGCAAAGGGATCAAGTGATTGCTTATGCTAGCTGTCAGCTGAAGCCACATGAGAAAAACTACGTAACTCATGATCTTGAGTTATTGGCTAGAGTATTCGCCTTGAAAATCTGGAGACACTATCTTCTGGGTGAGAGAATTTGAACTGTTTACAAATCACCAGTCGTTAAAGTATCTGTTCACCTAGAAAGACTTGAATCTGAGGCAGCAACGTTGGTTAGAGTTCCTTGTAGCATACGATTTTGAGATTCTATACACTCCAGGGAAAGCCAATGTCGTGGCCGATGCGTTAAGCCAAAAGAATGAAATGATCGCCAGCTTTGTTATTACGACTTCCTTGATTGACAAAATATCCATTCTTCAGAAGGATGATAACCTTATTAAGGATATGATCAAAAGGATTCAGAAAGGCGAACCCTCGTGTTTTCAAATAGATAACGATGGAATCCTGAGATTGAAAGGAAGGATTTGTGTTCCTGGCATCCCCGAGCTCAAAAGGGAAGTGTTAGACGAGTGTCACAAGTCCAAGCTAAGTATCCATCCTGGTGTGGCCAAAATGTATAACGATCTCAAGCGAACATTCTGGTGGAAGGCTATGAAAAGGGACGTTTCAATATATGTTAGCTGATGCCCTACTTGCCAGCTAGTCAAAAGTAACCAGCAGAAACTGGCTAGATTGTTACAACCACTAGACGTTCCAGGCTGGAAGTGGGAACATATTTCCATGGAATTCATTGATGGTTTGCCCAGAACCAGAAAAGGAAATGACAGTATTTGGGTGATCGTAGATCGCTTCACGAAGACCACCCATTTCATACCTGTCAGATCAGACAGAACTGCTCAGAGTCTGGCGCAGATATACTTCAAGGAAATTGTTAGACTACACGGAGTGCCGATCAGTATATTGAGCGATAGAGATCCAATATTCACTAGCAAATTCTGGGAGGCATTTCAAGTCGAGCTGGGAACGAAGCTGAACTTGAGCACCGCTTATCATCCTCAGGCAAGCGGTCAGACTGAGAGGGTGAATCGTATTTTAGAAGATCTATTGCGGGCTTGTGTTCTAGATTTCGGTGGATCATGGGAAGACCATCTGCATTTGGCTGAATTCTCATATAATAACAGCTACCAGGCGAGCCTGACAATGTCGCCATTCGAAGCATTATATGGTAGACCGTGCCGATCTCCTGCTTGTTGGGTCGAACCCGGTAATAAACTTGTATTGGGACCTGATATGATCCGAGAAGCTGCCGACAAAGTCGATTTTATCAAGAAACGATTACTCGCTGCTCAAAGTCGACAAAAGAGCTATGCCAATAGGAGAAGAAGATATATATCATTTGCTGTTGGCGACTATGTATATTTGAAAGTATCGCCGATGAGAGGAGTTATCCGGTTCGGAAAAACAGGGAAGTTGGCGCCCAAATTCATTGGTCCATTTCCTATTCTTGAACTGTAACACCCCACATCCATTAATGTCACTCACAAAGGGAATGCATTAACTTCCATGGAGGTTTTAAGTGAATATAGAACAAAAAAATTACAACAAGACAGATAATAAGTAGTACTTGGAAATCTAAAACTTTATTTTATTGCATCGGAAATTAAACATGTTTGTTACATCATAAAACCATAAATCAGAGTCAAGTACAATATCCATCTTGATAAAACAAAATACATAATCCCATTACATAAATAGCCATTAAAGAAGATAACAAGCTGGACTTTACTTCAACGGTCCAAGCTTTCCAAAAGAGAGATAAAGCAATCCAATCAAACTCCGCTAGAGCTGGGTCCACCCTGAGGACCTGGAGGGGGAAAAAGGATGGAAATAGAGGGGGTCAGACATAAAGTTTGGCGAGTATGATAATTTTAACAATACTATTATCCAAATAACTAGACTAAGGCATAAGCTGGAAAACAAGGAAATGTCTATGAACCATTGGGTATGGAAGAGCAGATAAAGATAACGTTAAAGACACACCTAATTACTAACGAATTGTTACTACACAGCACCGCACCAGTCACCCTAAAGGTTGATCCCACTTGCTTCACTTAGAAATTTTATATAAATAGCTTCGTGTACCCCTAGCTGACTACATAGGTGCCGCCTGCCCCTATCTTCGCTAGGTGTACCCCACTACCCCCTTTCGATCGGCTCCCTACTCGTAGATACCCGTGCTGGCCCCACAGTGGGGTGTATCACTCCCCCTAAGTGGCAACCCGATACAACTTGAGAATGCATGGCTTATACCTACACGATGCAACAACGTCTTACCTAACAGCCCGGGTCCACACACGCATATGAAACCCGTTGGACTTGCGTTGCCACCGCTACCCCGTTTGGCCTCTTATAGTCAAGCCCAGTATGCGTGTCCCGTCCTCGACTTGGGTTGAGCCCACAAAGATACGTTTGGGTTACTGGTTGAAATGGGCCCCCACAAGCTATCCACCTAAGCTTGTCCCCACTAGTATATCCCACTTAACCCTCTTCTTAGTCATGTTCATTTACATGTGTGTTTGGTTAAGTCTTACTAATCGTATTTCAAATGCCACTAAAGGCACTCACTAGATTCCTCATGCCACCCAAGGCACCTACTTAACCCCCATGTCCCACCTTACATGTTTATCTGGTTAAGTATTTCTTAATTCATTCAGGCCATAACCTCATAAAGACCTCTCACATTAGACTGGCATTTACGGCAGCTGGATTTGTCGGGCAGGTCCGGGCAGTCTTACACCATAAAAGAGTCTAACCTCGTGTCTTTACAACTGTTATGCTTTAGTTTGGGCCTAGGACCTCTCACATTGGGCTGACATTTGTGACTACTGGATTTGCCGGGCGGGTCCGGGCAGTTTTACATCACAAATGAGTCCAACCTCGTGTCCTAAGCATTGATTATCACTTATAATCTCTTACCCCAGTTTTAATAATTCCCTATCCAAATTATTAATTAATTCCAATTTTAATGATGTCCATAATTGACTCAATTATGGCCATCCACTTATGGCATGCAAAATCATATCAATTGCACCCCAATTTCTCAATATTAAATCCTTAATATTACCCCTACCCCACATTATACATTCGCTTATTCAACGCAAAGTATACGTTAGACTCGAATAGTCTAACTCATAGCACAAAGATAAATTATCACAACATATAGACAAATAAAATAGATCTAATCATAATAGGGGCGAAACTTGCATAAAACTACACATGTCATGGATCTAAAGGTGTCAACTTGTTTGGTTAAATGTCACAACTTACATAATATGATCATAATCCAAATTCATGTATGGACTTGCATATGTGGTTTAGGCAACATAATGATGGTGTGAACTAGCATCTAACACATAGAATTCACATATGTCATAGCATAATTCTAGATCTAAATAGATGTCATGGCATATGTTCATAATCTTTACTAATCAATCTAAACTTGCATACATGATTTTTCATATAGATCAACATAGCCCAAACATTATGATTTGATTAACATGAACTAGTTAGCATAGATAATGACATCATGACTTTATAACATGTATGATTTATCACAACTTAGCATAGAAAATTACAACCTATACAATATCATCATAGCATGATTTACAACATATGGGATATCATCATCATCACATAACATAGGATTTACAACATACATGATAGCATAAGGTTTACAACAACATATATGACAATTCACATCATTTTCTTATGATCCATATCACAACTTAATCTAATTAGTTTGTAATAATCTTGTTAAGATCATCATACTCACAATTAGAGAAGAAAGAGAGTCTTGATTTGCTTTAGAGTTGAGTAGAATTAGGGTTTTGATTAGCTTTCTTCCTTCTTAGTTGGCGGCGGCTACACTGAGTTCCATGGCGATGGCATGACGGCGGCTATTCTATTTTTCATGTGAATTAGAGTGAGAGACTACCTAGGTATATATAGAGTTTAGGATTTATTTAGGCCGTCAGATCAGCTCAGAACTAACCTGAACCGTTTAATTTTCCAACTCAGCCCTAAAGACACATCAGCAGCTCAAGATTAGGCTCAGTCAAACCCTAGCTGCCTGGACCAGGTCGACACCCAGGTCGACTGCCCAGTTGACTCCCCAGTCGACCTGGGGGGGGGGGGGGAGGTCGACTACCCAGTCGACTCCCTAGTCGACCTGGGGTGCTAGGCGGGAAATTTCCGGCCTAGCCTGTTTGACTTCGAATTTTGAATTTTACATTTTTTGAAATCTGTTTTGAATTTTCTGAAACTTCTGATGGCCATATATCCTTTATACGAAGTCCAAATCACGTAAACTCGGACTCTATTTCAACCAGAATTCCGAGACGAACACAATGGCGCAACCCGTTTCCCACAATTCTCACGTCTGAGATTAGTTATTCTTTAATTTGTGAATATTAATATTAACAGAATTACGGGGTGTTACATTCTCCCCTCCTTAAAGGATTTCGACCCCGAAATCATCAAGTCAAGAAGAATGTATATCCTAACATCCAATCGTCCATCTACTCAACCACCAAACACAGACATCCATTGTCCTTATAGACTTCTAATGCTTTCATGTTTAAATGCACAGTGTGTGTATATGTCCATATCTAATGCAAAATCAGGCGGTCCACTGATTCAGTTGACCTCCTTAATGCAAATCATGATAGTGCCATGCGTCCATTATGTATGCAAAAGTTCCTTAATGCTACATATTATCTCTATATGCGTGCACAATCATCATCTGAATGCAGCATCCATATGATAAACAATCATCATACATCCATTTTACTAAATACATCCATTTATATGCAATATGAAGTGACTGAGCCGATCTAGTGCCTAATAGTGTGTGTGTGTGCGTCCACGAGCAACCACTAGCAAACACTTACATCCATCATACATAACATGTCTCAAACACATGTTTCAACCATAGGATTATCCTAACTAAAGGTCAAGGATACTAGCGAGAGGATACTCTAAAGGTAAGATAAGTACAAGATAAGCGACAAAGGAGAAATTAAAGGACATACCCTCAAAAAGAAAAGGGTACAACGAATGCATCTTCGCTTCTGTCTCCCAAGTAGCGTTGCTCTCATCATCTCCCCATTGCACTTTGACTAGTCTAACCTCTCGATTCCTCAACTTCTTGATCTCCGACCCAAGAATGCATGTAGGAGCTCGTCGAATCGTTACATCACGCTCTATCTCCACCTCTCTAAGCAAGCTCGGTTCCATCACTTCCGCGGTCTCGTGCAAGCACTTCCTCAAATGTGACACATGGAATACGTCGTGTACACCACTAAGTCCCTTAGGCAACTCCACTCTATACGCCATCTGTCCAATCTTCTCCTTAATAGGAAACGGTCCTATAAACCTTGGTGCTAATTTCCCAACGGACCCAAAGCGAACAACGTTTCGTAATGGAGACACTTTGACAAAGACCATGTCCCCAACGTCAAACTCAAGATCTGTCCTCCTTCAGTCTGCATAAGATTTTTGTCTATCTTGCGCCGTCTTCATCCTCCTTCGAATCAAATCAATCTTCTCCGAAGTCTCTCTAATCATATCGAGCCCAAGTAAGATCTTATCCGTAGATTCCCACCAACATGTAGGTGAACGACAAGGTCGTCCATAAAGAGCTTCGAAAGGTGCCATGCCAATGCTAGACTGAAAACTGTTATTATATGCGAACTCTACCAACGAAAGATGCTCTTCCCATGTACCCCCAAAGTCTAGGATACATAGCCTCAAAAGATCCTCTAGAATGCGATTCACCCTCTCGGTCTGGCCGTCTGTCTGAGGATGATACGCGGTGCTCAAACATAACTGAGTCCCTGTAACACCCCGTATTTTTTTCAAATATAATTAAAAATGAAATAAAATATATGAAAATATGCTTATGATAGGTAAATAATGGTGATGCATAAGGAGAATTAATTAACACATGGAAGAGAAGAAAAATTAGTTCGATAACGGCGTATGTAACGGAAAAGATAGTAAAATAAGGATAAATAATTCAAGAATCAGGAATTAGGTAAAATGGACATCACCAATGCGTTCCTCTCTGAAAAATACGTGAAATAGAGTCCGAGTTTTCGAAAATCGAAGTCCGTATGACCAAGATATGGCCAAAACAAGATTTCAGCAGACTTTCTGGCAGACTACCCGTGTCGACTGTAGTGTCGACACCCAAGTCGACCTGCCCCCCTGTGTCGACTGTAGTGTCGACTCCCCCCTGTACAGGTTGACCTGGTCGGCCTGGGGTGGCCCAGAACCCATTTTTGAGGCCCAGGATGAGTTTTGATGGTCCGGATTGACTCTAGGGTTGATCTAATGGCCTAAATGAGTTTCCTACACCTATAAAATAACACCTAGACCTAGCCTAACTCACACAAATCATTCTTACACCTAAATGCTGCTGAAATCTCTCTTGAGCCATGGTCGTTGTCTCCAAATTAAAGCTTAAGCGTTCAAACCCAAATCAAATCAAAGATCAATGCTTCTACAACAAATTCAAGAGGATAGATCAATGACACTGCAACTTTCTACGACAAATTCACTCCCTAATTCATTAGCCGTTCTCTGTAAGTGTTAGTTATTTTCAGATCTAAATATTTAATTTTAATATGGGCATGAAATAAAGTGGAATTGGATCTAAGTATGTTTATCGTTTCAGATCTATTCCTGTTGCTTTTTGAATCTTTAGTTTTGAGACTTGTCTATCTTTATTCTCATGACAAGTTTGTGATTTATTCAGCAGTTTCCTTGATTCGTAATGATGTTATCATCAAGTTGTAATCTTTATGCCTATCATGATGTTGTTTTCTCTCTGATCTATTTATTATGCAAATTTCTACCTTCCCCTATTTATTTTCTTTCGATGAACCTTGGTCAACTTCGGACCTTGGCCTAAAATCGCGATTCGCATACGAGATGTATACGGGGGAATAATGGGATTATTGCCTATAAGAATATGATTAATAATTGGCAACATGAAATTGGATGTTATCATTTTATTTGCAAGTTTGGGGTAGATATGTAAATTTTGGTATAATCCTGTTATGATAAAATTTGCATAAATATTATATACATGGAATTTGACACCAATTGGATCTATGTAATGTAACATGAAATTTGGTATATATAACATGTATGTAATTTGGCATGAAAAATAAAATTATGAGTTTTGGAGCCTATGTAAATTAAATCAAAAGATTGGGCTTATGTTAATTAGGCATTTGTAGACTTGGAAATTTGAGCATGAAAGCGATTGTAAACTTTATAATTGGCATAAACATGTATTATGAACTTGGGCAACTGGCATGTATTGAAATAAAAAGATTATAGTTTGGGATAACTACATCATGAATAGTCGGATTTGGGTTTATTGGGTATGAAACTTGATACATGTAATTTTGGCTAGATCTTGACATATGTAAAATGGCATGAAACTCGGTATATATGTAAACTGACTAGAATTGGGTACATATATTAGTTGGCATGTAATAGCCTTAAAAGAGGGATAAATATAAATTGAGATAAGTTGCCTTTAATGGCCTAAGATAAATTATGGTAAAATTGGTATGATTTTGCATACCATTAATTGATGGACATAATTGAGTCAATTATGGACATCGTTAAATTAGGAATAAATTGATAATTTGAATAGGGGAAATAAATTCAAATTGGGGTAAAAGATTATAAGTAATAATCAATGCTTAAGACACGAGGTTGGACTCATTTGTGACGTAAACCTACCCGGAACCGCCCGGCGAATCCAGTAGTCACAAATGTCAGCCCAATGTGAGAGGTCCTAGGGCCAAATTAAAAGCATAACAGTTCTAAAGACACGAGGCTAGACTCTTTTATGGTGTAAGACTGCCCGGACCCGCCCGGCAAATCCAGCCGCCATAAATGTCAGTCTAATGTGAGAGGTCTTTATAAGGTTACGGCCTTAATGAATTAAGAAATACTTTACCAGATAAACATGTGGTGGGACATGGGGGTTAAGTGGGTGACATGTGGATATACGAATAGTAATACTTAACCAACGTAACATGGTAATTAGACCAGTGGGTAGGGTTAAGTAAATAAGAACACTTAACCAATATGATATAAATGGGTGGGTTAAGTAATATGATTAGGTTAATATGGACACTTAACCAATTTAATATGTTGACTACGGGAGTGGGTAAGGTTAAGCAAATGTTTAACCATTATAACATGATTAAACTGGACTAGAAAGTGAGGTTAAGTTAATGAGAACACTTAACTAATATGATGGGTTTATTAGACAAGTGGTTGCGGTTAAGTAGTAACACTTAACCAACATAACAGGATAAGCGGATGGGTTAAGTTAACTTGAATAAGTTGATAACACTTAACCATTATAATATGACTAGTGGATGGGGTTAAGTTAACATGCACTTAACCAATCTGATGTGATGCGTGGTAGGGTTAAGTAACACATGGGGTTAAGTTAACAAGATAATTCTTAACCAATGTAACCAGATAGACGAACGGGGTTAAATTAATAAACCACACTTAACCAATCAAACATAATAAGCGAGAAAGGTTAAGTCAACTAAGGTAAACACTTAACCATGGTAACATAACGAGTAGTAGGGTTAAGTACATATCGGGTTGGTGGGTAATATTAGTAAATATAGGCCCACATACACTTAACCATTGAATACACATGCTTGAATCAGTAGCGGGGCTAAGTACACATCAGGGCTGGTGGGTAATATCAGGGAATATAGGCCCACAGACTTAACCATTAGAAAAACCTAGTAAAGGGGACCCATTTCAGCAGTAACCCACATTAGGTATCAATGGAACCCTGAGCTAGGCAGGGTGGGGCACGATTACTGGGCTGATTATAAGAGGTCAAATTAGCGGCGGTTGGTGCAGCAGTGCAGGTTCTAACGGAGTGCGGGCGTGCACACACTTCGGGGCAGAAAATTTAGCCACTGGGCATCAGTAGGTATAAAGCTGTGCATCTTGATTGTGTCAGGGTTGCCACCATGGGACTTGATACACCCCATGGTGGGACCAGCACAGGTATCTACAAGTAGGGGGCTGCGTGACACAAACGAGAACTAGGTCAAGTAGGGAGCCGATCGATAAGGTAGTAAGGGTGCATCGAATATATACATGGCCATTGGGGTGATCGAGGTGGAATCCTCATAATCGACGTACACCTGAAGGCTACCATAATTACGGGGATTGGGATCACGTTGTAATTATTATATAACACGGGCTACTAGTTGGGACACTAGTAGGGGGTACGGATCCTTGTTACACATGACACTAGTTGGGACACTAGTAGGAATACGGATCATTCCATGTAAGACACTTATGAGGATGCTAGTTAGGTGGTGCAGAGCAAATAGGTATCATTTTAATGGTGAAGCTTAGAAACCTTGCGATGTTATTCTTGATAGAAACCATGTGGTGGGATACTTGATAGGAATTATGGCACGTTATACTTGTTTCATCATGCCTGAAGTTTATCTTGTTACCTTAGTTTATCTTGCTATCATAGTTTATCTTGTTATCTTAGTTTATCTTGCCTACCTTGTCATCATGCTTATGTTTACTTTCAGTTTATACATGCCATGTTATCTTTATCTATTTTTATGCTGAAAGTCACTAGGACTTAGTCTTTATGACTGACCCGTTTTGTTTCGCCTCTATTTCTTCCGTTTCCCCCCCAGGTTCACAGGGTGGGAATACAGCTTAGTTCGGATCTTACCAAGCTCCAAGGCTCTTTCATGTATGGCTTGGATTTCTCTTGGCTATGGCTTGCTTTGCTTTATTGGGGAATACTGCAGTTTGTTATTATGCTTCTTTGTTTTTGAGCAAGACAGATATCTTAACTATGAAATTGGGTATTGGGAGTTGATGGGCTTTTCTTGTAAACATTTATATTTAATAAATGATTTGAAGTACTTCCACTTTATTTTCCGCTGTTTATATATGTCTGCCTTGTAATATTTCTGTTCCAGTACCCATAATACTCCATTGAAGTTAAGGCATTCCCTTTGTGAGTGACCTTAACAGATGTGGGGTATTACAGTCCCTACCGCCTCTTGCAAGCTCTTCTAAATTTCGCTAGTGAAGATATGATCGCGGTCGCTTACTATGCTAGAAGGAACACCATGCAAACGAACTATCTCTCAAACGTATACAGAAGCTAACCATGGAGCAGCCCTCTTACTCTTCATGGGAATGAAATGGGCGCTCTTAGTAAGTCTGTCTACTATAACCTAAATCCCTGTATTACCCTTCCTTGATCTTGGTAATCCATCCACAAAGTCCATCGAGACACTTTCCCACTTCCATAGTGGAACCTCCAATGGGTGAAGCAACCCACTGGGTTTCTTTTGCTCCGCTTTTACTTGTTGGCACACCAAGCATCTAGCGACATACTCGGCCACATCCCTCTTCATACCGGCCCAAAAGATAACTCGCTTCATGTCTTTGTACATCTTGTCCCCGCCGGGATGAATGGTCATCTTCGAATGATGTGCTTCGTCAAGAATAGCCTTCCTCAAATCTTCGTCTCGTGGTATGCAAAGTCTACTATCCCTACGTAACCAACCCTTATCATCTAGGGTATACCTACGGAGATGACTTGATGACTCCCCTCCTTTGATCTTTTCTACTAACTCAACCAATTGTGGGTCGTCTCGCTGTGCCTCACCAATCCATCCCAAAAGCGTAGGTCTGACCTCCAACGAATGCTAGCAAACCAGGTACAAAGTCAACAGAAGGTCTAAAATCAAACATAGAGATGAATTCTAAGTTTCGCCGTTCAACAAACAATGGACTCAAGGACAACCTTTTCCTACTTAAGGCGTCCTCCACCACGTTACCCTTGCCAGGGGTATATGCTATTTCGAAGTCGTAGGACGCTAAGAACTCCATCCACCTTTGCTGCCTTAAGTTCAAGTCCTTCTGAGAGAATAAGTATTTTAGCGATTTGTGATCAGTGAATAATTCGAATTTCTCGCCAAGAAGATAATGACGTCAAGACTTAAGCGCGAAAACAATAGCGGCCAACTCTAGGTCATGTGTAGGGTAATTTCTTTTATGCACTCTCAACTGCCTTCCACCATAGGCTATTACCCTTCCCTCTTGCATTAGGACTGCGCCTAGTCCTGTCCCATAAGTGTCAGTATAAACAGTAAATGGCTTACTCCCGTCTGGAAATACTAGGACTGGGGCTGAAGTCAAAGCTCTCTTCAACTACTGGAACGCATCATCACAATCTACGTCCCATGCGAAGACTAGGTTCTTCTTCATCAGGCGTGTCAATGGAGCTGATATTTTTGCGAAGTCTTTGATAAACTTCCTATAGTAGCCAGCCAACCCCAAGAAACTTCTCACTTCGGTAGCATTGTTAGGGACCTTCCAATCTTGGATGGCCACTACCTTCGCGGGATCCACAGCGATCCCTTCTTTGGAAACCACGTGCCCTAAGAATCGTACTTCCTTCCTCCAGAAGTGACACTTAGAAAATTTAGCTTTAAGGTTATGCGCTCGTAGGGTCTCTAACACTTCCCTAAGATGTAGGGCATGCTCTTCTTCGTCCTTAGAAAAGATCAAGATGTCGTCTACAAAGACTACCACGAATTTGTTAAGGTACTCCCTAAACACCCTACTCATCAAATCGACGAAGTATGCGGGGGCGTTTGTCAAACCGAAGGGCATCACTAGCCATTCATAGAAACCGTCCGGAGTCCTAAAGGCAGTCTTGTCAATGCTATCCTCAGCCACTCTCAACTGATGGAAACCAGTGGCTAAGTCCAACTGCGAAAACATTGAGGCGCCAACTAACTGATCGAAGAGATCGTCAATCCTCGGCAGTGGGTGTCTGTTTTTCTTAGTAAGCTTATTAAGTTCTCTATAGTCCACACACAGTCTAAGGGACCCATCCGCCTTCATGGAAAATACTAGTGGAGCACCCCACTCTGATATACTTCGTCTTATGAACCCCTTCTCAAGCAACTCCTTCACTTGCTTATTGAGTTCCCTCCTTTCACGAGGAGCCATGTGGCGTACTGGCAAAGATACTGGTTTTGCATTATCCACAAGATATATTCGAAAATCTATCTCCCGCTTCGGAGGCAAGCCCTTCACCTCCTCAAACACATCCGAGTATTCTCGGACCACTTTAACAGATCGTAGATTCTCCACAGACGCGTTAAGAGATTCTAGATAACTTAGCATAACAGAATTTATGGGGTTACAAAAGATTTCGAGAGTGTTGCCAAGGAGAGTCATGAGCCTAACTACTCTCCTTTCACAATCAAGAACGGCCCCATTTCTGGATAACCAATCCATTCCTAAAATTAGCCCATAGCCCGTGAAGCCCAAAACATAAGCATCACATCTAAACTCAACACTAAGTATAGAAATTTTCAAATCCAAACACATCATGGACAGATAAGCTGAGCCACCAATTGGATTCGAAACAACAAAGGGATCCTCTACTAAACTGGTGTTTAAGTGCAGTGATTCAACTAATGATGTAGAGATAAATGAATACGATGCGCCCGAATCGAATAAGGTACGGACAGGATGATCAAACAGAAAAACTAAGCTTTCAGCAAAAATGGTTCTACCTCGTTCTTGCAGCGGTGGGATCGCGAGAGCCTGAACTTGTCCCCTTGCCTGCCCTGGTGCCATAAGGGCCTGCACCTGTCCTCCCGAGGTAGACCCTGCCCTCTGCCCCTTATTTGGGCAGTCCTTCACTAGATGTCCCGCTTCGCTACAGCGAAAACAACCAGTCTTCTTTTTCTTTCGGCAATCCTTGCTGAGATGGCCTGGTGTCCCACAGTTAAAGCATTTCTTCTTCCCTTTGCCATTATTGTCTTTTCCACCCTTCTTGTTTTGCTGTTGTGGTTTCTTCTGATCCCCTTTCTTCTCCGGTGCCTTATTAGCATTAGCGCCTTTCTCCTCGTGCATGAGTGCCATGTCTACTAGCTTCTCAAAGGTGGCCCCCATAGGGATGTGGGTCATAGCCAACCCTTGCAACGGCTCATTCAAGCCATTAACGAACCTCAGAGCCTTCTTCTCTGGCGTGTTCACTAAGTCCAAGCCAAACCTTGCTAACTGATTAAATTTGTTGACATATTCTTTCACTGATGAGCTTCCTTGCTTTAATGCCAAGAACCTTTCCATATATAGATTCTCTTCTGCCCTTGAGAGAAACTTTGCCTCAAACCAACGTCTGAAATCCGCCCAAGGATCAACAGGACGCTCCCCATTAGTGACCTCCCACCAAAACGAGGCCTCTCCCTTCATTAACCAAGCTGCTAATTTGACTTTCCTCCCTTCTTCTACTTCAAAGATTTCTAGCAATTCTTCCACCTCCTTAAGCCAATCTCTAGCTTCCACAAAGGTTTCTGACCCTTGAAAAGGTTTTCCACCCATAGCCTTAAATTCCTTGCACGTCTTTGCAAAAGTATTAGCGCGAGGAGGAGGAGGAGGAGGAGCGGGTGCAACTGGTTGTGGAGGAACATTGGCTGGACCTGCAGCGGCCCTAGCCTCTAATAACCTCCTATACCATCCTGGTATCGTTACACCATCCGGAAGGTTAAGATCTTCAGCCATGCTGAAACGAAAAAGGAAAGATTCAAAATGGAGAATTCGAAAGATAAAGATATATGGCTATTGGGGATTATGTTTTTCTTAAAAACTTTCCCCTTAAAATCACTCATTAAGACATTTTTGAAAACAATTCTTCCAAAAATACTTTAGAAAAATAGTTTTTCTGAAAAATTTATCTGTTCTGGTAACCTTAAGCTCTGATACCACGTGTAACACCCCACGTCCATTAATGTCACTCACAAAGGGAATGCATTAACTTCCATGGAGGTTTTAAGTGAATATAGAACAAAAAAATTACAACAAGACAGATAATAAGTAGTACTTGGAAATCTAAAACTTTATTTTATTGCAGCGGAAATTAAACATGTTTGTTACATCATAAAACCATAAATCAGAGTCAAGTACAATATCCATCTTGATAAAACAAAATACATAATCCCATTACATGAATAGCCATTAAAGAAGATAACAAGCTGGACTTTACTTCAACGGTCCAAGCTTTCCAAAAGAGAGATAAAGCAATCCAATCAAACTCCGCTAGAGCTGGGTCCACCCTGAGGACCTGGAGGGGGAAAAAGGATGGAAATAGAGGGGGTCAGACATAAAGTCTGGCGAGTATGATAATTCTAACAATACTATTATCAAAATAACTAGACTAAGGCATAAGCTAGAAAACAAGGAAATGTCTATGAACCATTGGGTATGGAAGAGCAGATAAAGATAACGTTAAAGGCACACCTAATTACTAACGAATTGTTACTACACTACACCGCACCAGTCACCCTAAAGGTTGATCCCGCTTACTTCACTTAGAAATTTTATATAAATAGCTTCTTGTACCCCTAGCTGACTACATAGGTGTCGCCTGCCCCTATCTCCGCTAGGTGTACCCCACTACCCCCTTTCGATCGGCTCCCTACTCGTAGATACCCGTGCTGGCCCCACAGTGGGGTGTATCACTCCCCTAAAGTGGCAACCCGATACAACTTGAGAATGCACGGCTTATACCTACACGATGCAACAACGTCTTACCTACCAGCCCGGGTCCACACACACATATGAAACCCGTTGGACTTGCGTTGCCACCGCTACCCCGTTTGGCCTCTTATAGTCAAGCCCGGTATGCGCGTCCCGTCCTCGACTTGGGTCGAGCCCACAAAGATACGTTTGGGTTACTGGTTGAAATGGGCCCCCACAAGCTATCCACCTAAGCTTGTCCCCACTAGTATATTCCACTTTACCCTCTTCTTAGTCATGTTCATTTACATGTGTGTTTGGTTAAGTCTTACTAATCGTATTTCAAATGCCACTAAAGGCACTCACTAGATTCCTCATGCCACCCAAGGTACCTACTTAACCCCCATGTCCCACCTTACATGTTTATCTGGTTAAGTATTTCTTAATTCATTCAGGCCATAACCTCATAAAGACCTCTCACATTAGACTGGCATTTATGGCAGCTGGATTTGTCGGGCGGGTCTGGGCCGTCTTACACCTTAAAAGAGTCTAACCTCGTGTCTTTACAACTGTTATGCTTTAGTTTGGGCATAGGACCTCTCACATTGGGCTGACATTTGTGACTACTGGATTTGCCGGGCGGGTCCGGGCAGTTTTACATCACAAATGAGTCCAACCTCGTGTCCTAAGCATTGATTATCACTTATAATCTCTTAACCCAGTTTTAATAATTCCTTATCCAATTTATTAATTAATTCCAATTTTAATGATGTCCATAATTGACTCAATTATGGACATCCACTTACGGCATGCAAAATCATATCAATTGCACCTTAATTTCTCAATATTAAATCCTTAATATTACCCCTACCCCACGTTATACGTTCGCTTATTCAACGCAAAGTATACGTTAGACTCAAATAGTCTAACTCATAGCACAAAGATAAATTATCACAACATATAGACAAATAAAATAGATCTAATCATAATAGGGGTGAAACTTGCATAAAACTACACATGTCATGGATCTAAAGGTGTCAACTTGTTTGGTTAAATGTCACAACTTACATAATATGATCATAATCCAAATTCATGTATGGACTTGCATATGTGGTTTAGGCAACATAATGATGGTGTGAACTAGCATCTAACACATAGAATTCACATATGTCATAGCATAATTCTTGATCTAAATAGATGTCATGGCATATGTTCATAATCTTTACTAGTCAATCTAAACTTGCATACATGATTTGTCATATAGATCAACATAACCCAAACATTATGATTTGATTAACATGAACTAGTTAGCATAGATAATAACATCATGAGTTTATAACATGTATGATTTATCACAACTTAGCATAGAAAATTACAACCTATACAATATCATCATTGCGTGATTTACAACATATAGGATATCATCATCACATAACATAGGATTTACAACATACATGATAGCATAAGGTTTACAACAAAATATATGACAATTCACATCATTTTCTTATGATCCATATCACAACTTAATCTAATTAGTTTGCAATAATCTTGTTAAGATCATCATACTCACAATTAGAGAAGAAAGAGAGTCTTGATTTGCATTAGAGTTGAGTAGAATTAGGGTTTTGATTAGCTTTCTTCCTTCTTAATTGGCGGCGGCTACACTGAGTTCCATGGCGATGGCATGACGGCGGCTATTCTATTTTTCATGTGAATTAGAGTGAGAGACTACCTAGGTATATATAGAGTTTAGGATTTATTTAGGTCGTCAGATCAACTCAGAACTAACCTGAACCGTTTAATTTACCAACTCAGCCCTAAAGACACATCAGCAGCTCAAGATTGGGCTCAGTCAAAGCCTAGCCGCCAGGACCAGGTCGACACCCAGGTCGACTGCCCAGTCGACCTGGGGGGGGGGGGGTGTCGACTGCCCAGTCGACTCCCCAGTCGACCTAGGGTGCTGGGCGGGAAATTTCCCGCCTAGCCTGTTTGACTTCGAATTTTAAATTTTCTGAAATCTATTTTGAATTTTCTGAAACTTTCGATGGCCATATCTCCTTCATACGAAGTCCAAATCACGTAAACTCGAACTCTATTTCAACCAGAATTCCGAGACGAACACAATGGCGCAACCCGTTTCCCACAATTCTCACATCTGAGATTAGTTATTCTTTAATTTGTGAATATTAATATTAATAGAATTACGGGGTGTTACATGAACGAATTGGAACTCTCGCTTATAGGGTTAAATTGCCTGATTGGTTGCCTGGAGTTCATGATGTATTTCACATATCTCAACTTCGAAAGCACGTTCATGATTCAGACTTGATCATGGAAGAAGCAGCTTAACAGGATATTGAAATTACCCCAGAATTGGCTATGAGAAGAGAGCCGTTAAAGATCATCGGCAAAGAAACCAAAGAGCTGAGGAACAAGAAAGTTCACTTAGTCAAAGTGCAATGGAGTGGAGATCCGCGAGATTGTATTTGGGAAACTGTAACGACCCGGATTTTGAGCAAATTTGGTTATCGACATAAGCATGATGTCGATAACCAAAACATCGAAAAATCCTGGTAATTAATGAAAGAAATTAGAGGGTGAGGATAGATAAGATAGAAACTTAGAATAGAAGAAGAAGAACACAACATCAGAGTAACACGAACCTCACAGTGGAACGAATAACATATAATATATAACATAACTTTGAAATATAACAGTTATGTATACAATAGCACTTATCAGAGTACAACACTTACAACATAGCGGAAATAAACTATAGCTATATGATCTTGAAGCCTCCTGCTCCAAGCTCTACAAGTATATCTGTAAAATCCTGACTACTTGACTGTCCGTACAAAATTGGATGCCCAAGAGTTTAGGGAAAACAACAAAGTAAACTCCGGGTCAGTCATGGGACTGGTGTGAGTAAAACAGTTTAAACAGGTATATGAACAAGTAAACGATATCTCATAAGACCACGCCGCAGAGCGGAACGGGTTTTTCCCTTATGAGAATCCAAAATATCTTTATATAAAAAACCTTTTGATATTATAATAATGTCTATGTACAAATAGATATCAACTAGCAGAAATGCTTTCATCTCACGTTCTAAATATATAGTATACAATCAAAATAGCAAGCACGTATTGGATAATGGATTTCCAACTATGACAAGGTATGGAACCACCTTCCGATCTATGTACTCTAGGAACGATACACTAGAGTTCAACAAGAACATCTTGTAACTCAGCCACACATGACCGACCACTCATTTTGCTTGAGTGTATCGAATGTATATCACCAACGGTTGGGATCAGCAACCATTCCCGTATATATATGGGACAACATTGATAGATTTAAGAAACAAATGAATATTCTCTAGATAGGTGATTATACACCCTACTTCGGTGCGACCGACTTAGCCATGCTGCCTGCCCGATTTCTATCATTTACCGGATGATGAGGCTAGAAGCTACGCTTTATCATTACATCAGATTCACTTCGAATGCTACATTATCAAATCCATCGAAATCACTAATTGACGTTTACAACAGTACATTACGTGTCAGCTAAAAGAAGTTTCCTTCTCCGCTTCCACTCTTGGTACGGTTGAAGAAATCAATGTACGTGACCTTTCTGGAAATACTCTGTCAGACATCCATCTTCATTCACTTAAAATGTCACATCGTCATACCCGCCAAATCACAAATTGACTTATCCAAAAATAACACGGGTATACAGCTAAGAGAAACGAATTCCTCCGCCACCAAACGTGAATACGTTTGAACAGATCAACTTACGCGATCTATTGGATATACTCTGTCAGACCTTCGTCCATACAAGTTGTCCTGGGACTGGACAAACCGAAGGCACTATTCAGTATATCCATCTTAGTCACTGTTATCTACGACTTATACAACAGCCCTTGCACTTTACTCCGTCTTCAATTATCTTTGGCATAAATCATTCACAATGCTTATGCCAATACAGAGTGGTTCTTTGGATAATAATCCAACCGGTCTCTCCATATTAACAACGTTAAAATGGTCAAAACTTCGATAGTCTGTGATTTAACCATCAAAGAAAAACAAGTGTGCAAACAACGATATTATTTCCGGATGGAAATTATATCGGTAAATCATCAACATATATCTATATATATATTCACATTGCCTTATTTTCTATGTTTAGAAAATATATGTTATTAACACTGGAAAATGTTTTCCATTTGCTTATTTACAAATCACTACTCTTCCCCAACTATCAGTCCCTGACTATGAACTAGTATGAGAACAATTCCCTAAGTATAAATCCTGAAGGCCGAAACCAACATCAGATAGACACTTAGAAAACCATTCAATTTACTAATCTCTAGTCAGTTCTAATTTTACTTAACTCTATTTGATTAACTCTGATTGATTAACTCTAACTGGTCAACCTTAATTAATTAACTCTAACTGGTTTTACTTGGTTTGACTAACTCCATTTAATAACTCGACTGACAAATTCAACTTGATTAACTGAACTAATCACTTTGATTAACTCGACAAATTCACTTTGGTTAACTTAACCAATTCACTTAACTAATTCACTTAGTTTAACTTAACTAATTCAATCTAACTATTCACTTAACTCCTGTCGAATAAACTATATTCGATAACTCCTCTAACTCTACTCGAATAAACTATATTCGATTAACTCCTTTAATCTATTCGATTTGATAACTCGCCTTTTCGAATAACCAATATTCGATTAACTCACTTCGAATAACCAATATTCGACTACTCACTTCGAATAACTAATAAT
Organism: Allium sativum; assembly: GCA_030737875.1. NCBI lineage: Eukaryota > Viridiplantae > Streptophyta > Magnoliopsida > Asparagales > Amaryllidaceae > Allium > Allium sativum. Next base: position 564,741,310 of record CM060910.1, on the reverse strand, counting down.
TGATAACTCCTTCGAATAAACTATATTCGATAATCTCCTCTCGAATAACTAGATTCGATTAACTTAACTTATTTAACTTAACTTGATTAACTCCTATCGAATGACTAGATTCGATCAACTTAACTTATTTAACTCATCTTGATTAACTCCTATTGAATAACTAGATTTGATTTAACTCCATTCGCTTGACTCTTGATCGCAACGATCACAATGGTTACGCCTGATTCCCTTAGGCAACATCCGACCGCCTTAGGCTATTTACAGCCATGCGAATTACGCTAGCAGTCGTACGAGATGGCAACTTAGCGTGAATACTATGTTTGACTAACTCTGTCTCAAATAACTATATTTGATTAACTCTAGTTCGTTTTAACTCTAATCGATTAACTCTAACTGAGTAGCTCTAACCCGATCAACTCGACTTGATTAACTCGACTTACTTAACTCAACCGGTTAACTTGACTTACTTAACTCACTGGTTAACTTGACTTACTTAACTCACTGGTTAACTTGACTTACTTAACCCAACTGGTTAACTCTATTGAACTGGTTAACTCTACTGAACTGGTTAACTCTACTGAACTGGTTAACTCTACTGAACTAGTTAACTCTATTCAACTAACTCGACTCGACTAACCCCTTTCGAATAGCATATTCGTTTTACTAACTTTCGAATACCATATTCGATTTACTCCCTTCGAATACCATATTCGATTTAACTCCTTTCGAATACCATATTCGATTTACTTTATTCACTTTATAAAGATTTCCTTTTTAACAACGTTTTATTCATTTGAAAAGATTTACTTTTAAATAATGGTTCTACACTTTAAAAATGATTTCCTTTTTATAACGTTTCCTTTTCAATTCTATTTGTAAATGGTTTACAAATATTTCCTTTTCAAATTTATTCTTAAAATATTCTAACTCCTTAAATTCTCTGAAAAATTCGCCATAACCTCCTTTGTAATGGGAGCATCGGGAAAATCCCCAAACCTGCCACACAGGCCTTTCCATTCAAAAAGAAAATGGTTTGTATTTATTTCCTTTTTGAATATCTCTTATTTATAAATATTCCAATTTATACACATTTCTTATTTATAAATATCCCACTTTATAAATATCTCTTATTTATAAATATCCCCTTTTATAAATATTCTATTTTCAATATCACTTTGAAAATCTCCTTATCAACATTTCGGTATGTTATGGTATTCAATCATATCAAATCACGATGTTCAATATCGTCCAAGTACATATAATCGCCAACAGATTTTATATCACATCATATAACAATATATGAAAAACAATAAAATAACTGTTGAGGAATCCAGTCGGATTCCTCCAACCTGTCTCCCTGCATCCATAGATGTTACACAATATGATTATCATCACTTTCAGTTCAATATAAATTATTCTGATAGCAGAATCAATATATAAATATTTAACGGTTTATAAATATATAATTACATAGATATATATATAATTTTCACTAACTGACTAGCAGTTCAATCAATCAACCAACACACAACAATCAACAGATGATTAACAGTTCTAAAAATACATTATAAAAATATAACTGTTCAGAGTTGGTGAGTTTTACTCACATTGGACGATCATCGTCAATAACGATAACCATCGCTCGATTTGATTCAGACGGGAAATTTATTTTACAATAAATTGTAGCAAGCTCGGATTTACTCCCGGTCAGTGTCATTGTGTTGCTCCCATCCATACGATCCCAACGGATCTTGTTTCGTCCAATTCCGATACCGTATGATGAAGTTATACCATTAACAAGTTAGTAAACAATTGAAATCTAATTAACTAAACATTTATTTGCTAAACGGGCCTCACCCCATTTCTTGGTCCATTGAGAACCATCGGACCCGACCCATTCATAACTCTTCTTCCCCAATAATGACCGTCCGCTCCTGCTCCTTTTAACTCCTCCATTTCGAAACTCTTGAGCTCCATTTCCAGCTTGTTTCTTCAACGAATAATCAAACAAAACCCACCGTGATTCATCTCATTCCAAACTCTCTCACTCCATATCAGTTTGACAAAACTCGGTTCTTGTTTCTGGAATGCGACGAAGACCCTATCGCGCACGAACACAGCAGATGAACGATACTTTTTGGAATGAAAATGTGTCAAACTCCACGAAATTCCTTCCCATGCCAATACAAACTCAATACCACCTCCAATTAAACCAATCATCACCACATCTTCAATAAATTCAAACCCTAGGTTCTACTGCCAAATTTCCACCGATGAAAATCACTGTCGAACACATCAATTCTCATACGGGTGTGAAGAGAAAATACCCAGGAGTACAAGGATACTTGTTTTGCAATTTAAGGATTTTTATCTGAATTTAGTTTGATTTATGAAGGATCGAAGAATTTTTTCCTAGAGGAACAAAAAAGCAACGGCGCATTTTTCTGATCGGTTGACTTTGAGGCAATGGGAATTAGGTTTAGAAAGGTTTTAAGGGGGTATTTATAGAAGGTATAAATATCTAGATATTTTTATATTAATATTTTAATATTTTATTTAATCCTTTATATTTGTTTTTGACTTCTAAAAATCCTTGTGGTCACACACAATACCCAAAAATCATGAAAATGGACATGCAGCTACACTTCTACATTACGGTCCCAACGAAACTGGTTTCATCAAATTCCGACTTCGTATGCTCACACAGTGTATTTTTAACTATCAAAATACTGACTGTTTCTCACTCTAAAAATCTGTACGGCCACACAGTGACTCTAAAAATCACGGAAACTGACATCTAGCAATAATTTGATGTTGCGGATCCAACAAAATTAGTTTCGTCAAATTCCGACTTCGTTTGCAAAACCGGCTATTTTTAAAGCTCTGGATGACCCATTTAAATATATAAATATATTTAAATATTATTAAATTAAATTTAAATAAATTCATGTTATCGTATATCTTCACATATGATATCGTACAGCTCCAGGATATCATATCAGAATTTACAGTTTGATATTTCAGATTCCAGATTATCTCGATATTTAGTTTATACTGAAAAATCCATTTATAACGTATATAAAGCATCGCAAATTATAAAGGAATTCTACAGCGACTTTTCTGAAACTTGATTTGGATGTACATCAAAATCTACATGACGAAATCCCGAATTTTCTCTTCCCTTAGAAAGATATACTCCACCAGCTCCACACGTTTTTTGTTTCACAGAAATCCGGCTTAAAACGAATCCTGTACATCCAGTTGAAGTTCAAATCGCCAATTTACAAACTGCAGCGCCATTTCAAGCTCGATTTTAATTATAATATAATTATACGTTCAAACTGTCGTCGATTGAATATATTCGTCTATATTATTCAACTCTAAGCTGAATTAAATTCTAGGGATGACCCTGTTCATAGAATATTGTGATTTCCAATATTTTTGATTATTTATGAATTAAATATATTATTTAATTTAATTAAATATTCATTATAATTTAATTAACGACGATTTAATTCCCTAAATCACTATTTATATAATTAAATAAATTAATTATAACCCTGGAAAATGCGGGTCATTACAGAAACTGAGGAGAGCATTCAGAAAGCCTATCCTAGATGCCGAGTGGATATCTCTGATTGACTCCGGTGCAAGGTACATTTACCATACTTTGCATTACCAATTAGTTCTCTACTTAGTTGTTATTTTCTTTCTATGGATGTGCACTTTTAATTCTGTAGTTTGAATGATTTTAAAAGAGTATAGAAATTGATTAGTATATTTTTGGAAAAGTTAAAAACAATTTGATTGTTGGTTGTGTTGTGTGATAGTAGTTTTGATTTATTAAATTATTGAAACGATAGTTAATTTAATCAATAGTAGAATGAATGGTAGAATTTATTCGATATTATCACACATTGAACTAATATGAAAATAGATAGAAATATATATACATGTGCATCATATATGTTTGAACAGGTAAATGGATAGCTATTGAGTAAAGATTTTATTTGTGTGCCCGACAAATAGGTAAACCTTAATGAGTTGGATGCGAAATATTATTATATCAACTCCTGTGAATGCCATTGGATGCGGAGTACTGGTTATTCTGTGTGTAATAATAAACGTCGCCATAGGATAGTAACAAATAATTTTGAACTACATTACATGGCATACTTAAGAAAATAGGCATACTTCATCATATACCACGTGAGCATTTGGAGCTTGTGTGACAAGGTGAAAGATTTACCATACGAGCGAGAGGCTTGTATGGCGATGACTATATTTTACAGGTTGAACTGATGACTGATATGGACTATTTAAATTGTAACGATAAAATTGCCAGATTAATAAAAACCCCACATGGGTCTGGAGTTGACAATAATCACGTCTCTCTAGTTATTAGATACGGCACATGGACTAATTATTTCCCACACGGGACGAGGTGACGAGGATTTATCCTCTGGAGCATTTAAAATACACACTCCCTCAGGCTTTGACAGGGTGACGAGAATTTATTCTCTGGAGTTATTATCTATACGCGCTCCCCTATAAACACCAGAATATATCACTATAAATATGTGTATGCTTATTAGTATTTATTGGGTACCTAGTACGACCCAATAAATTTCCAAACCTCTCCCCGTACAAAGGAGGTTATGGCGAAATTTTTCGAAAATTCCGGGTGTTAGCCAAATTTTTGAAGAATTTGAAAATTCTCAGAAACTAAAAAGTTGGAGAATGGAAGCCAGATTGAACGTAGAGTTGATTAATCAAACCACTTTCGACCTTGTTCCTTTTCGTGGACGAAAAGTTTTAAGTAGGGGAGATTGTAACGACCCGGAAAATCTAAACCAATTTAAAAATTTTAAATTGGCTAAAATAATGGATTTTAAATATTTAAAATAAATATTTTAAATAATAGCAATGAAAAGTGAGTTTGAATCGACGTTTGAAAACGAATAAATTTAATTCTAATTATAAACAAGGCCTGAAATGGCGCTGCAGTTTCAAAAATTGAATTCAAACTTTGTCAGACTGTATCAGGTGCAAAACAAAACGGATTTGAGTGAAACCAAAAATATTTAAATCTGTTAGTGAATACCTTTCTAACGAATCTGAAAAATCGAAGTTTCATAGCGGGATGCAAATGTTATGGCCAAATGAATTTTCAGAAAGGTCGCTATGGAATTTATATACCCTGTGAAAATGGCCATTTTGCATACGACCTCGGAACTCGACGAAACCACTTTTGTTGGATCCAGGATGTGAAGTTATTGCTAGATTTCAAATTTCATAATTTTTGAATCTAGTATGTGAGCGTGGCAAAGGAAAACGTGTTTTGCCAATTATAGTTAAATTTGATCGACCAGAAATGGGCCTTTTTACAAACGGTCTCAGAATTCGACGAAACTAGTTTTGTTGGGACCGTATCGTCAAAACATAGCTATATTTATTTTTCTGGAATTTTTCGAATTAGATTGTGGCCCTGGCAAATTGAAATGTACGTTCAAATTGAATATTGAATGTTATATATTTCAATTTGAAGGAAAACTGACTGAAAAAGTCGAATGGGCTTACGAAACATATCCCATTGTGTTTGGAATGGGGGTAAAATGCTAGGGTTGACAGTCGTTGGGTTTGGATTGGAGTTCGTGTGCGAAAACCCAATTTTCGAATTAATATAAATATCGGCCAATCAGAAAAATAAAAAAAAATTCCGCTTTCTCTCTCCCCGACGTCGATTAAAGGCGAAAAGCCATTCAAACCTTCCGACTCATTTTCCGATCAATCCACGCCGAATTAGCTCGTGCCACAGTTGAACTTTTTGAAGATCTTCTCGAGATCTTCAAATCCATATAAAGTTTGGATTTTTTTCATTGAGTGGTTTGGGAGAATCGAGCTCGGGAAGTTCGGGTATTGAAACCGCCGCCGCCGCTCCCTCCGACCATCGAGCGCCGCCGCACCCCCTGCGCATGTGCGCCTCTCCTCCCCCTTCGACGCTGCAAAGGCTGATCGATGAATAGCTAAACAGATTCGAAGAAAAATCCAAACCTAGTTTTGAACGAAATAGCTGAGGTACGGCCATGTTAATTTTCAACTGTTTTAACACCTTTAAACCATTGCAAACTTGAAAAATCATATCTTTTTCATGTGTTGACGAAATTCGATGAAACAGGAAACATCGTGACCGTGTGGACGTCTTCTACATTCTAGAAGAGACCGCATATTTTTCTGAGCCTTCTGCTATTTTTGGTGGAGTGGAACCCAATGTGAGATTTCTAATTTATAAACGATATGGAAAACGACGATGTATAAATTATATAGTCGATGTATGAGTTATATAAGCGTTGTACACCTCTTGTATAAGCGTTGTATAAGTTGTACGTTCGATGTATAAGTTATATATGCATTTTAAAAATTATATATGTGTTTAGAAGTGAAATGCTATATATATATATATATATATATATATATATATACGCCCCTCGTCCACAAACCATGGACGATATTTATTGGTTGTGACTGGTGTGAAAAATTGATTGATAGCGAATGGTTGATTGGAATTGTTTGTGGTTGATATTGATTGATTGTGGTTGAAAAATACCGGTTTGTGGTTGAGAAATATTTGGTTGAAAGCACATAGGATTAGTTTGTGGAAATGAAATAAATATACATGCCGCCTGCGTGCGAACTAGATGCATGATTCCCCATTGTCAAAAACCGTGAGGTTTTAAGGTAGAGCGAGGAGCCGTACTAGGGACGGTCACGGTTTTAACTACCCTGCCGTTATACTGCCGAAATTTTGAATAATATTCATGTGTTAGAATTATTTTCCTGTGTTGAAATTATATTCGTCTGTTGAATAGAAAACCTTCATGTGTTGAATCGATATTCATTCATTGTATTGAAATTCATGTGTTGAATGGTATTCGTGTTTTAAATATAAAAATCACCTTTTTATCGATATATACAAACCATAGAAAACCTTCATGTGTTTAATCGAAATTCATTCGTTGAATTGAAATTCATGTGTTGAATGGTATTCATATTTTGAAATAAATTGTTTTATAATAAAAATCATATTTTTATCATCTATATGAACTATATAAAATAGTCGTGTGTTGAAAGAAATTGTTTGATAATAAAAATCATATTTTTATCATCTATATGAACTATATAAAATAGTCGTGTTTTGAAATAAATTGTTTTACATTAAAAATCACATTTTTATTATATACATGAATTGTTAAAAAGGGTGAAGTGTTGAAATAGAAAACAGTTGGATAAAATATCATTTTTATCAAATGTATGAAATTCATATAGTTTTGAAATCAAAGAATCGATATATATATATATATATATATATATATATATAGAATTGAATTATATCGGATAACGAAGCTGCAGTTCGTATTTTGAAACCATGATTTCAAACGATTAGTAGGGAGATCCGACCATCGGATTTTCCCGAAACCGCAACCGTTGGGTTCGCTTTGGAAATATCTTTCCAACGACACCAACTTTGTAAAAATCCAACGGTTGGATTTTCTGGAATGTTTAATTCAATTCTGAAGAAAAACAGCGCCAGAATCGATTATATATATATATATATATAATTATATTTAATCGAATAACGACACTGCAGTTCGTATTTTGGAATCGAAACTTCAAACGATTGTACCGGGAGATCCGACCATCGGATTTTTCCCGAAACTGGAACCGTTGGATTCATTTTGAAAAGATCTTTCTAATGATGTAAATTTTGTGAAGATCCAACGGTTAGATTTTCAGATATGTGTAAATCAAATCTGAAGAAAAACAGCGCCACGGCAGCGTTATAGCCCGAAGCGTCGTTTTGAATAAATTGGCTATTTTAAAATAAATAAAAATAGCGATAAATTGTTACAAAATATTATAAACGATATGGATGTGAAATATAGAAACTAACTGAAGGTTGGCTAAGTCGAATGGTTTCTTGGACGTTGATCTGATGTCGGTTTCGGCCTTCGGGGTTAGTATTTAGGAAATCGTTCTCTTACTGATTGACGGTTAGTGACTAATGATTGAAATGATGCGTGTGTATGTTAGTGTTGCACTTGTTTATTATATACGTGAGTTGCTCAGAAAGACCGGGTTTATCCCATTCTGAATAACTGAATCGACGATAAGAAATCGAAGATGAAGACGGTGGTCGAAGACCGGAGATCTTCACCTCATTTGGATGGTAACCGAGGTCCTGATTGGGAGGCATCCCGAAATATGGATAATGAGTGGTGATCGTCCAGACGTACGTGGTGATCGATGGGTTTGCGAGGTATTTAGTGCCTCCGGTTTCGTTCAGACCCAGAACGGATTTGCAAATGGACAGTGTGTCTGACATTGGAATTTATTCTGCATGATTGATAGCTATCAATTGAACGGTGTGAATTGCCTGTGTTGCATGCTAAGATGCAGTTATCAGAGCTTCTGTTGAAAAGCAAAGTCTTGTGGTAATGATCAAAGCCCCCGCTTGTGTGGCGTAGCTTTGTGTATAACGTGAATTCGCGTACCTCACACCCCGGTATGAACCTGAAACGGGAGAGGGCATCAGGGAGGGCATGCATTTCCTTCCAGTTAGAAGTGGCGTCAGTGGTCTTACACGCCCTGACGAGTTTGACTTATGTGGTTGTTGCTGTTGCGAGGCGCCTCGGTTAGATCGGACGATCCGGGTCCGATGGAGTCATTCGTTGGCTCGTTTATGCCCCAAAGGGAGGGGAAACGCATTGTTCAGGCATTTTAATCCACATCGGTGGACCGGCCCTGACAATCCAAGGGTCGATGCGCTCTGACCCTGAGACATGGGCTAGATTGTCTCGAAGTCGGTAAGGACTATATTTTGCCTTGGTTCATAACGGAAATCCAATTTCCAGATACGTGACTATGCGGTTTTGATTGTATACCTATATATGGCGACATAGTGTTATGGGGCATTAATGCCGTCTATGATTGATAGTTATGATTTGAAATTGTTTTTGAAACATATAAACACTAGTAATAATATCAAATGCTTTTGTTTTATTTGTATCAAGCATATTTTGGCCATAATAAGGTAAAACGCTATCCTCCGGTTTGCGTTGCATTGTGTGATGGGAACTGAGTCTTATAATGGCTTCATTTTTATAAAAAGCATTGCGATGTTTAAAGAATGATTTGTTTTTAAAGCACTGGCAATCCAATGGAGTAAACCCATTCCACGAAAGTGGCGTGGTCCTGTGATTGTCCATATTATAAATGTGTTAAGTAGATTTCTCATACCAGTCCCATGACTGACTCGTAGTTTGTTTCACTTTCAAACTCGGGTGCCCCTTTTTCTACACGGGCAGCCTTGCATTCAGGTTTAGCTGGCTCTTTCTGGATAGCTGGAGCTGAAGATGGATTCTATCATTTATCTCTTTTTATGCTGTTCAGCTCCTATTGTACATATTATGTTTGTCTCCGCTGTAGACATTTATGTATAGCTGAACTGTATTTGTACTAAGTATGATCCTGTATACTATGTAACTCTGATGATTACGTTTATTTAGTGTATTATTTGTACATTATCTGGTGTATTTGTTTAACTCTGTTCTGCTATTATCTGTTTCTGTGTTATATTCAAATGATTACCCTTACCGCCGTCAGTACGGGGTTTGGGGTCGTCTCATTTTATTTTTGAAATTATCACCATAGCATATAACCCTCCTTTCATTTCCTTTATCATTGGAAATATCGTTATATTTCTATTTAAACAACGACTTGGTTTTATTACCAAAATCCTTCCCTTATTTCAATTAAAACATTTTACTTAATTCAGCTCTTAGGTGAACATTATTTTTGAAATCATCGTCTTGGTTAAAACCCCTTTTACCAGCTTTATTTATATTATTTGAATTAACTTCAAATCCTTACCATACTAAACCAATCCATAAATTTTTATTTAATTTAAAAATAATTCCAATTGTAAGGTACTTGACATAATTATTATTGAATAAAAATGATTATCTTTCCGATTAACTAAAAGCATCGTTAGTTCACTTTAAAAGGTTATTTAATAAGTGATAAATTTTATAAATCATAATTAACTCGATGCTTTCTTTCCAACCCATTACAACTAATACTACCTCTTGATAATAATGAAGCCGTTCAAGTTGGGGTATTCTAATTACCTCTCAGACCGTGACCGATGACGCTCTTATCTAAAGATAATAGAAGTTTGCCACTTAGACACCTGTTATTCCATTTCTGTTTCCATTTATTATGGCTCCGTAAACCATTTCCTTCTATCTGATAAACCACTTCACAAGTTAAATCTTTTTACTTCATTAAGTAAGCTTTCCAATCTTATTTACCATTCGAATTCAATATGATTTTTATAAACCATATCATATATCTGCAATTCCTTATAATCTCTCTACTTACGCTATTAAACTAACCAATATTCTTTTTGCACGAATCCATCTAACCATACTATTATAATCACTTCCATTTCTACTTGATAAACCTTGTCTCCATGGCCGCATTTAGCTTAAAAATCACTTTTACAAACTGTCTGTAAACTCGGATTTTAATCCTTGTATAAAACTCTTATCAGGTTTTGGTCAAACCCTATCGCCACTTAGTTACTTCTCACTTTAATTCCAATTAAAAGTAATTGCTTGTTTCCAATATTAACTTAGATCAAGAGTCTTTTATAACTTATGTTTATCAAATTCTGGAATTTACAACAAAATCCTTTTATAAAACTCGTATTAGGCCATAATCAAATCTTATTGCCACCTGATCACTTTTTAATTAAATTCCAATTATATATAAGGTATTCGCTTTAATTATTATTAATTAAAATAATAATTAAATTTAATATTAACTATGTAAAAATAGTTAACTTTGATATAAGCTAAAAATAGAATAAATATCATTTTAAAAAGCTTATTACATAATAATTAACCTTATTTAACATCAAACAGTTCGATGATTACTTAACAATATAGTTAATCGAAGATTAACTAACTATTAACACCATTCGTTAAATTTAACGAATATTCTGGAATTTCTTCATTTGATTTATTTAAATCAAATTAATCAAATTATCAATATCACTTAGAACATTTGATTTTTTGCCAACCGTATATATCAGTTAACTGTCAACTGATTTCCCATTTCCCATTTCTCTCTTAAATTTAATAAATAACTTAATAAATTTAAACCATCATTAATTGTTTATAAAACAATTATCCCATTATTTCTAACTTGTATGTTAATTTCAGATTTTCCATTCAGAACATGACATAAGAATATGTCATATAAAACGTTTACTGATCCTTTTTGAAAAACATGATTTAACTATAAATATGTTAATAAAATTCCCATTTTAATTGAATTATATAAAATAAATTTAAACTTCAAATTAGTTATATAAATAAATTTATAACTATTATTACGTTAATTCGCCCGATGGCAGAACAACATCTTAAACAATAAATTTTATGCCCTCACTGCCAACCACTTAATCAATACTGTCGATTGATTTAAAAACACAACAACGATTAACATCCATTCAACCATCACTATTTGAATAGGGTTTAATGTCAATTGGGGGTTCAATCAGTTCATGGATAAACAACATAAAGATAAACAATATACAAAATATTTTGAGGAATCCGGTCGGATCTCTCCAACCTGTTCTTCCCTACATCACGGGTTATTATAACATTTCATGACACTAGATAATTTTAAATAATAAATTAATGATTGATAATATAATTAACAGCAACCATTAAATTAATCATAAGCAACCAAGGCATCCAAGCAACAATTTGTATTTTTATATGGATTTATCACATCATAGCAGTCCAAAAAAGTGTGAGAATTAACTCACTATTTTATTCAATTGACAGTTGACGCGTTTGTTTCATTTAATTTTGAATGAACGTTTAAAATTATCTGAAATTCCAAGTAGCTCCCAATCCTGTCCAGGTCAATTCCAAATGTATTGTCCAACAGCATGATCCCAGCGTCTTTCGTTTCGTTCAGTTTTGATCACATAGGTTAATGTTACACCGTCATTAGCATACGCTTTTTTATATAAATTAGTTAACTAACCATTTCCTTAATTAAATTTAACTAATTACATTGATTATATTATCACCGACCGATCCATCTGTATTTCAAATTATCGGACCAGACAAAATGCTTCTCTCTGTTCCTTTACTACTCATTCACGTTTCCATGACTTGGAAACAAGATAGACCAATTCACAACTAACATATTAGTTATACATTGAAACACTCCACCTCCATTAAGGTCACTCACAAAATGAAGACCTTAATTTCACTGGAGCATTTTTAGTACAAGATGCAGAAAAATTAAGAGACAGACAAATAAAGCAGCGAAAAATAAATAACCTTTATTGATTAAAATAGCTTGTACAAAGATTGTTTTACAACACCAATACATATTACAAGAAAACATCTGGCTTGTTTAATATATCAGAAGTACAAACTGGCAATGATATTCCCCAATAAAGCATGAGCCAGCCATAGCAGTAGAAAATGGAGTTCAAAGCAATGCGCCAAAGAATCTTCAAGCTCAGAAAGAGTAACGGCCCCTAAATGAGCTGAGCTTTTCCCTACCTGACTACTTGGGGGGGGGGGGAACGGAAGAAAAGAGGCGAAAGAAAACTGGGTCAGGCAAAAAGTCTGGTAAGTCCAGTGATTCTTAGTATTTAAACAAGGAAAAGGGTCATGACATGAATAAACTAAATATAAGACTAAACCATAGTAACAAGATAACATGGGGGGTAAGCATGGGTTATGGCAAGATAAACTGAATGTACCGATAAACTGAATGTGCTTCTACTCCTTCTCTGCTTCTCGACTACCCTGTTATACTGAATTCTATATCTCTGTACTACCTACTAGTGTCCAAACTAGTAATCTATGATCATATGATAACGTGATCCCAATCCCCGTATTTGTGGTTGCCTCCAGGTGTACATCTATTATGGGGATTCCATTTATTACCTAGATCTAATCTAGGGTTTACTATCGACCGCTTCCTAGATTCAACCAGGGTTTACGCTACCCAGGGCCACTGGGGTTTATGCTACCTATTGAACGCTTCTCGAATTCAGGGTTTACGCGACCTAGGTCCAACTAGGGATTATGCTACCTACTTTGTATTAATTTTTCATGTGTTTGTTTCAGTCAGCCCTCTCTTGCGTGTAGATACTCTGTGCTGGCCCCACCATAAGGTGTATCAAGCCTTATGATAGCGACCCGACACGATTCAAGATGCACAGTGTATAACTACTGTTACCCAGTGCCTTCTTTTTCCACTCCGGAGTACGTGCACGCCCGTAAACCGTCGGAACCTACACTGACATACCCCCTGCCGCTATTTTGACCGCTTATAATTAGCCCAGTAATCGTACCCCACCCTGCCTAGTTTCAGGGTACCATGATACATCTATGTAGGTTACTGCTGAAATGGGTCCCCGTTACTAGGGTTTCCTGCTAGTTAAGTTTGTGGGCCTATATATACAAATATTACCCACCTATACGAGATGTACTTAATCCTCCCACCGAGTCTAGTATATTTTCTTAACGGTTAAGTTAGTGGGCCTATATGTACTAATATTACCCACCAACCCGATGTGTACTTAACCTTCCTACAGATTCAAGCATGTTTATTAAATGGTTAAGTTTTGCGGGCCTATATTTACTAATATTACCCACCAGCCCAATATGTACTTAACCCTCCCACTGATTCAAGCTGATAAATATTCTTGGTTAAGTGTTATCCATTCATTCAAGTTAACTTAACCTTCCCACACATCATGTTATATAAATATATATATATATATACTGGTTAAGTGTTCCCCTTGTGTTACTTAACCCCTATCACATATCATGTTATATATATATTTTGGTTAAGTGTTCCTCCTGTGTTATTTAACCCTATCACACATCATGTTATATATACATACATATATATATATATATATTGGTTAAGTGTGTCCTATTAACCTCACCCACCTGTCTAATTAACAAGTTATGACGGTTAAGTGTTCTAAATTTACTTAACCTCACCATCTAGTCTAGTTAACTTGTTAAACACTTACTTAACCTTACCCACTTGTCTAGTTAACATGTTATTATGGTTAAGTGTTCCCTTAGTTACTTAACCTCCCACAAGTCTTGCCTTGTTAACAAGTTAAGTTGGTTAAGTGTCCAAATTAATTTGACCCCTATCAACCTTGTCTAATTAACATGTTAAATTGACTAAGTGTTTTCTCGATTACTTAACCCCACCCTTCTTGTCTTTGTTAACATGTTATTATGGTTAAGTGTTTCCCTAGTTACTTAACCTCGCCATTTGTAGCTTGATTTATTCATGAGCCTTAATTAATTAATTAAAGCACCAACCACTCACATTAGACATATATTGTTGTGGTTACTGGATGTGTCGGTCGGTTCCAGGCAGGTTTACACCACAACTCAGTCTAACCTCGGGTCTTTCTGAGCTTGATGCACTAACCACTCACATTAGACAGGTATTGTTATGGTCACTGGATGTGCCGGTTGGTTCCGGGCAGTTTTACACCATAACTCAGTCTAACCTCGGGTTAGGCATATTCGTATTTTACTAAATTTACATATTTACTATTTATGTAAATTTTCCGTAAATCAATTTAGCCTAGATCATATTCAACTGTCATGCAAATTAACATACTTATATTCTATGCCCAAAACTTGATTTACCAATCAATTAACCCAACTTGCAGTTTATACCAATTTAGATTTAATATTCCTCTTTCTCAATTCATGCCCAATCTAGATTAATATTCCAATTTACGGTTCATGTCAAAACTAGATTTAATATTCTAGTTTACCGTTTATGTCCAAAACTTGGTTTACACGCCAATCACACACTTTGCGGCCAATTAAATTTATCAATTTATGCCCAAGTCTAATATGCATGTAAATCATTCACTATTATAGCAAATTTAGATTATGCCAATATTTTTTTTATGCCAAATTAACTTAATTAAGCTACGCCTAAATTCCCGCGTCATAATCGTACGTATAACATGATTTCACAAGTTTCTAAGTACTCATGAAATGATACTAAGAGTATCAAAGCAAGGAATAGGGGATAAGCAAGAGAATTGACATAAAAGAATAGCCATGCAAGAATGAACCAAATACAAAAATAATGGTTCCAATGGGTTTGATGTACATAACAGTGAATAGGAATAAACTAGACAAGTTACACCCCAAAAAAAATGAGATCCAACATAATTAAGGGAATATACATAGGTGATTTGGCCCAACATAATGCCAGTTCGAAATACAACCTAATAGGTTAATGGGAATAGGCATAAGTCACTGACTACAATAGTTATAGGCAATAATAGTTATGGGCGACTAATCACAATAGTTTCTTAATCAATGTCATAGGCAATAGTCTCATAGTCATGAATCTTGGTAATAGTCTCATAGTCATGAATTATATGTAATAGTCTCAAAATTATGAATCATAGTCATAGGCAACAGTTTTATGGTCATAGTCATATGTAATAGTTTCTTTGTCATGAATCATAGTCATAGGCGATAGTTTCATGGGCAACAGTTTCATAGTCATTGTCTTAGGCAAAAGTCCCCTAATCCTAATCATAATCATTGGCAATTAGCCACAATAAGTTCTAGGCCACAATCGAGAATCAGATCCAAAGGCATAGATAACGTTAGATTTGACATAAGCATGAATCAAAGATAATTAACTTGCAAATAGGCACAGTTCTATATTTTAATTTATTACATTCACGAGTCCAATTACACGTTCAAATCTAAAGAATAACCGAACTTACAGTGATCGGTTTAGAAAAGGCGATTTGCTATGATTCGAGTGACATTGCTTGAAGCGGAATGCCTATGGTCCAACTTGAAGCTTTATCTTGATTTGAATCTCTAATTTGAAGTAGAACTATAACTTGTTTTAATGGAGAATAAGATTTATTTTAACTAGGATTGAGGCAGAGTGTAGGCGTAATGAAGTTATGTGGAGAAAGTGAAGTTTGGAGGCGTTTATATAGCGTAGAACTCATTAATTTGGTCCAGAAATCAGCCTGGATACATAAAAATGAATTCTGCCTCGGATCTGGAAAAACAGGGCAGGTCGACCCTAAGGTCGACTTATAGGGGAGAGGTCGACCCCCTGGTTGACTTGGGTCCTGGGCGGGAAATTTCCCGCCCAGCCCGCTTCTGGGTTCTGTTTTGAATTTTGAATTTAGTTTCGAGCTGTTTTTTAATTTTGAGCTGAAACTTCCGAAGGCCATAACTTCTTCATACGAAGTCCGATTCACGCAAACTCGGACTTTGTTTCAAGCAGAATTCTGAGACAAACGCAATGGCATAACCCGTTTCCCTTAATTCTTTTATTAAAAATTATTTATTCTTTAATTTGTGAAACTTAATGTTATAGAATTACGGGGTGTTACGTTCTCCCCCCTTAAAGGATTTCGTCCCCGAAATCTTCAAGCTAGGAAGAATGTGTCCTACCATCCAATACCCATCTACTTAACCATTCAATCATAGGCATTCATTGTCCTTAAAAATATTTCTAATGCTTTCATGTTCATATGCATAGTGTATGTATATGTCCTTATCTAATGCAAAATCAGGCGGTCTACTGATTCAGTTGACCTCCTTAATGCGACTTATGTCAGTGCCATGCGTCCAATATGTATGCAATCCTAACGATACATATCATTTCTATATGAGTGCACAACCATTCACTCAAATGCAACGTCCACAGGATAACACATCAAGTTCAATCCATAAACAAATACATATATGCAAATGCAATATGGAAGTGACTGAGATGATCTAGTGCCCTATGTGTGTATATGCATCCACGAGCAACCACTGGCAAACACTTGCAACCACTTGCATCCACCAAACATATCTCAAACACATGTTTACATCCATTGGCTTCTACCTAAGGATTGAGGATAGGACACAGAGGATATACTTAAAAGCTAAAGACCAGCATGCAAATAGATTTTATAGAAAAAGAGGAATCAAGAATATACCCTAAGAAAAGGGTAAGATGTGCGTATCTAGTCTTCAGTCTTCTAAATCGCATCTTCTTGAGCTTCACTCCACTGTACCTTATCTAATTTAACTTCATGGTTGCGAAGCTTCTTGAACTCCATTTCCAAAACCCACTTGTAAAGATAGGATCTCGCTCACTTACTATGCTAGAGGGTATCCAATGTAGTCGAACTATCTTCCCAAAAAAACATATCTTAATCATGATACCAAGTGTATATATTAAGATCATTAGAAGTCTATCCTCTACTTAGCTATGTTACAAATCTGAGGGTCTAAAGCTAAAGGTTGCTATGTACTTTTTACCTCTCTTAAGGTAAGTCTTTTTTTTCTACTTAGGGTGACTGCCACAACCATTTATTTCTCACGCAAACCATCCTAGTCGAACTCGACATCCCTCAAGTACAAGCCCCAAAGGCCTTAGCCAATATCAGACAAGCACCCAAGGAATACCTTCTTCGAATTTGGACGATCTATGTGAGATGATAAAACAACCAAACAATTGAGCATTTTACCGACTCTAGCTATCCTCACCAATCTTGCTCCAGAATTATCGTTGATCGCATACCTAGCTTTGTATTGTCATCTAAATACATGCGAAAGTCTGTCTCGAATTTTAGGGGGAAAACCCCTATCCTAATCAAAACATCGTGCGTACTCATGGACTACCCCAACGGATCGAAAATCATCGACAGATAAGTAAAGTGATTCTAGGTAGCTAAGACAAACTGATCCCTTAGGATCGTACGGAATCTCAAGGGTATTCTCGATGCAAGTTGAAAGTCTAACTACCCTTGTTTCATAATTACTAGCTAACCAATCAATGCCTAGAATCAACCCATAGCCCAAAAAACATAAGCATAAATATAGCTATTCTCAAATCCTCACAAGTCAAAGATAAATGGGCCAAACCAGCAATTAGATTCGAGACTATAATGGGATCCTCACTACACAATATCTAGGGTGCAGAGACTCAACTATGGAAGCATACATACATATATATATATATATATATATATATATATATATATATATATATATATATATATACACACACACACACGGATGTGAAGCGCTAAAATCGGAAGGAGTACTAACAGGATAATCAAAAAGGAAAAACTCTTTCAACCGGAATCTTACTGCCTCTCTCTCAGGTATGCTGGTGGTGAGAGCATGGACTCACCTTCCGGAAAATCCTGTCCCTTGTTCTTGTGCTAGCCCTTAATTATATGACCCGTTATACCAAAATAAAGATACTTCCTCTTGTTTTAGGTTTTACTATCTTTTCCTCCCCTCCTTTGTGAGCCAAGTCCATATCCATGGCTTCTTCATCCTTTTGTTGTGCCCCGTAGCCAAACCCCCTCATTCTCAACTTTGCCATCCTTGTGCAACTTGTTGACATATCTCTCGAAAGCTGCTTCCATCGCACGGAGAATCCTACAAAGCTCGAAAGAAAATTAGCCGCAGGTGAAACTGCTATGGCTACAGATGGAAGTTGGGCACTTGTTTGCCCTTTGACAAGTGTCACAGTCTTGTCGAGCCTACGAAACCATGCCGCGATGAAGTTACCTCCCAGAAAGCCTGGAGCCCCGGAGACTTAGGAAAGAAGGAAACAAGGACTCAAATAGAGGATCAAAAGATAGTGCATATGGCTTGGGGGAATATGCCTTTAAAACAAAACTTTTCTTTTGAAAATGCTTCTTTTAAAACCATTTTGAAATAAATTTTCAAATCTTTTTATCTGATCCGGTAACCTTCAGCTCTGATACCAAGTGAAATACCCCACCTCCGTTAAGGTCACTCACAAAAGGAATGCCTTAACTTCGGTGGAGCATTTTTAGTACATGATGCAGAAAAATACAAGACAGACAAATAAAGCAATGAAAAATAAATAACCTTTATTGATTAAAACAGCTTGTACAAAGATTGTTTTACAACACCAATACTTATTACAAGAAAGCATCTGTCTTGTTTAATATATCAGAAGCACAAACTGACAATGATATTCCCCAATAAAGCATGAGCCAGCCATAGCAGTAGAAAATGGAGTTCAAAGCAAGGCGCCAAAGAATCTTCAAGCTCGGAAAGAGTAATGACCCCCAAATGAGCTGAGCTTTTCCCCCCTGACAACTTGGGAAGGGAGTGGGGGGGGGGGGAAGAAAAGAGGCGAAAGCAAACTAGGTCAGACATAAAGTCTGGTAAGTCCAGTGATTCTTGGTATTTAAACGAGGAAAAGGGTCATGACATGAATAAACTAAATATAAGACTAATCCATAGTAACAAGATAACATGGGGGGTAAGCATGGGATATGACAAGATAAACTGAATGTACCAATAAACTGAATGTACTGATAAAATGAATGTACTGATAAACTGAATGCGCTTCTACTCCTTCTCTGCTTCGCGACTACCCTATTATACTGATTTCTATATCTCTGTACTACCTACTAGTGTCCAAACTAGTAATTTATGATCATATTATAACGTGATCCCAATCCCTGTATTTGCGGTTGCCTCCAGGTGTACATCTATTATGGGGATTCCATTTATTACCTAGATTTAATCTAGGGTTTACGATTGAGTCCTTCCTAGATTCAACCAGGGTTTACACTACCCAGGGCCACTGAGGTTTATGCTACCTATTGAACGCTTCTCCGATTCAGGGTTTACGCGACCTAAGTCCAACTAGGGATTATGCTACCTACTTTGTATTAATTTTCCATGTGTCTGTGTCAGTCAGCCCTCTCTTGCGTGTAGATACTCTATGCTAGCCCCACCACAAGGTGTATCAAGCCTTATGATAGCGACCCGACATGATTCAAGATGCACAGTGTATCACTACTAGTACCCAGTGCCTGCTTTTTCCACTCT
This sequence comes from Allium sativum, assembly GCA_030737875.1. NCBI lineage: Eukaryota > Viridiplantae > Streptophyta > Magnoliopsida > Asparagales > Amaryllidaceae > Allium > Allium sativum. The sequence continues at coordinate 564,721,307 of CM060910.1, read as the reverse complement.
CAAGTACGTGCACACTCGTAAACCGTCGGAACATACACTGACATACCACCTGCTGCTATTTTGACCGCTTATAATCAGCCCAGTAATCGTGCCCCACCTTGCCTAGTTTTAGGGTACCATGATACATCTATGTGGGTTACTGCTGAAATGGGTCCCCATTACTAGGGTTTCCTGCTGGTTAAGTTTGTGGGCCTATATATACAAATATTACCCACCTATACGAGATGTACTTAATCCTCCCACCGATTCTAGTGTGTTTTCTTAACGGCTAAGTTTGTGTGCCTATATGTACTAATATTACCCACCAACCCAATGTGTACTTAACCTTCCCATAGATTCAAGCACATTTATTTAATGGTTAAGTTTTGTAGGCCTATATTTACTAATATTACCCACGAGCCCGATATGTACTTAACCCTCCCACTGATTCAAGTTGATATATATTCTTGGTTAAGTGTTATCCATTCAAGTTAACTTAACCTGCCCACACATCATGTTATATATATACTGGTTAAGTGTTCCCCTTGTGTTACTTAACCCCTATCACATATCATGTTATATATATTTTGGTTAAGTGTTCCTCTTGTGTTATTTAACCCTATCACACGTCATGTTATACATACATACATATATATATATATTGGTTAAGTGTGTCCTATTAACTTAACCTCACCCACTTGTCTAATTAACATGTTATGACGGTTAAGTGTTCTAAATTTACATAACCTCACCATCTAGTCTAGTTAGCATGTTAAACACTTAACCTTACCCACTTGTTTAGTTAACATGTTATTATGGTTAAGTGTTCCCTTAGTTATTTAACCCCCCACAAGTCTTGCCTTGTTTACATGTTAAGTCGGTTAAGTGTCCAAATTAACTTGACCCCTATCAACCTAGTCTAGTTAACATGTTAAATTGGCTAAGTGTTTTCTCGATTACTTAACCCCACCCTACTTGTCTTTGTTAACATGTTGTTATGGTTAAGTGTTTCCCTAGTTACTTAACCTCACCATTTCTAGCTTGATTTATTCATGAGCCTTAATTAATTAATTAAAGCACCAACCACTCACATTAGACAGATATTGTTGTGGCTATTGGATGTGCTGGTCGGTTCCGGGCAGGTTTACACCACAACTCAGTCTAACCTCGGGTCTTTCTGGGCTTGATGCACTAACCACCCATATTAGATAGGTATTGTTGTGGTCACTGGATGTGCCAGTCAGTTCCGGGAAGTTTTACACCACGACTCAGTCTAACCTCGGGTTAGACATATTCGTCTTTTACTAAATTTACATATTTACTATTTATGTAAATTTTCCGTAAATCAATTTAGCCTATATAATATTCAACTGCCATGCAAATTAACATACTTATATTCTGTGCCCAAAACTTGATTTACCAATCAATTAACCCAACTTGCAGTTTATACCAATTTAGATTCAATATCCCCCCTTTTCAATTCATGCCCAATCTAGATTAATATTCCAATTTACGATTCATGTCAAAACTAAATTTAATATTCTAGTTTACCGTTTATGTCCAAAACTTGGTTTACACGCCAATCACACACTTTGCGGCCAACTAAATTTATCAATTTATGCCCAAGTCTAATATGCATGTAAATCATTCACTATTATAGCAAATTTAGATTATGCCAATATTTTTTTTTATGCGAAATTAACTTAATTAAGCTACGCCCAAATTCCCGCGCCGTAATCGTATGTATAACATGATTTCACAAGTTTCTAAGTACTCATGAAATGATACTAATAGTATCAAAGCAAGGAATAAGGGATAAGCACGAAAATTGACATAAAAGAACAGCCATGCAAGAATGAACCAAATACAAAAATAATGGTTCCAATGGGTTTGATGTGCATAACAGTGAATAGGAATAAACTAGACAAGTTTCACCCTAAAAAATGAGATCCAACATAATTAAGGGAATATACATAGGTGATTTGGTCCAACATAATGCTAGTTCGAAGTGCAACCTAATAGGTTAATGGGAATAGGCATAAGTCACTGACTACAATAGTTATAGGCAATTAACCACAGTAGTCATGGGCGACTAATCACAATAGTTTCTTAATCAATGTCATAGGCAATAGTCTCATAGTCATGAATCTTGGTAATAGTCTCATAGTCATGAATCATATGCAATAGTCTCAAAATTATGAATCATAGTCATAGTCATAGGCAACAGTCTAGTCATAGTCATATGTAATAGTTTCTTTGTCATAAATCATAGTCATAGGCGACAGTTTCATGGGCAATAGTTTCATAGTCATAGTCTTAGGCAAAAGTCCCATAATCATAGCCATTGGCAATTAGCCACAATAAGTTCTAGGCCACAATCAAGAATCAGATCCAAAGGCATAGATAACGTTATATTTGACATAAGCATGAATCAAAAGATAATTAACTTGCACATAGGCGCAGTTCTATATTTTAATTTATTATATTCACGAGTCCAATTACACATTCAAATCTAAAGAATAACCGAACTTACAGTGATCGGTTTACAAAAGGCGATTTGCTATGATTCGAGTGACATTGCTTGAAGCGGAATGCCTATGGTCCAACTTGAAGCTTTATCTTGATTTGAATCTCCAATTTAAAGAAGAACTATAACTTGTTTTAATGGAGAATAAGAATTATTTTAAATAGGATTGAGGAAGAGTGTAGGCGTAATGAAGTTGTGTGGAGAAAGTGAAGTTTGGGGGCGTTTATATACTGTAGAACTCATGAATTTGGTCCAGAAAGCAGCCCGGATACATAAAAATGAATTCTGCCTCGGATCTGGAAAAACAGGGCAGGTCGACCCCCAGGTTGACCTATAGGGGGAGGTCGACCCCCTAGTCGACCTGGGTCCTGGGCGGGAAATTTCCTGCCCAGCCCACTTCTGGGTTCTGTTTTGAATTTTGAATTCAGTTTCGAGCTGTTTTTTAAATTTGAGCTGGAACTTCCGAAGGCCATAACTTCTTTATACGAAGCCCGATTCATGCAAACTCTGACTCTATCTCAAGCATAATTCCAAGATGAATGCAATGGCATAACCCGTTTCCCTAAATTCTTTTCTTAAAAATTATTTATACTTTAATTTGTGAAACTTAATGTTACAGAATTACGGGTTGTTACATACGTTTTAACACATACTAAGATTAAATAAATACTTTAATTAAATAATTACGTTTGGGTTTAGATGAAAACATGCCTGATATGGTTCGGTGTTAATACGTTCAAAATGGACTGATTCTTTATTGGAAAACACGGGTTTCCATTAGCCGAAACTTCTTCAAACCTGGAAAACAATAGCCCGGTCCAACACTTCACACTATCCATCATTATACTCCATTTCCTTTTTGCTTCCCTCTTCTACTTTCTATTACAAATCCCACAGTACACAACTGCTTTCCATTTCAACCCCAGCGTTCTTCTTCTATACATGCAAGCAATCCTTCAACTTTTATTTTCCACTTCTGTTCAGTTTGATTTGATCATCCACTTCCTTTCTAGCATAATACCGGCTGCTACCCATTTTATGAAGACATTGTCAAACCCGATAGCAAAATTCCCATCTACTTATAATAGTTTGGCCAACCCAACTTGAAATGGGAAAAGGCTGTCCCACACGCCTTTCTGTCTGCATCGTATTGTTCTTAGGCAAGATTTCATCACTTCTGCTACTCACATTTACAAACTTATTCACTCCGACATCCAACTTCCATACCGTCGCCCTCCTTCCCGGCCACCGTATCCTCATCTGCCACCACCAGTATGGTTGCCGCTCCCTCCTCCATCGTCGGTTGCAATCGCGACCCTCTAGGTGCCACCATCGCCAGCTAAGAACCCAGAAATAGTTGCCAACTTTGAATACGTTCCTGGCCACCACGGTGCGCGATACTCGATCATAACTGGTTAGTCAAAGGATTTAGAGAAGCTTTTAAATTTTGCAGTTGAGAAGATTAAATTTTGATGAGAGGATTTGACAATTTGGTGGAAGCAAATTTCGTGAAATTATGATCATCTATTTCTATGGTGGAGGAGCTGTGTTATTGCATTGACTAGGGATGTAAGAAAATTTAGGGTTGGACTTTGAGGTGCATTTATATTGAAATGAAATGTGGGGGCACGGTATGTTGTGTGACCTCCAAGTAAGGTCTGAATTCCTTCAACGTGTAGCTTTGTTTGAGTTTCCTTCAGCATGAAGCTTGAGCATAGTGATCACTCAGTGGCTTTCAGCGAAAGAAATCCCACTTATATAGGTTGAATTTTATATCAAAATGTTGTACGAAATTTTGTTGTGAAATACCATGTTAAACTATCTCATACGATCTTCGTTTGAGGTGAATCTACTAATCCTAGCATAGAAAAATATTCCGAACACGATGGGGCATGTTTCATCGCATTCCGAGACTGTTTCCCGGTAAGCTATTTTTATATGCACCGTAATGTCATTTTGAACACCAATTTATCTGGTCTTCAAAAATAACAAACTATATATATTTTCTGACTCTAAGCGTCAATACAAATTCAACGGAGTCGTTTCATAGCTAAATTCGATTGTTATCTCGATTTACGCTCAAATTCTTATTTAAATCGAATTAAATTTATTAAATAAATGTTATTATTTATAACGACTTCCATAGCGACTATTTTAAAATTTGAATTGGACATAATTCAAAATCTATAAAATGAAATGTCCATATTTATCTTCTAGTAGAAAAATATTATCAAATAGATTCAGGCATTTCTTGTTTCAAGAAAATCCGATTTATATTGGATCCTGTACAACCAATTAAAGTTCAAAATGCCGTATTACGAACTGCCGTGCCACTGCGACTTGATTTATAATTAAATTGCATATTAAACGTTATAACACCGTTAAATAAACGAAATCGTTATTATCACTCAAAATAAACAATATTACACTATTTTAAATTTCCCGTTCACACTATATTGTAAATTCAACATTTCCCAAATTTTTTGAAAATAAAATATTACTATATTATATATATATATTAATAACCTATTCAAAATAATATGGTTAAATTCAATTATTTAAATTCAAATCAATATTTTAAATAATTAAAATAACTCAAATAATTGGACAAAAAATACGGGACGTTACATGACCCACGCCTGAGGTCTCGGCTAACTCGAGTCACCGTGATCCACTAATTTCTAGTTCAACGCCGTACCCTTATGTGTGAATCCTGGCCACCCTGGCCCAACAACGTCGATCGTCACCCATTAAATTCAAGAACTAGTCGGCCTGAAGAAGTCTGAAGTTCGTGGCATTTCAAATTGATGTAAGGTTCAAGAGAAATCAGTGGAAATTTTCTAGAAGATTTCAGTCATTAACAGAAATAGATGGTGGCTTTTTATACGTTGACTAGTGGAATTGTCTTAACGCGAGAAGTAGGTTAGGGTTCCGCTATTTATAAGGTATGATTTTAAATAAAATAATAATATTATTATTACTCAGACATGAAGTAATGCTGTAAAACAGTCACATACGCTGTCTAATTAAAATAAAAATTTGCACCTTAACATAAAATGACATTCCGGACACGATGGAAAAGGTTTCGTTCAAAACGGAGATCTTTTGAATATCCGTTATTCAATTTTACGCTTAAAATAATGCTATTTTGATACTAAAAATACCCGTTCTTCAAAAATAACAAACAATATATCTATCCTGACTCTAAACGTCAATACAAATTTAACGAAATTTGTTTCGTTGCTTAACTCGATCGTTATCTTGAGTTATGGTCAAAAACCCCTTTTAAATCGAATAAAATTATTGAAATAAATTGCTATTATTTATAGATAATTCCATAGCGACTATTTTAAAATTTGAATTGGACATGACTAACAAACTATAAACTGAAATCCCAAATTTTCTGTTTCATTAGAAAATTATAATCAACAAGATTCCAGCGTTTCTTGTTTCACAGAAATCCAACTTATATCGAATCCTGAATATTCAATTGAAGTTCAAAATTCAATATTATGAACTACCACGCCATTTCAAGCTCGATTTATATTATATATATATTATAACTTTCAAACTTTGTTTTATAAACGAATTAAATATTTAAGAACCATAAATATTCAAAATAAAATATTTAAAATAATAAATATAATTAAATATTCGAATTTAAGTACCCGAAAAATCTGGGTCGTTACATATCATTACCTCAATTTATTGAAGGGTGCATACATATATGATTTTATATACAAAAAATAATTTGTTTAAGAAAACGGGTCTTATTAAACAATTTAGAAAATAGTTCAATTATTTCTTTAAAAATATTTACATTAAGAAAAATTGTTTTTACGATTGCCTCTAGTCAATTTATACATGGTTCCTCTATTTCCACATTATCATTGTCTCGTAATCTTTCCTTGGCTTATATATATATAATACGCCTTCCACTATCCATTCTCTCAAGTGACATAACGACACTGTCGCACCACTGATTGCAACAAATTATAAATTAACATATGGTTGCAATTTTGATTATAATTAAAATGGCCTCGCCACTTTCTTCCCGATTATTATTAAAATCAATAGCTGCATAAGTCATTAAAGTATGTGGCATACTTTATAAAATATTCTATAAAGTTAAGTTATGCAAGTTTTATAATTATATCTTCTTATCCACATGTAAATTCATGTATATTTTCCCAAGCACAAATTCATTCACATAATTTTATTAACTCGTATCAAAATAATATTAAACCATGAACTTATAATGCTTTATTATATAGCATGGTTGTAAACATGATTTGAAATCGTTATTGCCTCACCATGCTTAGCCCATTTTTTTCCTAACTCATTCAATAGTTAATATTACCTAGCCACTTATAGTTTTCTTTAGTAAATCTCTGCTATTGCTCCAAATTTTATGTTTAAATGCCACATACAAGTATTCGAGCAATTCTCATCGGTAATGTTGATCAGACATATCAACGAGAATTCTTAAAGTACTCAACAGACAATTAACACAATAAATTATCAATGATCTTCCCCTTTAGCAGAATTTATTACTATCCTAATTACACTTATTTTAATTCAAATAAATACATCCAGCCATTAATTCCACTTACGTAGATCATAATATTAGATGCTCATCCAAACATTAAACTAGTTCTGCTGCGCATTCTGATTAATTTAAATTATTTACATTTATCCTCATTAACAAATTCAGTAGCTGTGAAATTCATGGCGACCGGATTTCTAAGATATCACCCACTCTTGATGTTATCCTTCCTCTCATCTAACTTCTCCGTCTCCCTACCTTTCCTTCCACCCTCCCTCTTCATACAGAGATTTATGTCCCGCAAAAAACTCAAACCCAATAATTCAGATCTGAGTATTTCCTCGTCAACAAGATCTGGAAGAAATTATACTCTGGCTAACGTGCTAATCCCGTCACTGTTCCTTTGAAAGTTTCTAATACCGTGGTCAAGCCAACTGAAACCGCGAAATGATTCTGGTGCCAAAGATTTCGAATCTAGATGTCGTGGATACATCTGCTGCAATACCACTGCATGCTCTTCTAACTGAACTGACGTGGTTGCCTCCCTTTGACTTGACGCGGTATCAGATTGCTGGTCTTGATAGTGCTACGACCTTGGTATCGACAGTTCCAGAGCTATTTCAGACTTTATTAGAAGATAATGTAACACTGCACGTAAATGCTACTGTAAAAAATCCTAGCGTCACTCAAGTATAACACCTCTTCTTGTAGTTTCAGAAATATACTCTCATTGGATACAAACGACAATTACTATGGATGAAAAAAAAATTGGATAGGGAAAACCTTAAGGAAAAAAATGTTGATGATAAATTGTGCATTGTAGATGTAATGAATAACAATGAGATTGTTGGTTCTAGTGTCAGCTATGGTAGTGTACCCTCCCTATAGCTGTAGATGGAAGTTCTTTGAGGCCACTTACTGCTTGCTAGATTGTTACTAATGGGACAATGGCTAACAGTGCCCCGTCCACTTCAAAAGGTGCTGCACCAGCCATGAACTCATGCAAGAAGATGGAAATATCTTTGTAAACACTAGTAGCAAAGGATGTAGATGTGGAAAGTATGGAAAGAGTCTAAGCTATTATGTTTAACCTTTCCTCCAATGCCAATGATTTAGGAGTGAAACGTCAGGTAATACCCAACAGTATGCATAATGTTTTGGCAAGCACTCATGATCTTAATGGTGCTAAAGTTGGAAATGTTTGTGAGGCCACTATTCTGTCCTTAACAAATGTCATAAATAACAACAAATCCCTTACCCAAAGTGAATTCTTGCCAGATAACGACTCAAAGCATTGTGATGCAATTGATAGGGAGGAAAATAAAGAACGAATATGGACTTCTCTATTTGAGAAGACTCCGCGCAACATGGGAACTTATGAGCCAGTATTTTTTTAGCATACTATGTCTGAAGGAATAAGTAATCTTCCTTCATAGGTGATACATGCAAGGGATGATTTCTGGAAAAAATGCCTAGTTGGTTTTTTCCTTGATAGTCCCCCTCCGTATATGGTTTTCAAGGAGCATTATGGTAAAGCCTGGCAATTGCATGGTGATCTACAAGTCCATATGGATCATTTGATGTTTTACATGAATTTTTCTCTTTTTGGAAGAGCACCTTTGTGTTCTAAGCTCAGAGCTACAATAATTAGGGGGAAGTTATTACTACCCCGTGGACTCTGACCATTGATGAGCTAGAGAATACGTCTTATCCATTCTGGTATGGACCTATTTCTCTCATACCCTTCTATCTTGCAATCTTTGATAGACTGAATTGGTTATCCAATTATATTGGCAAGCTTGGATGTTTTGATATGAATACAACACTAGAGATAAATTGTTCTATGCCAAAGCACTAATTGAAATAACCCTTGAAAAAACACTTTCGAAAACAATTAAAGTTAGAATAGTGGACGAGTATATAGCAGAGGTGAGAGTGCGCTATGGATAGATGCCTGACAAATGCACTAAGTGTCATTCTTTTGGTCATTTATATGATCTCTGTTCTTGGATACCCACTCCCTCCATCCCATCTCATGTCCTTCCTCAAAGTGTGTACCACTGCCACGACCTCTTATTCTGAAGTAGGTCCATAAATTTGTCATCCCTAAGAATGTAATATAGGACCCAATTCAAGAAACGACAACCCTTTGTGATATTGATAGATTGGAAGATGATGTTACGATTGATATACAAAATCTAGTACTGTAATGACCAGGGATTTTGAGGACTTTGGTTATCGCCATAACTCAATGATGACCTAACCAAACATCGAAAAATATCCAGTCATTAGAGAAAGAAATTAGAGGGTGAGGAAAGATAAGATAGAAAATTAGAATAGAAGAAGAAGAAGAACACAACATCGGAGTAACACGAATATCACAGCGGAACGAATAAATATATTTCATAACATAACTTTGAAATACAAATCTGTACTTGAATATACATATCATTATCAAAGTACATCACTTACAACACAGTGGAAATAACTATAGCTATATGATCCTGAAGCCTCCTGCTCCTAGCTCTTCCAGTATATCTGTAAATCCCGACTACTTGACTGCCCGTACAAATTTAGGCACCCAAGAGTTTAGGGAAAACAACAAAATAAACTTCGGGTCAGTCATGGGACTGGTGTGAGTAAAACATTTTAAAACAGTTCAAACAGGTAATCGATATCTCATAAGACCACGCCGTATAACGGAACGGGTTTTTCCCTTATGAGAATCCAAATATCTTTATATCAAAAACCTTTTGATATTATAATAATGTCTATCAACACAATATAATAATCATCTAGCAGAAACGCTTTCATCTCACGTTCTACATATATAGTATACAATCAAAATCGCAAGCACGAATTGGGTAATGGATTTCCAACTATGACAAGGTATGGAACCACCTTTCGCTTGCGTACCTCTAGAAAGGAATACACTGGGTTCAACAAGAACATCTTGCAACCCGGCCACACATGACCGACCACTCATTTCGCTTGAGTGTCTCGAATGTATCACCAACGGTTGGGATCAGCAACCGTTTCCCGAATGGGACAGCATCAACAATAGATTTTTAGAAATGAATGAAACTCTAGATCAGGTGATTATACACCCTACTTCGGTGCGACCGACTTATCTATGCTACCTGCCCGATTTCTGTCATTTACCGGATGTGAGGCTAGAAGCTACGCTTTATCATCACACCAGATTCACTTTAAATGCCACATCGTCAAATCCATCAAATCACCGATTGATGTCCTCAACCATACATTATGTGTTAGCTAAAAGAAGTTTCCTTCTCCGCTTCCACTCTTGGTACGGTTGGGGAAATCAATATATGTGATCGTCTGGAAATACTCTGTCAGACATTCATCCATACAAGTCATACAGGAACAGGATGAACCGGAGGCACTATTCTGTTAACAGGATAGCCCTTGCATAACTCCGTCTTCAATTTCCTTTGGCATATATGATTCGCAACGCTTATGCCAATACAGAGTGGTTCTTTGGATAATAATCCAACCGGTCTCTCCATATTAACAACGTTAAAATGGTCAAAACTCAATAGTCTGTGATTTAACTATCAAAGAAAAACAGGTGTGCAAACAATGATATCATCTCCAAATGGAAATTTATATCGATCAAACATCATTCAATATTTATCTCTTTATTTCATTAATTTACTTATCTCCTGAATCCCTATATTCAATATTTCTTATTTTCTAAATTTGGGAAATATACGTTATTAACAATGGAAAACATTTCCATTTCTTGTTTTCTTTATCAGAAAACATTTCTGATTTCTTATTTGGAAAACATTTCCAAAGCCTCTTCATTGGACTTAGACAGATGTTTAAACAAACCATCGCGATGCCAACTCAAACCATTTCCTTTAATTACTAAATTCACTTAACCATCCTTTACTATCGAACCTTAACCATTCCTTAGTTAAAAATGAAGTCAATCAAGTTGGGGTAATACTACCTCTCAGACCTTAACTGAACAACGTTTCTAACCTTGAAATAGACAAAGTTCACCCTTCTAATTCTTTAACAAACTTCCTTACGTAACTCTCCTTCGAATAGCTATATTCGATTGACTCTTTTCACTTAACTCTATTCGATTAACCCTTTTTGATTTAACTTTAACTCTATTCACTTAACTTCTATCGAATAAACTATATTCGATAACTCTTTTTACTTTCTTCGAATAAACTATATTCGATTAACTCATTTTACTTTCTATTCGAATAACTATATTCGATTAACTCATTTGCTTTAACTCTAATCGATTAATTAACATCGATTAGCTCCTTTATTCTATTCGAATAAACTATATTCAATTTACTCCTTTTACTTTAACTTTAATCGATTAAACTAACATCGATTAGCTCCTTTTACTTTAAATCTAATCGATTAAACTAACATCGATTAACTCCTTTTACTTTAACTTTAATCGATTAAACTAACATCGATTAACTCCTTTTACTTTAACTCTAATCGATTAAACTAACATCGATTAGCTCCTTTTACTTTAACTCTAATCGATTAAACTAACATCGATTAACTCCCAATTGGTTTAGCTCTAACTGATAAACTCTTACTGGTTTAACTCTACGCTTTAACCTAACTGATTTACTCTAACCAATTAACTCTAACTGGTTAACCCTAACTGTTTAACTCTGGTTAATTAACTCTAATCAATTAATTCTATTCGGTGAATTCTGATCGAATAACTCCTTTTGGCTAAACTATATTCGATACCTCCTTTTAACTTTATTCGATAACTTCCTTTATTCTATTCGAATAACTAATTCGATTAACTCCTTTTCGAATAACTATTCATTTAAAAAGATTTACTTTTAGTAACGGTTCTTCACTTTACAAATGATTTCCTTTTATTCTAACTTATCCTTTGATTTTATAAATATTTCTTTTATAAAAATCCTTTTCCTTTTCTATATAAAATCCATCGATTTTATATAAATAATTTATTTTCAAAATACACTTTGAAAATCCTCTTTCCCATACCCAGTATTTCTTATGGTATTTAAAATACCATATAACAACGATAAATATCGTCCAAACACACATAATCAACAACAGATTATATATCACAAGATATGAATCACGGTAAAATAAATGTTGAGGTATCCAGTTGGATTCCTCCAACCTGTTTCCCTGCATCACAGATGTTAAACAATATAGATAACATCACTTTCAGTTCTATATGATACATTCTGTTAAACAGAATCAATATAGAAATTTAACTAAATGACTAGCAGTTCAATCAAACAGTCAACACATAGTCAATCAGCCAATATCTAACAGTTCTAAAAATACAACATGAAATTATAAACTGTTCAGAGTAAGTGAGATTTACTCACATTGTCCGTAGTCGTTAAATAGCGATATACAGTTGTTGGTTCGGATCGGACGTTCTATTTTGTCGTAAATCCAAAAAGTCTCCAAATCATTCCCAACTAACTCCGTGTTGTTGTTCCCATTCATACGATCCTATATAACTTGGCCCATTCCTGTTTAAACCTGTCGTCCTAACAATATCATCTTCTGTTATTAACCCCCGTCCGCTTCTCTTGTGTAAATAAAACCCGCACAAAGTAAAAAAGCCCAAAACAAATGAGCCCGAAATGATTAGTGTTCGTCTTCCCCAGTATTTAAAATCGGAACCAGCTCCTACTTTTCTGCCAATTTGTCCCTTTTGTATTGCAACTTCCCCCATTCTTCTCTAGGTACTCCATTTCGAAAACCAAACTGACCCCATGCAAACGTAAGCCATACGCACCCCATACTACATGTACACTTCACTCCTTGTTCTCCTCTCCTCTTTCCCCCAACTTACTTTTCTGCCGTGCAATACAGGGACTCGCGAACCCCCATCAGATCCTTCCACTTCAAGCTCGCACCCCCTTCTGACAACCAACCTGACGTCCTACTACCCTTTCCCGTGAGCACGCAACCACCCTCGACTGTCGGAAACACCACCCTTCACCGAACGCCATCCAAGGTCGTCCGCTTCTTTGCCGGAGCCTGCTCGACTGCGTCTCCAGCCCTGGCTCCAGTAAAACCCGTCGAACCCCACACAGAGATTGTCGCGACCTCCTGTACTACCCCAACATGAAGACGTGCTTCCCACCAACCCGTAGATCCAAACTTTGATTTTATTAGGATTTTATTTCTATTTTCTATGAATTTAGGAAGATCGATTTTCCCTCACGACATTTGTTTGAAGTGGCAGCTCAGTATTTTTGTTTGACCGGAGAGAGTAAAGTAATTAGGTTTTAGAATTCTAAAGGTATTTTATAGGAGATTTAGTTGAGACGTGGCTCTCTATTGGATCAGAGAAATTAGATACTTAGGTTTTAGAGTGGGAGGGATATAAATAATATTTGAACTTAGTCGTATCCTTTGTTGAACGGTGGCACTTGTTTGAACCGGCTATTTAAAAAATTTGTGACCAAAAATCCTTTTGTATAGGAGCATATGTTAATGTATGTATTGTAAGTCCGGTGGACCAAGCAGAACCATGGTTTAAATATATTACTAGGGTAGGCTTTTATTTCAAATCTTGTGCGTTACTTATTTGCCAAGTAAAGGAGTCTGCGCTGTTACACAGTCATCTATAGACAGACATAAACGTACCGTTTTGACAAGCAATGCCTCAGGGTCCCAAAAAGATAATAATACCGGTAGATTAACTGATATTTTGAAACCTCAAAATGTTGATTACAGGTTGCAAAATACTCCAAATAAAAAGTTGCTTATTAAATTAATTAAAAATTACAATAAAATTCTAAAAATTGATTTATCGTTATGTCTCTAAAGAACCTTGTCTAAATTCAAACCCGATCTATAGTTATATCGAATAAACTGTTACGGTCGATAACGATTCTATAACGACTATTTTAAAATTTGATTTGGACATATCTCAAAATCTACACGACGAAATCCCGATTCTTCTCTTCCACTAGAAAGATATATTCCACCAGCTCCACACGTTTCTTGTTTCACAGAAATCGGGCTTAAAACGAATCCTGTACATTCAGTTGAAGTTCGAATCGCCAATTTATGAACTACAGCGCCATTTCGAGCTCGGTTTTAATTATAATATAATTATACGTTCAAACTGTCGTTTATATAATATTCGTTATTCTAATTCAATTCTAAACTGAATTAAATACTACAGATGATCCAATTCACACCATATCGCCATTTCAGCCAATTCTGATTATTTCAGAATTAAATATATTATTTAATTTATTATTTTAATTAAATATTCACCATTATTTAATTCCACGACCATTAAATTCTCTAAACCATCATCTTAATAATTAAATAAATTAATTATAATACCTATGCCAATGCGGGTCATTACAGGTACAGACAGTGATAACTCCATGCGAAGAATATAATTTGGAAGATGAATATTGTTCATCTGAAGAGAATGATGCTATATGTTGGCAATCGGGTGACCACTTGTGGCTTCATTATAATTATGGAATGAGATATGATCCCTAGGAAAACATGTAATATATTTGTATTAATGATATAGAAGAAGATGATAGAAGATTGGTTTACAATGTAATAGGAGAAGGATTCGAGCTCATTGAGGATGGTAAGCTACGCGAGTTGAACAAATCTCTGTTCTATGATTCTACATCGGATTGGGAACGCGAATTTCATAGTCCTAACCCTTATTACGTTCCTATTCTTGTTGTACTCTTTTTGGAGTATGTCAATGTTATAGGATCTAGTAATCACTCTAGTTGTTCCTCTACAGAGGAACAATTATAAGTTCTAATTAGTAGTAGTAGCGCCATGCTACTAACCTGTCTTGTAGTGAATAGTGTTTTGCCACTTCAAACCAGATATGGAGTTCTTGTGCTTGTGCGGAACTCCTTTTTTCTTCTCCCTCTTTGAATAAAGTGGTACATCCACTATAAAAATGGTATTGCTTTGCCAAAAAAACAAATTCCAATTTATTTTCCTGATTATCGATTCATCACTACTAAACTCTAACTCATAAAACTTAACATAGGTGATGAGATTTGTATTAAGTTCCCGATCATTGATAACTTGAATTATCAAAAAGGCCACTCACCATACAAACGATAGCATAAGAAATCTAATATGGGGATAGAGCACCTTCATTACATCTTGTCAAGCAGTAATAATTTCTCAAGTTTCTAATTTTCCTCAACAAGCATATTCAAGGTAAGGTTATTAACGACTAAATTCAGGGAATAAGATCACAGTTGAACTTAATTCCCTACTTGGGTGTTAGCCTCTCAACAGGCCTAATATAGATGCACCAAGGAGATCCATAGCTACAAGAATTTGAGATAACTACCAACGCGCCTAAAAGGAAACAATGTAGATTTGGAGCTCTAAACGAAGTCCTTTAGTATAAGCTTATTAAGTTGAATTCCAATGATACACGTTATTTAGGATTCGAACTTCTTAGTGGACAAATGATTCATTCTCAAAAGTTGCACAAGTCACAACAGGGAAATTTCATGTTGACACATATGGAAAGAAAGCGAATAGAGAAATTTTAAACACACACTAACCAATCTTTAATTATTTTATTTCCTATTAGACATTACAATTGGCTAAAGCAATCACCAAGCAAGCCATTTTAAAGGGAATATCAATTACTAGCTCTTTCGATTTGGAAGAGTACAACACATCTGTAAAGAGAGGAACCCGAATAAGATAGTCGTAAGATGAAATAAACTTTTACAACATAAAGGGTACCTCCAAGCTGTGAAGGCTCCCTCGAAGTACTCATCACATTAAACACCCTTAATTCAACAAGGTTTAACAACCCATGACACTTGAAGACCAATGTCCCTCATGTGTTCAACTACGATAAATGAGAGGCTTGGGACAATCTCGGATGAAATTTTAATGAGAACCGCACTTAGAGCACAACTTATGCGATCAATGAGTTGTGTTTGAATGAAGACCCACACCAACCTACCTCTTCTTCTTCTTAGGGTGAGAGGACTTAGGCTTATGGAATGGGATTCTCCTCTTATTAGGACTCTCTGGATCAACTAGCTCACCAGAAGGTGCTTTCCCTTTTTAACGACTTTTGTACGAAAGGTCGAATCAACTAATCATCCAGAAGCATTTCCTACGTCGAGTTTCTCAGATTATTTCAACCTTTTAGGGAAAGAAAATGACCAATGTTCATTTCCTTTGCAATAGCGAGAGGTTTGTGTCAATCACTAGCCAAATAATCAAAAGATTAGCAGTTGTAACATTCCCTTAGTTTAGGGAATAGCACTCCAGAAGAAAGACTAGGACCAAGCTGCTTTGACTTCTTACAACATTAGAGATAGCGGTGGAGGTGCAAAAAGGTGCATTGGAGATAGCGGAGGTGGAAAAAGGTACATTAGATGTAAAACTAAGTATTTTAAAATTAACTAATTATCATTCTCACAACATTTGTGTATAAGAAACTAATATTAAATAATCATATCAATAAAATCAAAGAATATCGTGGTTACGCACATTAGAATTGATGACTATAAAAGATTTCTACCATATAATAGAAAATTAAGTGTAACAACCCGAAAATCTGGTCCAGTTTAAAATTTTTATTTTGGCAATTTTAGCGAATTTTGATTATTTAAAATGAATTATTTTAAATAAAAACGACGAGAAATTTATTTTGAATATAATAGAACGTATATATTTATACGCCGTCGTTAGAATATAAATATTTATATATAATTATAAATAGAATTGAAAATGGCGCGGTAGTTCGATAATTCAATTTCAAACTTCAATTGAATGTACCGGGTGCAAAACAATCCGGATTTTAGTGAAACCAAAAATAATGGAATCTAATCAAGAATATCTTTCCAACGAACCCGAAAAATCGAAATTTCATAGCGGGAATCAAAGGATATGTCCAGTTGAAAATTCTGAATAGTCGCTATAGAATTCAGGCCCGTAAAAATGAAAATTTTGCAAACGACCTCGGATTTAGACGAAACCACTTTTGTTGGGTCCGTGATGTAAAATTATTGCTAGATTTCAAATTTCATAATTTTTTGAATCAATATGTGAGCGTGGCAAAGGAAAACGCGTTTGACCAGTTTCAGTTGATTTTAATCGACTGGAGATTGGCCATTTTTCAAACGGTCTCAGAATTCGACAAAACTAGTTTTATTAGGACCGTATCGTCTATACGAAGCTAGAAAATATTTTTCTGGAATTTTTAGAGTTAGTATGTGACCCCGGTAAATTGAAATGCGCGTTCAAATTCAATATATAGAGTTATATGTTGATTTTGACGAAAACTGATCGAAACGCTTGAATCAGCTTGTGATACATATCCCATTGTGTTCGGAATGGGGGTAATTAGCTAGGGGCGACAGTCGTTGGGTCTCGTTTCGAGTTCAAATGAAAACTCAACTCATATGAAGAAAAAAAATATAATAAAATAAAATTCCTTTTACATAAATACCCCCTCTTTCTTTGCCTTTCCTTTTAATTTCCCCTAAACCTAAATCGCGCCCCAATTCCTCTGAGCCCGACGTTCACCCAAATCCCTTCCCCCTTGACCTCCTCGGTCGCGCCACCGCTCCAGGAGGCCGTCGCCCACCTCCACACCCCCGCCACTCCACTCCGGCCTTCATCCCCGTTCTCCTCCTTCTCGTCGCCCTCGAACCAGCAAAACCGCGAGCGCCCAAACCCCTGCCGAGCACCTGAAGCCGCCGGACCTCCCTGAGCCGCCATCACCCACCTCCTACAGCCAACCCGACTTCTCTCTCTCCCTCTCCTCTTTGAAAGCCGCGCCACCACATCTCGACGCAGCCAAGAACCGAGCCCGCTCCGACCCCAGGGCCGCCACTTCGACGTCAAACTCGCCTCCACTCGAAAACCGGTGAGCTTTCAAATTGAATTTCCTTTTCAGTTTTAACATGGATGTAAAACATGATTTTTATTATGTATATAAGTTGAAATAGGAGTGATTTTATTATATTATCATTTTATTTGATTTAAGAAAAAAAACTGATTTTACTTTGGTTTAAAAAACTGATTTTTCTTTCAGTTAAAACATGATTTTTACTCACTTAAAAACTCGATTTTTACTTACTTAAAGACTCGATTTTTATGTCCTTGAAGACATGATTTTTAAAGTGAACCTATAATTTTTATAAAGCGTAAAGATACAAAAATATAATTTTTATATAGAATGAAGCGTCGAAAAATATATATGAAGAAAAAAAAAATTATAACGAAGTAGCGAATTGAAAATATGATTTTTACTTCGATAAAAATGAGATTTCTATATGTGAAGCGAATTACAAAGGTGATGATAAAAATGTGATTTTTATTTATATGTACAGCGTGAAAAAGAGCAAATCCGAGCAGCTCAGAAATTCAGAAAACCGGCGGAGTGGAACCCTCGGTGAGAACTTCTCACTCAAAATTCTTTTTCAAGTTATATATATATATACTAGGATGCAGACGGTGTTTAGTAGCACCCGACACCCGTCATCCACAGACCATGGATGGCTTGTTTGTTAAATTGTTTGGTTGTGTAGTTGGTTAGATTATTTGGTTTGAATTGAATTGTTTGGTGAAATGAAATTGATTTGATTGATGTGTGAATGGCGTGGGCCTTCACTAGACCGGGGATAAGGCTAGGCCTTGTCCCGTTTCTAGTATCGTGCCGTTATGCCGCCGAAATTTTCTAAAAATAAGTTAGAAAAATAAAGATAACATTTTATTTAATAAATGAACCGAATAGAATATTCATAGGTTGAATAAAATAGTTTGATCGTTA
Organism: Allium sativum; assembly: GCA_030737875.1. Lineage (NCBI taxonomy): Eukaryota > Viridiplantae > Streptophyta > Magnoliopsida > Asparagales > Amaryllidaceae > Allium > Allium sativum. Next base: position 564,702,434 of record CM060910.1, on the reverse strand, counting down.
AAAATATAATTTTTAACGTGAATGTGAATAAATAAATATTCATTTACAAACCAGACGGTTTGTTTATGTACACCTATTTGAAGGACATTGATTGGGACGATAAAATTTTACACATCGCCCAACTGCACAAATAAAATCTGTGTTTGATTGTTTGAAACCCCACACGGGTATTGGGATGATATTTGAAGTACGCTAATCCCGGTTGTTTAGTTGTATGTCGATCGATTGATTGACAGACTGTTATAAGCGTTGAATATTTATATTTGATGCTTATACAGTGTAGTGCACTTTGGTTGATGGTTGATTATTTTTCAATGCTATTATATACGTGTGATGTATGAAAATCCATATAATTAATATTATATGGTGATTGATTGGGCCTCATTCCAATTTAGAAAATAAAGAATATTATAAAATAAAGGTTCATGTGTTGACAGTACTCATCCGTTGAGATTAGTCATGTGTTGAACGAAATATTTTAGTAATAAAATTTACATCTTTATCAATATAAAATAAAGGTTCATGTGTTGACAGTACTCACCCGTTGAGATTAGTCATGAGTTGAACGAAATATTTTGATAATAACAACTATTTTGAAAAATAAATATTTGAAATAGAATATTTGAAAATAGAAATATATGAAGCCGTGTAGATTAGATTGACGCCATTTTGACGTGAACGATATTTATATCGATTTTATTCATTTTGAAATGAATTGAATTGAATACAATTTCGAAATGAATTTGAATCGAATAGAAAACGATTTTGAAATGAATTGAATAGAAAACGATTTTGAAATGAATTGAATTGAAAACGATTTCGAAATGAATTTGAATCGAATAGAAAACGATTTTGAAATGAATTGAATTGAAAACGATTTCGAAATGAATTTGAATCGAATAGAAAACGATTTCGAAATGAATTGAATTGAATAGAAAACCAATTTGAATTGAATCGAATAGAAAACCAATTTGTATTGAATTGAATAGAAAACCAATTTGAATTGAATCGAGTAGAAAACCAATTTGAATCTAATAGGAACGATTTTGAAATTGAATTGAATTGAAAACGGAAACGAATTCAAATTGAATTGAAAGCGAATTGAATTGAATTCAAATTGAATTGAAATTTGAATTGAATAGAAATGAATTTTAAAACGAATTTATAAAGAAGAATTCAATTTTGCTTTGGATTGAAATGGAAGTTGAAATTGTTTTTGAAACGAATTTAAAACTATCTATATAATTCATTTTAAATAGAAATCAACAAAATATATATTATATATATAATATAATGGCCTGAATAGAACGCGCCGCGCCGCGGCAGTTCGTGAATTTCAACCATTTATTTCAAACGGACATTACGGGAGATCCGACCGTCGGATTCTCCTAAAACTGGAACCGTTGGGTTCGTATCGAAAAGAGCTTTCTAACGAATGCTAGAAATTTGAAATCTAACAGTTGGATTTGGAGATACGTCCAAATCAAATTCGAAAAAGGTCGGTGTAAGTGCAGTTCGATGGCCGTTGATGGAAATCGACTGTACGGCCCCTGATAAAATTATTAAAAATAGTAATAATTTGTGTAAAATCATAAGAAATGATTTAGAAAGAATTGGGATGAAAAACTACATATTTGAAAAGATAAAAATAGATTTTTATCAAAATGAACTCGTTTTGAACTAGAATTAAAATTCTATTTATTTTTAAATAAATAAATTGAATTTGAAATGGTTTTGGAAATAACCAGAATTTCCAATGATTGCATTGGAGTGGATTTGAATCGAAATTGTCTTCGGAATATTTCGATGTTGGATTTCGTGATGATACAGATATTGTTATGGGAATTTGAAAGATATAGATATATATCGTTATTTCCAATACGATATTTGTTAGTTGTGGAATTTGATATTGAATATAAGCCGGTATATTTTCTATTCAGAGCCTTGTGTTAAATATCAAGTTGATTTGGGTTTGTCGTGAATGGTGTCTTCATTAACACTGTTCTTGAACCCAGTTGAGAAAAGATTAAATCTTTTTATTTAGATTTAATGAAGTGTACCAATTAAATAATATTTAATTGGAATTGAATTGATATTGATTTTTGGGTTTATCGTGAACAGTGTTTTTAAATAACACTTGTTCTTTAACCCGATAATTAATGGAATGATATTTTGGGTTTATCGTGAACAGTTTTTTTAAATAACACTTGTTCTTTAACCCGATAATTAATGGAATGATATTTTGGGTTTATCGTGAACAGTGTTTTTAAATAACACTTGTTCTTTAACCCGATAATTAATGGAATGATATTTTGGGTTTATCGTGAACAGTGTTTTTAAATAACACTTGTTCTTTAACCCGATAATTAATGGAATGATATTTTGGGTTTATCGTGAACAGTGTTTTTAAATAACACTTGTTCTTTAACCCGATAATTAATGGAATGATATTTTGGGTTTACCGTGAACCGTGTTTTTAAATGACCTGATTCTTTAACCCAGTCAAAGATTAAAACTAAGTGGAGTTTTAATGAATCTTTAATTAGATTGAAATAATCGAAATGGAGTATCACCAGTTTTGCTACAGGCGATAGTTAAATCTTTAATTAGATTTCAACGTGAAATGGTAATTGAATTTACCGATAACACCGTGGTGTTAGATATGAAGTATAACCAGTTTTACTTCATGGGATGAATAGGTTGGGATTGGGAAATCAAAACAAATGATTACTTCGGTAAGGTTCGTTAATCCCGACTAGTTGAATTGATATTCAAAAGTAGATTAAAGAATAAATTAAAGAATTTATGTTTGATAAAATTAATGGGAACTTTTCCCTATGAATGTGAAATTTAGAAACTAACTGTCGGTTAGCTAAGCAGAATGGTTTTCTGGATATTGATCTGATGTTGGTTTCGGCCTTCGGGGTTAATATTTGGGGAATTACTCTCTTGATTAATTTACAGTTAGTGACTGATGAATTGGAATGAGGCGTATGTTGTGTTTGTGTAACACTTATTCAAAAAAAATACGCGAGTTATTCGGAAAGACCGGGTTTATCCCATTCAGAATAACTGATACGACGATAAATCGAAGATGAAGACGATGGTCGAAGATCGGAGGTCTTCACGTCGTTTGGGCGATTACTGATGATCTTGATTGGGCTGTACACCCAAGAAGATGGAAACAGTTAGTGATCGTCCAGACGTACTTGGAGATCGATGGATATGCGGGGTACTAGGTGCCTCCGGTTTCGTTCAGACCCAGAACGGACTTGTAAATGGACTGTGTGTCTGACATTGGATTTTAGTCCGTGTGATTGATCTCTATTAAATATATATCTGTTTGGCGGCGGAGAATTTATTCTCTTGCTTAACGCCCTTCTCTGAGACGTACGAGCTCAGGGGTTATATATTGATGGATATCAAACGCATGGAGTGAATTGCCTGTGTGGCATGCCTAAGTGGCAATTGATCGAGGCGTCTATTGAAAAGCAAAGTCTTGTGGTGATGATCAAAGCACAGCCTGTGTGGCACAGCTTTGTGTAACATGAATTCGCGAGCCTCGCACCCCGGTTGTGAACCAAAAACGGGAGAAGGACCTCAGGGAGGGCATGCGTTTCTTTCTAGCTAGGGTGGTGTCAGTGACCTACCAGCCCTGTCATTTATATACTTTTCACCTATGTGGTTGTAGCTGTTGCGAGGCGCCTCGGTTTGATCGGACGATCCGGGTCCGATGGAGTCATTTATTGGCTCACTTACGCCCCAAAGGGCGGGGAAACGTAGTGTTCAGGCATAATAATCCACATCGGTGGACCGGCCCTGACGATCCAAGGGGCAGTTGAGGCTGTTCCTGAGGGGCGGGCTAGAGCGTCTCGAATCGGTTGAGGACTATCTTTTGCCTCGGTTCATAGATGGAAACCCAATTTCCAAATACGTGACTTTGCAATTTTGATTGTATAACCTATATATGGCGACATAGTGGCATGGGACGCTCATGTCGCCTATGATTGATATTTATGATTTGAAGTTGTATTATATACAATGCACTTATAATAGTATCAAATGATTTGTTTTAAACGTATCAAGCATTCTTGGCTATTATAAGGTAAAAAACCTATCCTCCGGCTTGCGTTGCATTGTGATGGGACCTGGGTCTTATAATAGCTTCATTTTTCTTTATTTAGCATTGCGCTGTTGTTTTGTGCACTGGTATTCTTGGGAGGAAACCCGTTCCGTGTTATACGGCGTGGTCCCTTGATTTACCTAACTTTAAAAATAAAGATTAATAACTGTTTTAGTTCTCACACTAGTCACATGACTGACCTGGAGTTTATTGTTTTAACCTAAACTCTGGGTGCCCCTATTTTGACACGGGCAGCTAGTAGTTTTGGTTTTGCAGATTTATATTCACAGGATCCTGGTTTACAGCTGGAATGATATCCGGAAAGCTTTGTATCCATATATCTCTTCTAGTTGTGTAATGTATTATTTTCCGCTGCTATGTATTTAAATGTAATTTAAATCTCTGATATTTCTGTGTAATATTTATTCATTTATACTCTGTATATTCTTGTATTCTGATGCATTGTTGTAATATACAATGAAATGTTCTTCCGTCTGCGTTCTATTTTGTCGTGTTCTCAAAATGATCAGGCATTTCGAACGGTCTAGATCGGTTTAGCGACTGGTTCGGACCGAGCGAAATTCCTTTTCGTCACATTTGGTATCAGAGCTTTGGTTTACAAAGCTTAGAGAACAAGGCACATTAGAACCGTACGAAAGAATTCATCAGAGATTGGATTAGTAATATCCAATGAGAATGACTCGTTAGAGATAGGATCAGTAGTATCCTAGAACGAGTGTGAAGAGTATATTTTTCAAATGAAAACAATTCTATTTTGAAATTTAAATAGTTTTACACGTATTTGATTATTTATTTCATATTGATTAGGACAGTCCAGTATATAAAGATTTTGCATATACGCCTTGCAAACGTGTATTTGAAGTTTTAATATACTGGATAGATATAGAATCACACTCTAGTCGCCCGGAGATGATTCTGATGATAGTTCGAACATCATCAGAATTGGTATTCGTGTTTCGAAGATGTGATATCTATATATTTCCTATTGACTGGTGTGAGAACCGAAATTAGATAGGGCTTATTGTTGTAATTTGGCATCAAAAACATGATTTTTGTATATGTATCAAAATTATGAATTTGAAACTCTAATTCACTAATTGATTGATGTTTGTGTTGTTTGTTTATTTGTTTGATAATTTTGAACCATTATAACTAATTGAATCAAATATTGAATTATATTGAAATTTGGTCGCATTTGCTTGCATATACTTGTACTTACATTGAACAGGTCATAGCAAGAAGGCTAGAGCAGAGAATAAAATTTGTTTGCCCGACAAATAGGCACATGTTTACTACATAATTTACTGTTTTGTTTCGGTGATGATGATTTTATGAGCCTATTGGCTAGCCGCTTGGCTTTTTCTTTTTCTTTATGAGATCAGAAGGCCTGTATGGCAATTTCGGGATTTTCCCGTGGCTCCCGGTGCAGGGGAGGTTATGGCGAAATTTTTCGAAAATTTAGGGTGTTAGCCAAATTTTTGAAGAATTTGAAAATTCTCAGAAACTGAGAAGTTAGAGGATGGAAGCCAGATCAAACATAGAGTTGAATGATCAAACCACTTTCGACTTTGTTCCTTTTAGGGGACGAAAAGTTTTAAGTGGGGGAGATTGTAACAACCCGAAAATCTGGGCCAGTTTAAAATTTTTATTTTGGCAATTTTAGCGAATTTTGATTATTTAAAATGAATTATTTTAAATAAAAACGACGAGAAATTTATTTTGAATATAATAGAACGTATATATTTATACACCATCGTTAAAATATAAATATTTATATATAATTAAAAATAGAATTGAAAATGGCGCGGTAGTTCGATAATTCGATTTCAAACTTCAATTGAATGTACCGGGTGCAAAACAATCCGGATTTTAGTAAAACCAAAAATAATGGAATCTAATGGAGAATATCTTTCCAACGAACCCGAAAAATCGAAATTTCATAGCGGGAATCAAAGGATATGTCCAGTTGAAAATTCTGAATAGTCGCTATAGAATTCAGGCCCTTAAAAATGGAAATTTTGCAAACGACCTCGGATTTCGACGAAACCACTTTTGTTGGGTCCGTGATGTAAAATTATTGCTAGGTTTCAAATTTCATAATTTTTCGAATCAATATGTGAGCGTGGCAAAGGAAAATGCGCTTGACTAGTTTAAGTTAATTTTAATCGACTGGAGATTGGCTATTTTTCAAACGGTCTCAGAATTCGACGAAACTAGTTTTGTTAGGACCGTATCATCTATACGAAGCTAGAAAATATTTTTCTGGAATTTTTAGAGTTCGTATGTGACCCCGGTAAATTGAAATGCGCGTTCAAATTCAATATATAGAGTTATATGTTGATTTTGACGAAAACTGATCGAAACGCTCGAATCAGCTTGTGATACATATCCCATTGTGTTCGGAATGGGGGTAATTAGCTAGGGGCGACAGTCGTTGGGTCTCGTTTCGAGTTCAAATGAAAAGTCAACTCATATGGAGAAAAAAAATATAATAAAATAAAATTCCTTTTACATAAATACCTCCTCTTTCTTTTCCTTTCCTTTTAATTTCCCCTAAACCTAAATCGCGCCCCAATTCCTCTGAGCCCGACGTTCACCCAAATCCCTTCCCCCTTGACCTCGTCGGCCGCGCCACCGCTCCAGGAGGCCGTCGCCCACCTCCACACCCCCGCCACTCCACTCCGGCCTTCATCCCCGTTCTCCTCCTTCTCGTCGCCCTCGAACCAGCAAAACCGCGAGCGCCCTAACCCCTGCCGAGCACCTGAAGCCGCCGGACCTCCCTGAGCCGCCATCACCCACCTCCTGCAACCAACCCGACTTCTCTCTCTCCCTCTCCTCTTTGAAAGCCGCGCCACCACATCTCGACGCAGCCAAGAACCGAGCCCGCTCCAACCCCAGGGCTGCCACTTCGACGTCAAACTCGCCTCCACTCGAAAACCGGTGAGCTTTCAAATTGAATTTCCTTTTCAGTTTTAACATGGATGTAAAACATGATTTTTATTATGTATATAAGTTGAAATAGGAGTGATTTTATTATATTATCATTTTATTTGATTTAAGAAAAAAAACTGATTTTACTTTGGTTTTAAAAACTGATTTTTCTTTCAGTTAAAAACATGATTTTTACTCACTTAAAAACTCGATTTTTACTTACTTAAAGACTCGATTTTTATGTCCTTGAAGACATGATTTTTAAAGTGAACCTATAATTTTTATAAAGCATAGAGATATAAAAATATAATTTTTATATAGAATGAAGCGTCGAAAAATATATATGAAGAAAAAAAAATTTATAACGAAGTAGCGAATTGAAAATATGATTTTTACTTCGATAAAAATGAGATTTCTATATGTGAAGCGAATTACAAAGGTGATGATAAAAATGTGATTTTTATTTATATGTACAGCGTGAAAAGGAGCAAATCCGAGCAGCTCAGAAATTCAGAAAACCGGCGGAGTGGAACCCTCGGTGAGAACTTCTCACTCAAAATTCTTTTTCTAGTTATATATATATATACTATGATGCAGACGGTGTTTAGTAGCACCCGACACCCGTCATCCACAGACCATGGATGGCTTGTTTGTTAAATTGTTTGGTTGTGTAGTTGGTTAGATTATTTGGTTTGAATTGAATTGTTTGGTGAAATGAAATTGATTTGATTGATGTGTGAATGGCGTGGGCCTTCACTAGACCGGGGATAAGGCTAGGCCTTGTCCCGTTTCTAGTATCGTGCCGTTATGCCGCCGAAATTTTCTAAAAATAAGTTAGAAAAATAAAGATAACATTTTATTTAATAAATGAACCGAATAGAATATTCATAGGTTGAATAAAATAGTTTTATCGTTAAAAATATAATTTTTAATGTGAATGTGAATAAATAAATATTCATTTACAAACCAGACGGTTTGTTTATGTACACCTATTTGAAGGACATTGATTGGGACGATAAAATTTTACACATCGCCCAACTGTACAAATAAAATCTGTGTTTGATTGTTTGAAACCCCACACGGGTATTGGGATGATATTTGAAGTACGCTAATCCCGGTTGTTTAGTTGTATGTCGATCGATTGATTGACAGACTGTTATAAGCGTTGAATATTTATATTTGATGCTTATACAGTGTAGTGCACTTTGGTTGATGGTTGATTATTTTTCAATGCTATTATATACGTGTGATGTATGAAAATCCATATAATTAATATTATATGGTGATTGATTGGGCCTCATTCCAATTTAGAAAATAAAGAATATTATAAAATAAAGGTTCATGTGTTGACAGTACTCATCCGTTGAGATTAGTCATGTGTTGAACGAAATATTTTAGTAATAAAATTTACATCTTTATCAATATAAAATAAAGGTTCATGTGTTGACAGTACTCACCCGTTGAGATTAGTCATGAGTTGAACGAAATATTTTGATAATAACAACTATTTTGAAAAAGAAATATTTGAAATAGAATATTTGAAAATAGAAATATATGAAGCCGTGTAGATTAGATTGACGCCATTTTGACGTGAACGATATTTATATCAATTTTATTCATTTTGAAATGAATTGAATTGAAAACGATTTCGAAATGAATTTGAATCGAATAGAAAACGATTTTGAAATGAATTGAATAGAAAACGATTTTGAAATGAATTGAATTGAAAACGATTTCGAAATGAATTTGAATCGAATAGAAAATGATTTTGAAATGAATTGAATTGAAAACGATTTCGAAATGAATTTGAATCGAATAGAAAACGATTTCGAAATGAATTGAATTGAATAGAAAACCAATTTGAATTGAATCGAATAGAAAACCAATTTGAATTGAATTGAATAGAAAACCAATTTGAATTGAATCGAGTAGAAAACCAATTTGAATCGAATAGAAACGATTTTGAAATTGAATTGAATTGAAAACGGAAACGAATTCAAATTGAATTGAAAACGAATTGAACTGAATTCAAATTGAATTGAAATTTGAATTGAATAGAAATGAATTTTAAAACGAATTTATAAAGAAGAATTCAATTTTGCTTTGGATTGAAATGGAAGTTGAAATTGTTTTTGAAACAAATTTAAAACTATCTATATAATTCGTTTTAAATAGAAATCGATGAAATATATATTATATATATTATATATATAATATAATGGCCTGAATAGAACTCGCCGCGCCACGGCAGTTCGTGAATTTCGACCATTTATTTCAAACGGACATTACGGGAGATCCGACCGTCGGATTCTCCTAAAACCGGAACCGTTGGGTTCGTATCGAAAAGATCTTTCTGATGAATGTTAGAAATTTGAAATCTAACGGTTGGATTTGGAGATACTTCCAAATCAAATTCGAAAAAGGTCACTGTAAGTGCAGTTCGATGGCCGTTGATGGAAATCGACTGTACGGGCCTTGATAAAATTATTAAAAATAGTAATAATTTGTGTAAAATCATAAGAAATGATTTAGAAAGAATTGGGATGAAAAACTACATATTTGAAAAGATAAAAATAGATTTTTATCGAAATGAACTCGTTTTGAACTAGAATTATAATTCTATTTATTTTTAAATAAATAAATTGAATTTGAAATGGTTTTGGAAATAACCAGAATTTCCAATGATTGCATTGGAGTGGATTTGAATAGAAATTGTCTTCGGAATATTTCGATGTTGGATTTCGTGATGATACAGATATTGTTATGGGAATTTGAAAGATATAGATATATATATCGTTATTTCCAATACGATATTTGTTAGTCGTGGAATTTGATATTGAATATAAGCCAGTATATTTTCTATTCAGAGCCTTGTGTTTAATATCAAGTTGATTTGGGTTTGTTGTGAATGGTGTCTTCATTAACACTGTTCTTGAACCCAGTTGAGAAAAGATTAAATCTTTTTATTTAGATTTAATGAAGTGTACCAATTAAATAATATTTAATTGGAATTGAATTGATATTGATTTTTGGGTTTATCGTGAACAGTGTTTTTAAATAACACTTGTTCTTTAACCCGATAATTAATGGAATGATATTTTGGGTTTATCGTGAACAGTTTTTTTAAACAACACTTGTTCTTTAACCCGATAATTAATGGAATGATATTTTGGGTTTATCGTGAATAGTGTTTTTAAATAACACTTGTTCTTTAACCCGATAATTAATGGAATGATATTTTGGGTTTATCGTGAACAGTGTTTTTAAATAACACTTGTTCTTTAACCCAATAATTAATGGAATGATATTTTGGGTTTATCGTGAACAGTGTTTTTAAATAACACTTGTTCTTTAACCCGATAATTAATGGAATGATATTTTGGGTTTACCGTGTTTTTAAATGACACTGATTCTTTAACCCAGTGAAAGATTAAAACTAAGTGGAGTTTTAATGAATCTTTAATTAGATTGAAATAATCTAAATGGAGTATCACCAGTTTTGCTCCAGGCGATAGTTAAATCTTTAATTAGATTTGAACGTGAAATGGTAATTGAATTTACCGATAACACCGTGGTGTTAGATATGAAGTATAACCAGTTTTACTTCATGGGATGAATAGGTTGGGATTGGGAAATCAAAACAAATGATTACTTCGGTAAGGTTCGTTAATCCCGACTAGTTGAATTGATATTCAAAAGTAGATTAAAGAATAAATTAAAGAATTTATGTTTGATAAAATTAATGGGAACCTTTCCCTATGAATGTGAAATTTAGAAACTAACTGTCGGTTAGCTAAGCAGAATGTTTTTCTGGATATTGATCTGATGTTGGTTTCGGCCTTCGAGGTTAATATTTGGGGAATTACTCTCTTGATTAATTTACAGTTAGTGATTGATGAATTGGAATGAGGCGTATGTTGTGTTCGTGTAACACTTATTCAAAAAAAATACGCGAGTTATTCGGAAAGACCGGGTTTATCCCATTCTGAATAACTGATACGACGATAAGTCGAAGATGAAGACGATAGTCGAAGACCGGAGGTCTTCACGTCGTTTGGGCGATTACTGATGATCTTGATTGGGCTGTACACCCAAGAAGATGGAAACAGTTAGTGATCGTCCAGACGTACTTGGAGATCGATGGATATGCGGGGTACTAGGTGCCTCCGGTTTCGTTCAGACCCAGAACGGACTTGTAAATGGACTGTGTGTCTGACATTGGATTTTAGTCCGTGTGATTGATCTCTATTAAATATATATCTGTTTGGCGGCGGAGAATTTATTCTCTTGTTTACGCCCTTCTCTGAGACGTACGAGCTCAGGGGTTATATATTGATGGATATCAAACGCATGGAGTGAATTGCCTGTGTGGCATGCCTAAGTGGCAATTGATCGAGGCTTCTGTTGAAAAGCAAAGTCTTGTGGTGATGATCAAAGCACAGCCTGTGTGGCACAGCTTTGTGTAACGTGAATTCGCGAGCCTCGCACCCTGGTTGTGAACCAAAAACGGGAGAAGGACCTCAGGGAGGGCATGCGTTTCTTTCTAGCTAGGGTGGTGTCAGTGACCTACCAGCCCTGACATTTATATACTTTTCACCTATTTGGTAGCTGTTGCGAGGCACCTCGGTTTGATCGGATGATCCGGGTCCGATGGAGTCATTTATTGGCTCACTTACGCCCCAAAGGGCGGGGAAACGTAGTGTTCAGGCATAATAATCCACATCGGTGGACCGGCCTGACGATCCAAGGGGCAGTTGCGGCTGTTCCTGAGGGGCGGGCTAGAGCGTCTCGAATCGGTTGAGGACTATCTTTTGCCTCGGTTCATAGATGGAAACCCAGTTTCCAAATACGTGACTTTGCAATTTTGATTGTATAACCTATATATGGCGACATAGTGGCATGGGACGCTCATGTCGCCTATGATTGATATTTATGATTTGAAGTTGTATTATATACAATGCACTTATAATAGTATCAAATGATTTTTTTTAAACGTATCAAGCATTCTTGGCTATTATAAGGTAAAAAACCTATCCTCCGGCTTGCGTTGCATTGTGATGCGACCTGGGTCTTATAATAGCTTCACTTTTCTTTATTTAGCATTGCGCTATTGTTTTGTGCACTGGTATTCTTGGGAGGAAACCCGTTCCGTGTTATACGGCGTGGTCCCTTGATTTACCTAACTTTAAAAATAAAGATTAATAACTGTTTTAGTTCTCACACTAGTCACATGACTGACCTGGAGTTTATTGTTTTAACCTAAACTCTGGGTGCCCCTATTTTGACATGGGCAGCTAGTAGTTTTGGTTTTGCAGATTTATATTCACAGGATCCTGGTTTACAGCTGGAATGATATCCGGAAAGCTTTGTATCCGTATATCTCTTCTAGTTGTGTAATGTATTATTTTCCGCTGCTATGTATTTAAATGTAATTTAAATCTCTGATATTTCTATGTAATATTTATTCATTTATACTATGTATATTCTTGTATTCTGATGCATTGTTGTAATATACAATGAAATGTTCTTCCGTCTGCGTTCTATTTTGTCGTGTTCTCAAAACGATCAGGCGTTTCGAACGGTCTAGATCGGTTTAGCGACTGGTTCAGACCGAGCGAAATTCCTTTTCGTCACATTAAGTGTTAAAATTATCTCTTTACACTAAATTTATTGATTTGTTTTAAAAGAGAACTATTTAAATCTAGCTTCGTATATTAATATTGCTAAATCGTATGCTAAAAAGCATTGATTTAGCGGATGCAACCAAAAATAGCAGGGCTTAAAGTGGATCTACTGTTCATCAGTGCTAAATTGAAATACCATGGCGGTTGAAAGGCACTACAGGATATAGCAGGGATTTGGCGAGGATATAGCATGACTTTAATTGCACAGTTCTGAACTACCAACTCATCACTAATACCCTTTCCTTCCTCAACCATTCCCAAATGGACGCCTGACTCAGTGGGTTGCACTAAAGAAATCTTAATTTGGAGTGTAACTTCCCTTTTAGGTGAAAGAGACAAATAAATAGAGAGTGGAAGATATGTACCATGTAACAGCTTCGCACACCGCTCAACAGACATATTAACCTCTCTAAGGCGTGAGCCACAGAACAACTTGTAACACCTTACACTTTTCTACACCCAAATTTTGATAAAAATAAAAAACTTGAACACATCCAAGCATGGAGCATTTATATCTGGTACCTGCAATAAATGAGCATGAACAAAATCAAAGTACGATAAAAATAACTCACAGCAGAAACAAAATAGGATAAACTAGTATTAACCCAAGTAACTACCTTTTTCAAAGTAAATCACTTTGTCAATACCGAGCATGAGAGAGAATGAGAACTGAAAGCCAAATGTAATCATCTGTGAGAACCAACCTTCTCTAGGAAACCTGGGAGGTTGTAATGAGGGGGGTCGAAGCAACAAGTTCCGTTGACTAAGAAATGTACAACACAAACTATAACACAAATATATTCCATTTGGTTCAACCTAAGCTGTATGCCTGACAAGGTAAATGATTCTAAACCAACCTTGTTAATGTTTACGCATGGCTCTACTACTCTTACCAAGGTAGTATTCCCAAATTATATTACTGGGATAGGACATTTACACATTTTTTTGAAGCCTTTATACCATAACATGACTTGTTATTTTATCGAGTGTGGGCCCCTGATTCGGGGTTTCTATATCCTTATACTTTTGTTCATTTTATCCTTCATTATTTATTGTCTCACTATCAATGATAGATAGAGTGGATTCTTTTTGATCGCTTAAGACCCTAGGTGGACCGATTGGTCACTTATTAACCATCGATAATATATTCAACGTTAACATAAACTAGAAGGCACTGGCGACAGGCCCTACTAGTTAGGGCTTCTGTCATTCACGCATATACCCTTGCCCCGCATAAGGTGAGAGATGGTATTTTATCATTCTCTATACCTTCTAGCCGACCTCATTGGATAACCTCCTTAGTCGCTTATTACGTCCCGTAGGATAGGTAGTCATATCAGATGTTTTAATTTATAGGTTTGGGTAGGCCCACACAGACCTGCCATTTAAGACCCTAAACTGAAAGACCTATTCCTAGGTGGACTCTTCAAACTTAATCTCTCGGCCTTTTAGGACCCAGGAAGCGAACTATGCACGAAGGTTATTAGTTCGTACCCCATTTGCCTTTAGCACCTTTCTCTATTGGGATAAAGTAGGCTATGTTAAGTCATTCCCGTTTAGTCCCTCTATACGGAAATACTAAACTTACACCATTTATTTTCGCCATGGGCTTATATGGTTAATAATATCTTACATTATTAACCTACTAAGTCTAACTATATCTTCTATTTCCATTGCTATTAACAAGGAAGGCTATATTCCCTTTCTCCAAAAAAATATTTAATACCTTCCTTAATTTGGACTTAGTGTTTAAACAACAATAATAAATTCCCTTATGACACCCATTTCCTTTTTCTTTCCTTTTTGCTATCTAATGTCATATTTTCCTTCGACAACTATTATCAATCCCACGTTATCTATTTGTTGTACCCCAATGGACAGTTGTAATTCTTGTTCATTTGTTTATTTATTGGTTGGCTATTATATATATATATATATATATATATATATATGTTAGACCAAAAAATGGTCCTAACACCCAAATCATCATATTTCGAGCACAGGATATAAAGGAATAACTGAAAAATAAGAGAAAAAGCAAGACAACAGGATTTTTATAGTGTTTCGGCGTTAACGAGCCTACGTCCACTTCATATTTTCTCATTTCATTCACAGATTACAATTACAATAAAGACTGTCTCTCAATCATTCGAATTCAATGAATAATTCTCTTTGGATTCATTGATTTTATTAAGGAAGATGGTGGTTATTCATGGGGAAGTGTTAGCCATGGCATCCATGGATGTTGAGATGCAAAAAGTCCCTTGAAAATGCTCTGTGGAGGTGTATTTATAGCTGTAGGAAAGCCCATATGGTGATTAGGTCGTGGTAGGACACGTGGCACCCGATTCGGGAAAGTAGGAGTGGTTATAGCCTCAAAAATAGGTCAACATTCATGCATAGAAGCAGGTTCGGTCTAGGAGGTTCGTGACCATGTTGTGCACCACGGATCGGGTCGTGGTCATGAGGGGCTCCACGAGTCGGATCGTGGATCATGGGTGTGTAACGAATGGGTCGTGATGAGGGGGAGCCGAGGGGGGCGATCCGATGAGGGGCGAGCTGGTCCAGGAGGTGATGCTTCGTCACTTCATCTAAATGATTGCCAGATTACACCCATTCACGGAAACGTGTGTAACTTCCAAACTGTAAGGCCGATTTGGCCAAACGAAAGCTCTACTTGAAGCTAATTTAGTGGGATTCAAGTATTTGATGTGTTTATATCCAAATGAGGTAGTTTGATAGGAGTTTCGGACCAGTTTATACCGGCGTTGTGATTTTGACCAAACTACCCTGTGTCTTCTAATGATGCGTTCAACGCCGGAGAGTGACGCTATTCCACCATTTCAACTGAGCGATTGCTAATCAATTCATGTTCATATTCAAATCCATTGCTTTGGGTAGCCTGGTGTAACACCCCGTATTTTTAATATAATTAAAAATAAAATAAAATATATAAAAATATGCTTATGATGGATAAATAATGGTGATGCATAAGAAGAATTAATTAATACATGGAAGAGAAGAAAAATTAGTTCGATAACGATGTATGTAACAGAAAAGATAGTAAAATAAGGATAACTAATTCAAGAATCAGGAATTAGGTAAAATGGACATCACCATTGCGTTCCTCTCGGAAAAATATGCGAAATAGAGTCCGAGTTTTCAAAAATCGGAGTCCGTATGACCAAGATATGGCCAAAACAATATTTCAGCAGACTTTCTGGCAGACTGACCCAGGTCGACCATAGTGTCGACACTATAGTCGACCTGCCCCCCCCCCCCCCCCCCCAGGTCGACTACAGTGTCGACCCCCTCTCTGTACAGGTCGACCTGGTCGGCCTGGGGTGGTCCAGAACCCATTTTTGAGGCCCGGGACGAGTTTTGATGGTCCAGATGGGTTTTAGGGTTAATTCGATGGCTGAAATGAAGTGCTACACCTATAAAATAACACCTAGACCTAGCCTAACTCACACAAATTCATATGACACCTAAATGCTGCTGGAATCTCTCTTGAGCCATGGCCGCCGTCTCCAAATTAAAGCTTAAGCGTTCAAACCCAAATCAAATCAAAGATCAATGCTTCTACAACAAATTCAAGAGGATAGATCAATGACACTGCAACTTTCTACGACAAATTCACTCCCTAATTCATTAGCCGTTCTCTGTAAGTTCTAGTTATTTTCAGATTTAAATATTTAATTATAATACGGCGATGAAATAAAGTGAAAATGATGTAAGTTTAACTATATTTGCGGAATGTGAATTAGGATTAAAATCATGTTTTGCGGTCAAATGAAAATAGTACGATGCTTATTATGTTTGGTTATGTTGTATAATATTATGCCAGTGATTTGATTCTATTATCATGTTGGATTGGGAATTATTGAGTACAATGTTTTTCGTGTTGTATAATATGCCAGTGATTTGATTCTATTATCATGTTTAATTAGGAATTATTGATAAGTTTATTTTGCAAGTTTATGTTCTAGATTCATGCGACAAATGGTCAAATCTACATGTTTATGTATAAGAAAAACCTATGCCACACTTATCATATATTTGTGATTGGCTTGTGGGTATGTTAATTTAATCTATGTTGCCAAGTAACGCATGTGTATGTTGATTTGCCTATGTTGCAAATTAACATATGTATATTGATTAGTTCATATTGCTAATTCTCATGCATGTATGTTAATATGGCCTATGTTAAAAATACACATATATGTTGAATTAGCTTATAATTGCGAGTTCACACTTATGACACTATAATGTTCATAATGTTTATTTTGCAAGTTCACCCCTGTAATGTTCATGATGTCATTTTGCAAGTTCACCCCTGTAATGTTCATGATGTCATTTTGCAAGTTCACCCCATTATGTTCACATTAATTATGCCATCAATGTCAAAATTATACCTTTGTCATGTTTATGATTGTGTATTTGTGTACATTAAATTAGGCTAAGTTTTTAGCCTAAACTTTATACTCAAAAATCATACGAATGTAAATTAGGCTAAGATAATTAGCCTAATATTAGACGGGGTAACAGTGGGTTAAAATGATTAATTATAGGAAAACTTGCCATAAATTGGTCATTTACCACATAAGTGATTTATGGCATAAAATGGTATTAATTATATACCTAATTTAATGAGATTGATTGCAAACAAATTGGGCATTAAATCTGAATTTGAACAATTTACATAATTAAAATGTAAATTAGAATTATGGCATAAAATGGTATTAATTATATACCTAATTTAATGAGATTGATTGGAAACAAATTGGGCAGTAATATGAATTTGAATAATTTACATAATTAATGTAAATTGGAAAATACGAATATGCTTAGCACGAGGTTGGATTGAGTTGTGATGTAAACCTGCCCGGACCCGCCCGGCTGTCCAGTAATCACAGCAATACCTATCCAATGTGGGAGGATAAGCATTAGGCCCAATAAAGACCCGAGGTTAGACTAAGTTGTGGCGTAAGACTGCCCTGACCCGACCGACACACTGGCAGCCACAACAATATCTGTCTAATGTGAGAGGTTGGTGCCCTAATAAGACAACTTGAGCTGAGCTAGGGTTGGTAGAGTTAAGTTAACTAGAACACTTAACCAATTTCAACATGTTAACTAAGTTGGCGGGTAGGGTTAGGATAATCTGGACACTAAACCAATTTAATATGTTGACTACGGGAGTAGGTAAGGTTAAGCAAATGTTTAACTATTATAACATGATTAAACTGGACTAGAGAGTGAGGTTAAGTTAATGAGAACACTTAACTAATACAATGGGTTAATTAGACAAGTGGTTGCGGTTAAGTAGTAACACTTAACCAACATAACAGGACAAGTGGGTGGGCTAAGTTAACTTGAATAAGTTGATAACACTTAACCATTATAATATGACTAGTGGATGGGGTTAAGTTAACATGCACTTAACCAATCTGATGTGACGCGTGGTAGGGTTAAGTAACACACGGGGTTAAGTTAACAAGAAAATCCTTAACCAATGTAACCAGATAGACGAACGGGGTTAAGTTAATAAACCACACTTAACCAATCAAACATAATAAGTGAGAAAGGTTAAGTTAACTAAGGTAAACACTTAACCATGGTAACATAACGAGTAGAAGGGTTAAGTACATATCGGGTTGGTGGGTAATATTAGTAAATATAGGCTCACATACACTTAACCATTAAATACACATGCTTGAATCAGTAGCGGGGTTAAGTACATATCGGGTTGGTGGGTAATATCAGAGAATATAGGCCCACATACTTAACCATTAAATACACATCAGTAGCAGGGTTAAGTACACATCAGGGTTGGTGGGTAATATCAGAGAATATAGGCCCACAGACTTAACCATTAGAAAAACCTAGTAACGAGGACCCATTTCAGCAGTAACCCACATTAGGTATCAACGGAACCCTGAGCTAGGCAGGGTGGGGCACGATTACTGGGCTGATTATAAGAGGTCAAATTAGCGGCGGTTGGTGCAGCAGTGTAGGTTCTAACGGAGTGCGGGCGTGCACACACTTCAGCGCAGAAAATTTAGCCATTGGGCATCAGTAGGTATAAAGCTGTGCATCTTGATTGTGTCAGGGTTGCCACCATGGGACTTGATACACCCCATGGTGGGACCAGCACAGGTATCTATAAGTAGGGGGCCGCGTGACACAAACGAGAACTAGGTCAAGTAGGGAGCCGATCGATAAGGTAGTAAGGGTGCATCGAATATATACATGGCCATTGGGGTGATCGAGGTGGAATCCTCAAAATCGATGTACACTTGAAGGCCACCATAATTGCGGGGATTGGGATCACGTTGTAATTATTATATAACACGGGCTACCTGTTGGGACACTAGTAGGGGGTACGGATCCTTGTTACACAGGACACTAGTTGGGATACTAGTAGGAGTACAGATCATTCCATGTAAGACACTTATGAGGATGCTAGTTAGGTGGTGCAGAGCAAATAGATATCGTTTTAATGGTAAAGCTTAGAAACCTTGCGATGTTATTCTTGATAGAAACCATGCGGTGGGATACTTGATAGGAATTATGGGATGTTATACTTGTTTCATCGTGCCCGAAGTTTATCTTGTTACCTTAGTTTATCTTGTTATCATAGTTTATCTTGTTATCTTAGTTTATCTTGCCTACCTTGTCATCATGCTTATGTTTACTTTTAGTTTATTCATGCCATGTTATCTTTATCTATTTTTATGCTGAAAGTCACTAGGACTTACTCAGTCTTTATGACTGACCCATTTTGTTTCGCCTCTTTTTCTTCCGTTCCCCCCCCCCAGGTTCACAGGGTGGGAATACAGCTTAGTTCGGATCTTACCAAGCTCCAAGGCTCTTTCATGTATGGCTTGCAATTCTCTTAGCTATGGCTTGCTTTGCTTTATTGGGGAATACTGCAGTTTGTTTTTATGCTTCTTTGTTTTTTGAGCAAGACAGATATCTTAACTATGAAATTGGGTATTGGGAGTTGATGGGCTTTTCTTGTAAACATTTATATTTAATAAATGATTTGAAGAACTTCCACTTTATTTTCCGCTGTTTTATATATGTCTGTCTTGTAATATTTCTGTTCCAGTACCCATAATACTCCATCGATGTTAAGGCATTCCCTATGTGAGTGACCTTAACAGATGTGGGGTGTTACACCTGGTCACAAAGCAGGCTAACATTTTCCTCCCCAAAGTACATCTTATCGCAGGTGAGATGTGCTTTGAATATGTTAAGCTAAATCTCTCTGGAACATCATTTATCCTTGAGAAGGCTTTATACAACTGTTGCATTGCTTCCCTGGGAGCTAGTCAGGCCAAGTTCCATGGAAGGAGTATTCGAGACGATCAAGAAATTATTTAAACCTTGTCGAATCAAAAGATCTAATTCGTCCGACAGAAGTCATGCTAAATCATCGGCTCCTGAGCGTGATTTTACACGCACAGGTCATTGCCAAACAATATCATCATTCTATGCAAGCCGAGCGCATGGTAGGGTTGGACTTTCATTTTCTTATGAGCCAATGTATGAAGTAGCCACCCAAATCTTGGGGCAATGTAAGAATCTTTGGGCTCTGAGCTAACAACTGGACTGTTGGGACGAAGCATATCATAATCAACATATGAATTTGTCATTTGTACTCAAGTGTGGATTATCTTGATATCTTGGTATTGATCCAGGATCTTAAAATCGCATTGAATCGTAAAGGAATCCGGGAGGCATGATCACTCTGGAACGTAGCCGACGGTATCCACAATTGTTATGGATCATTTCTTAATCCCATATTCACATATGAAGTAGTCAGTAAGGGATGTTGTTAAAATCATATGGGCCATTGCCTATAGGATCGTCACCATCGCAAGATAGTAGATATGTTTGTCACACCTTCCATTCGATGTAATTTGACTCTTTAAGTTCACATTTGATCCGCAATTTAGCTCGCTTGGTCTGGGAAGATTAATCAGGTCATACTCTGGAGGCATAACGTACATGTTTTGAATCTCATTCCATGCCAGGATTGTCTTTAGAGTTAGTTGTCGAATCGAGACTTGTGCTCTCAGTGCCATCGGAGGAAAAGCAAAGTCAGGGCTTACGCCCCCAGCATCGATGGGGGTTAAAGTAAGTCAATCAGGAATCCAATCTTCAGGGTCTTATACTTGCAGTCATTGCATCGGGTAAGAGTTACAGATTCAGGAATCTTAGTCGACCCAAGACATTCTATGCTCTCTCTCGATTCAGCAAGAGTTGGTGTTGTATACGCAAATTTTCGAATTATATTTTCTTTGGTATCATCTCTACTCTTTAGTCAGATAGTGAGGATTGCCTCATCGGACATCAGCGAATTCGGTTACTCCCATTGGATCAGTTATGAAGTTAAGTAAGCTTGCTAAATGTGAGTGGATGAATATCGTTATGAAGTTAGTTGGGCCCCTCTGTTTATGCTTCAGCATAGTCTGAAGTGGTCGTCACAGTCTTGTTGAGTCTCTTTCTCATGCTCGGTTCAATTGAGCTTGACAAACAAGATCATGAGCTCGATTAGTGGTATAGATTCTCTTTGGAATTACACATTCTTGTCATTGTTTTCCAGGGCTTCTCCTTTGTCCTTATCGTTTCAGGAATTGGAAGGTGCTCCATTCCTCAGTCAAAAAAGCATCCTGATCATTCTTCTCAATGTTAACACCTTTTTGTCATGAAAGTCTATCTATCTCAGGGTTGAATTCATCAAAGTCTCCAAGCAAGTCTCGTTGTGGTGAAAAATCGAAATCTACCAGGATATTCTGATGTCCTGTGTGAAAAGACTATGATGGTCGTTACCCACATCATCGTGAGAAGTACCGCTACTTGAGAGGTGCCGAATCAAACTGGCGAGCAGGTTGCCGTCAAAGAATTGATGCACAATTTTAAGATCTTGGCTGGTGCCCCCAGCATCGAATCTGAGATTACAAATGGGGGTCTTTGTTGATTTCTTGTTTCCGTGTCGACATTGCCCCAGAGTCGTGGTTCGAGTCATTCAACCCGACCGGGTTCCTGTTCTTCGAATTATTGCGTTCTTGTTTGGAGATGAGTGTCTAATGTTGCTCGAGTATCCATTCGGGTTGGAGCTAAAGCTGGTCGTGCATGACCTGATTTTGTTACCATTTTTGCATTTTCATCTAGGATGTTGCAGGTAGCTGTTCCATTGTCCATGTTTCCATCCACGATGTTCTAAATCGAAGTCGCATGCTGCATGGCTACTGATTAGTTCGTGTTCAACCGGAGATGATGGTTGCTATCTGACTGAGCCAAGTTAGTCACTGCTTGAACTTCGATTTTATCATTTCTAGCGGATTGATGATTGTTGCTCGACCTTCTGATTCAGCGCCGCTGCCCCTAGCATGAAGTCTTGAATAGGTGAAGGTCGACCTTGGGCTTCTTGGTTCCACATGAGCAGTAGCCTCCAATCAGGCTTCTATCATTCAATTCTAAATATAGGCATTGGGTGGTTGAACTATGTTGCTTGAGGCTCGTATTCCGTGCCCCCATCCTCGGGGGTTTGTTCTAGGTAGTAGACTTTGAATCCATATCTTTCATACTCTCTCTTCGCATCATGAGTCAGGGTTAGGTGAAAATCGATTTGTTGGTACGCAGCCCCTGCCAATCTCTTGTCTCTTATCCAGGTTCCGAGGATCGGCATCAGACGGAAAAAGGTCAGACTTTAATCGTCTGGAGTATTGCCGCTTTCCCCCTGCATCATGGGAAAGGTATGAGATAGGTTGACTGTTTCACACCTAATTATTGCATGGGATATGTGTAGCCTCATATGAGCTTTCGAGTCTGGAAGTAGGTTAGGACCACCAAATGAACGTTCGCTTTGCATTTGTTTCCTGGTCCTCAAGGGGCCTGTCAAAATCACAACACAAGTTAAACACATGCACATAAGCTATGTCATTTGTAAATATTTTCAATAGTTATGCCCCCAGTCCAGAGGTAATGGCATAAGGCAGGTGGTCGGATTACTTCCCTTTCAAATTCAGACACATGTGCATGAAAAGGAGCCGTTGCTTTCAGGACTTAATTGATACTATTTTTCAAATATGAGGGAAACATTTTTTGGAAAATTCAAGAAATTCATAGTCCATAGGAATCCAGAATGTCATGATCGCATTGGATCGTATTAAGGTCAGGTAGAAATCCAAGGATTCTAGGACTTCGCCTGGTCCTTCCAGCTGCGAGTATTGAGTCGTGTGACATGTTAGTGAACAATCCACTCCTAAGGTCTCCTCGATGTTGCCACCTTTGAGTCTCACATGTAGTTTAGAGTCATGCACCCACATAATCCTTTTGGACGTGGACCTTTGTTTGTTTTCCACTGGCATGTTGTTGTTGCGAGAATGTCCCTCACTTTCGTTTAGCTTTGTCTTGTGAACCTGCACTTGGTAAATGAAATTCTGTTTCTTTTGCATCATTGCGTACCTACAAGTTTATCATTCTTAGTCACGATCATTTGAATCATAACTAAGTTAGAACCATGTGCGATGAAAATTAAAAATTTCTGCATCATGCATAAATGTGTATATGAGCATGTCCCCAATCAATCATTAATATGATGCCTGGCCAGGGCTTATTGAGGATTAATTAGAGTCAAATATGTGTTGCCCCCAATTCTCGGGAATGAGGGGTTCGGGCTCCACTTTTCATTCCTGTTTCTAGTCATGTGACGGGATAGGAGCCCTTTTGGCAGCATACGTCACTGTGCCTCTATATTCTCCCGATCCTTCAGCGGGGTAAGAGTTTTTGTGGCGCTAAGTCTCTAGCACCTTTATACTCTCCCGATCCTTCAGCGGGTTAGAGTTCGAGCTCGGTTCTTAATCTGCCCACCGATCCTTCAGTGGGGCAGGAATTCTAGGGGCGCTAAGTCTCTAGCGCCTTTATACCCTCCCGATCCTTCAACGGGGTGGAGTGTTGTCAAGGCAGTTTTTATCATGGTGCACCTTCACGCCTTGCGGACGTCATCTTCGCGTCCTTTAAACTCTCTCTCGCATCTGGAGAGTTAGAGTGGTAGACGTCATTTCTCGTCCATTGTACTCTCTCTCGCATCTGGAGAGTTAGAGTGGTTCAGGCGAATGGTCATACTGCTTGCCCCGGCATTCCTTTTGCACTCCAATTCAAAGAGCGGGATTCAGCCGTCTCGAGTGTCATTCTCGAACTCGGTTCTAGTCCATACTCCATGCTTCACTTTGGCGCATGGAGCTTTTCTGGAAAGCGGATGGATCACACTCGCCAAGGCACTACCTCATTATCTCTAATTCATGAGTAGAGGCAGCCATTTGCAATAATCAAGTCTTTCTCGTCCCGTCGACTCGGGGGATGGAGTTTGATCGGATGTCGTGATATCATACTTTATACTTTTCTCTCAAGCCATAAGAGTTGGAGTCACAGATCGAGTGGTTTTTAATCATGGTGAACCCATCACACTCATCCTAGATTTATGCTTCTATCCAAGCTCTGAGAATTAGAGTCAGTTGGGCAAATAGTCAAAAGACGTCTGCCAATGCTTAGAGGTTTTGGTCCGAAAGGATTGGCATCGAACTTTGGGTACCTGCATCATTCATATCGCACGAATTAGTCATGTCAATAAATCAAGAAGCATGTAAAAAACAAATTTCATGATTGGAAAGTAAGGATATCAATGTGCATTGCCGCCCCCTATCGAGGTTCATCTAATCTGGTGGCATCGAGAATAGGATCGAGCCATATAGACGGTCACACCGCATCCAACTAAAGTAGAACCCCAACCTTGCAGTTCAATGATTTATGTACAATAGTCTTGTAGTCTGCCACATGTGAGCTAAGAATTGGGTGGTCATCTCAGATCCACCTTGAGCTATACAACTTTATTTAAATGGGGGGCGTGGATATTTTGGCGAGCAGTTCGGTCGAGCTCGTAATGGTTCTATTCTGTTGACATTTTATAGTTTAGAGAGCTATATAGTTTGTTGACATTTTATAGTTTAGAGAGCTATATAGTTTGTTCACAAAACCAATTGGTTGATGTGAACTATAGCCTCTTAATATTTATCCAGGATGTGGGACTATTATTTTCATCACTCCCCCTTCACGTGTGGCGTATTTGAGCCATCTACGTGAACATAGTATTTTGGATGGAGTGGGGCACGTATGGCGGTTAAGCACATACGTATTAGTTGAATAGTTGACCTTACTCCGATACCATGTTGACATTTTATAGTTTAGAGAGCTATATAGTTTGTTCACAAAACCTTAAGGTCAACTATTCAACTAATACGTATGTGCTTAACCGCCATACATGCCCACTCCATCCAAAATACTATGTTCACGTAGATGGCTCAAATACGCCACACGTGAAGGGGGAGTGATGAAAATAATAGTCCCACATTGGGAAATAATCAACAAAGATCCTGGATAAATATTAAGAGGCTATAGTTCACATCAACCAATTGGTTTTGTGAACAAACTATGTAGCTCTCTAAACAATAAAATGCCAACAGTGGTATCGGAGCCCAGGTCAACTAATTCAACTAGTTCAACTAATACGTATGTGCTTAACCGCCGTACGTGCGCCACTCCATCCAAAATAGCATGATCACGTAGATGGCTCAAATACGCCATACGTGAAGGGGGAGTGATGAAAATATAAGTCCCACATCGGGAAATGTTCAACTAAAATCCTGGATATATACTAAGAAGCTACAGTTCACATCAACCAATTGGTTTTGTGAACAAACTATGTAGCTCTCTAAACTATAAAATGCTAACATATTCCATAACTCCATATGCAGATGTTAGAAATCTGATCGATATCAAATCTAGGGTACCTATACCATCCATATATTAATTCGTCTGAGTTAATTACATAAATAACTCATAAGGCATGCAAATATAATAGTCATGGTTAAAGAGTAATCCTGTTAAATGAATGAATAACATTCGGAGTGAAAATGGCATTGCTGGTTCTTTGCAGGTCCATTTTGCTTCGTCATGTCCCTGCCAGGGGATGGCTGCTAAGATCTCAAGCTGATGACGAATGACTTTTCAAACTATCATAGAGTGGCAGTCCCAAGAATGAATAGATCTGGACCGGGGTCTTGTGATGGCAAAGGTGGTTAGGTAAGTATCATAAGCGAGTGATGAGGTCGCATCTCCTTTAAATCGCCTTTTTGCCCCCATGCTGAGGGTAAGGATAGAGTGCCGGGGAATCATGTTTGTACCGCTAATAATAGCACACCATCACATTGCTGCTAGGATGGTAATTGGCATGAGGACAATGGATTCATGCTTGTAGAAACTTTTGCACTTTCTATGCTAGGAAATAGTAACGTCTCATAAATTTGCTGATGCGCCTTTGATCCCATATTGAGGACAAGGGTTGGTGTGCAAAAAATCAATCAGCATTCAGGCATAAGTGTTCTAAACCTTCAACTCGCTAACCTTCAGGCGAGACTAAGGCAACCGGCCATGCAAACTCTTGATGTATCAGCTTTGAATTAGACGATGTAATCTCGAGCGATTCATGCTCAAATCTCTAGTTGCCCCCAACGTCTGGGGAATGAGTCACTTGGCAGATAATTGATGAAAGGAGTGGAAGTGTGAATCTTCACTTTCGGATTCCAAAACATCGCTCATTAGAGGTTTCATTCAATATATCTACCTTCAAGCGGGAAGTCAATTAGTGATTTTGTTGAATCATTCAGGGTGGTGAATTCAGCAATGGGGCTTATTGGTGTCTGTCTTGGGACAACCTTCCAGGTAAAATAAGCAGTATCGACTTGCATGTCATGTCTCGAGGAATAAAGAATGATGGCACACCTTTCACTTCACCTTGCTAGATGCATTCCGTGCTGCAGGAAGCTTATCATGGAATTATCCATGACTTTCTCCCGGGTTTGGTCTCCAACGCTTGATCAACTTCCATCTGATCAATGGTTGGATTTTATAGTGCCTCGATGGGTATCATCTCCATCTTTTCTGGATTGTCGAAACCTTCTAACTTGGTCAGATTATCCGCCTTCTGATCTTCTGTATGCGGAATATGAGGTATGTTGTAACATTCCAATCCATCCAACAGCTCTTCTACTGGTTCTAGGTAAGCTGCGAGTTATGATTTCTTCGACTGGAATTCCTTTCGACCCGTCCTTCGAGGGTTATCTGCAAAACTCCGATGTTGAATCGCCGATCATTTCTTGCACCGTCTATGTATAGTTTCTAGGTGCTTGATTTCATCTTTCATTTCGAGGCGCCATTTTCTATTAGCGTTCTTTAACGAGGACGGGATTTGATACCCAAGCGGGATGTGTGGCATATCATATATAACCATTGCCTCTCAGCCTTCCGACTTCTTCTTTTAAGGCAGTTGCTCTCCCTAGATCGAGAATACGTCTTGCTTGCTTGACAAGAGAACACTTCAGGTTTATACTTGACAAATGACTCATAATTTATGGTAGAATCCCGCGAATATTAGCAAGGGTCCAAGCGAACACATCCAGGCTCGCCTGTAGAAAGCATGTTAGTTCCCTTGTTCGGAAGAGGTCTAAATGTGACCCGATTTCAAGACCTTAGTCAGGTCGGTGTCACCAATCGGAACATGTGTAGTTGCATCACTAGATGTCACCCTGCTGCATCCCGAATCACCATCCTCTCTAGGAACTATGTCTTTGGGCAGATCATCAGGCAATTCCTTTTGTGATGCTCCATTTATTCACAATATTGACACCTCCTTCACACTCCATTTCATCTGGAGGGGAAGCGTCTTTGGGTTTCACGCCATCTTTGTTGCGTAGCATAGTACATCCGGCCAAATAGTCACCTTCTCCAATAACTTGATCACCATAGACCATTTCCACTCCATCTTCGGTTGGGATATTTAGCTATAGGCACTAGGGTCTAATGTACGCTCTGAATTCTGTTGGAGCTAGTCTATCTGGACCTTGATCAGATAAGCTGCTTTGATTCCGAGCTCTCGTCACTTGACCAAGGTCGTATAGTGGCTGGTGAGCAGTCAAGGTTGCTATCGTCCGGGCAAGGATCCCTAGGTCCAATCATGGCTTGCAGTGGTTCAATTGGTATCTGACTCCAGGTACCAAAGTGTGATGATCTAACCCTTATTCGATGGCAATCAATCTCTCTCGATACGGTTGAAATCAAATAGGCACTGCAAAGGTTAGCTGAGTTATTCAGGGAGCAAACCACGGGACATATTTTTTTCACCATGCCATTCAAGAGAAGGGTAAATTTATAGTGCTAGGATCCTTACTTGTTGTTGGGTATCCCATTATTGAGAATCATGGTCATTGGGATCTTCTGAGTCATCTTCAGAATAGTGTCCGGATTGTTCTATGTTAATGCCATCCGGGATTCCGCCTGTTGGACATGTTTAAGTCACGTAAACTAGGTGATCACTACTCGTTCAGGAGCATCATCAGTTGCATTAGGGAAATTTATACACCATCGGAGCTCTACAAGAGGAGGTTGCCAAGAGGTAATCATTATCTCGTATACTGTTATAGCCGGAATGCCCAATCTTTTCAATAGCTCCTCGTATTGAATAACATCAGTAAATAGGTGTTATGGCTTTAGGGAGAACTCCCATCGTTGCCAATTTGCTATTGATTTCATCGGACTATCTACTGAATCTCGATTGATAAGCCTTAATGATTATTGCAGGACAAAACGTACTCCGAGCCGAAGGCGACCCGTGCTCCGAGCCGAAGGCAAGCCGTCAGCGGGTCCGGGCGCAGCGCCGGTGGGGGTCCGAGGCCCCACAGTCCTGACGGCGATTTTTTCGATTTCGGAAGATGGAGCCTTTTCTGAAATGATCTGAAAATCGCATTTTTCTCAAAAACTGCCACTTTTTCGGGTCGGGTCGTGACCCCTGTTCGTCGTCACTTTTTCGGGTCGCGGTTCGCCACTGTCCTCTGGTTCGCGGTTCGCTGAACTTCATCAGGTCGTGGTCCAGCTTGTCGATCGGGATCCTCCAACCTTCCAGCTGCAGATCGGTTCGTGATCCTCACTTGAGGAGTCGGGTCAGATATGCTTCCACGAGCCAGTTGAATATGCCCTCACGAGCAGATTGAATGGACTTTTCACGAGCTGGTTACATGTGTTTGTAAATTCCATAAGCCATCATCACGAGCCGCGAGCCATCACCACGAGCCGCGAGCCATCATCACGAACCAATTCCATGGCCCTTCATCACGAGCCCTGTTCACGAACCCTTCGACCTGCTCCTGCAAACCATCTATTTACTCCTCATTCGCTCGGGAAGCTTGGGATTTCTTACTTCTTTTACGAGCCATGAAGTTCTGATTTTACCAAAATCACTAAAATCTTCCAAACCGGTAGAAACGCGGACTGTTTTCTTCGGACTTTCGAATCCAAATAATAGAATAGCAATCCAATAGGCTGAGAATTCAATTCTCAATTAAAGGACCAAAATGTTAGACCAAAAAATGGTACTAACACCCAAATCATCGTATTTCAAGCCTAGGATATGAAGGAATAACTGAAAAATAAGAGAAAAAGCAAGACAACAGGATTTTTATAGTGGTTCGGCGTTAACGAGCCTACGTCCACTTCATATTTTCTCATTTCATTCACATATTACAATTACAATAAAGATTGTCTCTCAATCATTCGAATTCAATGAATAATTCTCTTTGAATTCTTTGGTTTTATGGAGGAAGATGGTGATTATTCATGGGGAAGTGTTAGACATGGCATCCATGGATGTTGAGATGCAAAAAGTCCCTTGAACATGCTCCCTGGAGGCGTATTTATAGTTGTACGAAAGCCTATATGGTGATCAAGTTGTGGTAGGACATGTGGCATCCGATCCGGGAAAGCAGGAGCGGTCATAGCCTCAAGAATAGGTCAACATTCATGCATAGAAGCAGGTTCGGTCCAGGCGGTTCGTGACCATGTTGTGCACCAAGGATCGGGTCGTGGTCATGAGGGGCTCCACGAGTCGGATCGTGGATCACGGGTGTGTCACGAACGGATCGTGATGAGGGCGAGCCAGGGGAGGGGGATCCGATGAGGGGCGAGCCGGTCCAGGAGGTGATGCTTCGTCACTTCATCCAAATGATTACCATATTACACCCATTCACGGAAACAGGTGTAACTTTCAAACCATAAGGCCGATTGGGCCAAACGAAAGCTCTACTTGAAGCTAATTCACTTGGATACAAGTATTTGATGTGTTTAGATCCAAATGAGGTAGTTTGATAGGAGTTTCGGGCCAGTTTATATTGATGTTGCAATTTTGACCAAACTACCCTGTGTCTTCTAATGATGTGTTCAATGCCGGAGAGTGATGCTATTCCACCATTTCAACCGAGCGATTGCTGATCAATTCATGTTCATATTCAAATCCTTTGCTTTGGGTAGCCTGGTCACAAAGCAGGCTAACAACATATATATATTCATACATATATATATATATATATATATATATGTATATATATGTATATGTATTTACATACCAGGCCTCCTACATTAAATTGACTACCTGTGTTTGCTGGATTTGCCAGTCGGTTCCGGGCAGACTTCTACCATAAGTGAACTTAACCTTGTACCCTAACACGATTATATTTATGCATTAGACCTCTCACATTAAGCTGACTCCTTGTGGTTGCTGGAATTGTCGGTCGGTTCCGGGCAGGCTAACATCACAAGTTGAGCTTAACCTTGTGTCTACATGCAGTTATTATTCAAATTTCCTAATTGGAGTTCACAACATTTATCCTAAATAAATTTTAGGAATTGTAACCATCATCCTATCATTTTCACATTCCCCATTTAATATTGGTTACAATTGTTATTTATTGATTTGCGGTCCTATTTATAGCAATTAATTATATTGATTGCTACAAACGGTCACCATAAATATAATCATTTAATATGGAATACAATTTACATTGTATGGTTCCATAAATGAATTTCATTCAACATTCAGACATTCAATACAATGTACGTTTTACCTTTTTACGCTGATTTGGATGAATAATATGTACATATTTATATTTTATGTTTTCTGCATTCAATGTACTTATTAATATTTTGTTTTATTATTCTTCTTTTAAATTAATGGCTTAGTCTAATCAGTTAACCAAACATTTCCTTTTTATATTCAAACTTGCCAAAAGGTTTCAAGTCTCACAAAGGACCGTTAGCCGTAACCACTGTAAATAATGCCTATTTTGTGGAATTGACATATTTCCAAATCACAAGAAATATATGTTTTAGAACAATCGATGCAAATTACACACAAATATATGTATTTATATTTATATACCTTTGCGCCACTTTTCCCTTTTTAATCTTTTTTTCAAATCTTTTTTATCTAATCAACTTGATTTTATTTTTTAAAATACTATTACCAGTTGTTCATCGAGCCATTCTATAAATTTGCATTTAATTTTTATTAATTCAATTTTTAATTCATTACCTGATTTCAAAATGATTATCAATTTGAGTTGATAAAATAACATATCAATGTTTATTTCAAAACATTTGAACTCATTAGTGGTAGTCAATCCTTTCCTAAAAATCACATCATATTGATGATTATAATTTGATTCATCGGATCTTAACCAATTATTCTGTCTCAAGAATAACTGAGCAACTCCCGTTCCTTATTATTGGAATTAAAAGAAATATTTAAATTATATCAATATAACTTTGATAAATATATATACTTATTTATGAAATTTTTAACTTCAATTAAATGTCGACCGTTTCTATTAAAAATTGTATTTTTGATAGAAACCAATATGATTTGTAATGACCCGCATTCGCAGAGGGTATTATAATTAATTTATTTAATTATAAAAATAGTGATATAGTGAATTAAATGGTCGTGGAATTTAATAATGGTGAATATTTAATTAAAATAATCAATTAATTAATAGATTTAATTCTGAAATAATCAGAATTGGCTGAAATGACAATATGGTGTGAACCGGATCATCTGTGATATTTAATTCAGTTTAGAATTGAATTTGAATAACAAATATATTATATGAATGACTGTTTGAACGTATAATTATATTATAATTAAAATCGAGCTTGAAATGGCGCTGTAGTACACTATTTCGCGATTTAAACTTCAACTGAATATACAGAATTCGTTTTAAGCCGGATTTCTGTGAAACAATAAACGTATGGAGCTGGTGGAGTATATCTTTCTAGTGGAAGAGAAAAATCGGGATTTCGTCGTGTAGATTTTGATTTACGTCCAAATCAAATTTCAGAAAATGTCGCTATGGAATTCCTATATAAATTGTGACGCTTTAATTACGTTATAAATGGATTTTCGATATAAATTAAATATCGATTTATTCTGGAATTCTGGATAATCAAGTTATAAATTCTGATAGGATATTCTGGAGCCGTACGACATCGTATGTGGATATTGACAATAATATTTATTTTTAAATATTAAATTTAATTATATTTAATTATATTTATATATTTAAATAGGTTATTTAAAGCGTTAAAAATAGCCACTTTTGCAAACTAAGTCGGAATTCGACGAAACCAGTTTCGTTGGGACCGTAATGTCGAACTCTAGCTACATGTCCAGTTTTGTGATTTTTGAATATCGTATGTAGTCGCAGGGATTTTCAGAAGTCAGATACAAGGAGAAATTGGCGAAAATAAAATATAAAATTAATTCAAAAATATCTCCCCTCATTTTCTCTGATCACAAACAGGCCACACATCATTGTCTACAGCCACAATTGGTATTAACCTAAAAGATCACTATATAACCGTATAATCCTAAAACCGTAGCAAATAATTCCAAGGAGAAATCAAAAACAATTCCTAGAAAACCTCATAAATATCCATACAAAGTTTTTTGAGATGCTGAAGTGTTCTCTTCCATTGTGTATAAATTGTGGGTAGTTCGACGTCCCTTCATGGACTCAAGATTTCCGCGGTGACCTAAGGCTCCAGAATGCGAGGGGTTTGAGTCCCTAATCCGTGAGTTTATGATGAGATGTGGGTTTGTGGTGGGGAACCGAACTGGTAGGCGAAGTCTGGTGGCCTCCGGTGATAGTTAACGTCGAAACAGCACTGAACGACGCGGCCTCGAACAGGGTTGCGAGCTAGTGATTTAGGTGTCAGATGGGTACAGTTTTTGATGGAGAATTGGATGGGGGAGGCGGCGCTCGGAATAGACGAACAAAGGAGGAGGTACGGCCAGTCAAGATGGCGGACAATGATGGTTTAAGAGGAGCTGTCGGGTTCGATTACTGATTTTGGGGGAGATGATAGTAGCGGGTCTCTTAATAAAGGGTTGGTAATGGGCTTAGTTTGATATGTAAGGCCCATTAATTAAATAATTTAGTTTTATTTAAATTATAATAGTACACTAACTTATAAATATGATATCTCATCCATACGAGGTTAGAATCAAGAACCCTAAATTGCGTTAGGATCGTATGGATGGGAGCAACACAATGAGACTGACCAGGAGTGAATCCGAGCTAGCTACAATTTATAATGAAATAAATTGTCCGTCTGAATCAAATCGAGCGATGGTTATCGTTATCAATGATGATCGTCCAATGTGAGTAAATCTCACTATTTCTGAACAGTTTATAATTTCATGTTGTATTTTTAGAACTGTTAATTGTTGGTTGATTGACTGTGTATTGACTGTTTTATTGAACTGCTAGTTAGTTAGTTAAATTTCTATATTGATTCTGTTTAACAGAATATATCATATGGAACTGAAAGTGATGTTATCTATATTGTTTAACATCTGTGATGCAGGGAAACAGGTTGGAGGAATCCGACTGGATTCCTCAACATTTATTTTACTGTTTTTCATATATTGTGATATATGATGTGTTATATAATCTGTTATGGATTATGTGTGTTGGAATGGTATTGATACTTGTTATTCGATATTTTATATATCATAAAAAGACCCTGGGATGTAAAAAGAATTTATTTCAATGTATATTGAAATAAAAGGGATATTATAAAATCAATAGATTTTATAAAAGGAAATATCTTGAAAGTAAATAAAAGGGGAAATGTTTATAAAAACAAATAGAGTTTTATAAAAGGGAATTTTTTTGATAAAACGAATAGAATAGAAAAAGGAAATATCTCGAAAATAAATAAAAGGGGAAATGTTTATAAAAACAAATAGAGTTTTATAAAAGGGAAAAATGTTGATAAAACGAATAGAATAGAAAAAGGAAATAACTAGAGTAGAATAAATAAAGATATACAAGGAAATATTTGTAAACCATTTACAAATAGGATTGAGAAGGAAATAGTGTAAAACCATTAGCATATAGATTAGAACAAGAAAGGTTTGTAAACCATTTACAAATCAAGCAGAAAGAGAAATGTTTGTAAACCATTTACAAATGAGATTGAATAG
The DNA here is from genome assembly GCA_030737875.1 of Allium sativum. Classification (NCBI taxonomy): domain Eukaryota; kingdom Viridiplantae; phylum Streptophyta; class Magnoliopsida; order Asparagales; family Amaryllidaceae; genus Allium; species Allium sativum. The sequence goes on along the minus strand of CM060910.1, from coordinate 564,668,233 downwards.
GGGATATTTGTAAAACCATTTACAAATAGAATAAAAAAAGGGGAAATCATTTGTAAAGTGAAGAACCGTTACTAAAAGTAAATCTTTATAAATGAATAGTTCAATCGAGTTAAAAGGAGTTAATCGAATATAGTTTATTCGAATAAAGTAAAAAGAGTTAATCGAATATTAGTTATTCGAATTAGGTTAAACCAGTTAGGGTAAAACCATTAGAGTAAATCAGTTAGAGTTAAACCAGTTAGGGTTAAACCATTAGGATAAACCAGTTAGAGTTAAACAGTTAGTGTAAATCAGTTAAAGTAAATCGATAGAGTTATATCGAACTAGAATTTATCGATAGAGTTAAATCGAACTAGATTTATTTAAATAAAGTAATCGAATATAGTTTATTCGAATAGAGTTAAATAGAAGGAGTTATCGAATCTAGTTATTCGAAAGGATTTATCAAATCTTGTTATTTGAAAGTAGTTATCGAATATAGTTTATTCGACATGGGTTAAGTGAATAGAGTAGATCAAATAGAATAAATCGAATAGATATTTATTCGAACGAGAGTTAAGTAAGGAAGTTAGTTAAAGAAATATAAAGTGAACTTTGCCTATTTTTGAAAGTTAGAAATGTTGTTCAATTAAGATCTGAGAAATAGTTCTACCCCAACTTAATTGGATTCGTTTTTAACTAAGGAATAGTTAAGGTTCAGCAGTAAAGGAAATGGTTTGAGTTGGCATAGCGATGTTTGTTTAAACATCTGTCTAAGTCCAATGAAGGAGTTTTGGAAATGTTTTCCAAATAATAAACCAGAAATGTTTTCTAATAAAGAAAACAAGAAATGGAAATGTTTTCCATTGTTAATAACGTATATTTTCCAAATTTAGAAAATAAGAAATATTGAATATATGAAACAGGAGATAAGTAAATTTATGAAATAAAGAGATAAATGTTGGATGATGTTTGATCGATATAAATTTCCATCTGGAAATAATATCGTTGTTTGCACACCTGTTTTTCTTCGATAGTTAAATCACAGACTATCGAAGTTTTGACCATTTTAACGTTGTTAATATGGAGAGACCGGTTGGATTATTATCCAAAGAACCACTCTGTATTGGCATAAGCATTGCGAACCATATATGCCAAAGGAAATTGAAGATGGAGTTATGCAAGGGCTATCCTGTTTACAGAAAAGTGCCTTCGGTTCATCCTGTTCCTGGATGACTTGTATGGACGGATGTCTGATAGAGTATTTCCAGACAATCACGTATATTGATTTCTCCAACAGTACCAGAAGTGGAAGCGGAGAAGGAAACTTCTTTTTGCTAACACATAATGTATTGTCGAGGACGTCAATCGGTGATTTGATGGATTTGACGATGTGACATTCGAAGTGAATCTGGTGTGATGATAAAGCGTAGCTTCTAGCCTCATCAACCGGTAAATGACAGAAATCGGGCAGGCAGCATGGCTAAGTCAGTCGCACCGAAGTAGGGTGTATAATCGCCTGATCTAGAGTTTCATTTACTTCTCAAAAATCTATTATTGATGCTGTCCCATTCGGGAAACGGTTGCTGATCCCAACCGTTGGTGATATACATTCGATACACTCAAGCGAAATGAGTGGTCGGTCATGTGTGACCGAGTTGTAAGATGTTCTTGTTGAACCCAGTGTATTCCTATCTAGACATACACTAGCGAAAGGTGGTTCCATACCTTGTCATAGTTGGAAATCCATTACCCAATACATGCTTGCGGTTTTGATTGTATACTATATATGTAGAACGTGAGATGAAAGCGTTTCTGCTAGATGATTATTATATTATGGTTGATAGACATTATTATAATATCAAAAGATTTTTGATATAAATGATTCTCATAAGGGAAAAACCCGTTCCGTTATACGGCGTGGTTTTATGAGATATCAATTATCTACTTGAACTGTTTAAACTGTTTTACTCATACCAGTCCCATGACTGACCCGGAGTTTATTTTTTTGTTTCCCCTAAACTCTCGGGTGCCTAATTTGTACGGGCAGTCAAGTAGTCGAGATTTACAGATATACTGGAAGAGCTTGGAGCAGGAGGCTTCAGGATTATATAGCTATAGTTATTTCCGCTGTGTTGTAAGTGTTGTACTCTGATAATGTTATTGTATACATATAATGATTTCATTTCAAGGATATATTATCTATTATACGTTGTTCGTTCCACTGTGAGATTCATGTTACTCTGATAGTGTGTTCTTCTTCTTCTTCTATTCTAAGTTTCTATCTTATCTTTCCTCACCCTCTAATTTCTTTCACTAATGACTGGTATTTTTCGATGTTTGGTTAGTCATCATTGAGTTTATGGTGATAACCAAAGTCGACAAAATCCCGGGTCATTACAGTTAGTATCAGAGCTTAAGTTAAGTGAATTACCTTGGCTCTGTGGCGTGACTCAGTAGAGATAGGGTTAGTAATATCCTAGACTGAGATTGAGTGTATATATACGAGTGAACGTATTTGTATTGATATTAAAAAAAATGTTTTAAATTGTGGAGATTCATTGATTGAGTCGTTTATGAGTTCCGGTCGATCAGTTTGATCCACTGTATCGGCACGGATTTTGTAAACGCTTGAATACGATGAACCGTCATGGTATGTTTTGAAAAAGGGTAAACGAAATAATTTCACCCAAATTATATTTTGATATAAAGGATTTATATCGGAGTGATTATAATATATTGTATATATTGGTTGTTATTATAATCGAGTAAGATTATAAAGTGAAATGGTTATGTATATAACCAATCAGAATTCATAAGTGAAATACGTGAAATCAGACGAGTTAAATCTGAAATTTAAATCAGAATTGAATTAAAACTCTGGAGAATTGGATAAGTGTTTGTAAATGGATTTGGATTAAAAATAAGGAAAATTTAAGATCTTGGGAGATTTTAAATTATTTTACAAGCAGTGTGAATTATATTTTGAAATGAATTTCAAAGTGGAAATGTTTAGAAACGGTTTTATAGTATTGAACTCACTTCGATCACTGGAAAATAGATTCTGATGATGACAGTTGCATCATCAGTATTCATTTTCGAGTTGTAAGTGACGAATTACTACTAGAGATACGGTTTTGAATTTGTTTTGGGAAAGACAATTTGTGTTGAATTTCAAAATGGGATTTATAATAAAGAATGAAATTCAATGGAATTGAAATAGAAATTGAATATAGAAATTCAAAGGGAGTTTGAATATATGAAATTCAATGGAATTGAAGTAGAAATTGAATATATAAATTCAAATGGAGTTTGAATATATGAAATTCAATGGAATTGAAATAGAGTTTGAATATAGAAATTCAAATGGAATTTGAATATAGAATTCAAATGGAATTTAAACTATAGAATTTGAATATAGAACTTCAAATGGGATTTATAATATATGGAATTATAATAGAATTTGATATACAGATTTTAATAATAGAAGTGATATAAAATTTGAATAGAAATTGAATAGAATTAACTAAGTCAAAGAGGAATTAGTTAATCGAGTTTTGAATTTGAAGTTGAACTTTGAAAGGTGAATTGGATTTGTAAATGGATATTCGAAATCGAATATAGAACTTAAATTTGAAATTTGGATTCAAATTAGTTAATAAGCAAGTTAAAATATATTTGAACATGTCATGTTCAAATATAAAAGTGAAATAGACTAAAGAGTTAATTAACAAATTAATTAACGAATTGAGTTAAAACGATCAGGTATAGTTAAAATAGATTGGGTAGGTATAAATATACATGAGATAAGTATGGATAAGGTATGAAGGTATATAAATAGAATGTTCGACAAAAAGGTATGTATTTAATTCATATATGAGATTTTTTGCACCATATCGGCTAGCTGTTTGGCTTTTTCTTTTTCTTTTGGATTGGTGAGGGCCATGGGAGGCTATTTGAAATATCCCGATGCTCCTGGTACAAAGGAGGTTATGGCGAATTTTTTTGGGAATTTAAGGAGTTAGAATATTTTTAAGATAATTTGACAGTTAGAAATCAACGTATCGATATATATAGAAGTCAATAAGGAAAGGAACTTAGAAATAGAATAGTAAAATCAAAATGGAAGACTAAGAATAAAATCTAGTAAGAATAGAAAGAGGAAGCGTATACATGTTTAAAAGTGAATAAGTAGTTGTATGGTATTGATTATTCAAGTAAGTAGTCATATCTGTTTTGACGTTATAAATGTTATTCAGTCAAGGTCTGAGAGGTAGTTATACCCTAACTTGATTGATTTCATTATTAACAAATAAATAATAAGATTTCAGGCTCGAAGATCAATGTTGAATAAGAGTTAGTTGAATATAGTATTTGGGTTGTCGTAACGATGTTTTACACAACATCTGTTTTAACCCAAATAAGTGTAAGCTTGGAAATATAATAAAGAATATTTCCTAAGTATAGAAATAAACGAGATCGGAAAAGAGATAAGTCATTGGAATATTTCCCAATTATAAATAGCATATAGTTTCTAAAGTTTATAAAATAAAGGAAGGCGATATTCGGAAATGTTTTCCAAGTAACGTAAAAGGCCAATATGGTTATTGAAAATATTTGGTTAGCAAATATTGATAAAGAAATAGAGAAGTGATTTGACTAAAGGAATATTAATTAAGGGCTCAGTGGCATGTTCAAAAGGAAAATTTGATTTTTGAAAAGAGAAAACTGTTTGAAAACACCCAGGAAGAAACTGTTTGAATTAAAAACAAATTTAACAGAAATTTTTGAAAGCAAATTTGAATTAAAGTAAAGCCAGTAAAGTGGTAACTGAGATTGAATTAGAATGATATCAAGACAAATTGGATTGTGAGGTTCAAATTTTGAAGTGTAATGTGATAATCAAGTTAAGAGTTGGGAATCGAGAAGAAACTTGAGTTGAAATGGGATTTGTCTTGGTTAAAACGAATTGTTGTGTTGTGGATAAAAGTAGATTGGAATTTGATTGGAATGACCCTTGTATTAGCTGCACTGATAACAGGTGGAAAGGATATAATGATATGCCGACAAAAGGTACAAGTTTATATATTTCATATTGGATATAAGATGTATGAGCCGAATTGGCAAGCCACTTGGCTGTTTGATTTTCTTTTGGGATGGAGATGGCCCAGAGAGGTGAGTTGGACTTTGACCGATTGACTAGTACAAAGGAGGTGCTGGCAAAAAGAAAAGTTAAGGAGTAAGAAAATTTTCAGGATTTTTGAAAATTTTTGTTAGTCAGAACGAATTAATAATTTAATTGAAATTAAATTGGTTCAGTTGAAGCTGAAGTTGAGAAAGTGAACAAATATGTTCTAACCAGTCGATAGGGTCGTCCTCTACCGTTTAGCAATTTCGAGGACGAAATTATTTTAAGTGGGAAAGATTGTAATGACCCGCATTCGCAGAGGGTATTATAATTAATTTATTTAATTATATAAATAGTGATATAGTGAATTAAATAGTCATGGAATTTAATAATGGTGAATATTTAATTAAAATAATAAATTAAATAAAATATTTAATTCTGAGATAATCAGAATTGGCTGAAATGACATATGGTGTAAACAGGATCATCTGTGATATTTAATTCAGTTTAGAATTGAATTTGAATAACGAATATATTATTTGAACGACAGTTTGAACGTATAATTATATTATAATTAAAATCGAGCTTGAAATGGCGTTGCAGTTCGCTATTTGGCGATTTAAACTTCAACTGAATATACAGAATTCGTTTTAAGCCGGATTTCTGTGAAACAAGAAACGTATGGAGCTGGTGGAGTGTATCTTTCTAGTGGAAGAGAAAAATCGGGATTTCGTCATATAGATTTTGATTTACGTCCAAATCAAATTTCAGAAAAAGTCGCTGTGGAATTCCTTTATAATTTGCGACGCTTTGATTACGTTATAAATGGATTTTCGATATAAATTAAATATCGATTTATTCTGGAATTCTGGATAATCAAGTTATAAATTCTGGTAGGATATTCTGGAGCCATACGACATCGTATGTGGATATAGAAAATAATATTTATTTTTAAATATTAAATTTAATTATATTTAAATATATTTATATATTAAAATAGGTTATTTAAAGCGTTAAAAATAGCCACTTTTGCAAACTAAGTCGGAATTCGACGAAACCAGTTTCGTTGGGACCATAATGTCGAACTCTAGCTACATGTCCAGTTTGGTGATTTTTGAATATCGTATGTAGTCGCAGGGATTTTCAGAAGTTAGATACAAGGAGAAATTGGCGAAAATAAAATATAAAATTAATTCAAAAATATCTCCCCTCATTTTCTCTGATCACAAACAGGCCATACATCATTGTCTACAGCCACAATTGGTACCAACCCAAAAGATCACTATATAACTGTATAATCCTAAAACTGCAGCAAATAATTCCAAGGAGAAATCAAAAACAATTCCTAGAAAAACTCATAAATATCCATACAAAGGTTTTTGAGATGCTGAAGTGTTCTCTTCCATTGTGTATAAATTGTGGGTAGTTCGACGTCTCTTCCTGGACTCGATATTTCCGCGGTGACCTAAGGCTCCAGAACGCGAGGGGTTTGAGTCCCTAGTCCGTGAGTTTATGGTGAGATGTGGGTTTATGGTGGGGAACCGAACTGGTAGGCGAAATCTGGTGGCCTCCGGTGATAGTTGACGTCGAAACAGCACTGAACGACGCGGCCTCGAACAGGGTTGCGAGCTAGTGATTGAGGTCTCAGACGGGTGCAGTTTTCGATGGAGAATTGGATGGGGGAGGCGGCGCTGGGAATAGACGAACGAAGGGGGAGGTACGGCCAGTCAAAATGGTAGTCAACGATGGTTTAAGAGGAGGTGTCAGGTTCGATTACTGATTTTGGGGGAGATGATAGTAGCGGGTCTGGTAACAAAGGGTTGGTAATGGGTTTAGTTTGATATGTAAGGCCCATTAATTAAATAATTTAGTTTTATTTAAATTATAATAGTACACTAACTTATAAATATGATATCTTATCCATACGAGGTCAGAATCAAGAACCGTAAATTGGTTAGGATCGTATGGACGGGAGCAACACAATGAGACTGACCAGGAGTGAATCCGAGCTCGCTACAATTTATAATGAAATAAATTGTCCGTCTGAATCAAATCGAGCGATGGTTATCGTTATTAACGATGATCGTCAAATGTGAGTAAATCTCACTATTTCTGAATAGTTTATAATTTCATGTTGTATTTTTAGAACTATTAATTGTTGGTTGATTGACTGTGTATTGACTGTTTGATTGAACTGCTAGTCAGTTAGTTAAATTTCTATATTGATTCTGTTTAATAGAATATATCATATGGAACTGAAAGTGATGTTATCTATATTGTTTAACATCTGTGATGCAGGGAAACTGGTTGGAGGAATCCGACTGGATTCCTCAACATTTATTTTACTGTTTTTCATATATTGTGATATATGATGTGTTATATAATATGTTATGGATTATGTGTGTTGGAATCGTATTGATCCTTGTTATTCGATATTTTAAATATCATAAAAGACCCTAGGATGTAAAAAGAATTTATTTCAATGTATATTGAAATAAAAGGGATTTTATAAAATCAACAGATTTTATAAAAGGAAATATCTTGAAAGTAAATAAAAGGGGAAATGTTTATAAAAACAAATAGAGTTTTATAAAAGGGAAAAATGTTGATAAAACGAATAGAATAGAAAAAGGAAATATCTCGAAAGTGAATAAAAGGGGAAATGTTTATAAAAACAAATAGAGTTTTATAAAAGGGAAAAATGTTGATAAAACGAATAGAATAGAAAAAGGAAATAACTAGAGTAGAATAAATAAAGATATACAAGGAAATATTTGTAAACCATTTACAAATAGGATTGAGAAGGAAATATTGTAAAACCATTAGCGAATAGATTAGAACGAGAAAGGTTTGTAAACCATTTACAAATCAAGCAGAAAGAGAAATGTTTGTAAACCATTTACAAATGAGATTGAATAGGGGATATTTGTAAAACCATTTACAAATAGAATAAAAAAAGGGGAAATCATCTGTAAAGTGAAGAACCGTTACTAAAAGTAAATCTTTATAAATGAATAGTTCAATCGAGTTAAAAGGAGTTAATCGAATATAGTTTATTCGAATAAAGTAAAAAGAGTTAATCGAATATTAGTTATTCGAATTAGGTTAAACCAATTAGGGTAAAACCATTAGAGTAAATCAGTTAGAGTTAAACCAGTTAGGGTTAAACCATTAGGGTAAACTAGTTAGAGTTAAACAGTTAGTGTAAATCAGTTAAAGTAAATCGATAGAGTTATATCGAACTAGAATTTATCGATAGAGTTAAATCGAACTAGAGTTATTTAAATATAGTGATCGAATATAGTTTATTCGAATAGAGTTAAAGCGAAGGAGTTATCGAATCTAGTTATTTGAAAGGAGTTATCAAATCTTGTTATTTGAAAGTAGTTATCGAATATAGTTTATTCGACAGGGGTTAAGTGAATAGAGTAAATCAAATAAAAAAAATTGAATAGAGATTTGTTCGAACGAGAGTTAAGTAAGGAAGTTAGTTAAAGAAATATAAAGTGAACTTTGCCTATTTCAAATTTAGAAATGTTGTTCAGTTAAGGTCTGAGAGGTAGTTCTACCCCAACTTAATTGGCTTCGTTTTTAACTAAGGAATAGTTAAGGTTCGGCAGTAAAGGAAATGATTTGAGTTGGCATAGCGATGTTTGTTTAAACATCTGTCTAAGTCTAATGAAGGAGTTTTGGAAATGTTTTCCAAATAAGAAACCAGAAATGTTTTCTAATAAAGAAAACAAGAAATGGAAATGTTTTCCATTGTTAATAACGTATATTTTCCAAATTTAGAAAATAAAAAATATTGAATACAGGGAAACAAGAGATAAGTAAATTTATGAAATAAAGAGATAAATGTTGGATGATGTTTGATCGATATAAATTTCCATTTGGAAGTAATATCGTTGTTTGCACACCTGTTTTTCTTCGATAGTTAAATCACAGACTATCGAAGTTTTGACCATTTTAACGTTGTTAATATGGAGGGACCAGTTGGATTATTATCCAAAGAACCACTCTGTATTGGCATAAGCGTTGCGAATCATATATGCCAAAGGAAATTGAAGACGGAGTTATGCAAGGGCTATCCTGTTTACAGAATAGTGCCTTAGGTTCATCCTGTTCTTGGATGACTTGTATGGACGGATGTCTGATAGAGTATTTCCAGACGATCACGTATATTGATTTCTCCCACCGTACCAAGAGTGGAAGCGGAGAAGGAAACTTCTTTTTGCTAACACATTATGTATTGTTGAGGACGTAAATCGGTGATTTGATGGATTTGACGATGTGACATTCGAAGTGAATCTGGTGTGATGATAAAGCGTAGCTTCTATCCTCGTCAACCGGTAAATGATAGAAATCGGGCATGCAACATGGCTAAGTCGGTCGCACCGAAGTAGGGTGTATAATCACCTGATCTAGAGTTTCATTTACTTCTCAAAAATCTATTGTTGATGCTGTCCCATTCGGGAAACGGTTGCTGATCCCAACTGTTGGTGATATACATTCGATACACTCAAGCGAAATGAGTGGTCGTTCATGTGTGGCCGGGTTGTAAGATGTTCTTGTTGAACCCAGTGTATTCCTCTCTAGAGATACACTAGCGAAAGGTGGTTCCATACCTTGTCATAATTGGAAATCCATTACCCAATACGTGCTTGCGGTTTTGATTGTATACTATATATGTAGAACGTGAGATGAAAGCGTTTCTGCTAGATGATTATTATACTGTGGTTGATAGACATTATTATAATATCAAAAGGTTTTTGATATAAAGATAATTTGGATTCTCATAAGGGAAAAACCCGTTCCGTTATACGGCATGGTCTTATGAGATATCGATTACCTGCTTGAACTATTTAAACTGTTTAACTCATACCAGTCCCATGACTGACCCAGAGTTTATTTGTTTGTTTCCCCTAAACTCTTGGGTGCCTAATTTGTACGGGCAGTCAAGTAGTCGGGATTTACAGATATACTGGAAGAGCTTGGAGCAGGAGGCTTCAGGATTATATAGCTATAGTTATTTCCGCTATGTTGTAAGTGTTGTACTCTGATAATGTTATTGTATACATATAATGATTTCATTTCAAGGATATATTATCTATTATATGTTGTTTGTTCCACTGTGAGATTCGTGTTACTCTGATAGTGTGTTCTTCTTCTTCTTCTATTCTAAGTTTCTATCTTATCTTTCCTCACCCTCTAATTTCTTTCACTAATGACTGGTATTTTTCGATGTTTGGTTAGTCATCATTGAGTTTATGGTGATAACCAAAGTCGACAAAATCCCGGGTCATTACATGATTGATATAATTTATTATATCGTCATATATACATTATTATCCTTATTTTCATTTAAATATACAACAAAAATAAAATAAGAATTTGGATATTTAAAACAAAAAAACCCATTGTTTTACGTCAACTCATATCGGTACTTTTTCGTTTCTTCCTTCCTCCCTTACTTCTCTCTTCCTCTTTTCTTTCTATTATCATATTTCTCTTCTTTATATTTTACTATGTATTTTAGCCCATAAATTCGGCTCATATCTTTCGCTTATCTATTTTTATTTTTATTTTTATTTTTTATTTCTGTGTCATTGGGCCGAAGCCCAGTTTTATTTGCACACCGCCTACCCTTCCTTTAAACATGATCAGGCAAAAATTATCCAACTTCCCATTTCTCCCCTTATACACGATCAGGCAAAACTTTGCCAACTACCCCCTTTTTTGTCTTTTTTTTCTTTTCCTATATTTCTCTATTGTGTTCCTTACCTCTGTAATTCCCATTTCTTGATCCATCCCTGTGCTCAACCGGTGTATGCATGCACACGTACACGAGCCTCGGTCATCAGAGAGCCATCGAACCCCTGCTGCACCATCACTAGCAAGTCCGAGCACCACTAGAAAAGCCGCTGGCCTACTGCAGTGTGCCCACACACTTCTTTATCTTGTTCCCCATTTCCACTGTTGCCTTCCCCTTTTACTGTTGCATCCCATCATTATATCCCCTTAACTAACTTTGTTAGCCAACCTTTTGATCTTTTAAACAACCTGTATTAATTTTCCATGCAAAAAGTATCTACGTCCACTAGACCCCCATTCCACCTGTCTCCAATCCCATTTCTACTTTCCCATTCCTTCTATTTTCTCTTGTTCCCGGTACTACATGTTTCGTTGCCTTTCCCCATCCTTTTTTTTCTTTTTTCTTCTTCCCTTTTTCTTTTCAGGCCTAGTCACGCAACTACCTCCTTCATACACCATAACTCCAGTAAAATATAAGCTCTTATATTTGTGCTAAGGCAAATGTGTTAATAGTTCTTAATATTTTAGTCCAAGACCTGATGTTGTATCAGTTCTTATATTTTCTATTGTTTTCTAACTGATCTACTATGTAGCTGGAAAAACAATTGTTAAACTGGTGCACACATTTACAAGCCACATCCTTTTCTTTCTTTCTCTCCTGATACCCCAACTACACATACTCTCCACGCAATCCATCCCTCATGTGAAAAATACAACATGGTCCATATTCATGCGCATCCCCTCTTCAATTTATTTCTTTTTTTATTTTTATTATTATTTTAGGTGTAGTCCATAACTTCCTGCTTTTTTACAACTAGCACTTGGTTGTTAATTTGAATTGTTGTTTACCTTTACAGACACTTCAGCAGACTATGCATCTTTAGGAACATCTGATGTAGCATTTTTATGGTTATACTTGATACATAGTTAGCTCCTTTATTTGCAAGCATGTTACTTCAAAAGTTACATACGGTTCTAAACTGTTTTGGGGTGGATTATATACTTCAGCGGACTTTGCTTTTAAATCATCTGTTCCTCTGTTACATACGTTTAACTCACTATCTTTTATTTCTTTTTTGTCTTTTTGTTTTCAGTTTTACAAATCATGAGAGTTGAATTAGCTCAGTATAACACATTCAAGGTAGAGATACATATGTGTCTGTTTACACCACACTATATAATAATTTATAATATATTTGCAAGTGTTAGAAAGATGATTTTTCTTACCATAATATATATTGCTGTCGCTCAGAAAATTTTGTATACTGGTATACATTTTAGTTCACATGGTTATTTCTAGATTTACATGAAAATCTAACTACTTCATTGATATATTTAAACATATATACCTATATGTATATATGCCAAATCATATAATCAGAACAGTAAAAATGGAAGAGTTTGCTCACAACTACACTACTGCTGTTTCAGTTTTATTCATTGGTTTTGTTTTCCAGTTTTTCATGCTTCTTTTTTCATGCTTTTATTTTCATGCTTTTATTAAAAGACATCCTATATAAACGCATGTCTATATCCAGTATAAAATCAAATCATAGTTTTCAATTGAAAATTCAAGTGAAGTTTACTCAATGTTTTTGCCATTCTCAGGTTTTTCAACCCTCTTGCCTTAATCTACTAATTCCAGAGATGAAACTCATTAAACTACTTATATATGTGAATCACATATGATAGATACATAGCACACATACCATTTGAATTACTAAAGATGAATATAAAATAGCAAGGAAAATTTAATTTGTTTACTCACAGAAAATAGCTCCTTTGTTCTAGGTTATTGATCCCTTGTTTGTTACCATAATCACTTCCAGTTTGGTCTAATGGATCCCATGAATGTATCCCATAGCTAGACGGGTATTTATAGATGCGATTAGTAATAAAATAATAGGCTAGCTTAGACTTGATAAGGGGTAGCCATGGGGTAGATTTGAGAGGTGTAGTTGTTGTAAATGGCGAGTGAAAGTGATGGATTGTTACGACTAATCGGGTGAAAACTCATTCCAAGCTTCGTAGTATATATCCATGACATTGTATATGTCAACTGAATCCTAAATAAAGATACTACAAAGGACTAGGGTTGATTAGGGAAAGAGGTGATGGTTCTAGGCTATTTTACTATTGTATGTTTATAAAAATAAAACTTAACTCTTAAGTTTTGGGTTATAACATGTGATTGGAAAGAAGTGTCCTATACTTAGGTTATTTTAGAGTTTTCTAGCTGCAGTAAAATAGTTGATTGAAAAGAGGTGAAGGAAATCTTCATTGGTCTTCTGCAAAGCTAGTTTTATAGCAGTGTACTGTTTATAGCTTACCCATGTGAAAATGACCGTAAAGTATTTGATTTATTCTCATTCGATATGTACACTTTGGTTTGTCTGTTATCTCTTTCTTGTTATACATGAAATTTGAATTTTGTAAGTTATTAATACATTGCATTAGTTTATTAAGAAGTGCAAGTTATAGATCACTTTATTGCATATGTTTATAAGTGAATCAAGCTAATTTTACACAAGAATGTACATATATATAGATATATTTATTTATCTATTTTCTTTGAAAAGTAAAAACAAGTTTTTAACAAGAAAAACAACACCATACTTATATATTTACGTATATACACTCATATATATGCCTTTATTTATGTAATTTAAAATAACTTAAATCAAGACGTAGACGTGACAAAATGTTAAAATGGCATTTCATACATACGTATGACTTTAAAAACTATGATTATTCTATTTTTCTAAAATATTCAATTAAATACTGTTCAACTGAATTAAATTGCCAGAAAAAAATCTAATTTATGGATTATAAGATTGGTCGAAAAACCAGGACATTACATTCCTTTCCCCTTAAAAGAATTTCGTCCCCGAAATTAAAGTATTACGGGAAAATTCTAGTTATACTCAAAATCACATACTTATATAAAAACCACACATGGGTCATCCCCAAATAATCACAACCAACAAGGCAATCAAAATACACAGGTTACCTACCATAACATTTTACTACAATCAAAACATTCAATACATCAGTGATTGGTTGTAAATCGCGGTTATTTCATAACTATAAATATTTGTTATTATAATTTGGAAAACATTTCCATTTCTTATTCATGCATTTAAATCTTTAACATTTATTAGCACCTAACCGTAAATTGGTAAGAAAATAATCCTTTAAGTATCAACCCCAAAAGACCGAAATCAACATCAGATCTACACTCAGAAAATCTGTTAACTCAACCAGCTTCCAGTTAGATTCTGATTTCTTAACTCCATATCTGAATTCCTCACCAACCATATTACCTCATTTTAAATTCGAAACTTTTGAATTTTCAAAACCTCTTTTTTAAACTTAAACAATTTTCCAACTTTCCAGGATTTCCAATTAAATTTTCGGTTTGTATTATTTGTATATTCATTCTTATACAAATTCTAATTTGGTTATAAATAACCATCTCAATGTCATAATCTAATTATCAGATTATAATAGTAATCAACATAGCCAATTAAAATGATTTCAGAAAAATATTTTTTTGCATATCAAAATATAATTTTGGATAAAATTGCTCCATTTACCCGACATTTTAAAACAATACTATGTTGAATTACTCTGTTCAAGAGTTTAGAAAAACTTTTCGATCCGGTGTTCGACGACTGTATCGACCAGAAATTTTAAACCATTCGACAATCCAATCTTCATAGTATAATTTTTTTTATACAATCTACAAATACGCACTCATATATATACATCCAAACTCAATCTAGGGTATTACTAACCCCATCTCCATCGAGTTACGCAACAGAGCCAAGGTTACTACTCGACCTTATGCTCTGAGACCACTGTAACAAACCACCAAATTCCCGATCCTGATTATCGATATAAATACCATATAGAATAGCCAAGCACTAGAAATTTACCAGGTCATTAATTGAAAGAAGTTAGAGGGTGAAAGCGGGAAAGATAGAAAATTAGAATAGAAGAAAAAGAAGAACACAAAAGAATAAGAGTAACACGAATCTCACAACGGAATGAACAAAATATAAAATATAATATCATTTGAAATACAAAATAGTATTTGCACTTACATACATCATCAGAGTACATCATGTATACAATACAGTGGAACAAAACTCTATCTAACACTGAAGCTTCCTGCTCTAAGCTCCTTCCAGTATCTGTAAAATCCTAAACTACTTGACTGCCTGAACAAATTTGGACACCCAAGAGTTTAGGGTAAACTCTGGGTAAGTTATGGGACTAGTGTGAGCAAAACGATTTTTTAAAAATGAGTTAAAGAAATAAAAAATATCTCATAAGACCACACCATAAGTACGGAGTAGGTTTTTACCTTATGAGATCAAAAACATTTTTGTATGTTTAAATCGGATATTATGATAATGTATAGGGTTTACCACAAATAATTAGAATCTAGAAGAATGCTTGCATCTCACATTCAACTATATAGTATACAACAAAACCGCTTGATGCTTATGGATAACGGATTTCCAACTATGACAAGGTATGGAACCATCTTCAGATAGTGTATCTCTAGAGGGGAATACGCTGGGTTCAACAAGAACATTTTGCAACCCGGCCACACATGATCGACCACTCATTTCGCTTGAGTGTAACGAATGTATATCACCAACGGTTGAGATCAGCAACCATTTCCCAAAAAAGGTACAGCATCGAAATAGATTAAAGAATGAAATGAATTTTCTCCAGATAAGTGATTATACCCCTAATGGGAGCGACCCACCTAGCCATGTTGCTTGCCTGATTTTTGTCATTTCCTAGCTGTGAAGCTTATGGCTATACTTACCCTTTTAGATATATCACATCTTTTGATTTTAAATGTCACATCGTCAAATCCGTCGAATCACTAATTGACGTCCACAAAATTACTCTGAGAATTACGCTGGAGAAGAGTCTTCTCCAACTCCAAATAGAAGTAGTTTGTGAAAATCAATGTATGTGACTCTTAAGAAATACTTTCTCAGAATTCGTCCATACAAGTTGTCTTGGGGCTGGACAAACCGAAGCTGCTATTATGTAAATCCAGCTTAGGCAATTTCTACCTAGGAATTACATAACAACCCTTGCATAACTTCGTCTTCAGTTATCTTCAATAATCCCTGATTCGTATAAATCGAATCGAAGTGGAATATAGATTCCGGACTCTTCGAAACGATAAGTTAATCTCTTTTAGGGTCAAGTGATACTTAATAACAATCAATAATCATATTTCATTTGGTTTCTATTTCCTAATTGATTATCAGGACTGTAACACCCCACGTCCATTAATGTCACTCACAAAGGGAATGCATTAACTTCCATGGAGGTTTTAAGTGAATATAGAACAGAAAAATTACAACAAGACAGATAATAAGTAGTACTTGGAAATCTAAAACTTTATTTCATTGCAGCGGAAGTTAAACATGTTTGAGTCAAGTACAATATCCATCTTGATAAAACAAAATACATAACTCCATTACATAAATAGCCATTAAAGAAGATAACAAGATGGACTTTACTTCAGCGTTCCAAGCTTTCCCAAAGAGATAAAGCAATCCAATCAAACTCCACTAGAGCTGGGTCCACCCTGAGGACCTGGTGGGGGGAAAGATAGAAATAGAGGGGGTTAGACATAAAGTCTGGCGAGTACGATAATTCTAACAATACTATTATCAAAATAACTAGACTAAGGCATAAGCTGGAAAATAAGGAAATGTCTATGAACTATTGGGTATGGAAGAGCAGATACGTTAAAGATAACGTTAAAGGCACACCTAATACTAACAAATAATTACTACACTGCACCGCACCAGTCACCCTAAAGGTCGATCCCACTTGCTTCACTTAGAAATTATATAAATAGCTTCGTGTACCCCTAGCTGACTACATAAGTGCCGCCTGCCCCTATCTCCAATAGGTGTACCCCACTACCCACTTTCGATCGGCTCCCTACTCGTAGATACCCGTGCTGGCCCCACAGTGGGGTGTATCACTCCCCTAAAGTGGCAATCCAATACAACTTGAGAATGCACGGCTTATACCTACACGATGCGACAATTTCTTACCTACCAGGCCGGGTCCACACACGCATATGAAACCCGTTGGACTTGCATTGCCACCGCTAACCCTGTTTGGCCTCTTATAGTCAAGCCCAGTATGCGTGTCCCGTCCTCGACTTGGGTCGAGCCCACAAAGATACGTTTGGGATACTGGTTGAAATGGGCCCCCACAAGCTACCCACCTAAGCTTGTCAACTAGTACATCCCACTTAACCCTCTTAGTCATGTTCATTTGCATGTGTGTTTGGTTAAGTCTTACTAATCGTATTTCAAAAGCCACTAAAGGCAACCACTAGATTCCTCATGCCACCCAAGGCACCTACTTAACCCCCATGTCCCACCTTACATGTTTATCTGGTTAAGTATTTCTTAATTCATTCAGGCCATAACCTCATAAAGACCTCTCACATTAGACTGACATTTATGGAAGCTGGATTTGCCGGGCGGGTCCGGGCAGTCTTACACCATAAAAGAGTCTAACCTCATGTCTTTACAACTGTTATGCTTTAGTTTGGCCTAGGACCTCCCACATTGGGCTGACATTTGTGACTACTGGATTTGTCGGGCGGGTCCGAGCAGTTTTACGTCACAAACGAGTCCAACCTCGTGTCCTAAGCATTGATTAACACTTTTAATCTTTTACCCCAATTTTAAATATATCCCTATTCAAATCTTTAATTAATTCCAATTTTAATGATGTCCATAATTGACTCAATTATGGCCATCCACTTATGGTATGCAAAATCATATCAATTGCACCCCAACTTCTTAATATTAAATCCTTAATATTACCCCTACCCCACGTTATATGTTCGCTTATTCAACGAAAAATATACGTTAGACTCGAATAGTCTAACTCATAGCACAAAGATAAATTATCACAACATATAGACAAATAAAATAGATCTAATCATAATAGGGGTGAAACTTGTATGAAACTACACATGTCATGGATCTAAATGTGTCAACTTGTTTGGTAAAATGTCACAACTCACATAATATGATCATAATCCAAATTCATGTATGGACTTGCATATATGGTTTAGGCAACATGATGATGGTGTGAACTAGCATCTAACACATAGAATTCACATATGTCATAGCATAATTCTAGATGTCATAATTCTAGGTCTAAATAGATGTCATGGCATATATATGTTCATAATCTTTACTAATCAATCTTAACTTGCATACATGATTTGTCATATAGATCAACATAGCCCAAATAATACCAACATTATGATTTGATTAACATGAACTAATTAGCATAGATAATAACATCATGACTTTATAACATGTATGATTTATCACAACTTAGCATAGAAAATTACAACCCATACAATATCATCATTGCATGATTTACAACATATAGGATATCATCATCTCATAACATAAGATTTATAACATACATGATAGCATAAGGTTTACAACAACATATATGACAATTCACATCATTTTCTTATGATCCATATCACATCTTAATCTAATTAGTTTGCAATAATCTTGTTAAAATCATCATACTCATAACTAGAGAAGAAAGAGAGTCTTGATTTGCTTTAGAGTTGAGTAGAATTAGGGTTTTGATTAGCTTTCTTCCTTCTTAGTTGGCGGCGGCTACACTGAGTTCCATGGCGGCGGTATGACGGTGGCTATTCTATTTTTTATGTGAATTAGAGTGAGAGACTACCTAGGTATTTATAGAGTTTAGGATTTATTTAGACCGTCAGATCAACTCAAAACTAAACTGAACCGTTTAATTTGCCAACTCAGCCCTAAACACACATCAGCAGCTCAAGATTGGGCTCAGTCAAACCCTAGCCGCCTGGACCAGGTCGACACCCAGGTCGATTGCCCAGTCGACTCCCCAGTCAACCTGGGGGGGGGTGTCGACTGCCCAGTCGACTCCCCAGTCGACCTGGGGTGCTGGGCGGTAAATTTCCCGCCTAGCCTGTTTGACTTCGAATTTTGAATTTTAAATTTTCTGAAATCTGTTTTGAATTTTCTGAAACTTCCGGTGGCTATATCTCCTTCATACGAAGTCCAATTCACGCAAACTCGGACTCTATTTCAACCAGAATTCCGAGACGAACATAATGGCGCAACCCGTTTCCCACAATTCTCACGTCTGAGATTAGTTATTCTTTAATTTGTGAACATTGTTATTAATAGAAACACGGGGTGTTACATTCTCCCCTCCTTAAAGGATTTCGCCCCCAAAATCTCCAAGTTAAGGAGAATGTATATCCTAACATCCAAACAACCATCTACTCAACCATCAAACACTGGCATCCATTGTCCTTATAAAGTTTCTACTGCTGTATGAACATATGCAAGAAGTGTGTATATATGTTCCTTATCTAATGCAAAATCAGGCGGTCCACTGATTCAGTTGACCTCCTTAATGCAAATCATGATAGTTCCATGCGTCCATTATGTATACAAAAGTTCCTTAATAGTGTGTGTATATGCGTCAATGAGCAACCACTAGCAAACACCTGCATCCACTTTGCATCCATCATACATAACATGTCTCAAACTCATGTTTCAACCATAGGATTATCCTAACTAAAGGTGAAAGATACTAGCGAGAGGACATACTAAAGATAAGATAAGTACAAGCTAAGCGATAACGGAGAAATTAAAAGACATACCCTAAAAAAGAAAAGGGTACAACGAACGCATCTTTGCTTCTGTCTCCCAAGTAGCCTTGCTCTCATCATCTCCCCATTGCACTTTGACTAGTCTGACCTCTCGATTCATCAATTTCTTGATCTCCGACCCAAGAATGCATGTAGGAGCTCATCGAATCGTCGCATCACGCTCTATCTCCACCTCTCTAAGAAAGCTCGGCTCTACCACCTCCACGGTCTCGTGCAAGCACTTCCTCAAATGTGACACATGTAATACGTCGTGTACACCACTAAGTCTCTCAGGCAACTCCACTCTATACGCCATCTGTCCAATCTTCTCCTTAATAGGAAACGACCCTACGAACCTTGGTGCTAACTTCCCAACGGACCAAAAGCGAACGACGTTTCGTAATGGAGACACTTTGATAAAGACCATGTCCCCAACATCAAACTCAAGATCTGTCCTCCTTTTGTCTGCATAAGATTTCTGCCTATCTTGTGCCGTCTTCATCCTCCTTCGAATCAGGTCGATCTTTTCCGAAGTCTCTCTAATCATATCGGGCCCAAGTAAGATCTTATCGATAGATTCCCACCAACATGTAGGTGAACGACAAGATCGTCCATAAAGAGCTTCGAAAGGTGCCATGCCAATGCTAGACTGAAAGCTATTATTATATGCGAACTCTACCAACGGAAGATGTTCTTCCCATGTACCCCCAAAGTCTAGGATACATAGCCTCAAAAGATCCTCTAAAATGTGATTCACCCTCTCGGTCTGGGCGTCCGTCTGAGGATGATACGCGGTCCTCAAACATAACTGAGTCCCTACCGCCTCTTGCAAGCTTCTCTAAAATTTGCTAGTGAAAATAGGATCGTGGTCGCTCACTATGCTAGAAGGAACACCATGCAAATGAACTATCTCTCGAACGTATACAGAAGCTAACCATGGATCAGTCCTCTTACTCTTCATGGGAATGAAATGGGCGCTCTTAGTAAGTCTATCTACTATAACCCAAATCCTCGTATTACCCTTCCTTGATCTTGGTAATCCATCCACAAAATCCATCGAGAAACTTTCCCACTTCCATTGCGGAACCTCCAATGGGTGAAGCAACCCACCGGGTTTCTTTTGCTTCGCTTTTACTTGTTGGCACACCAAACATCTAGCGACATACTTGGCCACATCCCTCTTCATACCGACCCAAAAGAAAACTCGCTTCATGTCTTTGTACATCTTGTCCCCGCCGGGATGAATGGTCATCTTCGAATGATGTGCTTCGTCAAGAATAGCCTTCCTCAAATCTTCGTCTCGAGGTACACAAAGTCTACTATCCCTACGTAACCAACCCTTATCATCTAGGGTATACCTACGGAGACGGCTTGATGACTCCCCTCCTTTGAGCTTTTCTACTAACTCAACCAACTGTGGGTCGTCTCGCTGTGCCTCACCAATCCGTCCCAAAAGCGTAGGTCTGACCTCCAAGGATGCTAGCAAATCGGGTACAAAGTCAACGGAAGGTCTAAAATCAAACATAGAGATGAACTCTAAGTTTCGCCGTTCAATACACAACGGACTCAAGGACAGCCTTTTCCTACTTAAGGCATCTGCCACCACGTTACCCTTGCCAGGGGTATATGCTATTTCGAAATCGTAGGACGCTAAGAACTCCATCCACCTTTGTTGTCTTAAATTCAAGTCCTTCAGAGAGAATAAGTATTTTAAAGATTTGTGGTCAGTGAATAATTCAAATTTCTCGCCAAGAAGATAATGACGCCAAGACTTAAGCGCGAATACAATAGCAGCCAACTCTAGGTCATGTGTAGGGTAATTTCTTTCATGCACCCTCAACTGCCTTCCACCATAGGCTATTACCCTTCCCTCTTGCATTAGGACTGCGCCTAGTCCTGTCCCATAAGCATCAGTATATACAGTAAACGGCCTACTCCCGTCTGGCAGCACTAAGACTGGGGCTGAAGTCAAAGCTCTCTTCAAACGTTGGAATGCATCCTCACAATCTACGTCCCATGTGAAAACTAGGTTCTTCTTCGTCAAACGTGTTAATGGAGCTGATATCTTTGCGAAGTCTTTGATTAACTTCCTATAGTAGCCAGCCAACCCCAAGAAACTTCTTACTTCGGTGGCATTTTTAGGGACTTTCTAATCTTGGATGGCCACCACCTTCGCGGGATCCACGACTATCCCTTCTTTGGAAACCACGTGCCCTAAGAATCACACTTCTTTCCTCCAGAAGTGACACTTACTAAATTTAGCTTTAAGGCTACGCGCTCGTAGAGTCTCCAACACTTCCCTAAGATGTAGGGCATGCTCTTCTTCATTCTTAGAAAAGATCAAGATGTTGTCTACAAAGACCACCACGAATTTAGTAAGGTACTCCCTAAACACCCTACTCATCAAATCAACAAAGTATGCGGGGGCGTTTGTCAAACCGAAGGGCATTACTAGCCATTCATAGAAACCGTCTGGAGTCCTAAAGGTAGTCTTGTCAATGCTATCCTCATCCACTCTCAACTGATGGAATCCAGTGGCTAAGTCCAACTGCGAAAACACTGAGGCGCCAACTAACTGATCGAAGAGATCGTCAATCCTCGGCAGTGGGTGTCTGTTCTTCTTAGTAAGCTTATTAAGTTCTCTATAGTCCACACAAAGTCTAAGGGACCCATCCGCCTTCGTGGCAAATACTACTGGAGCACCCCACTCCGATATACTTCGTCTTATGAACCCCTTCTCAAGCAACTCCTTTACTTGCTTATTGAGTTCCCTCCTTTCACGAGGAGCCATGTGGCATACTGGCAAAGATACTGGTTTTGCATTATCCACATGATATATTCGAAAATCTATCTCCCGCTTCGGAGGTAAGCCCTTCACCTCCTCAAACACATCCGAGTATTCTCGGACTACTCTAACAGATCATAGATTTTCCACCGACGCGTTAAGCGACTCTAAATAACTTAGCATAGCAGAATTTATGGGATTACAAAAGATTTCGAGAGCGTTACCAAGGCGAGTCATGAGCCTAACTACTCTCCTTTCGCAATCTAGAACGGCCCCATTTCTGGATAACCAATCCATTCCTAAAATTAGCCCATAGCCCGTGAAGCCCAAAACATAAGCATCACATCTAAACTCAACGCTAAGTATAGAAATTTTCAAATCCAAACACATCATGGACAAATAAGCTGAGCCCCCAATTGGATTCGAAACAACTAAGGGATCCTCTACTAAACTGGTGTTTAAGTGCAGTGATTCAACTAATGATGTAGAGATAAACGAATGTGATGCGCCCGAATCGAATAAGGTACGGACAAGATGATCAAACAGAAAAACTAAGCTTTCAACAGAAATAGTTCTACCTCGTTCTTGCAGTGGTGGGACCGCGAGAGCCTGAACTTGTCCCCTTGCCTGCCCTGGTGCCATAAGAGCCTGCACCTGTCCTCCCGAGGTAGACCCTGCCCTCTGCCCCTTCTTTGGGTAGTCCTTCACTAGATGTCCCGCTTTGCCACAGTGAAAACAACTAGTCTTCTTTTTCTTTCGGCAATCCTTGCTGAGATGGCGTGGTGTCCCATAGTTAAAGCATTTCTTCTTTCCCTTGCCATTATTGTCTTTACCACCCTTCTTGTTTTGCTGTTGAGGTTTCTTCTGATCCCCTTTCTTCTCGGGTGCCTTATTAGCATTAGCGCCTTTCCCCTCGTGCATGAGTGCCATGTCTACTAGCTTCTCAAAGGTGGCACCCATAGGGATGTGGGTCATAGCCAACCCCTGCAATGGCTCATTCAAGCCATTAACGAACCTCAGAGCCTTCTTATCCGGCGTGTTCACTATGTCCAAGCCAAACCTAGCTAACTGATTGAATTTGTTAACATATTCTTTCACTGATGAGCTTCCTTGCTTTAATGTCAAGATCCTTTCCATATATAGATTCTCTTCTGCCCTTGAGAGAAACTTTGCCTCAAACCTACGCCTGAAATCCGCCCAAGAATCAACAGGACGCTCCCCATTAGTGACCTCCCACCAAAAAGTGGCCTCTCCCTTCATTAAACAAGCTGCTAATTTGACTTTCCTCCCTTCTTCTACTTCAAAGATTTCTAGCAATTCTTCCACCTTAAGCCAATCTCTAGCTTCCACAAACGTTTCTGACCCTTGAAAAGGTTTTCCACCCGTAGCCTTAAATTGCTTGCATGTCTTTGCAAAAGTATCAACGCGAGGAGGAGGAGGAGCAGGAGCAACTGGTGGTGGAGGAACATTGGCTGGACCTGTAGTGGCCCTAGCCTCTAATAACCTCCTATACCATCCTGGTATCGTTACACCATCCGGAAGGTTAAGATCTTCAGCCATGCTGAAACGAAAAAGGAAAGATTCAAAATGGGGAATTCGAAAGATAAAGATATATGGCTATTAGGGATTATGTTTTTCTTAAAAACTTTCCTCTTAAAATCACTCATTAAGACATGTTTTTGAAAATACTTCTTCCAAAAATACTTTAGAAAAATAGTTTTTCTAAAAAATTTAGCTATTCTGGTAACCTTAAGCTCTGATACCACGTGTAACACCCCATGTCCATTAATGTCACTCACAAAGGGAATGCACTAACTTCCATGGAGGTTTTAAGTGAATATAGAACAGAAAAATTACAACAAGACAGATAATAAGTAGTACTTGGAAATCTAAAACTTTATTTCATTGCAGTGGAAGTTAAACATGTTTGTTACATAATAAAAACCATATATCAGAGTCAAGTACAATATCCGTCTTGATAAAACAAAATACATAACTCCATTACATAAATAGCCATTAAAGAAGATAACAGCTGGACTTTACTTCAGCGGTCCAAGCTTTCCCAAAGAGATAAAGCAATCCAATCAAACTCCACTAGAGCTGGGTCCACCCTGAGGACCTGGTGGGGGGAAAAAGATAGAAATAGAGGGGGTCAGACATAAAGTCTGGCGAGTATGATAATTCTAACAATACTATTATCAAAATAACTAGACTAAGGCATAAGCTGGAAAATAAGGAAATGTCTATGAACTATTGGGTATGGAAGAGCAGATAAAGATAACGTTAAAGGCACACCTAATACTAATGAATAATTACTACACTGCACCGCACCAGTCACCCTAAAGGTCAATCCCACTTGCTTCACTTAGAAATTATATAAATAGCTTCGTGTACCCCTAGCTGACTACATAGGTGCCGCCTGCCCCTATCTCCACTAGGTGTACCCCACTACCCACTTTCGATTGGCTCCCTACTTGTAGATACCCGTGCTGGCCCCACAGTGGGGTGTATCACTCCCCTAAAGTGGCAACCCGATACAACTTGAGAATGCACGGCTTATACCTACACGATGCAACAACGTCTTACCTACCAGCCCGGGTCCACACACGCATATGAAACCCGTTGGACTTGCGTTGCCACCGCTAACTCTGTTTGGCCTCTTATAGTCAAGCCCAGTATGCGTGTCCCGTCCTCGACTTGGGTCGAGCCCACAAAGATACGTTTGCGATACTGGTTGAAATGGGCCCCCACAAGCTACCCACCTAAGCTTGTCCACCAGTACATCCCACTTAACCCTCTTAGTCATGTTCATTTGCATGTGTGTTTGGTTAAGTCTTACTAATCGTATTTCAAATGCCACTAAAGGCAACTACTAGATTCCTCATGCCACCCAAGGCACCTACTTAACTTCCATGTCCCACCTTACACGTTTATCTGGTTAAGTATTTCTTAATTCATTCAGGCCATAACCTCATAAAACCTCTCACATTAGACTGACATTTATGGCAGCTGGATTTGCCGGGCGGGTCCGGGTAGTCTTACACCATAAAAGAGTCTAACCTCATGTCTTTACAACTGTTATGCTTTAATTTGGCCTAGGACCTCCCACATTGTGCTGACATTTGTGACTACTGGATTTGCCGGGCGGGTCCGGGCAGTTTTACGTCACAAACGAGTCCAACCTCGTGTCCTAAGCATTGATTAACACTTTTAATCTTTTATCCCAATTTTAAATATATCCCTATTCAAATCATTAATTAATTCCAATTTTAATGATGTCCATAATTGACTCAATTATGGCCATCCACTTATGGTATGCAAAATCATATCAATTGCACCCCAACTTCTTAATATTAAGTCCTTAATATTACCCCTACCCCACGTTATACGTTCGCTTATTCAACGCAAAATATACGTTAGACTCGAATAGTCTAACTCATAGCACAAAGATAAATTATCACAACATATAGACAAATAAAATAGATCTAATCATAATAGGGGTGAAACTTGCACGAAACTACACATGTCATGGATCTAAAGGTGTCAACTTGTTTGGTAAAATGTCACAACTCACATAATATGATCATAATCCAAATTCATGTATGGACTTGCATATATGGTTTAGGCAACATGATGATGGTGTGAACTAGCATCTAACACATAGAATTCACATATGTCATAGCATAATTCTAGATGTCATAATTCTTGGTCTAAATAGATGTCATGGAATATGTTCATAATCTTTACTAATCAATCTAAACTTGCATACATGATTTGTCATATAGATCAACATAGCCCAAATAATATCAACATTATGATTTGATTAACATGAACTAAGTAGCATAGATAATAACATCATGACTTTATAACATGTATGATTTATCACAACTTAGCATAGAAAATTACAACCCATACAATATCATCATAGCATGATTTACAACATATAGGATGTCAGCATCTCATAACATAAGATTTATAATATACATGATAGCATAAGGTTTACAACAACATATATGACAATTCAAATCATTTTCTTATGATCCATATCACATCTTAATCTAATTAGTTTGCAATAATCTTGTTAAAATCATCATACTCACAATTAGAGAAGAAAGAGAGTCTTGATTTGCTTTATAGTTGAGTAGAATTAGGGTTTTGATTAGCTTTCTTCCTTCTTAGTTGGCGGCGGCTACACTGAGTTCCATGGCGACGGTATGACGGTGGCTATTCTATTTTTCATGTGAATTAGAGTGAGAGACTACCTAGGTATTGTAACACCCCGTAATTCTGTTAATATTAATATTCAAAAATTAAAGAATAACTAATCTCAGACGTGAGAATTATGGGAAACGGGTTTAGCCATTGTGTTCGTCTCAGAATTCTGGTTGAAATAGAGTTCGAGTTTGCGTGAATTGGACTTCGTATGAAGAAGTTATGGTCATCGAAAGTTTCAGAAAATTCAAAATAGATTTCAGAAAATTTAAAATTCAAAATTCGGAAACAAACAGGCTAGGTGGGAAAATTCCCGCCCAGCACCCCAGGACGACTAGGGAGTCGACTGGGCAGTCGACCCCCCCCCCCCAGGTCGACTGGGGAGTCGACCTGGGTGTAGACCTGGTCAGTCGGCTAGGGTTTTGACTGAGCCCAATCTTGAGCTGCTGATGTGTCTTTAGGGCTGAGTTGGCAAATTAAACGGTTCAGTTTAGTTCTGAGTTGATCTGACGGTCTAAATAAACCCTAAACTCTATAAATACCTAGGTAGTCTCTCACTCTAATTCACATGAAAAATAGAATAGCCACCGTCATACCGCCGCCATGGAACTCAGTCTAGCCACCGCCAACTAAGAAGGAATAAAAGCTAATCAAATTCTAATTCTACTCAACTCTAAAGCAAATCAAGACCCTCTTTCTTCTCTAATTGTGAGTATGATGATCTTAACAAGATTATTGTTAAACTAATTAGATTAAGTTATGAATGGATTATGAGTAGATGATGTGAATTGTCATATATGCTGTTGTAAACCTCATGCTATCATGTATGTTATAAATCCTATGTTTTGTGATGATGATATCCTATATGTTGTAAATCATGCTATGATGATATTGTATAGGTTGTAGTTTCCTATGCTAAATTGTGATAAATCATACATGTTATAAAGCCATGATGTTATTATCTATGCTAGTTAGTTCATGTTAACCAAATCATAATGTTGATATTATTTGGGCTATGTTGATCTATATGACAAATCACATATGCATGTTTAGATTGATTTAGCAAAGATTATGAACATATGCCATGACATCTATTTAGATGTAGAATTATGACATCTAGAATTATGATATGACATATGTGAATTCTATGTACTAGATGCTAGTTCACACCATCATTATGTTGCATAAAACCCCATATGCAAGTTCATACATAAATTTGGGTTATGATCATATCATGTAAATTGTGACATTTAACAAGTTGACACCTTTAGATCCTTACCATGTGTAGTTTATACAAGTTTCACCCCTATATGATTAGATTTATTTTATGTGCCTATATGTGGTGATAATTTATCTTTGTGCTATGAGTTAGACTATTCGAGTCTAACGTATGTTCTGCGTTGAATAAGCGAACGTATAAATGTGGGGTAGGGTAATATTAAGGATTTAATATTAAGAAGTTGCGGTGCAATTGATATGATTTTGCGTGCCATAAGTGGATGGCCATAATTGAGTCAATTATGGACATCATTAAAATTGGAGTTAATTAATAATTTGAATAGGGAATTATTAAAATTGGGGTACAAGATTATAAGTGATAATCAATGCTCAGGACACGAGGTTGGACTCGTTTGTGACGTAAACCTGCCCGCACCCGCCCGGCAAATCCAGTGGTCACAAATGTCAGCCCAATGTGAGAGGTCCTAAGCCTAAACTAAAGCATAACAGTTGTAAAGACACGAGGTTAGACTCTTTTATGGTGTAAGACTGCCCGGACCCGCCCAGCAAATCCAGCTGCCATAAATGCCAGTCTAATGTGAGAGGTCTTTATGAGGTTATGGCCTGAATGAATTAAGAAATACTTAACCAGATAAACATGTAAGGTGAGACATGGGGGTTAAGTAGGTGCCTTGGGTGGCATGAGGAATCTAGTGGGTGCCCTTAGTGGCATGTGAAATACGATTAGTAAGACTTAACCAAACACACATGTAAATGAACATGACTAAGTGGGTTAAGTGGGATGTACTAGTGGACAAGCTTATGTAGGTAGCTTGTGGGGGCCCATTTCAACCAGTATCCCAAATGTATCTTTGTGGGCTCGACCCAAGTCGAGGACGGGACACGCATACTGGGTTTGACTATAAGAGGCCAAAACGGGGAGCGGTGGCAACGCAAGTCCAATGGGTTTCATATGCGTGTGTGGACCCGGGCTGGTAGGTAAGACGTTGTTGCATCGTGTAGGTATAAGCTGTGCATTCTCAAGTTGTATCGGGTTGCCACTTTAGGGGAGTGATACACCCCACTGTGGGGCCAGCACGGGTATCTACGAGTAGGGAGCCGATCGAAAGTGGGTAGTGGGGTACACCTAGCGGAGATAGGGGCAGACGGCACCTATGTAGTCAGCTAGGGGTACGCAAGGCTATTTATATAGTTTCTGTGTGAAGCAAGTGGGATCAACCTTTAGGGTGACTACTGCGGTGCAGTGTAGTAATTATTCGTTAGTAATTAGGTTTACCTTTAACATTATCTTTAACGTTATCTTTATCTGCTCTTCCATACCTAATAGATTATAGACATTTACTTGTCTTCCAGCTTATGCCTTAGTCTAATTATTTTGATAATAGTATTGTTAGAATTACCATACTCGCCAGATTTTATGTCTGACCCCCTCCATTTCTATCCTTTTTCCCCCCTTCAGGTCCTCAGGTTGGGCCCAGCTCTAGTGGAGTTTGATTGGATTGCTTTATCTCTCTTGGACACCCCACACCCGCTAAAGTCACTCACTAAGGGAATGCCTTAACTTCGGTGGAGTATTTTAAGTGAATATAGAATAGAAAAATTACAACAAGACAGATATAAGTAATACTTGAAATTTAAAACATCATTTCATTGCAGCAGAAGGTAAACATGTTTGGTTACATACCAAAAACCAACGAGAGTCAAGTACAAAATATCCATCTCGATAAAAACATAAGTACATAATCCCACTACATACTAATAGCCATAATAGAAAAGATAAGTTGAGCTTTACATCAACGGTCCAAGCTCCAAAAGATAGATAAAGCAATCTGATCAAAGCCCACTAGTGCTAGGCCCAACCTGAGGACCTGAGGGGGGGGGGAAGATAAAAACAACGGGGTCAGACATAAGTCTGAGCGAGTCCTATAACTTTAACAATACAATCATTAAAGTAATTAGGGTATGATATAAACTTGGTACGGTAACGACTGGGGATAAATGACTACACTAAGCAGCCAACTAGGCATAGGAAGAACTAAGATATCGGTAAAGACGCATTTACCCACCCAAGGGTAATTACTACACTGGACCACACCAGTCATTCCTAACTTAAAGGTTGATCCCACCCAAAGACTTAGAAAATTTAACTAGTAGTTTCGTGTACCCCTAGCTGACCACATAGGTGCTGTCTGCCCCTATCTACACTAGGTGTACCCACTACTCCCCAAGCGATCGACTCCCTAACGTAGATATCCGTGCTGGTCCCACAGTGGGGTGTATCATTCCCTAAAGTGGCAACCCGATACCAACACTGATGGACGGCTTATACCTACACGATGCAACAACGTCTTACCTACCAGCCCGGGTCCACACACGCATATGAAACCCATTGGACTTGCGTTGCCACCGCTAACCCGTTTTGGCCTCTTATAGTCAAGCCTAGTACGTGTGTCCCGTCCTCGACATGGTTCGAGCCCACAAAGATACATATGGGTTACTGGTTGAAATGGGCCCCCCACAAGCTACCCACCTAAGCTTGCTCCCTCTAGTGTATCCCACTTAACCCTTTAATCATGTTTAATTACATGTTTCCACTTTGGTTAAGTATTCTAATCGTATTTTCTATTTCAATCCAAGGAAACCACTAGATTTCCACATGCCACCCAAGGCACCCACTTAACCCCTCATGCCCCACTACATGCTTATCTGGTTAAGTGTTTCTTAATTGATTAAGACCGTAACCATTGTAAAGACCTCTCACATTAGACTGTCTTTTATGGCAGCTGGATTTGCCGGTCGGGTCCAGGCAGCCTTACGCCATAACAAAGTCTAACCTCGTGCCTTTACACTTGTCACGTATTTAGTTTATGCCTAAGACCTCTCACATTGGGCCAATCATTTGTAGCCGCTGGATTTGCCGGTCGGGTCCGGGCAGTCTTGTGCTACAAAAGGGTCCAACCTCGTGTCTTAGTCGATTAATTACACCTAATTAATCACCCCCATATTTTGAATTAATTTTCCCTAATTAATTCCAATTTAATGATGTACATAATTGACTCAATTATGTCCATCCACTTATGGTATGCAACATCATACCAATTTCACCACAATTTTGTTAACATGAATATTAACTCCATCGTTCCCCACGTAATATGCTAACATGACATACCTAAAAGGGAAGATTCATCACAAATACAATGCGTTCAACTTAGCATAACATTAGCATCAACATGGGTTTTAAAGGTGTCAACTTGCATATATGACCATAGCATCAAACCCAACTAGCATAAATAATCAACCCAAACTTGCATGAATCACATATGTCATAAAGAGTGTAACTTGCATAGATGTTCATGTCATAGACCTATCATAAAGGGATAAACTTGCATACATGTCATAGGTCTAAAAAGGGATGAACTTGCATATGTTACTCATATCATGAAAAGGGGTAAACATGCATATGTATGCATGACATACAAAGGGGTAAACTTGCATATGTATGCATATCATACAAAGGTGTAAACTTGCACATGTTACTTGCATATAATCAAACACCAAACTTGCATAACATGTCATATATGAACTTGCATATAATCAAACACCAAGCTTGCATAACATGGTGTCATAATGGATCAATGTTTATCATAGTGATTTGCATAACTAGCATCATGAACATAAAACATAAAACTTGCATAACTAGCATCATGGACATATAGCATAAAACTTGCATAACTAACATCATGAGCACATAGCATATGATAACATAACTTGCATTGATCCACATTCATAACCATAACCTCATTACATCCTATCATAATTAGTTTAGCAATTGCTTGCTAAAGGCATAGAAATTCACAACTTGTTGATTAGCACTCCTATGAAGAAGATTAAGTTGCTAGAGTTGATTAGAAGTTGATTTGAGAAGCTATCTTCTTCTAAAATGTGATGGAGGCTCCTTCTAATTGCATTTTGATGGCATGATGGCCTTGTATCTATTTTTAGTATGAATTAGGGTAGTCTTAGGGTGTATTTATAGATTTCGGATGTTGTTTAGGCCATAGGATTAACCCTAGTTTAGATCTAAACCATCAAAAATCGTCACAGGTCAGCAGAACAGACCAGAGAACCAAAACAGGTGCACCAGGCCAGCCAGGGTCAAACCAGAAAGCTGTGCAGGTTTCTGGCTCGACACGGGCACACTTCCCAAGTGCGCCAGTGTATTTTTGTGCTGGCGCACTTCACAAGTGCGCCAGTGCATTCTGGCTTGTTTTCGGTTTTTCTGCCTAACTTCGTTCGTCCATATCTTCTTCATACGGACTCCGATTTTCGAAAACTCGGACTCTATTTCGCGTATTTTTCCGAGACGAATGCAATGGCGCAACCCGTTTCCCCTAATTCCCACATCTGGAATTAGTTAT
This sequence comes from Allium sativum, assembly GCA_030737875.1. NCBI lineage: Eukaryota > Viridiplantae > Streptophyta > Magnoliopsida > Asparagales > Amaryllidaceae > Allium > Allium sativum. Next base: position 564,635,927 of record CM060910.1, on the reverse strand, counting down.
TCTTTAATTTGTGAATGTTAATATTAACTGAAATTCGGGGTGTTACAAAGGGAGAGGCCTCGTTTTGGTGGGAGGTCACTAATGGGGAGCGTCCTGTTGATTCTAGGGCAGATTTCAGGCGTAGGTTTGAGGAAAAGTTTCTCTCAAGGGCAGAAGAGAATCTATATATGGAAAGGTTCTTGGCATTAAAGCAAGGAATCTCATCAGTGAAAGAATATGTCAACAAATTTAATCAGTTAGCAAGGTTTGGCATGGACTTAGTGAACACGCCGGAGAAGAAGGCACTCAGGTTCGTTAATGGATTGAATGAACCGTTGCATGGGTTGGCTATGACCCACATCCCTCTGGGGGCCACCTTTGAGAAGCTAGTAGACATGGCACTCATGCACGAGGAGAAAGGCACTAAAGCTGATAAGGCACCCGAGAAGAAAGGGGATCAGAAGAAACCACAACAGCTAAACAAGAAGGGTGGTAAAGACAATAATGGCAAGGGAAAGAAGAAATGCTTTAACTGTGGGACACCAGGCCATCTTAGCAAGGATTTCGGAAAGAAAATGAAGACTGGCTGTTTTCACTGTGGCGAAGCTGGACATCTAGTGAAGGACTGCCCAAGGAAGGGGCAGAGGGCAGGAGCTACCTCGGGAGGACAGGTGCAGGCTCTTATGGCACCAGGGCAGGCAAGGGGACAAGTTCAGGCTCTCGCGGTCCCACTGCTGCAAGAACGAGGTAGAACCATTTCTGTTGAAAGCTTAGCTTTTCTGTTTGATCATCCTGTCTGTACTTTATTCGATTTGGGCGCATCGCATTCGTTTATCTCTACATCATTAGTTGAATCACTGCACTTAAACACCAGTTTAGTAGAGGATCCCTTAGTTGTTTCAAATCCAATTGGGGGCTTAGCTTATTTGTCCATGATGTGTTTGGATTTGAAAATTTCTATACTTAGCGTTGAGTTTAGATGTGATGCTTATGTGTTGGGCTTCACGGGCTATGGGCTAATTTTAGGAATGGATTAGTTATCCAGAAATAGGGTCGTTCTTGATTGTGAAAGGAGAGTAGTTAGGCTCGTGGCTCGCCTTGGCAACACTCTCGAAATCTTTTGTAATCCCATAAATTCTGTTATGCTAAGTTATTTAGAATCGCTTGACGCGTCGGTGGAAAATCTACGATCTGTTAGAGTGGTCCGAGAATATTCGGATGTGTTTGAGGAGGTGAAGGGCTTGCCTCCAAAGCAGGAGATAGATTTTGGAATATATCTTGTGGATAATGCAAAACCAGTATCTTTGCCAGTACGTCACATGGCTCCCTGTGAAAGGAGGGAACTCAATAAGCAAGTGAAGGAGTTGCTTGAGAAGGGGTTCATAAGACGTAGTATATCAGAGTGGGGTGCTCCAGTAGTATTTCCCACGAAGGCGGATGGGTCCCTTAGACTTTTTGTGGACTATAGAGAACTTAATAAGCTTACTAAGAAGAACAGACGCCCACTGCCGAGGATTGACGATCTCTTCGATCTTTTAGTTGGCGCCTCAGTGTTTTCGCAGTTGGACTTAGCCACTGGTTTCCATCAATTGAGAGTGGCTAAGGATAGCATAGACAAGACTGCCTTTAGGACTCCGGACGGTTTCTATGAATGGCTAGTGATGCCCTTCGGTTTAACAAGCGCCCCCGCATACTTTGTTGATTTGATGAGTAGGGTGTTTAGGGAGTACCTGAACAAATTCGTGGTAGTCTTTGTAGATGACATCTTGGTCTTTTCTAAGGACGAAGGAGAGCATGCCCTACATCTTAGGGAAGTGTCCATACGAGCACATAACCTTAAAGCTAAATTTTCTAAGTGTCACTTCTGGAGGAAGGAAGTACGATTCTTAGGGCATGTGGTTTCCAAGGAAGGGATAGCTGTGGATCCTGCGAAGGTGGTGGCCATCCAAGAATGGAAGGTCCCTAAAAATGCTACCGAAGTGAGAAGTTTCTTGGGGTTGGCTGGCTACTATAGGAAGTTTATCAAAGACTTCGCAAAGATATCATCTCCATTGACACGCCTGACGAAGAAGAACCTAGTTTTCACATGGGACGTAGATTGTGATGATGCGTTCCAATGTTTGAAGAGAGCTTTGACCTCATCCCCAGTCTTAGTGCTGCCAGATGGGAGTAAGCCATTTACCGTTTATACTGAAGCTTGTGGGACAGGAATAGGCGAAGTCTTAATGCAAGAGGGAAGGGTAATAGCCTATGGTGGAAGGCAGTTGAGGGCGCATGAGAAAAATTACCCTACACATGACCTAGAGTTGGCTGCTATTGTTTTCGCGCTTAAGTCTTGGCGTCATTATCTTCTTGGGGAGAAATTCGAATTATTCACTGACCACAAATCGTTAAAATACTTGTTCTCTCAGAAGGACTTGAACTTAAGGCATCAAAGGTAGATGGAGTTCTTAGCGTCCTACGATTTCGAAATAGCATATACCCCTGGCAAGGGTAACGTAGTGGCAGATGCCTTAAGTAGAAAAAGATTATGCTTAAGTCCTTTGTTTGTTAAGCGGCGAAGCTTAGAATTCATTTCGATGTTTGACTTTAGACCTTCATTTGACTTTGTACCCGGTTTGCTAGCATCCTTGGAGGTCAGACCTACGCTTTTGGGACGGATTGGCGAGGCACAGCGAGACGAACCACAGTTGGTTGAGTTAGTAGAAAAGCTCAAAAGAGGGGATTCATCAAGCCATCTCCGTAGGTATACCCTAGATGATAAGGGTTGGTTACGTAGGGACAGTAGACTTTGTGTACCAAAAGACGATGACTTAAGGAAGACCATTCTTGACGATGCACATCGTTCGAAGATGACCATTCATCCCGGCGGGGACAAGACGTACAAAGACATAAAGCGAGTTTTCTTTTGGGCCGACATGAAGAAAGATGTGGCCGAGTATGTCGCTAGATGCTTGGTGTGCCAACAAGTAAAAGCGGAGCAAAAGAAACCCGGTGGGTTGCTTCACCCGTTGGAGGTTCCACTATGGAAGTGGGAAAGTGTCTCGATGGACTTTGTGGATGGATTACCAAGATCAAGGAAGGGTAATACGGGGATTTGGGTTATAGTAGATAGACTTACTAAGAGCACCCATTTCATTCCCGTGAAGAGTAAGAGGACTGCTCCATGGTTAGCTTCTGTATACGTCCGAGAGATAGTTCGTTTGCACGGTGTTCCTTCTAACATAGTGTGCGACCGCGATCCTATTTTCACTAGCGAATTTTGGAGAAGCTTACAAGAAGCGGTAGGGACTCAGTTATGTTTGAGCACCACATATCATCCTCAGACGGATGACCATACCGAGAGGGTGAATCGAATTCTAGAGGATCTTTTGAGGCTATGTATCCTAGACTTTGGGGGTACGTGGGAAGAGCCTCTTCCGTTGGTGGAATTCGCATATAATAATAGCTTTTAGTCCAGCATTGGCATGGCACCTTTCGAAGCTCTTTATGGACGACCTTTTCGTTCACCTACATATTGGTGGGAATCTACGGATAAGATCTTACTTGGGCCCGATATGATTAGGGATACTTCGGAGAAGATCGACTTGATTCGAAGGAGGATGAAAGCAGCGCAAGATAGGCAGAAATCTTATGCAGATAAGAGGAGGACAAATCTTGAGTTTGAAGTTGGGGACATGGTCTTTGTGAAAGTGTCTCCATTACAGAACGTTGTTCGCTTTGGGTCCATTGGGAAATTAGCACCAAGGTTCGTAGGGCCGTTTCCTATTAAGGAGAAGATTGGACGGATGGCGTATAGAGTGGAGTTGCCTGAGAGACTTAGTGGTGTACACGACGTATTCCATGTGTCACATTTGAGGAAGTGCTTGCACGAGACCGCGGAAGTGGTAGAGCCGAGCTTGCTTAGAGAGGTGGAGATCGAGCATGATGCGACGATTCGACGAGCTCCTACACGCATTCTTGGGTCAGAGATCAAGAAGTTGAGAAATCAAGAGGTCAGACTAGTCAAAGTACAATGGGGAGATGATGAGAGCAACGCTACTTAGGAGACAGAAGAGAAAATGCGTTCACGATACCCTTTCCTTTTCGAGGGTATGTCCTTTAATTTCTCCTTTATCGCTTATCTTGTACTTATCTTACCTTTAGAGTATCCTCTCGCTAGTATTCTTGACCTTTAGTTAGGATAATCCTATGGTTGAAACATGTGTTTGAGACATGTTATGTATGATGGATGCAAAGTGGATGCAAGTGTTTGCTAGTGGTTGCTCGTGGACGCATATACACACTGTTAGGCACTAGATCGGCTCAGTCACTTCATATTGCATATTGCATATAAATGGCTGTTTGTAGTAAAATGGATGTATAACGATTGTGCTATCATATGGATACCGCATTTTGGTGAATGGTTGTGCACGCATGTAGAAATAATATGTATCGATAGGGTTCTTTTGCATACATAATGGACGCATGGCACTATCATGATTTGCATTAAGGAGGTCAATTGAATCAGTGGACCGCCTGATTTTGCATTAGATATGGACATATACACACACTGTGCATTTAAACATGAAAGCATTAGAAGTCTATAAGGACAATGGATGCCTGTGTTTGATGGTTGAGTAGATGGACGATTGGATGTTAGGATATACATTCTTCTTGACTTGAAGATTTCGGGGTCGAAATCCTTTAAGGAGGGGAGAATGTAACACCCCGTAATTCTGTTAATATTAATATTCACAAATTAAAGAATAACTAATCTCAGACGTGAGAATTGTGGGAAACGGGTTGGGCCATTGTGTTCGTCTCGGAATTTTGGTTGAAATAGAGTCCGAGTTTGCGTGAATTGGACTTCGTATGAAGAAGTTATGGCCATCGGAAGTTTCAGAAAATTCAAAACCGATTTCAGAAAATTTAAAATTTAAAATTCGGAGTCAAACAGGCAAGGCGGGAAATTCCCGCCCAGCACCCCAGGTCGACTGGGGAGTCGACATGGCAGTCGACCCCCCCTAGGTCGACTGGGGAGTCGACCTGGGTGTCGACCTGGTCAGTCAGCTAGGGTTTTGACTGAGCCCAATCTTGAGCTGCTGATGTGTCTTTAGGGCTGAGTTGGCAAATTAAACGGTTCAGTTTAGTTCTGAGTTGATCAGATGGTATAAATAAACCCTAAACTCTATAAATACCTAGGTAGTCTCTCACTCTAATTCACATGAAAAATAGAATAACCACCGTCATACCGCCGCCATGGAACTCAGTCTAGCAGCCGCCAACTAAGAAGGAATAAAAGCTAATCAAATTCTAATTCTACTCAACTCTAAAGCAAATCAAGACCCTCTTTCTTCTCTAATTGTGAGTATGATGATCTTAACAAGATTATTGTTAAACTAATTAGATTAAGTTATGAATGGATTATGAGTAGATGTTGTGAATTGTCATATATGCCGTTGTAAACCTCATGTTATCATGTATGTTATAAATCCTATGTTATGTGATGATGATATCCTATATGTTGTAAATCATGCTATGATAATATTGTATAGGTTGTAGTTTCATATGCTAAATTGTGATAAATCATACATGTTATAAAGCCATGATGTTATTATCTATGCTAGTTAGTTCATGTTAACCAAACCATAATGTTGATATTATTTGGGCTATGTTGATATATATGACAAATCACATATGCAAGTTTAGATTGATTTAGTAAAGATTATGAACATATGCCATGACATCTATTTAGATCTAGAATTATGACATCTAGAATTATGCTATGACATATGTGAATTCTATGTATTAGATGCTAGTTCACACCATCATTATGTTGCATAAAACCCCATATGCAAGTTCATACATAAATTTGGGTTATGATCATATCATGTAAATTGTGACATTTAACAAGTTGACACCTTTAGATCCTTAACATGTGTAGTTTATGCAAGTTTCACCCCTATATGATTAGATTTATTTTATGTGCCTATATGTGGTGATAATTTATCTTTGTGCTATGAGTTAGACTATTCGAGTCTAACGTATGTTCAGCGTTGAATAAGCGAACGTATAAACATGGGGTAGGGGTAATATTAAGGATTTAATATTAAGAAGTTGGGGTGCAATTGATATGATTTTGCATGCCATAAGTGGATGGCCATAATTGAGTCAATTATGGACATCATTAGAATTGGAGTTAATTAATAATTTGAATAGGGAATTATTAAAATTGGGGTAAAAGATTATAAGTGATAATCAATGCTTAGGACACGAGGTTGGACTCGTTTGTGACGTAAACCTGCCCGGACCCGGCCAGCAAATCCATTGGTCACAAATGTCAGCCCAATGTGAGAGGTCCTAGGCCTAAACTAAAGCATAACAGTTGTAAAGACACGAGGTTAGACTTTTTTATGGTGTAAGACTGCCCGGACCCGCTCGGCAAATCCAGCTGCCATAAATGCCAGTCTAATGTGAGAGGTCTTTATGAGGTTATGGCCTGAATGAATTAAGAAATACTTAACCAAATAAACGTGTAAGGTGGGACATGGGGGTTAAGTAGGTGCCTTGGGTGGCATAAGGAATCTAGTGGGTGCCCTTAGTGGCATGTGAAATACGATTAGTAAGACTTAACCAAACACACATGTAAATGAACATGACTAAGAGGGTTAAGTGGGATGTACTAGTGGACAAGCTTAGGTGGGTAGCTTGTGGGGGCCCATTTCAACCAGTATCCCAAACGTATCTTTGTGGGCTCGACCCAAGTCGAGGACGGGACACGCATACTGGGTTTGACTATAAGAGGCCAAAACGGGGAGCGGTGGCAACGCAAGTCCAACGGGTTTCATATACGTGTGTGGACCCGGGCTGGTAGGTAAGACGTTGTTGCATCGTTTAGGTATAAGCCGTGCATTCTCAAGTTGTATCGGGTTGACACTTTAGGGGAGTGATACACCCCGCTGTAGGGCCAGCACGGGTATCTACGAGTAGGGAGCCGATCGAAAGTGGGTAGTGGGGTACACCTAGAGGAGATAGGTGCAGACGGCACCTATGTAGTCAGCTAGGGGTACGCAAGGCTATTTATATAGTTTCTGTGTGAAGCAAGTGGGATCAACCTTTAGGGTGACTAGTGCGGTGCAGTGTAGTAATTATTCGTTAGTAATTAGGTTTTCCTTTAACGTTATCTTTAACGTTATCTTTATCTGCTCTTCCATACCTAATAGATCATAGACATTTACTTGTCTTCCAGCTTATGCCTTAGTCTAGTTATTTTGATAATAGTATTGTTAGAATTATCATACTCGCCAGACTTTATGTCTGACCCCCTCCATTTCTATCCTTTTTCCCCCTTCAGGTCCTCTGGTTGTGCCCATCTCTAGTGGAGTTTGATTGGATTGCTTTATCTCTCTTGGAAAGCTTGGACCATTGAAGTAAAGTCCAGCTTGTTATCTTCTTTAATGGCTATTTGTGTAATGGGATTATGTATTTTGTTTTTATGAAGATGGATATTGTACTTGACTTTGATTTATGGTTTTATGATGTAACAAACATGTTTAATTTCCGCTGCAATAAAATGAAGTTTTAGATTTCCAAGTACTACTTATTATCTGTCTTGTTGTAATTTTTTTTTTCTATATTCACTTATAACCTCCATGGAAGTTAATGCATTCCCTTTGTGAGTGACATTAATGGACGTGGGGTGTTACAGGTATTTATAGAGTTCAGGATTTATTTAGACCGTCAGATCAACTCAGAACTAACCTGAACCGTTTAATTTTCCAACTCAGCCCTAAAGACACATCAGCAGCTCAAGATTGGGCTCAGTCAAACCCTAGCCGCCTGGACCAGGTCGACACCCTGGTCGACTCCCCAATCGACCTGGGGGGGTGTCAACTGCCCAGTCGACTCCAGAGTCGACCTGGGGTGCTGGGCGGGAAATTTCCCGCCTAGCCTGTTTGACTTCGAATTTTGAATTTTGAATTTTCCGAAATCTATTTTAAATTTTCTGAAACTTCCGATGGCCATATCTCCTTCATACGAAGTCCAATTCATGCAAACTCGGACTCTATTTCAACCAAAATAATGAGACGAACACAATGGCGCAACCCGTTTCCCACAATTCTCACGTCTGAGATTAGTTATTCTTTAATTTGTGAACATTGTTATTAATAGAAACACGGGGTGTTACAAGGACTTATAAAATTATTTCACATATAAGATTCAACTCACAGATTTAAATAGTGATCTAATACATAATGGTTAATATCATTGTTTACTTTAAATTATTCAAGTTAGAATAACCACATTATCACACAACTATTAATCAATCAATAATCAACCGACAATCAATTTTCATAACATATCTAACATCCCTAGTTTGGTAATTCAAATTCAATCAATCGTTGTTTATATACTAGCTAATCTTGATAAGGATTATTTCCATACTATATTCGTCCAGAATTCCCTTTCTTTAGATAAGTAAATAATTAATTTATTGAATCCTTATTTAAAAACAAAAAGTGTAATATCCCGCATTATTATCGGTTTATATTTGAATATTTAAATCAGTTTAAATATTGAATTCGTAATATAGGTAGATTTATGTATTAATTAAAATGAAATTGAAATATATATTAATTATAATCGAGTTCTTAACGATGCTGCAGTTCGTAATTTAACGTTTTGAACTTCAACTGAGCGTACATGATCCGTTTCAAGTCGGATTTCTTCGAAACAAGAAACGTTAGAATCTGTTGAACTATATTTTTCTAACGGAAGCGAAAAATCAAGATTTCCAGATTATATATTACAAGATATGTCCAAATCAAATATTTAAAAAGCACGGGCATATTTGTTTATGGCCATAACAGTTATTTAAATATTACTGGATATTGGTTTCGAATTTAAACAAGGTTCTTTTGAGACGTAGTTATAATTTAATTTTTAGAATTTTACTGTAATTTTTAATTAATTAAATAAGTAACTTTTTATTTGGAATATTTTACACCCTATATCAGCATTTCGAGGTTTCAAAATATGAGTTAACCTACTGATATTATTATATTTTTGGGATCGTGTCACATCGCTCGTTACAATCACATTTTTATTTCTGTCCGTGGCAACTCGTACGTGAACAAATCTTATGTAATAAGGTGCCGATATTTTAAAAGTATATATATATATAAATACCTAAAATTTAGAAAACAAAGACATATGTGACTCCCAATGTTATATGCCATTTTCCGAAAGGAAACAAACATAACAGCATGTCCGTCGTTTCTCATCCAACAAAAAAAAACTTACAGCCTCCCCAACTTTCAACGCAGCCTACCTACATGAATTGTCAACATCTTTACAGGCTATACCTGTACGTGATTTCCTTTGTATCCAACGCAAGGCTTGTACACCAGTCTCGTCAAAACACAGCTGCTTTCTTACTGTTGCCTATCCTAAACCATTCCCCCCTAAAACGATATCTGCCATGTATTTTAAAAACCACAGTCCTACACTAAGACAACTCGATGCAACCTATCAATTTCTATCACCAACAGTGAGCAACTTGAAAAGAAAACTCTATCAGCTACCTATATCCCTAAAACTTGGCCGCCAAGCTGAGTAATACTATAAATATAAGACCTCGCTCCTCCATTTTCATCAAGGAATTCCCACATCAAAGCTTAAGCATATGTAAAACGTTTCAACAAAATCAAAATAGATTTAAACTCTTCACGAAAAATCAAAACTCTGTATATTCGAAACAGTGAGAGGCAACAGTTTAGGGGGTGTAACGTTTCCTGTCTGTGTTAGTGAAGCACGTTATGAAGTAAGCTACTGTACGGTAGCCGCATGAGTTGATGTGTTAATGAAGAGGAGAGGAAGAGAACGCAAGTGCTTGAGTGGGCATCAAGCTGACTGTTGTGTGGAGTTTGCTTTGGAAATGGAGCCGCAAATGGTCATGGCAAGGCTTGAGAAAATGAAGGACGGGGAGTAGTTGAAGTGGACTCACGTGCGGGCGAGAAAGTGGATTGATGCGGAGATTGGATTGGTTGTTGGCGTGGATGTATACATGCGGTGTTAGTTTCAAAAGGAATGGGATACGTTCTGGTACAGGGGAGTTTCGGCAAGGCAAAATAAAGAGAAGGCAAGAGGGGCTAATGGCATGAAGTGGCTGTTAAAATAGTTGAAGGGGCGGTACATGTATGAGGGGAGATGGTAGTGTGGAACGACGTGAGCAATGCAGTGTATATGGGAAGACGGGATGACCAGTAGTGGAGGAAGTAATGCATGGTCAAAACGTATTGGTATACATGGGGTACGACTTCATTAAGGATGACGCACAGGGAGGGCTACATGCGAACGTATATATGAAAACAGAGTGAATGGAGACTTGTGCGTTGGGTGTCCCTGCTGTGAATGTGGCGCACCATTTTCCGGGGAGTAGCAGGCAGTGTAAATGGTTCATGGAGACTATGAAGGTGATGGTACAATGCATATATGAGGAGAAGGATTAATGCCATTAAGTATTTGAATTTAAGGAGGCAGTCCTGGAGTTTGATGCATACAGCATAGGAAGTATCAGGTGCGTGTAACACAGTGGACTGTTGAAGGGAAAAGAAGCAGTTCCATGGGTTGTAAAGCGAGTATATTGGACGTGAAGGAGATGGAGACTTTTAAATGTTTCAAAAGGGGACAAATGTACAGGTGCTTGGCATTTCATGTGCATGAATTTTGTTGTGGGAAGGAGAATACAATGTTGAGGGCAGTTTCATGAAGGGTATTCACTGAAGTGTTTCAGTCTGCGGTATGCTGTGTAAATGGTTCAGAAAGAATTTAGCAGTATCAGATAGGTCGAGGGGAAATAACATATGCAATGAGAAATGATTTCAGCTATCTGGTTCTTACGGATTTTATTGGGGAAGGAAACGAAGATGCGGGTTTGGGTTAACATGGCGATGGGCTGGTTTATTATACATGAGGCCCAAAAAGGGAAAATAAAAGAATAAATAGGAGAATTTTAATATGCGGGATTGGGAAAGCAGACAGCAGCACAAGTTTGAACTGCTCGTGGGTTTGAAAAGAGATAGTGGGCCAATTAAATACACGAATTTCAAACGTTCAGTCACGTTTGGGTCCGTATGGACATAGGCTACACGATGAAGCTGTTCTGGAGCAAATTGGAGCCTGTTTGAATTTATGGCAGAATTGAACGCCTGGTTTAATCGACTGACGCAAATCGTTATTTAACGGTTAACGCGCCAAGGTGAGTAAATTCACTAACTCTGTTCTATTTTAAAATATTATAATTATATTGGTTGAACATTGTGTGATGGTCGCTTCGGTAGATTACAATTAAATTGATTGATATTATATATCGTTGCATATATATACACATCATTGGTTGAACTGATTCCATCGATTATAATATTTCCTGGTATGAAATAAGTGTTAATTGTTGACTAACATCGGTGGATGCAGGAAACCGGTTGGAGGAATCCAACCGGATTCCTCAATATTTATATGTACTGTTTGTTTTATATAGATGCACTGTTTGAACCCAAATGACTTTTGAAACCTTGTGTTGATATTAGCGTTGAATGGAAATTCAAACGTTATTTTGATTTAATCAATAGATGATATGGATTAAAAAAAGTGGCAACAACCAACCATAAATGTATCAATTGTTTTAACCGCTATTGTTTTACCAAAATCCCACCGTGTGCGAAGCACGTGTTTTACCATACTTACTAAATGATTTGGTAAAGTGGATCCTTATATTAATAAGATTAATAAGTAAGTAGGAAGAGATTAACTTGATGATTTATAACAAGAATTTATTGTTTTAAGAACAATTAAATGAGATATTTACAAATAGATTATGGTTGATTTCTTATTAAGTAAGATTAGTTAGAAGCGATTATTGTTTATTTAATAGTAAATGAGGTTACTTAGAAATAAATTATTATTTTTATAGTAATCGATACAAGTGAAATTATCTGGATTAATAAATGTTATTTATTCAAAATGAAAAGATTTGTTAGAATTGATTAGTGGGTTAATCATGGCTAAATATTTACCAAGCAAACTGTTTTGATCAATAATTGGTTATTTAATTAAATTAGATTGGGCTGATTAATCTAATGTAATAAATTAACGGATAGCTGATTTAGTTTAAATAAGATTTTAAAGTGTAAGGGATTTGTCTAAAGAAGACAAAGCGAAGAGGAATGTTTAATAAGGGATTTGTCTAAGAAAGACGAAGCGGAGAGAAATGTTTAAAAATGGATTTGTATAAGCCAATGTAAATAACCGAGTTTTCAAAATAAGGATGTGGCGTCATAAAACCATATTTAAAATATAGCAAGAAGCACGTTTATTGATTTAAAAGTATAAGGGTTAGAGTTACAAACTTATATCTATTCTAAGGTAAGAACGTCATCAATCAAGGTCTGAGAGGTAATTAAAATACCCCAACTTGAACGGCTTCACAATTATCGAGGGATGGTATTTGTTTTGTAACAGAAAGAGATGTTAAGATTTTTGTAACAGAAAGAGATGTCAAGATTTTGTAACAGAAAGAGATGTCAAGACTTTTGTAACGAAAAGAGATATCAAGATTTTTGTAACGGTAAGAGATGTCAAAGATCAGTATAAGGTAGAATATAGCAGCGTATTTCAAGTATTTGAACTATAGCGATAGAACAACGCTGTTGACTAGGCTTAAGCATGACTGTTATGTCGAGATTTGTTATAAAAGGGGAATATCACAGCGTATGACGAGTTTTGAACTATAACGTTAAATTAACGCTGTTGGCTAAGCTTAAGCATGATTTTTATATTGCACTACTCCCTAGGGAATGTAAACAGTTTGTTTTGAAATCCACTTATTCTAAAGTAATAAGTAACGATGATTGTCTAAAGAAATATAAGAACGAGTAGTGGAGAATCATTTCAGAAAACGATGACATCATTTCGATGTTTGAAATATGATTAGAGTTAAATAACACTATTAGAAATGGGAACTATAATTCGACGATGATGAATGTTAAATAAAAGTGCCCATGGTTGTGTGATGATAGTTATACATTTGATTGGATGTTTGTTTTTACTTCGATAGTTAAATAATCGACTATCGAAGTGTTTGACCATCGTTGTCAATACGGAGAGACCGGTTGGATATATTATCTGAAACCACTCCGTATAGGCATAAGCGTTGCGAATTCATTATTCTAAAGGCCATTGAAGAAGGAGTGAAACGCAAGGGTCGTTCTGTTCAGAATGGTGTTTTCTGTTTGTCCAGTCCCATGACAACTTGTATGGACGAATGTCTGACAGAGTATTCTTAACGGTCACATAAGACGATTTTTTTCAAGGTATTACGTCTGGTGGCGGAGAAATTTGTTTCTCTTAGCTTTTATACCCGTAATATTTTTGGGAATATCAACTAGTGATTTGACGGGTTTGACGATGTGGCATTCAAAGTGTATGGTGGCCAGATGTTCTAAAAGGTAGACGTAGCCTCAAGCTTCACAACCGGGAAATGGCAAAAATCGGGCAGGCATCGTGGCTATGTGGGTCGCTCCCATTAGGGTGTATAATCACCTATCTAGAGAAATTCCTTTTGTTTCTTAATCTATCGATTCTGCCCATTCGGGAACGGTGGTTTGAGTCCAACCGTTGGTGGTATACATACGATACACTCAAGAGGAATGAGTGGTCGGTCATGTGTGGTCCGAGTTGCAAGATGTTCTTGTTGAACCCAGGTGTATTCGCCTCTAGAGATACACAATCGGCAGGTGGTCCCATACCTTGTCATAGTTGGAATCCAATATCCAATAAGCGCCCTGCGTTTTTTTTTGATTTTATACTATGTATGTAGAGCGTGAGATGCAAGCGTTCTGCTATTTGGTTATTTACTTGATTAGACATTATTATAATATCACTGAATTTTGATATCAAAATATTATGGATTATAGTAAGGTAAAAACCGTCCATGTTTATGAGTGGGTTGGTCTTACTATTATCCTTTTGTTTCAAAAGGATTTTCAAAGTTAAACCGAATGGTTGGAATTTACTCACACCAGTCCCATGACTGACCCATAGTTTATTTTGTTGTTTTCCCTAAACTCTTGGGTGCCCAAATTTGTATGGGCAGTCAAGTGTTTCAGGAGTTTGCAGATTCACTTGGAGGAGCTCGAAGCAGGTGGCTCCACTGATGGTTATTTAGAGTTATTTCCGCTGTACCAAATGTTATGTTGTATTCTGATATGGTATGTATATACAATACAGTTTTGTATTTCAAAGTTATGTTATATAATATATTTTATTCGTTCCGCTATGAGATTCGTGTTTACTCTGATTCTGTTCAGTATGTTCTTCTTCTTCTATTAGTTCTATCTTATCTTTCTCATCCTCTTATTTCTTTCTATTAATGATCCGGTATTTTCGTGCAATTTGGGTCGGACTTGTACGGCGTTTGGTCGACTCAAAGGGCTCGAATCTCCGGGTCGTTACAGTTGGTATCAGAGCTGAAGGTTAAGTGATTACCTTGGCTCTGTGGCGTGACTCAATAGAGATGGAGTTAGTAATACTCTAGATTGAGTTTGAGTGTATATATATGAGCGCGTATTTGTAAATTTATATAAAAACTGTTTTATATTGTGTTGATTGATCCGATGAGTGGTATATAAATTCCAGATCGACGCGTTTAGCTGACGAGGTCGATAGGGATTTAATAACGCTTGGATAGAGAATTTCGACATAGTATTGTTTTGAAAGAGAGTAAATGAAATAATTTTACTCGAAATATATTTTGATATAAAGAAAACATATATATTGGAATTATCTAATATATATTGAATGTGTTGGGTGAACTTATGATCAAATAAGATTTATAATTGAATTGGTTATATAAATAACCAATCGAAATATTTTATAAATATAATATGTAAAATCAGATGAACTGAATCTAAAATTTAAACCAGAATTGGAATAAAAATTCTGAAACATGAAAATGTTTGTAAATGAAATTTGAATTAAATATATGGAATTTTAAGATCCTGGGGAAATTTTGAAATATTATCCAAGTTTCGAAAAGATATTTTTGAAGTAATTTCAAATAAAAGTATTTGAATATGAGTTTTGAAAGTGATATAGTATTGAACTCACTTTGATCGCTGGAAATAAATTCCGATAATGAAGTCGACCATTATCGGTGTTCATTTTCGAGTTCTAAGTGTCGGATTACTACCAAAGATTTTGTTTTTGAATTATTGCGAGGAAACAAGTTGTCAGGAATTCAAAGGTTTTGAATTGCTATATTATGAATATAAATGTATATTATTTCAAACTGATTTGAAACAAAACCTCAGGAATTTGAATTCTGAAATTTAAAATTTACTTATGAAGTAAATAAACATCGGATTTAAATAAGTCAAATAAAATTTGAGTTGAATTAAAGCCAAGTAAGTGGAAATCGTACTGGAATAAGGATTTGACTTAGCAAAGTAGTTGAGTTGTGAATTGAGATTGGGAATGGAACCAAACTTGGTTGGGAAATTTGATTATTTGGAATTGGAATTGAACTGGAGTTTGAAAAAGAAATTTGAGTTGGGATTATTGATTGAAGATAAACTGACTAGAGATCGGTTGGAGATGCATTCGGGTATGCTGAATGGATTGCAAATGGAAGCGAGAAAGTTGGATGCCCAACAAAGGGAGAAGTCCCAAAGTGGCGTGTTGTAGTAGTACCGAATGAACCGTACAGCAGAGAGACTGACGAAATTTTCCGAGAATTTGAATTGTTAGGGAATTTTCAGAATTTTGAAAATATTCGAAATAAGGAATTAATTTTTAATTGGAATAAATTAGTTCAGTTGAAACTAAAATTATGAAGTAAATCAAAAAGATTTTTATCCTGTTTACAACAGAGATTGTAGCATTTTCCCCATCTTAGCAATTTCGAGGACGAAATTATTTTAAGGGGGAAGGAATGTAATATCCCGCATTTTTATCGGTTTATATTTGAATATTTAAATCAGTTTAAATATTGAATTCGTAATATAGGTAGATTTATATATTAATTAAAATGAAATTGAAATATATATTAATTATAATCGAGTTCTTAACGATGCTGCAGTTCGTAATTTAACGTTTTGAACTTCAACTGAGCGTACATGATCCGTTTCAAGTCGGATTTCTTCGAAACAAGAAACGTTAGAATCTGTTGAACTATATTTTTCTAACGGAAGCGAAAAATCAAGATTTCCAGATTATATATTACAAGATATGTCCAAATCAAATATTTAGAAAAGCAGCGGCATATTTGTTTATGGCCATAACAGTTATTTAAATATTACTGGATATTGGTTTCGAATTTAAACAAGGTTCTTTTGAGACGTAGTTATAATTTAATTTTTAGAATTTTACTGTAATTTTTAATTAATTAAATAAGTAACTTTTTATTTGGAATATTTTACACCCTATATCAGCATTTCGAGGTTTCAAAATATGAGTTAACTACTGATATTATTATATTTTTGGGATCGTGTCACATCGCTCGTTACAATCACATTTTTATTTCTGTCCGTGGCAACTCGTACGTGAACAAATCTTATGTTATAAGGTGCCGATATTTTAAAAGTATATATATATATATATATAAATACCTAAAATTTAGAAAACAAAGACATATGTGACTCCCAATGTTATATGCCATTTTCCGAAAGGAAACAAACATAACAGCATGTCCGTCGTTTCTCATCCAACAAAAAAAAACTTACAGCCTCCCCAACTTTCAACGCAGTCTACCTACATGAATTGTCAACATCTTTACAGGCTATACCTGTACATGATTTCCTTTGTATCCAAGGCAAGGCTTGTACACCAGTCTCGTCAAAACACAGCTGCGTTCCTACTGTTGCCTATCCTAAACCATTCCCCCCTAAAACGATATCTGCCATGTATTTTAAAAACCACAGTCCTACACTAAGACAACTCGATGCAACCTATCAATTTCTATCACCAACAGTGAGCAACTTGAAAAGAAAACTCTATCAGCTACCTATATCCCTAAAACTTGGCCGCCAAGCTGAGTAATACTATAAATATAAGACCTCGCTCCTCCATTTTCATCAAGGAAATCCCACATCAAAGCTTAAGCATATGTAAAACGTTTCAACAAAATCAAAATAGATTTAAACTCTTCACGAAAAATCAAAACTCTGTATATTCGAAACAGTGAGAGGCTACAGTTTAGGGGGAGTAACGTTTCCTGTCTGTGTTAGTGAAGCACGTTATGAAGTAAGCTACAGTACGGTAGCCGCATGAGTTGATGTGTTAATGAAGAGGAGAGGAAGAGAACGCAAGTGCTTGAGTGGGTTCAAGCGGGCATCAAGCTGACTGTTGTGGGGAGTTTGCTTTGGAAATGGAGCCGCAAATGGTCATGGCAAGGCTTGAGAAAATGAAGGACGGGGAGTAGTTGAAGTGGACTCACGTGCGGGCGAGAAAGTGGATTGATGCGGAGATTGGATTGGTTGTTGGCGTGGATGTATACATGCGGTGTTAGTTTCAAAAGGAATGGGATATGTTCTGGTACAGGCGAGTTTCGGCAAGGCAAAATAAAGAGAAGGCAAGAGGGGCTAATGGCATGAAGTGGCTGTTAAAATAGTTGAAGGGGCGGTACATGTATGAGGGGAGATGGTAGTGTGGAACGACGTGAGCAATGCAGTGTATATGGGAAGACGGGATGACCAGTAGTGGAGGAAGTAATGCATGGTCAAAACGTATTGGTATACATGGGGTACGACTTCATTAAGGATGACGCACGGGGAGGGCTACATGCGAACGTATATATGAAAACAGAGTGAATGGAGACTTGTGCGTTGGGTGTCCCTGCTGTGAATGTGGCGCACCGTTTTCCGGGGAGTAGCAGGCAGTGTAAATGGTTCATGGAGACTATGAAGGTGATGGCACAATGCATATATGAGGAGAAGGATTAATGCCATTAAGTATTTGAATTTAAGGAGGCAGTCCTGGAGTTTGATGCATACAGCATAGGAAGTATCAGGTGCGTGTAACACAGTGGACTGTTGAAGGGAAAAGAAGCAGTTCCATGGGGTGTAAAGCGAGTATATTGGACGTGAAGGAGATGGAGACTTTTAAATGTTTCAAAAGGGGACAAATGTACAGGTGCTTGGCATTTCATGTGCATGAATTTTGTTGTGGGAAGGAGAATACAATGTTGAGGGCAGTTTCATGAAGGGTATTCACTGAAGTGTTTCAGTCTGCGGTATGCTGTGTAAATGGTTCAGAAAGAATTTAGCAGTATCAGATAGGTCGAGGGGAAATAACATATGCGATGAGAAATGATTTCAGCTATCTGGTTCTTACGGATTTTATTGGGGAAGGAAACGAAGATGCGGGTTTGGGTTAACATGGCGATGGGCTGGTTTATTATACATGAGGCCCAAAAAGGGAAAATAAAAGAATAAATGGGAGAATTTTAATACGCGGGATTGGGAAAGAAGACAACAGCACAAGTTTGAACTGCTCGTGGGTTTGAAAAGAGATAGTGGGCCAATTAAATACACGAATTTCAAACGTTCAGTCACGTTTTGGTCCGTATGGACATAGGCTACACGATGAAGCTGTTCTGGAGCAAATTGGAGCCTGTTTGAATTTATGGCAGAATTGAACGCCTGGTTTAATTGACTGACGCAAATCGTTATTTAACGATTAACGCGCCAAGGTGAGTAAATTCACTAACTCTGTTCTATTTTAAAATGTTATAATTATATTGGTTGAACATTGTGTGATGGTCGCTTCGGTAGATTACAATTAAATTGGTTGATATTATATATCGTTGCATATATATACACATCATTGGTTGAACTGATTCCATCGATTATAATATTTCCTGGTATGAAATCAGTGTTAATTGTTGACTAACATCGGTGGATGCAGGAAACCGGTTGGAGGAATCCAACCGGATTCCTCAATATTTATATGTACTGTTTGTTTTATATAGATGCACTGTTTGAACCCAAATGACTTTTGAAACCTTGTGTTGATATTAGCGTTGAATGGAAATTCAAACGTTATTTTGATTTAATCAATAGATGATATGGATTAAAAAAAGTGGCAACAACCAACCATAAATGTATCATTTGTTTTAACCGCTATTGTTTTACCAAAATCCCACCGTGTGCGAAGCACGTGTTTCACCATACTTACTAAATGATTTGGTAAAGTGGATCCTTATATTAATAAGATTAATAAGTAAGTAGGAAGAGATTAACTTGATGATTTATAACAAGAATTTATTGTTTTAAGAACAATTAAATGAGATATTTACAAATAGATTATGGTTGATTTCATATTAAGTAAGATTAGTTAGAAGCGATTATTGTTTATTTAATAGTAAATGAGGTTACTTAGAAATAAATTATTATTTTTATAGTAATCGATACAAGTGAAATTATCTGGATTAATAAATGTTATTTATTCAAAATGAAAAGATTTGTTAGAATTGATTAGTGGGTTAATCATGGCTAAATATTTACCAAGCAAACTGTTTTGATCAATAATTGGTTATTTAATTAAATTAGATTGGGCTGATTAATCTAATGTAATAAATTAACGGATAGCTGATTTAGTTTAAATAAGATTTTAAAGTGTAAGGGATTTGTCTAAAGAAGACAAAGCGAAGAGGAATGTTTAATAAGGGATTTGTCTAAGAAAGACGAAGCGGAGAGAAATGTTTAAAAATGGATTTGTATAAGCTAATGTAAATAACCGAGTTTTCAAAATAAGGATGTGGCATCATAAAACCATATTTAAAATATAGCAAGAAGCACGTTTACTGATTTAAAAGTATAAGGGTTAGAGTTACAAACTTATATCTATTCTAAGGTAAGAACGTCGTCGATCAAGGTCTAAGAGGTAATTAAAATACCCCAACTTGAACGGCTTCACAATTATCGAGGGATGGTATTTGTTTTGTAACAGAAAGAGATGTTAAGATTTTTGTAACAGAAAGAGATGTCAAGATTTTGTAACAGAAAGAGATGTCAAGACTTTTGTAACGAAAAGAGATATCAAGATTTTTGTAACGGTAAGAGATGTCAAAGATCAGTATAAGGTAGAATATAACAGCGTATTTCAAGTATTTGAACTAGAGCGATAAAACAACAATGTTGACTAGGCTTAAGCGTGACTGTTATGTCGAGATTTGTTATAAAAGGGGAACATCACAGCGTATGATGAGTTTTGAACTATAACGTTAAATTAACGTTGTTGGCTAAGCTTAAGCATGATTTTTATATAGCACTACTCCCTAGGGAATGTAAACAGTTTGTTTTGAAATCCACTTATTCTAAAGTAATAAGTAACGATGATTGTCTAAAGAAATATAAGAACGAGTAGTGGAGTATCGTTTCAGAAAACGATGACATTATTTCGATGTTTGAAATATGATTAGAGTTAAATAACACTATTAGAAATGGGAACTATAATTCGACGATGATGAATGTTAAATAAAAGTGCCCATGGTTGTGTGATGATAGTTATACATTTGACTGGATGTTTGTTTTTACTTCGATAGTTAAATAACCGACTATCGAAGTGTTTGACCATCGTTGTCAATACGGAGAGACCGGTTGGATATATTATCTGAAACCACTCCGTATAGGCATAAGCGTTGCGAATTCATTATGCTAAAGGCCATTGAAGAAGGAGTGAAACGCAAGGGTCGTTCTGTTCAGAATGGTGTTTTCTGTTTGTCCAGTCCCAAGACAACTTGTATGGACGAATGTCTGACAGAGTATTCTTAACGGTCACATAAGACGATTTTTTTTCAAGGTATTACGTCTGGTGGCGGAGAAATTCGTTTCTCTTAGCTTTTATACCCGTAATATTTTTGGGAATATCAACTAGTGATTTGACGGGTTTGACGATGTGGCATTCAAAGTGTATGGTTGCCAGATGTTCTAAAAGGTAGACGTAGCCTCAAGCTTCACAACCGGGAAATGACAAAAATCGGGCAGGCATCATGGCTATGTGGGTCGCTCCCATTAGGGTGTATAATCACCTATCTAGAGAAATTCCTTTTGTTTCTTAATCTATCGATTCTGCCCATTCGGGAACGGTGGTTTGAGTCCAACCGTTGGTGGTATACATTCGATACACTCAAGAGGAATGAGTGGTCGGTCATGTGTGGTCCGAGTTGCAAGATGTTCTTGTTGAACCCAGGTGTATTCGCCTCTAGAGATACACAATCGGCAGGTGGTCCCATACCTTGTCATAGTTGGAATCCAATATCCAATAAGCGCCCTGCGGTTTTTTTTGATTTTATACTATGTATGTAGAGCGTGAGATGCAAGCGTTCTGCTATTTGGTTATTTACTTGATTAGACATTATTATAATATCACTGAATTTTGATATCAAAATATTATGGATTATAGTAAGGTAAAAACCGTCCGTGTTTATGAGTGGGTTGGTCTTACTATTATCCTTTTGTTTCAAAAGGATTTTCAAAGTTAAACCGAATGGTTGGAATTTACTCACACCAGTCCCATGACTGACCCATAGTTTATTTTGTTGTTTTCCCTAAACTCTTGGGTGCCCAAATTTGTACGGGCAGTCAAGTGTTTCAGGAGTTTGCAGATTCACTTGGAGGAGCTCGAAGCAGGTGGCTCCACTGATGGTTATTTAGAGTTATTTCCGCTGTATCAAAAGTTATGTTGTATTCTGATATGGTATGTATATACAATACAGTTTTGTATTTCAAAGTTATGTTATATAATATATTTTATTCGTTCCGCTATGAGATTCGTGTTTACTTTGATTCTGTTCAGTATGTTCTTCTTCTTCTTCTATTCTATTAGTTCTATCTTATCTTTCTCATCCTCTTATTTCTTTCTATTAATGATCCGGTATTTTCGTGCAATTTGGGTCGGACTTGTACGGCGTTTGGTCGACTCAAAGGGCTCGAATCTCCGGGTCGTTACAAAAAGCAAATGATACTTTTCCTGAGTTTGATATAATCGATTACCAATTCAATTACTCTTCCTAATTCATTCATTATATTTATTTATCTTTTTGAATTTCGAAATAACCTTGTCATTTCAGGATTTATCTAAATCCCCTTTTCCAATTCCACTTGCAACCATTTTCATCTGTAAAATTTGTTCTAAATGCTATTCGTTTCAAACTGTGCATTCTCGACTTGTTTTATCTAATCAACTTGATTTCATTTTTAAAAATACTATTACCAGTTGTTCATCAAGCCATTCTATAAATTTGCATTTAATTGTTATTAATTCGATTTTTAATCCATTAGCTGATTTCAAAATGATTATCAACTTAAGTTAATAGAATAACATATCAATGTCTATTTCAAAGCATTTGAACTCATTAGTGATAGTCTATCTTTTCCTAAAAATCATGTCATATTGATGATTATAATTTGATTCATCGGATCTCAACCAATTATTCTGTCTCGAGAATAACTAAGTAACTCTCGTTCCTTATTATTTAAATTAAAAGAACAATTTAAATTATTGTAACTGCCAGGGAAAAATTCGACGCTTGAATTTTCAACAATAATACATAATCCAGTATCACTTACCAAAAATCCAAGTATCGAACCCCGACAGTTAATAGAAAGAAGTTAGAGGGTGAGAAGAAGAAAGTTAGAACAGAAGAAAAAGAAGAACACATTAGAATCTCACAACGGAATGGATAAATATAATACATCAAATTTATTTACAAAAGAAACTGTATATATATACATACCAATCATTAGAGTACATCATATATCAGACACAGCGGAGCTAATTTGAATAACTAATGGTGAAGCCTCCTGCTTCCAGATCCTGAAACTCCAAACGAAACCTAACCTAGAAATATACTCGGTCTGACCCGAGCACATTTGAAGCAAAGCAAAATTCACCGGTTCAGTCTGGAATACTTTCAGTGATAAATTCACAGCACATAAAACTTGTTTAACTTTGAAAATCCCTTTGAAATAAAAGGATAATAGTAAGACTAGTCCACACAAAAACATGGATGGTTTTTACCTTACTATAACCAAAAACATTTTTGAAATCAAAATCTTTTCTGATATTATGATAGTGTCTATCAAACCACAAATAAATAACAATCTAGCAGAACGCTTGCATCTCACGCTCATATATAGTATACAATCAAAACCACGGGTGCTTATTGGAAATTGGATTCCGACTATGACAAGCTATGGGACCATATGCTGACAGTGTATCTCTAGAGGGGAATACACTGGGTTAAACAAGAACGTCTTGCAACCCGACCCACACATGATGTAACAAACTGGGAATTTCGACTCCGAAAATCAACACAAAACTACCATGTTGACTATTCAGACATCGGAAATACCTGATCATTAATAGAAAGAAGTTAGATGGTGAGAATAGATAAGATAGAAAATTAGAATAGAAGAAGAAGAAGAACACAATCAGAGTAAACACGAATCTCACAGCGGAACGAATAAACATAACTTTGCAATAAAACAGTATATATATAGAATAACATTATTAGAGTACAATACTTACACACAGCGGAAATAACAATAGCTATATAATCCTGAAGCCTCCCGCTTTAAGCTCCTCCAAGTATATCTGTGAAGACCTGAACTACTTGACTGCCCGTACAAATTTGGGCACTCAAGAGTTTTGGGAAAACAAAACAAAATAAACTCTGGGTCGGTCATGGGACTGGTGTGAGTAAACTCAAATCGTTTTTGTTTAACTTATCAAAATCCTTTTCAAACGAAAAGATAATTGACCAATCCACACATAAACACGGACGGTTTTTACCTTACGATAACCAAAACACTTTTGGAAATAAATACTTCTCTGATATTATAATAATGTCTAATCACAAGTAATTAACAATCTAGCAGAACGCTTGCATCTCACGTTCCACATATATAGTATAAAAACAAAACCGCGGGCGCTTATTGGAGATTGGATTCCAACTATGACAAGGTATAGGACCACCTGCTGATAGTGTACCTCTAGAGGCGAATACACTGAGTTCAACAAGAACGTCTTGCAACCCGGCCCACACATGACCGACCACCCATTTCGCTTGAGTGTATCGAATGTATATCACCAACGGTTGGGAGCTACCACTGTTTCCCATAAAGGGACAGTGTAACAACCCGGATTCCGACGGACCGATTTTCTTTTCAAAAATCCAATCCACCAAAACCCGAGTTGGATGCTCTGGTATCCTGCAGAAAAAGTTAGAGAAAAGAGATATGTCAGAGTTCGGGAAAACACCTCACAGCGGAAGGAGTAAAATATAATATATTTAAAACATAGCTTTACCTTAATCACAATACTGCTAAATCGGTATTCCCAAAGCTATAAGTCTCTGTCTAACCTGCGAATGTTATGAGGAGGGGGTCAGAACATAAGTTCTGTGTGAATGAATTTAAACCACACTTCTTGAATAATCCTACATATACCGTTCAATTACACTTTCTTATTTATTAGGTTATACGCGTTATTAGCACTCAAAGCTTACACACACGTCACAACCGCCTACCCCCTAGTAGATT
Organism: Allium sativum; assembly: GCA_030737875.1. NCBI lineage: Eukaryota > Viridiplantae > Streptophyta > Magnoliopsida > Asparagales > Amaryllidaceae > Allium > Allium sativum. The sequence continues at coordinate 564,611,367 of CM060910.1, read as the reverse complement.
AACCTAATATAGTGTATATGTAGATACCCCCAAACTGAGGTACACCACGTGATACCCCACTCGCACGGTCTCCTCCATATCACCACAGTAATATGCGCAGTCTCTCATCCTATGCCATAGTAACGTACAACGCTACATCCGCATAGAACCATTATCGCTGTGCTACGTAAGCGTACTGACTGCTATCCTCGAACTATTCGATCGAGTTTGGTTCCATCACTGAATAATGCCCTCTAGTTTATGATACACCACCCAAAGCAGATATGGTTGTACCTAGACTTTCCCGTGTACGTATCATCAATCGTACTCGATGTTTATACTGCATATAACCTCTACTTGTGCACCCAAGTTCCGTGGCAGGGCTACACCAGAAAACACAGAATGCGGTCATGAGCTTTTCTATATCTATACGGGCCTGCCTCTAAGAGTGTCCAATGTACAAATATCCCTTGGGTTTGGTTTTTCTATGGTGGCTATGGCCCCACCTCAGCCCCTCCCTCAACTAGTAAAGACCACACGAGCTAAGCGACTACCCCCTAACAAGAAAACAATTTAAACATCCATGTTGGGTCTCCCCGCACCCGTCCCTTGATAGCAAAGGTTAACGATCTCTAGGGGTTAGCTCTTGCCTTTTCGCATTCCTTAGGCTGCTGGTGATAGGCGTTCGATGATCTTGTTATCGTTTGGTCTTGACCCTCCACCTCCACCTGAGGCAATCGCCAAACCACCCTTAATGCCACCGCGTACAACATTCTGACTGCCCCCTATTGTGCAGTCAAGGCCCACCCACCTGGTAGTTCTGCGCAAACCCAACTTTGTAATCCTAGCCCGAAGTTAAACCACTACAAAGGACTACCAGGTGCACCTTTAACGTCTCAGGAAGCCGCGTGCTTCCCCTTCCAATCTGTTGGAGCTGCCAAAATAGCGAACGTGCGCTCTCTTCATGCCTTATGACACCATCATGATCTACCTCGTTGGGTTATTCATCCTACAACATACAGACTACTTTAAGCACCTTAGTTTTACATGTCATTAGACCCTAAGTCTAACCATTTATTTCATGCTTGCGCCACCTCATCAACTTTCTCATTTAATTTGGTTATTCACATCAGCTTCCTTTTTTTCCGAATTCATCAAGTTACCCTTGCTTATTAAGTTAATTTATACTTAACCCACTTAAGTCCATTAATAAGCCCACAACATGTTATTTTCCAATTTCATAAATTATTCCCTTTTTGGGTTACAACAACATGTCATACTTAATTCATGGTTAAGTATGCCTTATCCCACATACATACTGATTAGGAGAATAACCCTCTAAACACCAGCCCCGAAGACCGAAATCAACATCAGATTGGTACCCAGAGAATTACTCAACCCAACCAACATATATGATTCTAATTTACTTCTTTTCCACTCATATAACTTATATCATTTTTAATTTCACATTTCTCCTTTCCAAACCACTTAATTTAAGTATATCTTTACATATAAGTTATCTCGTCTTCCTTATCGTTTCCTATAGCTTATCTTGTCCCATAAGTTATAGTTTCCACCTATTATCCTTTCTTGCCTTATTCAAGTTTATTCATAATAGGTTATTTATCATTCCCCATTTCTTGTCATTAATATTAGATTAACTTATTTCATAGTATAAAACGTCCCATCCCTCAAGTCTTGTATTACATCTTAAGTCATAACCTTCCCTTGTCCCTATGACAAGTTTGCCTATTATTTAATTTTACATCACCGCAACTCAAGTTTATAATAGGTAATTATAATTCCCCTAGTACTGTGTCATAATTTTAGATTTGACTTAACCCTTCCTTTTACTTAACCCTTCCTTTTACTTAACCCGTTACTTGAACTTTTCCCAATTCAATTAATTTATGATACCGTTACGGGTCCCATTTGGTTAGGCATATCTAAATTCTGTTTCACATTCACACTTGTCCCACTCAACCCCCTTTTTATTATAGTTTCCATGTCTTACACATGTTTTACTACAATTAATCTACCTTGGTTATGTCTTACATGTCTTACACAAGTTTTACTACGGTTAAGTCCACATTTGTTATGCTTTACATGTCATTTATATCACCCACTTAACCCTCTAACCATACCCATGTCACCCACATGTCTTATTATGGTCAGTATTTCTTAATTTATTTATAAAGCCGTAATGATGTATGACCTCTCACATTAGACGTCCGTTCGTGGCTGTTGGATTTGCCGGGCGGTTCCGGGCAGTCTTAAACCACAAACGCGCCTAACCTCGTGTCATAACCCATTACGCTTCTAGTTCTTGCCGTTGACTCTCACATTAGACGTCCGCTTGTGGTTGCTGGATTTGACGGGCGGTTACGGGCAGTTTACACCACAAACGCGTCTAACCTCGTGTCATAGGCGTTCATTAACAATCGTCCTTCACCCAAACCCCAAATTCATGTCATATATTCCAAATTCAACTTAATTACCTTTCATTTTTATGCCTATTTCCAATTTGCCATTCACTAGACCAATTACTTAATAGTTAGCCAATTTTCATATTACCCAAATTATCTAATTATAGCCAAATTCACTAATTCTATGTTATTCATACCCAAACATGCCAATTTCCAATATCCAATTATACCCAATTTCATATAATCAACATTTTCCCAATATATATACCCCAACATTCCCACGTTCATACATATAATCTAATTCACCTCTAGGTTCACTTTTCAAGTCACAAATAAATTTCACCAATCCATGTTATCCAATTACATGTTGTTAACATTGAATTATACCAATTCCATATCCAATGACAATTATGTCAAACTTACATAAATTCAACATTATAGATTAAATTCCTCGACTGCATAAAGTAGATTATGCCCAATATACGCAATAACAATTGTTATGCCGCAAACCCCAAAATTACAGATTATATTCCAATATCCCCATATTCCAATCGTGCGTATTGTATTATAAGATTTCGTCTAGGTTCGAGATAACCTAGATCCAAAATAAAAAGGGGAAAGGATAAAAAGGAGAGAACTCAAACGTAGGCATAAAATAACAGATCTTATTAAATTAACATAATATTCATTATGGGGAATGGTAAACGATAGAAGCAACATTATACAACAAATATAGTTCAAATCCACTCACCTTGACTGGATTAGAGAAATAAGCGATTTGTTGTTGATGTAGAATGCTGATTTTATTTGATTATTGGTGAAGAGCATGAATTGTTGATGAAGAACTTTGCTTCTTGATTTGATTAAACTCCAAAGTTTGTGAAGAACTTGCAATTTAATTTAGGGTTTTGGGGCGGCCTCCATGTTTGGTTGAAGTTTGGCGGCATGGAGGCGTAGAAGAATTGTTTAAGAATTAGGTTAGGTCTAGGCTCTATTTTATAGGTGTAGAGAGTGTTTTAGAGCCATTAGATCGCCCTAGAAGCCATCCGGTCCGTCCAGCACATCAAAAGTCGTCACTGCCCAGATCTAGAAAAATCAGGGGGGAGGTCGACACCTAGGTCGACCTCCCTGGGTAGGTCGACCCCCAAGTTGACCTCCCTGTGTAGGTCGAACCCCAGGTCGACCTGCCTCGGTATTTTCCTATGTAAATTCTGAATTTTTGTTGAATCTTCCGAAGGCCATAACTCTTTCATACAGAGTCCGATTTTCGAAAACTTGGACTCTATTCCAAGCAGAATTTTGAGACGAGCGCAATGGTGATGTCCGTTTTACTTAATTCCTGATATTTAAATTAAGTATCCTTATTTTATTGTCTTCTCTATTACGTACACTGTTATCGAATTAATTTTTCCTTCTCTTCCATATATTAATAAATTTTTCTTTATACATCACCATTGTTTACCTATCTATGCATATACACATATTTTTAACTTATTTTTAATTATATTAAAAATGCGGGGTGTTACATTCTCCCACCCTTAAAGAATTTCGTCCCCGAAATTCGATAAAAGTAAAATAGATAACCCCTGGCAATATCCATCTATCAAGTGTGCATCCAATTGTTGCAAACATTATGCATATGTGCAAAGTGAGATACATCATAGTAAAGTATGTATGCCAAATTTGGATCCACCTATATGTATGCAAACTTTAAAAACTCTTTCAAAATATGATGCTCACACCCTAAATATACCTGTAGTTCTATATGAATGCAATATTTTTGAAAAATCAAAACGTTATTCATCCAAATTTTCCTACATTCTTACAGAGTAAGAGCATAGTTCATCCAATTTTCGCATCCAAAACACCTACTAACCATCATTAAATTCGAAATTTAGAAAAATCTAATTTTCCAAATTTGATTTCTTATGTTATGAAAACGGAAAATTTTACATCCTCCGTTTTTCTTTTCTAATTGCACTTGGATTTTTACATAACTATTCTATAAAGATTTCCTATTTTCCTATCCAAGTACAACCACATAAGAAAATTTCTTCTCTTTTTCCACTTAACTTGGAAAATTTTCATATTTATTCATCTTTTTCTTAAGATTTCCATTTTCCTTTCCTGTTCGTTTGTTGCTTTATTGGATTTGTTATTTTATTCTTAATTAGGCTATTCTCTTTCTTAGCTTATTTGACTTACTCCAATTACTTAAATTTATTTTCCAAATGAGCTTTTCTGTTTTTAACTCAAACAGCATCATACATAGCTACTACCAAGGGCCAAGAATCATAAGACTATTTCTCTAAAGAAAAGTCCAACCACCAACTCTCTACACTTACTTGCCCTTTCACTACCTAGTAGTCACTACTAGTTCTTGCTGTGTATTACTAGCCTATACTTTATCTCTTTTTCTCAAGCAACAAACCTAGGTTTCTCAATGTTTATGCAATCAACATGAATTTTCTATTAGTTTAATATTAGCTAATCTTTGACCAGAAATTGGTAAGAGAATAATTCCCTAAGCATCAACCCCGAAGACCGAAATCAACATCAGCTTGATACTCAGAGAATCACTCAACTCTACTAATCTCCAGTTAGGTTCTATTTCTTTAATTCATAGCCTTAACTTTATCTCTATCTTTCTAGGCCTTAATCCTTACCTACCCCATTCTTTTAAAAGTATGGTTTGGCCTCCTTCTTTGCATTGCATATTTCTTCCAAAAATTATAAGTGTTAAAACTTTATTTCCTCTTCTCAAAAACTTGCTTTTGCCAAACCGTAAAAACATGTTACAAAGTAAAATTACAATTTTTTTTTTTTCAAATCACAAAATCTGGAGTAGACAAGGACAACTAATGGGTTACACTGTTTCTATTTACAATGTTAACTTTGGTTGCTAAAGCACAAATATCTACTCTATTCTTGCACTCTACCGCTTATTTTGTTTACCCAACAAAATTTCTTTTTAAAACAATAATCAAAATTTATTATTAACCGAATAGAGATTTCAAAACTTCTTTTCATATATGAAAACTAGCAAGCTATTTACGCTCATAATACGCACCTTTTCATAAGAGAATTCTTTTAAAACAAGAAATCATTGTTTTACCCAATATACCTCACTTTACTTTAAAACATATCATGCACTAAAAACATCAAAATACTTTTAAGATCAAAACTTGGAAAAATACAACAAACTCTCTTATAGATTCAAGTTCTTAAAAGCTTATCATTTGGTTAGACTCAAAGCGGATTTTCAACTCGACTAGGCTTCCCTAGGCACTTAAGCAAACTCAATTCTCTCAACTATATATATTCCTAATCCATTTTCCACATCTTAACCTTTTCCAGTCTATAAGGTTTCACTTTCGAACCCACTACTCCTAAATAACATTCTAGTTTTAATTCTATGGGATACTTTCTTTCTCAAATAACAATTCATATTGTACACTTTCCAACCAAACCACCCATGGGTCTCAAAAATTTCTATGTTTATTCCTTTAGTGTACAAACTAAATATCCTAACTCTTTCCCTACCTAGAGGGATACTTTATGGATTTAGGTTTATATATATAATATGTAATAACCCGAAAATGCGAGCCAGTTTGAAATTTTTATTTTGGCAATTTTAGCTGAATTTGAATATCTAAAATGAATTATTTTAAATAATATCGACGTGAAACTTATTTTGAATATAATTCGACGTATATATTTATATACGTCGTCGTTAGAATATATAATATTTATATATAATTATAAAAAGGAATTGAAAATGGCGCGGTAGTTCGATAATTCGATTTCAAACTTCAATTGAATGTACCGGGTGCAAAACAATCCGGATTTTAGTGAAACCAAAAACATTAGGATCTAATTGATGAGATCTTTCCAACGAATCCGAAAAATCATAATTTCGTAGTGAGAATCAAAAGATAAGTCCAGTTGAAAATTCTGAATAGTCGCTATGGAATTCAGGCCCTTAAAAATAGACATTTTGCAAATGACCTCGAATTTCGACGAAACCACTTTTGTTGGATCCGCAGTGTCAAATTATTGCTAGATTCCAAATTTCATAATTTTCCAAATCAATATGTGAGCGTGGCAAAGGAAAACGCGTTTGACCAGTTTCAGTTGATTTTAATCGACTGGAAATTGGCCATTTTTCTAACGGTCTCAGAATTCGACGAAACTAGTTTTGTTAGGACCGTATCTTCAATACGAAGCTAGAAAATATTTTTCTGGAATTTTTCTAGTTAGTATGTGACCCTGGTAAATTGAAATGTACGTTAAAAATTCAATATAGTGATTTAAATGTAAATTTAACGGAAACTGATTCAAACAGTCGAATCAACCTACGATACATATCCCATTGTGTTCGGAATGGGGGTAAAACGCTATGGACGACAGGCGGTGGGCCTCATTTAGAGGTCAAAAATAAAAGTTGCTTTTTAGTGATAAATTAAATAAAAAAAAAATATAATTCCCCTTTTTATCAGCCGACCCCCCCTCCTCCTTTATTCATTCGTTAATCAAAATAAAAAAAAGGGGAGGAAGAAGAAATCGCGCCGCCGCCTGGAGCTTCCCGCCGTCATCGGAGAGGCGCGCCCCCCCCCCCTCAGCCATCGCGCCGCTGCCTGATGCGAGCCCCCTGAAGCCCGACGAACCCACAAACCGATGCGCCCTAGCCACCCGAAACCCTAGCCCCGCCCCGTTCAGCAACCCCGCACCCTCCTGCCACCAGCTCCGACGAGCTCCGCCGCCTCAGCCCACATCCCGACGCCTGACAGCCCCCCCCCCCCCCCCCCCCGCGTAAGTTTTTTCTTTTTCTTTACTTATTTATTTTATTTTTATTTTATATTAATAAAAAGAAAACTGATTTTTTTTATTTAGGGATTTTAAAACTGAATTTAAAAAGGTGAAATCTTTAAATTTAAAAAGGTGAAATCTTTAAATTTAAAAAGGTGAAATCTTTAAATTTAAAAAGGTGAAATCTTTAAATTTAAAAAGGTGAAATCTTTAAATTTAAAAAGGTGAAATCTTTAAATTTAAAAAGGTGAAATCTTTAAATTTAAAAAGGCGAAATCTTTATATAGAGAATAGCGTTATAAGAATATAATTTTTATCTATATAACATAGTAGTAAAAATTCGATTTTTATATATTGAATAGCATAGTGAAAAATTCGATTTTTAAATATATGAAGTGATTATAAAAATATGATTTTTATATTGAAGAGTGAATAAAAATGTGATTTTTATTTTAAAGACATCAAAATATAAAAATGTTATTTTTATATATATAGTGACTACGGGCAACGAAGATGGCGAAGATGGGATAACAAAGAAGATTTCTATTAATGAAGAGTCGTGGTATTGGATAGCTTTTGGTGAGAATTTCTCACTCTTCAATTAAATTTCTAGTTATATATATATATATATATACTAGGATGCAGACGGTGCTTAGTAGCACCCGACACCCGTCATCCACAGACCATGGATGGCTTGTTTGTGAAATTGTTTGGTTGTATAGTTGATTAGTCTAATTGATTTGAATTGTTTGGTGAAATGAAATTGATATGATTGATGTGTGAATGGCGTGGGCCTTCACTAGACCGGGGATAAGGCTAGGCCTTGTCCCGTTTCTAGTATCGTGCCGTTATGCCGCCGAAATTTTCTAAAATATGTTAGAAAAATAAAAATATCATTTTTTATTGTATAAATGAACTGAATAGAAATTTAAGTGTTGAAGTAAATATTTTTGTCGTTAAAAATATAATTTTTAACGTGAAAGTGAATAAATAAATATTTATAAACAAATCGGCCGATTTGTTTATATACACTGATTTGACTGATATTGATTGGGTCGATAAATTTTACACATCGCCCAACTGCACAAACGAAAATGTGTGTTTGTTGATTTGAAACCCCACACGGGTGTTGGGATGATATTTGGCGTACACTAATCCCAATTATTTAATTATTGTCGATCGATGGATTGACAGATTGTGTAAGCGTCGATTATTTATATTTGATGCTTATGCAGTTGTGTGGTGCACTTTGGTTGATGGTTGATTATTTTTCAATGCTATTATATACATGTGTTGTATGGAATCCATATAATTAACATTATATGGTGATTGATTGGGCCTCATTCCAATCGGGAAAACAATGAATATTATAAAAGAAAATTCATGTGTTGAATATAAAAATAGTCATGTGTGGACGATGATTATGTGTAGAAACTATTCATGTGTTGAGTAAAATATTTTAAATAAAATAAATTACATCTTTATCACATTTAAAATTAGAACTACTTCCTAATAGAAGTCTAATTAAAATCAAACGATAGATACCATAGTTTTATAAAATAATTTACATAACAAAAATAGTGAGGTGTTGACAGGACTCATGTGTTGAGATTAGTCGTGTGTTGAAAGAAATATAGATTCATGTGTTGAATGGGATAAATATTCATTTGTTGAATAGAGTAAAGAAGTGGTGAAAAATATAAAGCCGTGTTGATTAGTTTTGCGCCATTTTGACGTGAACGACATTTATATCGATTTTATTCATTTTAAAATGAATATTGAAAAGTGATTTCGAAATGAAACATTTCGAAATGAATTGAATTGAAAACGATTTCGAAATGAATTGAATTGAAAACGATTTCAAAATGAATTGAATTGAAAACGAATTCAAATTGAATTGAAAGTGAATTGAAATGAATTCAAATTGAATTAAAATTTGAATTGAATAGAAATGAATTTTAAAACGAATTTATAAAGAAGAATTCAATTTTGATTTGAATTGAAAAGAAAGTTGAAATTGCTTTTGAAACGATTTTAAAACGATTTATAAAATTCGTTTTAAAAGGAAATCGACGAAATATATATAATATATATTATATATAATGGCCTGAATAGAACGCGCCGCGCCGCGGCAGTTCGCGAATTTCGACCATTTATTTCAAACGGACATTACGGGAGATCCGACCGTCGGATTCTCCTAAAACCGGAACCGTTGGGTTCGTATCGAAAAGAGCTTTCCAATGAATATGAGAAATTTGAAATCTAACGGTTGGATTTGGAATCATGTCCAAATCAAATTCGAAAAAGGTCGCTGTAAGTGCTGTTCGATGGCCGTTGTTGGAAATCGACTGTACGGGCCTTGATAAAATTATCAAAAATATCTATAATTTGTGTAAAATCATAAGAAATGATTTGGGAAAAATTGGGTTGAAAAATTTCACATTTGAAAAGATAAAAATAGATTTTTATCGAAATGAACTAGTTTTGAACTAGAATTAAAATCAATTTATTTTTGAAATAAATAAATTGGATTTGAAAGTGATTTTAAAAATAATCAATATTCCCAATATTCTGAAGTGGAAGTGGAGTTGAATCGAAATTATCTTCGGAATATTTCGATGTTGGATTTCGGGACTATACAGATATTGTTTTGGGAATTTGAAAGATATATTATATATCGTTATTTCCAATACGATATTTGTTGGTTTCAGAATTTGATATTGAATATAAGCCGATATACTTTCTATTCAGAGCCTTGTACTTAATATCAAATGTGATTTGGTTTGTCGTGAATCGTGTTTTTGATGACATTGGTTCTTTAACCCAGTTAAAGGTAGGATATTGATTTTTGAAAAGATTAAAACTAAGTGGAGTTTTAATGAATCTTTAATTAGATTGAAAAGTGAATTGTTAATTTAAATTATCAAATCTAAAAAGTGATCGAGAGTGGAGTACCACCAGTTTTGCTCCAAAGCGATAGTTAAATCTTTAATTAGATTTGAACGTGAAATGGTAATTAATTTTACCGATGACACCGTGGTGTTAGGAATGGAGTATCACCAGTTTTGCTCCATGGGATATATAGGTTGGGATTGGGAAATAAAATAAATAATTACTTCGGTGTGGTTCGTTAATCCCGACAAGTTTGAATGATATCCAAAGGAAGATTATAGGATAAATTTAGAAGAATTTATCTTGGATAAAATTAATGGGAACATTTCCCTAAGAATGTGATTTTGTGAATAAAAGAATATTCCGAATTGGAATGAGGCGTTTGTTGAGTTTGTGTAACATTCGTTTATTATATACGTGGGTTATTCAGGAAGGCCGGGTTTATACCCATTCTGAATAACCGATTCGACGAGATGTCGAAGATGAAGACGGTGGTTGAAGACCGGAAGTCTTCACATCGGTTGGGTGATTACTGATGATCTTGATTGGGCTGTACACCCAGGATGAGGGAATCAGTTGGTGATCGTCCAGACGTACTTGGAGATGGATGGATATGCGAGGAAAGTGCCTCCGGTTTCGTTCAGACCCAGAACGAACTTGTAAATGGATTGTGTGTCTGACATTGGATTTTATTCTGTGTTGATTGATCTCTATTAAATATACATCTTTTTGGCGGCGGAGAATTTATTCTCTTGCTTAACGCCCTTCTCTGAGACATACGAGCTCAGAGGTTGTATATCGATGGACATCAGTCGCATGGAGTGAATTGCCAATGTGGCATGCGTAAGTGGCAATTGATCAAGGCTTCTATTGAAAAGCAAAGTCTTGTGGTTGATGATCAAAGCACGGCCTGTGTGGCGTAGCTTTGTGTATAACGTGAATTCGCGAGCCTCACACCTCGGTATGAGTCAAAAACGGGATAGTGACTGCAGGGAGAGCACGACGTTTCTTTCTAGCTAGGGTGGTGTCAGTGACCTACCAGCCCTGACATTTATATACTTTTCACCTGTGTGGTTGTTGGATACGAGGCGCCTCGGATATAGGTCTGTAAGGACCGGGAAACGTGTGTTCAGGAATTGCCAATCCTCAAAAGTAAGAGAGGACCGGCCCTGAAGATCCAAGGATCATAGTGGGGTCCTGGGACATTTGCTAGAGTGTCTCGAACGCGGAGAGGAGCTTGCCCCTTGCCTCGGCTCATGACGGAATCCAATTTCCAATACGTGATATTGCGGTTTTAATTGTAGAACTAGTATGGCGACATGATATATGGTACCCATGCCGCCTATGATTGATATTTATGATTTGAAATTGTTTTGACACTATACACTTATTATAGTATCAAATAATGTGTTTTAAACGTATCAAGCATGCTTTGGCTGTTATAAGGGAAAACCCTATCCTCCGGCTTGCGTTGCATTGTGTGATGGGACCTGGGTCTTATAACAGCTTCATTTTTCTTTATTTAGCATTGCGCTGTTTGTTTTATGCACTGGTATTCTTGGGAGGAAACCCGTTCCGTGATATACGGCGTGGTCCCTTGATTTACCGAACTTTAAAATAAAGAATTATAACTGTTTTAGTTCTCACACCAGTCACATGACTGACCTGGAGTTTATTGTTTTAACCTAAACTCTAGGTGCCCCTATTTTCCGCACGGGCAGCTAGTAGTTTTGGTTTTGCAGATTTATATTCACAGGGTCCTGATTTACAGCTGGAACGATGCTCGGAAAGCTCTGTATCCGTGTATTATTTTCAGTTGTGATCTTGAATTATTTTCCGCTGCTGTGTAATTTATTGTAATCTCTGATATTTATCGAATGTAATTTATTCATATATACTCTGTATATTCTTGTATCTGATGGAATTGTTGTAATAACAATGAAATATTCTTCTGTATGCGTCCTTTTGTGTGTTGTTCTCAAAGTATTCGTGCTTTCCTTCACGGGGAAGTTACGGGTCCTTTCAGTTGGTATCAGAGCTTTGGTTTACAGAGCTCGAGAACAAGATACATTAGAACCATACGAAAGAATTCATCAGATATTGGATTAGCAACATCCAATTAGAATGACTCGTTAGAGATAGGATCAGTAGTATCCTAGAACGAGTGTGAAGAGTATATTTTTCAAATGAAAACAATTTTGTTTTGAAATTTAAACCATTTTATACGTATTTGATTATTTATTTATTTTGAATATGGACAATCGAGTATATAAAGATTTCGCGTATACGCGTCATGAACGTATAGTCGAAGTTTTAATATACTAGATAGATATAGAATCACATTCTAGACACCCGGGGATAATTCTGATGATGTGGCCACATCATCAGTATTTATGTTCGTGTTTCGAAGGTGTGACTTCTATATATTTCCATTAGGCTGGTGTGAGAACCAAAACTAATATAGTTAGAACACATTGTTGTGAATTGGCATCAAAACATGATTTTTTGTATATATGTATCAAAATTATGAATTTGAAACTCTAATTCACTAATTGATTGATGTTTGTGTTGTTTGTTTAATTGTTTGCTAATTTTTAACCATTTATGCCTAATATAATCAAATATTGAATTGTATTGAAAATTGGTCGCGTTTGCTTGCATATACATATACTTACATTGAACAGGTCATAGCAAGGAGGCTAGAGCCAGAGAATAAAATTTGTTTGCCCGACAAATAGGTACATGTTTACTACATAATTTCCTGTTTTGTTTGGGTGATGATGATTTTGTGAGCCTATTGGCTAGCCGCTTGGCTTTTTCTTTTTCTTTTTGAGATCTGAAGGACCGGGGAAGCTATTTGAAATTCCCCGATGCTCCCGGTGCAGGGGAGGTTATGGCGAAATTTTTCGAAAATTTAGGGTGTTAGCCAAATTTTTGAAATTTTGAAAATTCTCAGAAACTGAAAAGTTAGAGAATGGAAGCCCGACCGAATGTAGAGCTTAATAATCAAACCACTTTCGACTTTGTTCCTTTTCGGGGACGAAAAGTTTAAAGTGGGGGAGATTGTAATAACCCGAAAATGCGAGCCAGTTTGAAATTTTTATTTTGGCAATTTTAGCTGAATTTGAATATCTAAAATGAATTATTTTAAATAATATCGACGTGAAACTTATTTTGAATATAATTCGACGTATATATTTATATACGTCGTCGTTAGAATATATAATATTTATATATAATTATAAAAAGGGATTGAAAATGGCGCGGTAGTTCGATAATTCGATTTCAAACTTCAATTGAATGTACCGGGTGCAAAACAATCCGGATTTTAGTGAAACCAAAAACATTAGGATCTAATTGATGAGATCTTTCCAACGAATCCGAAAAATCATAATTTCGTAGCGAGAATCAAAAGATAAGTCCAGTTGAAAATTCTGAATAGTCGCTATGGAATTCAGGCCCTTAAAAATAGACATTTTGCAAATGACCTCGAATTTCGACGAAACCACTTTTGTTGGATCCGCAGTGTCAAATTATTGCTAGATTCCAAATTTCATAATTTTCCGAATCAATATGTGAGCGTGGCAAAGGAAAACGCGTTTGACCAGTTTCAGTTGATTTTAATCGACTGGAAATTGGCCATTTTTCTAACGGTCTCAGAATTCGACGAAACTAGTTTTGTTAGGACCGTATCTTCAATACGAAGCTAGAAAATATTTTTCTGGAATTTTTCTAGTTAGTATGTGACCCTGGTAAATTGAAATGTACGTTAAAAATTCAATATAGTGATTTAAATGTAAATTTAACGGAAACTGATTCAAACAGTCGAATCAACCTACGATACATATCCCATTGTGTTCGGAATGGGGGTAAAACGCTATGGACGACAGGCGGTGGGCCTCGTTTAGAGGTCAAAAATAAAAGTTGCTTTTTAGTGATAAATTAAATAAAAAAAAAATATAATTCCCCTTTTTATCAGCCGACCCCCCCTCCTCCTTTATTCATTCGTTAATCAAAATAAAAAAAAAGGAGGAAGAAGAAATCGCGCCGCCGCCTGGAGCTTCCCGCCGTCGTCGGAGAGGCGCCCCCCCCCCCCCCCTCAGCCATCGCGCCGCTGCCTAATGCGAGCCCCCTGAAGCCCGACGAACCCACAAACCGATGCGCCCTAGCCACCCGAAACCCTAGCCCCGCCCCGTTCAGCAACCCCGCGCCCTCCTGCCACCAGTTCCGACGAGCTCCGCCGCCTCAGCCCACATCCCGACGCCTTACAGCCCCCCCTGTAAGTTTTTTCTTTTTTTTTACTTATTTATTTTATTTTTATTTTATATTAATAAAAAGAAAACTGATTTTTTTTATTTAGGGATTTTAAAACTGAATTTAAAAAGGTGAAATCTTTAAATTTAAAAAGGTGAAATCTTTGAATTTAAAAAGGTGAAATCTTTAAATTTAAAAAGGTGAAATCTTTAAATTTAAAAAGGTGAAATCTTTAAATTTAAAAAGGTGAAATCTTTAAATTTAAAAAGGTGAAATCTTTAAATTTAAAAAGGTGAAATCTTTAAATTTAAAAAGGTAAAATCTTTAAATTTAAAAAGGCGAAATCTTTATAAAGAGAATAGCGTTATAAGAATATAATTTTTATCTATATAACATAGTAGTTAAAATTCGATTTTTATATATTGAATAGCATAGTGAAAAATTCGATTTTTAAATATATGAAGTGATTATAAAAATATGATTTTTATATTGAAGAGTGAATAAAAATGTGATTTTTATTTTAAAGACATCAAAATATAAAAATGTGATTTTTATATATATAGTGACTACGGGCAACGAAGATGGCGAAGATGGGATAACAAAGAAGATTTCTATTAATGAAGAGTCGTGGTATTGGATAGCTTTTGGTGAGAATTTCTCACTCTTCAATTAAATTTCTAGTTATATATATATATACTAGGATGCAGACGGTGCTTAGTAGCACCCGACACCCGTCATCCACAGACCATGGATGGCTTGTTTGTGAAATTGTTTGGTTGTGTAGTTGATTAGTCTAATTGATTTGAATTGTTTGGTGAAATGAAATTGATATGATTGATGTGTGAATGGCGTGGGCCTTCACTAGACCGGGGATAAGGCTAGGCCTTGTCCCGTTTCTAGTATCGTGCCGTTATGCCGCCGAAATTTTCTAAAATATGTTAGAAAAATAAAAATATCATTTTTTATTGTATAAATGAACTGAATAGAAATTCAAGTGTTGAAGTAAATATTTTTGTCGTTAAAAATATAATTTTTAACGTGAAAGTGAATAAATAAATATTTATAAACAAATCGGCCGATTTGTTTATATACACTGATTTGACTGATATTGATTGGGTCGATAAATTTTACACATCGCCCAACTGCACAAACGAAAATGTGTGTTTGTTGATTTGAAACCCCACACGGGTGTTGGGATGATATTTGGCGTACACTAATCCCAATTATTTAATTATTGTCGATCGATGGATTGACAGATTGTGTAAGCGTCGATTATTTATATTTGATGCTTATGCAGTTGTGTGGTGCACTTTGGTTGATGGTTGATTATTTTTCAATGCTATTATATACATGTGTTGTATGGAATCCATATAATTAACATTATATGGTGATTGATTGGGCCTCATTCCAATCGGGAAAACAATGAATATTATAAAAGAAAATTCATGTGTTGAATATAAAAATAGTCATGTGTGGACGATGATTATGTGTAGAAACTATTCATGTGTTGAGTAAAATATTTTAAATAAAATAAATTACATCTTTATCACATTTAAAATTAGAACTACTTCCTAATAGAAGTCTAATTAAAATCAAACGATAGATACCATAGTTTTATAAAATATTTTACATAACAAAAATAGTGAGGTGTTGACAGGACTCATGTGTTGAGATTAGTCGTGTGTTGAAAGAAATATAGATTCATGTGTTGAATGGGATAAATATTCATTTGTTGAATAGAATAAAGAAGTGGTGAAAAATATAAAGCCGTGTTGATTAGTTTTGCGCCATTTTGACGTGAACGACATTTATATCGATTTTATTCATTTTAAAATGAATATTGAAAAGTGATTTCGAAATCGAACATTTCGAAATGAATTGAATTGAAAACGATTTCGAAATGAATTGAATTGAAAATGATTTCGAAATGAATTGAATTGAATTGAAAACGATTTCGAAATGAATTGAATTGAAAACGAATTCAAATTGAATTGAAAGTGAATTGAAATGAATTCAAATTGAATTAAAATTTGAATTGAATAGAAATGAATTTTAAAACGAATTTATAAAGAAGAATTCAATTTTGATTTGAATTGAAAAGAAAGTTGAAATTGCTTTTGAAACGATTTTAAAACGATTTATAAAATTCGTTTTAAAAGGAAATCGACGAAATATATATAATATATATATATTATATATAATGGTCTGAATAGAACGCGCCGCGCCGCGGCAGTTCGCGAATTTCGACCATTTATTTCAAACGGACATTACGGGAGATCCGACCGTCGGATTCTCCTAAAACCGGAACTGTTGGGTTCGTATCGAAAAGAGCTTTCCAATGAATATGAGAAATTTGAAATCTAACGGTTGGATTTGGAATCATGTCCAAATCAAATTCGAAAAAGGTCGCTGTAAGTGCAGTTCGATGGCCGTTGTTGGAAATCGACTGTACGGGCCTTGATAAAATTATCAAAAATATCTATAATTTGTGTAAAATCATAAGAAATGATTTGGGAAAAATTGGGTTGAAAAATTTCACATTTGAAAAGATAAAAATAGATTTTTATCGAAATGAACTAGTTTTGAACTAGAATTAAAATCAATTTATTTTTGAAATAAATAAATTGGATTTGAAAGTGATTTTAAAAATAATCAATATTCCCAATATTCTGAAGTGGAAGTGGAGTTGAATCGAAATTATCTTCGGAATATTTCGATGTTGGATTTCGGGACTATACAGATATTGTTTTGGGAATTTGAAAGATATATTATATATCGTTATTTCCAATACGATATTTGTTGGTTTCAGAATTTGATATTGAATATAAGCCGATATACTTTCTATTCAGAGCCTTGTACTTAATATCAAATGTGATTTGGTTTGTCGTGAATCGTGTTTTTGATGACATTGGTTCTTTAACCCAGTTAAAGGTAGGATATTGATTTTTGAAAAGATTAAAACTAAGTGGAGTTTTAATGAATCTTTAATTAGATTGAAAAGTGAATTGATGATTTAAATTATCAAATCTGAAAAGTGATCGAGAGTGGAGTACCACCAGTTTTGCTCCAAAGCGATAGTTAAATCTTTAATTAGATTTGAACGTGAAATGGTAATTAATTTTACTGATGACACCGTGGTGTTAGGAATGGAGTATCACCAGTTTTGCTCCATGGGATATATAGGTTGGGATTGGGAAATAAAATAAATAATTACTTCGGTGTGGTTCGTTAATCCCGACTAGTTTGAATGATATCCAAAGGAAGATTATAGGATAAATTTAGAAGAATTTATCTTGGATAAAATTAATGGGAACATTTCCCTAAGAATGTGATTTTGTGAATAAAAGAATATTCCGAATTGGAATGAGGCGTTTGTTGAGTTTGTGTAACATTCGTTTATTATATACGTGGGTTATTCAGGAAGGCCGGGTTTATACCCATTCTGAATAACCGATTCGACGAGATGTCGACGATGAAGACGGTGGTTGAAGACCGGAAGTCTTCACATCGGTTGGGTGATTACTGATGATCTTGATTGGGCTGTACACCCAGGATGAGGGAATCAGTTGGTGATCGTCCAGACGTACTTGGAGATGGATGGATATGCGAGGAAAGTGCCTCCGGTTTCGTTCAGACCCAGAACGAACTTGTAAATGGATTGTGTGTCTGACATTGGATTTTATTCTGTGTTGATTGATCTCTATTATATATACATCTGTTTGGCGGCGGAGAATTTATTCTCTTGCTTAACGCCCTTCTCTGAGACATACGAGCTCAGAGGTTGTATATCGATGGACATCAGTCGCATGGAGTAAATTGCCAATGTGGCATGCGTAAGTGGCAATTGATCAAGGCTTCTGTTGAAAAGCAAAGTCTTGTGGTTGATGATCAAAGCACGGCCTGTGTGGCGTAGCTTTGTGTATAACGTGAATTCGCGAGCCTCACACCTCGGTATGAGTCAAAAACGGGATAGTGACTGCAGGGAGAGCACGACGTTTCTTTCTAGCTAGGGTGGTGTCAGTGACCTACCAGCCCTGACATTTATATACTTTTCATCTGTGTGGTTGTTGGATACGAGGCGCCTCGGATATAGGTCTGTAAGGACCGGGAAACGTGTGTTCAGGAATTGCCAATCCTCAAAAGTAAGAGAGGACCGGCCCTGAAGATCCAAGGATCATAGTGGGGTCCTGGGACATTTGCTAGAGTGTCTCGAACGCGGAGAGGAGCTTGCCCCTTGCCTCGGCTCATGACGGAATCCAATTTCCAATACGTGATATTGCGGTTTTAATTGTAGAACTAGTATGGCGACATGATATATGGTACCCATGCCGCCTATGATTGATATTTATGATTTGAAATTGTTTTGACACTATACACTTATTATAGTATCAAATAATGTGTTTTAAACGTATCAAGCATGCTTTGGCTGTTATAAGGGAAAACCCTATCCTCCGGCTTGCGTTGCATTGTGTGATGGGACCTGGGTCTTATAACAGCTTCATTTTTCTTTATTTAGCATTGCGCTGTTTGTTTTATGCACTGGTATTCTTAGGAGGAAACCCGTTCCGTGATATACGGCGTGGTCCCTTGATTTACCGAACTTTAAAATAAAGAATTATAACTGTTTTAGTTCTCACACCAGTCACATGACTGACCTGGAGTTTATTGTTTTAACCTAAACTCTGGGTGCCCCTATTTTCCGCACGGGCAGCTAGTAGTTTTGGTTTTGCAGATTTATATTCACAGGGTCCTGATTTACAGCTGGAACGATGCTCGGAAAGCTCTGTATCCGTGTATTATTTTCAGTTGTGATCTTGAATTATTTTCCGCTGCTGTGTAATTTATTGTAATCTCTGATATTTATCGAATGTAATTTATTCATATATACTCTGTATATTCTTGTATCTGATGGAATTGTTGTAATAACAATGAAATGTTCTTCTGTATGCGTCCTTTTGTGTGTTGTTCTCAAAGTATTCGTGCTTTCCTTCACGGGGAATTTACGGGTCCTTTCATAATATATTTATATTTTAGAAAATACAAATACGTTCACTCAGTATCTCCCTAAGATCACTAAACCGAAGCTCTGATACCAGATGTAACAACCCGGATTCCGACGGACCGGTTTTCTTTTCAAAAATCCAATCCACTGAAACCCGAGTTGGATGCTCCGGTATCCTGCAGAAAAGACAGAGAAAAGAGATATGTCAGAGTTCAGAAAACACTTCACAGCGGAAGGAGTAAAATATAATATATTTAAAACATAGCTTTACCTTAATCACAATACTGCTAAATCAGTATTCCCAAAGCTATAAGTCTCTGCCTAACCTGCGAGTGTTATGAGGAGGGGGTTAGAACATAAGTTCTGTGTGAATGAATTTAAACTACACTTCTTGAATAATCCTACATATACCATTCAATTACACTTTCTTATTTATTAGGTTATACGGGTTATTAGCACTCAAAGCTTACATACACGTCACACCCGCCTAACCCCTAGTAGATTAACCTAATATAGTGTATATGTAGCTACCCCCAAACTGAGGTACACCCCGTGATACCCCACTCGCACGGTCTCCTCCATATCGCCATAGTAATATGCGCAGTCCCTCGTCCTATGCCATAGTAACATACAACGCTACATCCGCATAGAACCATTGTCGCTGTGCTACGTGAGCGTACTGACTGCTATCCTTGAACTATTCGATCGAGTTTGGTTCCATCACCGAATAATGCCTTCTAGTCAATGATACACCCCCCAGAGCAGACTTGATTGTACCTAGACTTTCCCGAGTACGTATCATCAATCATACTCGATATTTCTACTGCACATAACCTCTACTTGTGCACCCTAGTTCCGTGGCAGGGCTACACCAGAAAACACGGAACTCGGTCGGGAGTTTTTCTATATCTGTATGGGCCCGCCACTAAGAGTGTCCAATGTACAGATATCCCTCGGGTCTGGTTTTTCTGTGGTGGCTATGGCCCACCTCAGCCCCTCGCTCAACTAGTAAAGACCACATGAGCTAAGCGACCACCGCCAAACAAAAAAACAATCTGAACATCCATGTGGGTCTCCCCGCACCCGTCCCTTGATAGCAAAGGTTAACGATCTCTAGGGGTTAGCTCTTATCTTTTCGCATTCCTTAGGCTGCTGGTGACACGCGTCCGACGATCTGACTATCATTTGGTCTTGACCCTCCACCGCCGCCTGAGGCAATCGCCGAGCTACCCTTAATGCCACCGCATACAACATTCTGACTGCCCCCTACTTGTGCAGTCAAGGCCCACCCGCCTGGTAGTTCTACGCAGACCCAACCTCTGTAATCCTAGCCCGAAGCTAAACCACTATAGAGGACTACCAGGAGCACCTTTAACGTCTCAGGAAGCCGCGTGCTTCACCTTCCAGTCCGTTGGAGCAGCCAAAAAAGAGAACGTGCGCTCTCCTCGTGCCTTATGACATCATCATGATCTACCTCATTGGGTTATTCATCCTACAACGTACGGACTGCTTCAAGCGCCTTAGTTTTACATGTCATTAGACCCTAAGTCTAACCATTTATTTCACGCTTGCACCACCTCGTCAACTTTCTCATTTAACTTGGTTATTCACATTAGCTTCCTTTTTTTTTCGGAATTCACCAAGTTATCCTTGCTTACTAATTTAATTTATACTTAACCCACTTAAGTCCATTAATAAGCCTACAACATGTTATTGTCCAATTTCATAAATTATTCCCTTTTTGGGTTACAACAACATGTCATACTTAATTCATGGTTAAGTATGCCTTATCCCACATACATACTGATTAGGAGAATAACCCTCTAAACACCAGCCCCGAAGACCGAAATCAACATCAGACTGGAACCCAGAGAATTACTCAACCGAACCAACATATATTATTCTAATTTACTTCTTTTCCACTCATATAACTTATATCATTTTTATATTCGCATTTCTCCTTTCTTAACCACTTAATTTAAGTATATCTTTACATATAAGTTATCTCATCTTCCTTATCGTTTCCTATAACTTATCTTGTCCCATAAGTTATAATTTCCACCTATTATCCTTTCTTGCCTTATTCAAGTTTATTCATAATAGGTTATTTATCATTCCCCATTTCTTGTCATTAACATTAGATTAACATATTTCATAGTATAAGTCGTCCCACCCTTCAAGTCTTGTATTACATCTTAACTCATAACCTTCCCTTGTCCCAATGACAAGTTTGCCTATTATTTAATTTTACATCACCGTAACTCAAGTTTATAATAGTAATTATTATTCCCCCATTATTGTGTCTTTAATTTTAGATTTGACTTAACCCTTCCTTTTACTTAACCCGTTACTTGAACTTTTCCCAATTCAATTAATTTATGATACCGTTACGGGTCCCATTTGGTTAAGCATATCTATATTCTGTTTCACATGTCACACGTGTTCCACTTAACCCCCATTTTATTACAGTTTCCATGTCTTACACATGTTTTACTACGGTTAAGTCTACCTTGTTATGTCTTGCATCACATATCTCACAACGGTTAAGTCCACATTTGTTATGCCTTACATGTCATTTATATCACCCACTTAACCCTCTAACCATACCTATGTCACCCACATGCCTTATTATGGTTAGTATTTCTTAATTTATTTATAATGCCGTAATGATGTATGACCTCTCACATTAGACGTCCGTTCGTGGCTGCTGGATTTGTCGGGCGGTTCCGGGCAATCTTACACCACAAACGCACCTAACCTCGTGTCATAAACCGTTACGCCTCTAGTTCTTGCCGTTGACCTCTGACATTAGACGTCCGCTTGTGGTTGCTGGATTTGCCAGGCGGTTCCGGGCATACACCACAAATGCGTCTAACCTCATGTCATAGGCATTCATTAACAATCGTCCTTAACCCAAACCCCAAATTCATGTCATATATTCCAAATTCAACTTAATTACATTTCATTTTTATGCCTATTTCCAATTTTCCATTCACTACACCAATTACATAATAGTTAGCCAATTTTCATATTACCCAAATTATCTAATTATAGCCAAATTCACTAATTCCATGTTATTCATACCCAAACATGCCAAATTCCAATATCCAATTATACCCAACTTCATATAATCAATATTTTCCCAATATATATACCCCAACATTCCCACGTTCGTACATATAATCTAATTCACCCTCTAGGCTTACTTTTCAAGTCACGAATAAATTTCACCAATCCATATTATCCAATTACATGTTGTTAATATTGAATTATACCAATTCCATATCCAATGACAATTATGTCAAACTTACATAAATTCAACATTATAGATTATATTCCTCGACTGCATAAAGTAGATTATGCCTAATATATGCAATAACAATTGTTATACCGCAAACCCCGAAATTACAGATTATATTCCAATATCCTCATATTCGAATCATGCGTTATTTATAATAAGATTTCATCTAGGTTCGAGATAACCTAGATCCAAAATAAAAGGGGAAAGGATAAAAAGGAGAGAACTCAATCGTAGGCATAAAATAATAGATCTTATTAAATTAACATCATATTCATTATGGGGAATGGTAAATGATAGAAGCAACATTATACAACAAATATAGTTCAAATCCACTCAACTTGACTGAATTAGAGAAATAAGCAATTTGTTGTTGATGTAGAACGATGATTTTATTTGATGATTGGTGAAGAGCATGAATTGGTAATGAAGATCTTTGCTTCTTGATTTGATTAAACTCCAAAGTTTGTTAAGAACTTGCAATTTAGTTTAGGGTTTTGGGGCGGCGACCATGTTTGGTTGAAGTTTGGCGGTATGGAGGTGTAGAAGGAATTGTTTATGAATTAGGTTAGGTCTAGGCACTATTTTATAGGTGTATAGAGTGTTTTAGAGCTATTAGATCGCCCTAGAAGCCATCTGGTCCGTCCAGCACATCAAAAATCGTCACTGCCCAGATCTGGAAAAATCAAGGGGGAGGTCGACACTAAGGTCGACCCCTAGGTCGACCTCCTTGGATAGGTCGACCTCCCTGGGTAGGTCGACCCCCAGGTCGACCTTCCTGGGTTTTTTCCTATGTAAATTCTGAATTTTTGTTGAATCTTCCGAAGGCCGTAACTCTTTCATACGAAGTCCGATTTTCGAAAACTTGGACTCTATTCCAAGCAAAATTTCGAGACGAACGCAATGGTGATGTCCATTTTACTTAATTCCTGATATTTAAATTAAGTATCCTTATTTTATTGTCTTCTCTGTTATGTACATTGTTATCGAATTAATTTTTCCTTCTTTTTCATATATTAATATATTTTTCGTTATACATCACCATTATTTACCTATCTATGCATATACACATATTTTTACATATTTTTAATTATATTAAAAATGTGTGGTGTCAGCATCGAAAATAGATAAAAGAATGAAATGGATTTTCTCTAGATAGGTAATATGCACCCTAATGGGAGCGACCCACCTAGCCATGCTGCCTGCCCGATTTCTGTTATTTCCCGGTTGATAAGGCTTGAGGTCATAATGTACCTTTGATACACCTGACCACCATTCACTTTGAATGCCACATCGTCATACCCTCCAAATCACAAATTGATTTCCCTAAAAATACCACGGGTATAAAGCTAAGAGAAACGAATTCCTCCGCCACCAAGCGTAAGTACATTTGAAGAGATCAACTTATGCGATCTGTTAGATATACTTTGTCAGACATTTGTCCATTCACGTTTGTCTTGGGACTGGACAAACCGAAGGCACTATTCTGTAAACAGGATAGCCCTTGCATAACTCCATCTTCATTATCTCCATCATATTTGATCGCAACGCTAACGTCTATACAGAGCGGTTTTCAGATAATGAATCTGATCCCTGTCTCTCCGTATTGACGACGGAAAAATGGTCCAAAAACTTCGATAGTCAGTGATTTAACTATCAAAGAAAAATAGGTGTATAACCAATGATCTTATTTCTAGATAGAAATTCGATCGATCAATCATCAATCAACATTAATCTCCTTTAATTTAATTTATCATTGATTTATTCATTTCCCGTTTCTATATATTTGTAAATTCCTATTTTCTAAATTTAGGAAATATACGTCATCAATCATTGGAAAACATTTCCATTCTGTTTCACGTATCACTGTCATTCCAGTATTCTTTCTCATCAACATTTCATTTTCTATGATTAGAAAATATCTCTGATTATATTTAGAAAATGTTTCCAAAATTTATTCATTTGATTTAAACAGAGGTTTAAATAAAACATCACTAAGCCAATTCAAACCATTACACTCATTAACTAAATTCACTTAACCAACTTTCACTATTGAGCCTTACCCATCCCTTAGTTAGAAACGAAGTCAATCAAGTTGGGGTATTGTAACGACCCGGGATTTTCAACGCCCGAATTCTGACAATAATATACCAATCCTGTATTACTGGTCGGAACTCAAGTATCGAAAACACCAGATAGTTATGAGAAAGAAGTTAGAGGGTGAGATAAGAAAGAAAGAAATATTAGGATAGAAGAAGAAGAAGAAACACCACAACACAGAATCTCACATCGCAGCGGAAAAAAATATAATATGGAAATAATTCTTTATTGAGAGCTTTCAAAATTACTTACAGTATCAGAGTACATCAACATATCTGGACAGTTATATAACCTGTCCTCATATACAATCACACAGCGGAACAGTAGCTATATATATAACCATACGTTTGAACTCTTCCAGCTTGTCTCTGGACTTCGCAGCATCCGGTAACCTGGACCTGTACACCCCGGCCTAACCCGAGCATTTACAAAACACCGGGTCAGTCTGGTGAACCAGAGTGAGATAAACTCGCACAGTATTAAGGTATCACACAACTTGATTTTAAAGTAAAAATCTTTTCGAAAGAAAAGGATAATCGTAAGACCAAATCCACACATAAATACGGACGGTTTTTACCTTACGATAACCCAAAACATTTTTGAAACCAATATCTTGTCTGATATTATAATAATGTCTACATACAGGTAAATATTAATCTAGTAGAACGCTTGCATCTCACGCTCCACATATATAGTATACAATCAAAACCGCAGGCGCTTATTGGAGATTGGATTTCCAACTTGACAAGGTATGGGACCACCTTCCGCACGTGTATCTCTAGAGGCGAATACACAGGGTTCAACAAGAACGTCTTGCAACCCGGCCCTCACATGACCGACCACTCATTTCGCTTGAGTGTATCGAATGTATATCACCAACGGTTGGGCTCAAACCACCGTTCCCGAATGGGCAGAATCGATAGAATAAGAAACAAAAGGAATTTCTCTAGATAGGTGATTATACACCCTAATGGGAGCGACCCACATAGCCATGCTGCCTGCCCGATTTCTGTCATCTCCCGGTTGATGAGACTTGAGGCTACGCTTTACCTTCATAATCAGCACATCACATTCACTTCGAATGCCACATTGTCAGATCCATCAACCGTCACTAATTGACATCCTCAACAATACATTACGTGTTGGCTAAAGAAGTTTCCTTCTCCGCTTCCACTCTTGGTATGGTCGAAGAAATCAATGTACGTGACCTTTTCTGGAAATACTCTGTCAGACATTCATCCATACAAGTCACCCAGGAACAGGGTGAACCGAAGGTACCCTCCTACTGCATCCTAGGAATCACCCTGAGAATCAGTAGCGAGAAGTCCTTGCAATCCGTAGATTCCAACCACGACCGAATCACAGTATATCTCTGCTTGCAAGTCAGAGATTTTAAGTAATCCTTCCGCTTATGAGGATCTCCGGTCTTCAATAACTCCATCTTGAATCAGCATCTTCAACGTATTCGTATTTGCTGGACGGAATGGTTTTCGAATATAAATTCGATCCCGGTCTTTCCGTACCAACAATCGCATGGGCCAATTTTGATAGTCGGTTATTTAACTATCAGATAAAACAACCATTCATCCATAAAAGAAAATGGATTCACTGATTCAATACTCAGTATCATTTAGCCTCTTTAACGAACCGCCCGTTAATTATATTCTTTAACTTTTCCAATATTTGGAACATCGCCTTTACTTTTAGTAAAATAAGAATATTTTCCAAATTTATTTCATTCAACTTATAAACTTTCAAAAACAGTTTATAATATCATTTGCGGAAATCATAGCTTATGTTTCCCTCAACCACTCTCGTTTATAAACTAATATCATTCTGGGATAATCATGGAGTCGTTCAAGTTGGGGTATTTTATTTACCTCTCAGACCTTGACCAACAACATTCATATCTTCAGAATAACCAGAAGTTTATTAACCACACATTTCCCTTCTGAAACTCTATATAAAATCTCAACCACGTTTACTTAACCAATATTAAGTAAACTCTTATTAGACTCTTTCGATTTATGTTAATAATTATTTACAATACCATATGCAAGCTTCGATTCTATTAGAAATAGAATCCATATAAAGATTTCTTAGTAACTCTATATTGTTATATTACAAATTATTTTCAAACACTTAATTTCATTTGTTTTAAAGCTTCCATAAATCTTATATTAATATTTTATACCATTATTATGTTGCTATCTTTTCAAATCCTACTTATTCTTATCACACTCCCTTTAAAACATACTCGACCCCTTTGTCTAGAAAACATATAATAATTCTTTGTAAATTCTCATGTCCAAAAATGGTTCGTCTCATTTGTAACAAATGTTACAAATCACATTCATAAACTCTTACTTTTATTTACTAACTCGATTTCATTTTTGAAACCTTCAATTTCCATTTATAATATCTTTTGTAATTTAATTACAACAACTTGCCATTCGTTTCCATTTCTTTATTTCTAAATTGATTGAAAATCTCATTTTCAATTTATGTTTGACAACTAATATTCATCGTCGCTAACCAAAACTTGAACTTCATTTATACTTTCATTGCGACCGTTAAAGCCTTGACAAAACCATTTTAACGTTTTATTTACAAGTATGATAAGTTTATCTCGTTTAACTATTTATGTTAATATCGTAACTCTTTATTAGTTGTAATCTAAATAATCATAAAAACTGTAAACAAAGCTACGATGTTTATTTTTACAATAAAACGTATTTCAAAAACTCTTTATAAATATATCTTTAACTTTGAAAGTCATTCGAAATTGATTTATATCAATGTCGAAAATTCATTTCTTTTAACCAACGGCACTAAAGAGGCAAATGACTACTATAATACCGAACCGTGAAATATAAATCAATTTCACGTTCAATAACAAACAATATAATCATATTGATAAACGTTATCAATATTAGTGAGAAACTCAGTCGGATTTCTTCAACCTGCCATTCCCTGCAAAATAATGGTTGTCATAATTCAAATCATTCCTTTTAATATGGCAAATCAATGATCGCTCTCCATCTAAATAGATGACATAAACCGTTTAATAATAACGGTCGATAATAACTGTAACAGTCTATATTGTGCAACCATCCAACTATTTATTTTTAACGTTCATAGCGTTATGAACATAACCACTGAGGTAAGTTACCCCAATTGGATTTAATCGTTAAAAATAACGATTTGGTTTCAATTAAATTAAACGAACGTTTAATTTAACCGTTCAATCCATAAATCAACAACGAACAAACAAACAAACAACCATAGCACACAGTTTAAAACCCAACTTATATAAAATATAAGAGGGGAGAACTGAGTGAGTTTACTCACTTCGATTCCCGTTTGTTGTCAATTGGTTACGCTCGTCGATGCGGTTTCAGCATCTCTGACCTTCCCGAATTCTTTATTCCCTTTCCTCAAGCAATTTTACTTTCCTTTGTAGACTTCTCCACGCATATAATGTTGTCCGTCTTTTGCCTTGCCACCTTCCGCATGTTGCTGCTTCACACTCCTCCGAGACCTGCTAACGCAGCTACCCACTTCCAGCTTTGTTTATGTTTCGTTTGCACTTCTTTTTTCTTTTTCTTTTTTTTTTTTTTTTTCCAATAAGGCACTTCACCGTCTCCACGTCCTCAGCATGACAACCGCTCCTCCCTTCCCACTTTTTTTTTTTTCACCGAATGGTTTTCTAAATAAATGATCAGCCGCCCCCTTGCATGCAACCGCATGCTTCAAACCAACGTTGCCATCATTTTTTTTTCTTCTACATACTTATCTCCACTTCCTTCTTAGGAAGTATAATAAAAAGCTACAGGATATTGTTTCCTTATTGCCGCCACTTTATGATATCCTCCTTACGTTGCCTTTCCATCACCCCCTTTCTTCTTTCCTTCCTCTTCCCATTACTGTACGCCTGTTCTCCTTTTTTTTTTTTTTTTTTTTTTTTTAAGAAAACAAAGAAGAGTGCTTGCTGGAAAAAAAAATGGTATGAAGGCGAGAGTATTTATAGGAGCGAGAGAAAGGAAACGTCATTTTCAGTGGGTACAACGTGGTCGGCAAGGCTTTGGAACATCTTTTCATGGAGTACAACTTGGTCGGCAAGGCTTCTATGATGTCATTTTCACTTGTTGGAAAACCCAGTGGTATTAGCTGTCACGGTTACTAGTTGGATTGAGGTGCAAGGATGTAAATGTGCGGACGTAAAAAAAACTGAAAATAAAAGGGGCGCATGTCATAGAAACAAGCAACGCAAGTAAGAAAGGGCATTTTCCAAGTGAAGTGGGAAGGTTTTATTAATAAAATAATATAACCAAACTTGCGGTGAGTTTTCATGTTAAAAATCACCACATACGATGTTCAATCGAGGCGAAAACTACTAATCCTAGCATAAAAAAATATTCCGGATCCAATGGGACAGGTTTCGTCGAATTCCGACACCGTTTGCGAAAATCCTTTAGAAAATATCGATGAAAAACACCGAGCAATAATTCCTTAAAATTACAGAAAAAATCCTAAAAATATGAGGCCTTGACATTTCACTAGACTTCTTCCTAAGGTTTCGTATGGAACTTGTTTCGTTGAATTTTGAGTTCGTTTGACCAGTTAACCATTCAAATAAAGTTACCTACACCACTATGTACTCATGTATGAGCGTTGCAGACTGAAATAAAAATACAGTCGCGTTCAGTGAGGTGTCGCGATCCCAAAAATATAATAATACCGGTAGTTTAACTTATATTGTGAAATCCCAAAATGTTGATTACAGGGTGCAAAATACTCCAAATAAAAAGTTGCTTATTTAATTAATTAAAAATTACAGTAAAATTCTAAAAATTAAATTATCACTACGCCTCAAAAGAACCTAGTCTAAATTCAAAACCCATATGCAGTTATATCCAATAATCCGTTACGGTCGATAAACGATTACGCCGCTGTTTTTCTGCCAAATTGATTTGGGCATAACTTCCAATCTACACGACGAAATCCCGATTTTTCTTTTTCACTAGGAAAATATACTTCACTTGCTCCGTACATTTCTTGTTTCACAGAAATCTGATTTAAAATGGGCTCTGTACATTCAGTTGAAGTTCAAAACTCTATTTTACGAACTGCAGCGCTGTTCTGAGCTCGTTTTATTTTATATATGAATATATATCGTTCAACTTCGTTTAAATAGCGATTTAAATATTAAAATCCATTTATATTCCAAATAAATATTTAAAATAAATAAAGTATTTGGCTGCCAAAAATACGGGACGTTACAGGTATAATTACCTCTTAGACCTTAACTGAACAACATTTCTAACCTTGAAATAGACAAATTTCACCCTTTTAAATCTTTAACAAACTTCCTTACGTAACTCGGATTCTATTTATGAATCTACTTCTTTATTTAAAAATGTTGATTATAACTATAGCATTATAATCCCTTCTTCTTAAATATCCAAATTCAAAATATAACTTTTATTCCTTAATTTAACTAAATAACTAAACCACTAATCTATTAATCAATAAGTAAATCTTGATTAAAAACAGAAAGTAAATATTACTTCCCCGAATTCAATGTATAATTTTCTTTTTCGAATAATCTCTATTCGATAACTCCTTTTTGAATAAACTATATTCGATAACTCTTTCTTCAAATAAATATATTTGATAACTCCTTCTTCAAATAACTATATTCGGTAATCTCTCTTCGAATGATTTACATTCGATTTACTCTCTTCGAATGATTTACATTCGATTAATCTCCTTTAATTCTATTCGAATAAACTATTTCGAATAAATCCTTTGGATTAACTCATTTGGATTAACTCGGTTTGATTAATTCAACTTGACTAACTCAACTCGATTAACTCAACTTGACTAACTCAACTTGATTAACTCAGCTTATTTAACTTAACTTATTTAACTCAACTTATTTAACTCCTATCGAACAACTAATATTTGATTAACTTATATTCGAATAACTATGTCCGTTTTAACTTTATTTCGAATGGCTAATATTCGATTTAACTCTATTCGCTTGATTCTAGATCGCAGCGATCACAATGGTTATGCCTGGTTCCCTCAGGAAACATCCGACTGCCGTAGGCTATCGTAGCCCTGCGAATTACGCTAGCAGTCGTACGAAATGGCAACTCATCCTGAATAACTATGTTTGACTAACTCTATCTCCAATAACTATATTCGATCAATTCTAATTAAATAACTAATATTCAACAAATCCCAATTCGATTAACTATGTTCAATTAACTCTAATTCGATTAATTCTAACTATAATCGATTTACTCTAACTGATTAACTCTAATTGAGTAACTCTAACTGATTAACTCCTTTGATTAACTCTAGGTTTATTCAGTTTCAAATATTGATGTTGAAATCGATTCTTACTTCTCTATATAAGTCCTGACTTATATAGTCTATTTATACAATGATAAACATTTTATTTGATTTATAAAATATTATTTATAAATTTATCTTCTCAATCTATTGGTCAGAATAGATTCTAATTAAAATCCTTGCTTTAAATCCATATCATGTTGTACCTGTGTGCGAAGCACGGGTCTAAACCTTTCAAATATAAAATTCTCTTTTATACTATTCTAGTCACTTTTCAAGTATTTCCTTTTATGATATCTTATTTATTTTCTAAATAAATATTCCTTTTACTTTTCTATTTATTTAACAAATAAATATTTCTTTTATCTTTTTATTTATTTAACAAATAATATTCCTTTTATCTTTCTATTTGTAAATGTTTTACAAATATTTCCCTTCAATTTTATCTATTTGATTAACAAATAAATATTCCTTTTTAATCAATTTATAATCTAAATAAATATTTTCTTTTTATAAAATATTTTGATTTTATAAATATTTCTTTTTCAATATAACATTGAAAATATCCTTTTTAACATTCCAGTATTTCCTTTGGTATTTAAAAGTACCAAATGACAATGATCAAACACACATAATCAACAACATATTATAAATCACATCATATATCACAACATATGAAAAACAGTAAAATAAATGTTGAGGAACCCAATTGGGTCCCTCCGACCTGTTTCCCTACATCCACGGATGTTAAACAATAAAATTAACATCAATTTCATTTCACTATGAAATATTCTGCTAAACAGAATCAATATTTGATCAACGATTTATATCTATATCGTTATTTATATTTTCAATCAACTGACTAGCAGTTCAACCAAACAGCCAACACACAGCAAACAACCATTATTTATCAGTTATAAAAATATGTTATAAAAATATAACTGAGAAGAGTAGTGAGTTTTACTCACATTGGACGATCATCATTAATAACGATAACCATCGCTTGATTCAGACAGACAATTTATTTTGCTATAAATTGTAACGAATCCCTATTCGCTCCCAATCAGTTCCATTGTGTAGTATCCGTCCATACGATCCCGATGGATCTTGTTTCGTTGGATTCTGATCATGTATGATAAAGTTATAAACGTACATTTTTAAGATTATTAAAACATGGATATTAAACTAAATGGGCTTAACTTTTGATCTAAGGATCAATACCCGAAATGAACAGTGCGTCTCCCTCAACCCAATATCCCGTCATCTGCTCCTTCTTTATTTGCTATTATCGATCCTTTACCAATGCCATACTCCTTTATCGTATCACTAATGAACTTCTCATCACATCCTCTACATTTCCATCACAATATATTGCAATTCGACACCCTCAATCACAATCCGTTCTCCAGCCCTGAACGCAAACACCACGACAACCATCGATGCTTTTTCACCCAGATGTCCACCAGAATTTCAGGAGCGATGTTAAAATCCACGCTAAGACCAACTAAAACCTCCATTTCATCACTCGACGCTTAGAAATCCATAATACGAAAACCCTAGGCACGCTGAAATGAAACCAGCGACACAACGAGATGATCGAACCCTAAAAAATGCATATGAAATCGAAGCTTCCTTGATGCTGAGTCAAAAGAGATTTATCCTATGAATTTAGGATTTTTCTTCTAATTTGTTTTCTATTTTACAACTCTCGTTTTAAACTTGGAGAAAGAAAAAGAAGCAGCGGCGCATTGATCAGAGAGTGATTTAGGGTTAGGCTAGTTAAGTATGTTATATAGGAGAGTCTTAATAATTTTATATTCGAATTTTATATTGATTTATAAGCAACCACGGTCGTATTTATTATTTAAAAATCCTCATGATCACAGACAATATCTAAAAATCATGAAAACTGGCATGCAACTACAGTTCGACATTACGGTCCCAACGAAACTGGTTTCGTCGAATTCCGACTCCGTTTGCTCACACAGCGTATTTTTAAAGTCAATTTATTAACTGTATTTCACATTAAAATCCCCTACGACCACATACTGACTTCAAAAATCACGAAAATTGTAATCTAACAATAATTTAATATTGCGGATCCAACAAATTTAGTTTCGTCGAATTCTGAGGTCGTTTGCAAAACTGACTATATTTAAAGCCCTAAATAACCCTTTTAAATATATAAATATATTTAAAAACGATTAAATTTAATATTTAAAAATAAATATTATCGTATATATTCACACTAGAAAATCATACAGCTCCAATTGGATTTATAACTTGATATTTCAAAATCCCTAGTTATATCGATATTCGATTTATATATAAAAATCCATTTTAAAATATAAATAAATCTATATAAATTATAAAGGAATTCCATAGCGACTTTTTCTAAATTTTGATTTGGACATAAATCAAAATCTACACAATGAAATCCTGATTTTTCTCTTCCACTAGAAATATATTCTTCACCAGCTCCGAACCTTTCTTGTTTCATAGAAATCCGATTTAAAATGGACCCTGTACATTCAGTTGAAGTTCAAATCGCCAAATAGCGAACTGCCGCGCCATTTCGAGCTCGATTATAATTATATTATAATTATACGTCCAAACTGCCATTCAAATAATATATTCATTATTTTAATTCAATTCTAAACTGAATTTAATATCACAGATGATCCAATTCACACTATTTTGTGAATTCCACTATTTCTAACTATTTCAGAAATTAAATATATTATTATATTATTTATTTTAATTAAATATTCAATATTATTTAATTCTGGTCATTTTAAATAACCAAACAATTATTTAAATAATTAAATAAATTATTTATATAACGTAAAAATACGGGTCACTACACATGACCGACCACTCATTTCGCTCGAGTGTATCGAATGTATATCACCAATGGTTGGGATCAACAACTGTTTCCCAAAAAAGGGACAGCATCGAAACAGATTAAAGAAGCAAATGGAATTTCTCTAGATAGGTGATTATACACCCTAATGGAAACGACCCACATAGCCATGCTGCCTGCCCGATTTTTGTCACTTCCTGGTTGATGGGGCTTGAGGCTAGGATTTTCTTCCATTGTTAAATCAACACATCACTTTGAATGCCACATTTTCAGATCCGTCAAATCACTGATTGACATCCTCAAAAATACATTGAGCACGTTTGAAGGAATCAATGTATGTGACCATCTTGAAATAACTGTCAAACACTCGTCCATACAAGTCATCTAGGAACAGGATGAACCGAAGACACCTTTCTACCACATCCTAAATAGGAATCACCCCAAGGATCAGTAGTGAGAAGTCCTTGCAACCCGTAGATTTCAACCATGACAGAACCCCAGTATATCTCTGTGTCGACTCAGAGATTATAAGTGGTTCTTCCATTTATGAAGATCTATGGTCTTCAATGCTCCATCTTTATCATTTGCAAGTTAGTCGTGATCTCACAGTTGATTTGAAGTGGCTTTGTGTGACGGCAAGGAATTTTGCTCGATCCGAATCAGTCGTTAAACCGATCTAGACCGTTCGAAACGCCTGATCGTTTTGAGAACACGACAAAATAGAACGCAGACGGAAGAACATTTCATTGTATATTACAACAATGCATCAGATATGTAACGACCCGGGAAAAGCGACCTTGGTTATCCGATATATAACACCTATCGAATAATCAAAAGTCGAAATTACCGGATAGTCCAAGAAAGAAATTAGAGGGTGAGGATAGATAAGATAGAAAATTAGAACAGAAGAAGAAGAAGAACACAACAACATCAGAGTAACACGAATCTCACAGCGGAACGAATAAAATATAATAGACAACATATCTTGAAATCAAAGTAGTATATGTATATCATACCATTATCAGAGTACAACACTTTCATCACAGCGGAATAATCAATAGCTAGAAAAATCTTGAAGCCTCCTGCTCCAAGCTCTTCAAGAATACCTGTAAATCCTGACTACTTGACTGCCCGTACAAATTTGGGCACCCAAGAGTTTAGGGAAAACAAAATAAAATAAAACTCTGGGTCAGTCATGGGACTGGTGTGAGTAAACTCCAATCATTTGGTTTAACTTTTCAAAGTCCTTTTCAAAAGAAAAGATAATCGTAAGACCAATCCACTCATAAATACGGATGGCTTTTACCTTACGATAACCCAAAACACTTTGGAAATCATATATTATCTGATATTATAATAATGTCTAATCACAAGTAATTAAAATCTAGTAGAACGCTTGCATCTCACGCTCTACATATATAATATACAATCAAACTCGCAGGCACTTATTGGAGATTGGATTCCAACTTGACAAGGTATGGGACCACCTTCCGAACGTGTATCTCTAGAGGCAAATACACTGGGTTCAACAAGAACATCTTGCAACCCGGCCCACACATGACCGACCACTCATTTCGCTTGAGTGTATCGAATGTATATCACCAACGGTTGGGATCAGCAACCGTCTCCCGATAAGGGACAGCATCGATAGATTTAAGAACAAAAGGAATTTCTCTAGATAGGTGATCATACATCCTAATGGGTGCGACCCACATAGCCATGCTGCCTGCCCGATTTTTGTCATTTCCTGGTTGATGAGGCTAGAGGTCATAACGTATCTTTTGACAGATCACACCTCCATTACTTTGAATGCCACATCGTCATACCCGCCAAATCACAAATTGATTTCACCAAAAATACCACGGGTATACAGCTAAGAGAAACGAATTCCTCCGCCACCAAACGTAAGTACGTTTGAAGAGATCAACTTACGCGATCCTTTGAATATACTCTGTCAGACATTCGTCCATTCACGTTTGTCCTGGGACTGGACAAACCGAAGGCACTATTCTGTAAATAGGATAGCCCTTGCATAACTCCGTCTTCAATATATTCAGCATACTTGATTCGCAACGCTTATGCCAATACGGAGTGGTTCTCTGGATAATAATCCAACCGGTCTCTCCATATTAACAACGTAAAATGGTCAAAAACTTTGATAGTCGGTGATTTAACTATCAAATGAAAACATGTCTGTGTGCAAACAACGATATTATTTCCAGATGGAAATTCTATCGATCAATCATCATTCATCATCAAATTATCATAAATTTACCCTTTTCCTTATTCTTGTTTTCCTATATTTCTTATTTACTATATTTAGAAAATATACGTTATTAACAATGGGAAACAATTCCATTTCTCATTTTCTATATTCAGAAAACATTTCTGATTTTTCATTTGGAAGACATTTCCAAATCTCCTTCATTGGGTTTAAACTGATTTTTGAATAAATATCGCTATGCCAACACCAACCATTTCGCTCATTAACTAAATTCACTTAACCCCTTTCACTCTCGAACCTTATCCACTTCTTAGTTAAAAACGAAATCAATCAAGTTGGGGTACAATTACCTCTCAGACCTTAACTGAACAACATTTCTAACTTCGAAATAGACAAAGTTCAAACATTACTCTTTAAGAAACTTCCTTGCGAACTCTCGGATTCTATTTATGAATCCACTTCCTTTACTGAATCATTTGATTATAACTATAAATGTTGTAATTCCATGCTTTCAAAATATGTTAACTTAAATATATTTCCATATCTTAATTTGGATAAATAAACAACCAACTACTTTATTAACAGATAATTAAAACTTGATTTGAAATGGAAAGTAAACATTACTTCCCTTGATTCGATATAATCGAATTTCCATGTATGATTCACTCTCGAATAATCACTATCTGATAATTCTCTTTCGAATAAACTATATTCGATTCCCCTGTTCGAATAACTAATATTCGATAATCCTTTTCTTCGAATAACTAATATTCGAAAAATCTCACTTCGAATAAACCATATTCGATAATTCTCTCCTTCGAATAACTATATTCGATTTAACACACTTCGAACGAACTATATTCGATTACTCTTCTCGAATAAACTATATTCGATAACTCTACTTCGAATATGTGATATTCGATTAATTCCCTTTTTGACTAACCCTACTTAATTTACTAATACTCGACTAACTCGACTTAATTAACTTCTATTGATTAATTACTATTTGATTTAACACCATTTGCTTGATTCTAGATCGCAGAGATCACAATGGTTACGCCTGATTCCCCCAGGAAACATCCGACCGCCGTAGGCTATCTGCAGCCCTGCGAATTACGCTAGCAGTCGTGCTAAATGGAAATTCATCCTTAAATAGCTTTGTCTATTTTTAACTCTATCTCGAATAATTGGATCAATTCTAATTGAATAACTAATATTCAATTAACCCTTATTCGATTACTATATTTGAATAACTCTAGTTCGATCTGACTCAAAACGATTAACTCTAACTGATTAACTCTAACTGGTTAATCCTAACTGAATAACTCTAACTGGATAACTCTAACTGAATAACTCTAACTGGTTAACTCTAACTAACTAACTCTAACTGTTTAACTTTACGGTTTAACTCTGACAGTTTAACTTCAACGGTTTAACTCTAACAGTTTAACTCCAACTGTTTAACTCTAACAGTTTAACTCCAACTGTTTAACTCTAACAGTTTAACTCCAACTGTTTAACTCTAACAGTTTAACTCCAACGGTTTAACTCTAACAGTTTAACTCCAACGGTTTAACTCTAGTTGATTAGCTCTTTTGAATTAATCCCTTTGACTTTTCTCTTTTGAATAATTCCTTTGGAATAATTCCTTTGAATTACTTCCCTTGAATAGATTCTTTTTCTATTCGTTTACTCAACAAATAACTATTCTCTTTTCGCTTCTATTTATTAAAAAAAAAAAATATTCCCTTTAACTTTTCTATTTATTCAACAAATAAATATTTCTTTTAACTTTTCTATTTATTCAACAAATAAGTACTTCTGTTAAATATTTCTTTTAACTTTTCTATTTATTCAACAAATAAGTACTTCTGTCAACTTTTCTTTATTCCCTACATGAATATTCCCTTTTCAATTCCATTTGTAAATACTTTTACGAATGTTTCCCTCTTTATTTCTATTTGTAATCGTTTCACAAATATTTCCCTTCTATTTGATTTCACCAATATTTTCCCTTCTATTTGATTTCACCAATATTTGTTTTTTAACAAATGCTTTGATTCTATAATCATTTTCTCTCATGAAATTCTCTTCCTTTTATATATAAAATCTATTGATTTTATATAAATAATTTATTTTCAAAATAAACTTTGAAAATCCCTTTTCACTTTCTAGTATCACTTATGGTATAAAAATACCAAATCAAAAGGTTCAATCATCATCCAAACACACAGGTTCAACAACAGATGATATAACACATCATATATTAGAATATATGAAAAACGGTAAATAAATGTTGAGGAATCCAGTTGGATTCCTCCGACCTGTTTTCCTGCATCCACAGATGTTACACAATATAATTCACATCAATTTCATTTCAATATGAGGTATTCTGATAAACAAAATCAACATCGGTTAACGATATATATAACTATATCGGTATTTTTAACCAGCTGACTAGCAGTTCAACCAAACAATCAACACTCAGCAATTCAACCAATATTTATCAGTTCTAAAAATACTTTATAAAAATATAAAGTGTTCAGAGTTAGTGAGATTTACTCACCTTGGACGGTTTATCGTTGAATAACGATAATCGGTCATTGATTTGGTTCAGACGTTAAATTTCACCATAAATCCAAACGAGCTCCAATCCACTTGCGGTCAGTTCCCTTGCGTAGTGCTCGTCCATACGATCCCAACGGATCCTGTTTCGTTAAATTTCGTTAATGTATGCAAAAGTTATGCTATTTACAATATTTACCTAATTTAAATGAATATATATTTAATTAAATTAATTAAATTATTTTTATCTTAATTAATTTCTAATTGCGTTATTAGCTAAATTACCTTCCCTGCCCTTCTAAAAAATCCTACTTTCCCATCTTTAGCCATATCCAATTTTTTTAAAATTTGAAAAACCATTTTAATATTAATTAAATTTAATTTTCAAATAAAACATTTAAAAATATTCATTTAATTATAACTTAAAATTTTTAACCCGGATCAAAAATCTGCTTCCACTCATTTTAAAGTATTTTTCGATAAGAATCCAACGGTCCTTGTTTCGTGGAAATCCGACTTGTTTTGAAAAAGTTATAAGCTTTTAAAGTTTATGATTAAAAATTACGAAAATGCCCCTGGTCTGTTTTAAATTCAAATTAAATTCAAATTAGATTTTAAATTTAAATTTAAATTAATCATCCCATCCGTCGGATCAGTTAGGGATAGCCAGGGAGAGCAGGAAACTATATTTTCCAAACTCAAGCCTTAGACACTATCCTCTCTGTCACCCTTAGAATGTTCTGATATTTATTTTTACAAATTCTATTTTAATTATAATATATATATATATATATATATATTACAAAAATAAATAAATAAATATTATTTAAATACTTACCCCGTGAAGCCCAAGCCTCTGCCTAAGAGTCCCTAGCTCCCCGTCTTGCCCTCCTTTCTCCCTTCCTTCCCTTTTCCCTATTTCCTAATATTTTATTATTATTTCTGCCATTGCCAAAGCTTGAAAGTGGAGGAGGAGGATGGATTTTAAAATGAAGGGGGGGGGCTATTTATAGCCAAAGGAGTCACATGGATTGCTGAGGTGGCGCGAATCCAACGGTCGAAAATGGATGGCTAGGATTAATCCTTAAATTAATTAAATTATAAATAAATTTAATAATTTATGAATAGTAAAGTGTGTTTTCTCAACCCTATTCGGACGTTAATTTGACTTACTTATTGATACCTTATCCAAAATCTTTTTCAACCATGTTGTTCAATTTTTCTTGCTCTTCAATAATATATAAAAATATTTAAATTTTGAATTCGTTTGAACTTTCAAATAATTTAAATTCAAATTCAAAATAGTGTTTTGTGTTAGTTTCAACACCTTCCGGTCTCATGTTGGAATATCAAACGATAACGGTTTTCAGAAATTCTTCCACCATCTGGTCCGGTTTTTAACGTACTTCAATCCTATGTATTCAAATCAAAAATCGGAGTTCGTTTAGATTTTCAAATAATTTATTTAAATTTTGTTTCCTTAATAACTTTCTATATCCGTTATAGGATTTTCCCAGATTTCATATATAGCTAATATCCTATGTTTAGAATTTTCCTGGATAGGTCTCAGGTTCCAGTTTTGTCGTTAGCATTAGCAAATTCCAATTACCGTCAAAATTTAGTTCAAATTTTGGCCTTTTATTTTTTCTTTTCCACATACGGATGCCATTTTTGACGTAACTTGGTTGGTTACCTAATTTCATCATTTCGGATTTAATGAAACTGATTTCATCGAAATCCGAGTTCGTTAGCTACTACATCCTTTGTAAACGTACTATTTTAAATTAAAAATTTATCCTTTTATACTGCCAGTTCACATTATATTGCAGATCCACTAAATTTCTACCATTTCGGAATAAAATAAAATATTCAAAATTATTGAAATTAAACCATTTAAACTTCCAAAACATTATAAAAACATTTTTAAATATTAAACTAAATGGTCAAAAAATCTGGGCCGTTACATTCTTTCCCCCTTAAAATAATTTCGTCCTCGAAATTGCTAAGGCAGAAAAATGAACTTTATAACTAGGTTAAAATTATTTGGCTACTCTGATTTCACTAAACCAATCTATTCTAATTAATTTATTAATTTATTTCTATAAACGATAATTTTCAAAAATTCTGAAAATTTTCTAACACTCGAAATTTCTGAAAAATTTCGCCAGCACCTCTTTTGTACTGGTCAATAGCTCAAACTCCAACTCGCCTCTCTAGGCCTTCTTCAACCCAAAAGAAAATCAAACAGCCAAGTGGCTTGCCAAACAGGCTCATAAATCTCATCCAACTCATATGAATATGTACGTGTACCTTTTTGTCGGCATTCAATTCTGCTATCAATTTAGCATATACCACTATCATCCCAATCAAACTCCCAATCACTTTTATCTTCAGCACGACCATCCGCTTATAACCAAGCCAAATTTCAATCAAACTGCAATTCCAATCTCAATTCAAATTTCTTGCTCGACCATCCATTTCTATCCCAGATAATCTCTAATTCAGTCCAATTCTACTTGATACCATTTTATTTCAATTCAACTCAATTTCCACTGAACTGGCTTCAACTCAATTTCCACTGAACTGGCTTCAACTCAATTTTAAATTTGCTTTCACAAATTTCTATTTAATTTGTGTTTATTTCAAACAATCTTACCTGGGAGTTTCAAATAGCTTTGCCTTTTCCAAAAATCAAATATCCCTTTGGAATATCAAAACAACTTGGTTTCTCAAAACAATTCAAAAACAAAATCTTTGGTAGAAATCTGTCACTTACAAACTCGAAAATGAACACCGATGATGTCCGGATCAACATCGGAATTTAT
Source organism: Allium sativum (assembly GCA_030737875.1). Classification (NCBI taxonomy): domain Eukaryota; kingdom Viridiplantae; phylum Streptophyta; class Magnoliopsida; order Asparagales; family Amaryllidaceae; genus Allium; species Allium sativum. The sequence goes on along the minus strand of CM060910.1, from coordinate 564,569,767 downwards.
TTTTCAGCTATCGAAGTGAGTTCAATACTATGTCACTTTCAAAACCATTTCTAAACACTTTCATTTTGAAATTCATTTCAAAATATCCCTTTTTAATGCTTGTAACAAATTTAAAATCTCCCAGGATTTTAAAATTCACATATATTCAATTTAATTCCATTTACAATGCTTATTCAAATTTTAGCAATTTTAATTCCAATTCTGAACTTAAATTCAGATTTAATTCATCTGATTTCATATATTTCACTTATATGAATTTTGATTTGTTATTTACATAACCATTTCACATTTTATAATCTTATTCGATTATAATCACAACCAACACATTCAATATACTATAATAATTTCAAATATCTATACTTTGCTTATATCAAAATATAATTTGGGTAAAATTATTTCATTTACCCTTTTTCAAAACATATTGTGTCGGTTCATCGTATTCAAGCGTTTAGAAACCCCTATCGATACAGTGGATCAAACTGATCGACCAGAATTCATAAACAACTCAACCAATAAATCTCCACAATATAAAATCATTTTATATCAAATAACAAATACGTTCACTCGTATATATACACTCAAACTCAGTCTAGGGTATTACTAACCCCATCTCTACTGAATCACGCCACAGAGCCAAGGTAATACTTAACCTTCAGCTCTGATACCACTGTAACGACCCGGGAAAAGCGACCTTGGTTATCCGATATATAACACCTATCGAATAATCAAAAGTCGAAATTACCGGATAGTCCAAGAAAGAAATTAGAGGGTGAGGATAGATAAGATAGAAAATTAGAACAGAAGAAGAAGAAGAACACAACAACATCAGAGTAACACGAATCTCACAGCGGAACGAATAAAATATAATAGACAACATATCTTGAAATCAAAGTAGTATATGTATATCATACCATTATCAGAGTACAACACTTTCATCACAGCGGAATAATCAATAGCTAGAAAAATCTTGAAGCCTCCTGCTCCAAGCTCTTCAAGAATACCTGTAAATCCTGACTACTTGACTGCCCGTACAAATTTGGGCACCCAAGAGTTTAGGGAAAACAAAATAAAATAAAACTCTGGGTCAGTCATGGGACTGGTGTGAGTAAACTCCAATCATTTGGTTTAACTTTTCAAAGTCCTTTTCAAAAGAAAAGATAATCGTAAGACCAATCCACTCATAAATACGGATGGCTTTTACCTTACGATAACCCAAAACACTTTGGAAATCATATATTATCTGATATTATAATAATGTCTAATCACAAGTAATTAAAATCTAGTAGAACGCTTGCATCTCACGCTCTACATATATAATATACAATCAAACTCGCAGGCACTTATTGGAGATTGGATTCCAACTTGACAAGGTATGGGACCACCTTCCGAACGTGTATCTCTAGAGGCAAATACACTGGGTTCAACAAGAACATCTTGCAACCCGGCCCACACATGACCGACCACTCATTTCGCTTGAGTGTATCGAATGTATATCACCAACGGTTGGGATCAGCAACCGTCTCCCGATAAGGGACAGCATCGATAGATTTAAGAACAAAAGGAATTTCTCTAGATAGGTGATCATACATCCTAATGGGTGCGACCCACATAGCCATGCTGCCTGCCCGATTTTTGTCATTTCCTGGTTGATGAGGCTAGAGGTCATAACGTATCTTTTGACAGATCACACCTCCATTACTTTGAATGCCACATCGTCATACCCGCCAAATCACAAATTGATTTCACCAAAAATACCACGGGTATACAGCTAAGAGAAACGAATTCCTCCGCCACCAAACGTAAGTACGTTTGAAGAGATCAACTTACGCGATCCTTTGAATATACTCTGTCAGACATTCGTCCATTCACGTTTGTCCTGGGACTGGACAAACCGAAGGCACTATTCTGTAAATAGGATAGCCCTTGCATAACTCCGTCTTCAATATATTCAGCATACTTGATTCGCAACGCTTATGCCAATACGGAGTGGTTCTCTGGATAATAATCCAACCGGTCTCTCCATATTAACAACGTAAAATGGTCAAAAACTTTGATAGTCGGTGATTTAACTATCAAATGAAAACATGTCTGTGTGCAAACAACGATATTATTTCCAGATGGAAATTCTATCGATCAATCATCATTCATCATCAAATTATCATAAATTTACCCTTTTCCTTATTCTTGTTTTCCTATATTTCTTATTTACTATATTTAGAAAATATACGTTATTAACAATGGGAAACAATTCCATTTCTCATTTTCTATATTCAGAAAACATTTCTGATTTTTCATTTGGAAGACATTTCCAAATCTCCTTCATTGGGTTTAAACTGATTTTTGAATAAACATCGCTATGCCAACACCAACCATTTCGCTCATTAACTAAATTCACTTAACCCCTTTCACTCTCGAACCTTATCCACTTCTTAGTTAAAAACGAAATCAATCAAGTTGGGGTACAATTACCTCTCAGACCTTAACTGAACAACATTTCTAACTTCGAAATAGACAAAGTTCAAACATTACTCTTTAAGAAACTTCCTTGCGAACTCTCGGATTCTATTTATGAATCCACTTCCTTTACTGAATCATTTGATTATAACTATAAATGTTGTAATTCCATGCTTTCAAAATATGTTAACTTAAATATATTTCCATATCTTAATTTGGATAAATAAACAACCAACTACTTTATTAACAGATAATTAAAACTTGATTTGAAATGGAAAGTAAACATTACTTCCCTTGATTCGATATAATCGAATTTCCATGTATGATTCACTCTCGAATAATCACTATCTGATAATTCTCTTTCGAATAAACTATATTCGATTCCCCTGTTCGAATAACTAATATTCGATAATCCTTTTCTTCGAATAACTAATATTCGAAAAATCTCACTTCGAATAAACCATATTCGATAATTCTCTCCTTCGAATAACTATATTCGATTTAACACACTTCGAACGAACTATATTCGATTACTCTTCTCGAATAAACTATATTCGATAACTCTACTTCGAATATGTGATATTCGATTAATTCCCTTTTTGACTAACCCTACTTAATTTACTAATACTCGACTAACTCGACTTAATTAACTTCTATTGATTAATTACTATTTGATTTAACACCATTTGCTTGATTCTAGATCGCAGAGATCACAATGGTTACGCCTGATTCCCCCAGGAAACATCCGACCGCCGTAGGCTATCTGCAGCCCTGCGAATTACGCTAGCAGTCGTGCTAAATGGAAATTCATCCTTAAATAGCTTTGTCTATTTTTAACTCTATCTCGAATAATTGGATCAATTCTAATTGAATAACTAATATTCAATTAACCCTTATTCGATTACTATATTTGAATAACTCTAGTTCGATCTGACTCAAAACGATTAACTCTAACTGATTAACTCTAACTGGTTAATCCTAACTGAATAACTCTAACTGGATAACTCTAACTGAATAACTCTAACTGGTTAACTCTAACTAACTAACTCTAACTGTTTAACTTTACGGTTTAACTCTGACAGTTTAACTTCAACGGTTTAACTCTAACAGTTTAACTCCAACTGTTTAACTCTAACAGTTTAACTCCAACTGTTTAACTCTAACAGTTTAACTCCAACTGTTTAACTCTAACAGTTTAACTCCAACGGTTTAACTCTAACAGTTTAACTCCAACGGTTTAACTCTAGTTGATTAGCTCTTTTGAATTAATCCCTTTGACTTTTCTCTTTTGAATAATTCCTTTGGAATAATTCCTTTGAATTACTTCCCTTGAATAGATTCTTTTTCTATTCGTTTACTCAACAAATAACTATTCTCTTTTCGCTTCTATTTATTAAAAAAAAAAAATATTCCCTTTAACTTTTCTATTTATTCAACAAATAAATATTTCTTTTAACTTTTCTATTTATTCAACAAATAAGTACTTCTGTTAAATATTTCTTTTAACTTTTCTATTTATTCAACAAATAAGTACTTCTGTCAACTTTTCTTTATTCCCTACATGAATATTCCCTTTTCAATTCCATTTGTAAATACTTTTACGAATGTTTCCCTCTTTATTTCTATTTGTAATCGTTTCACAAATATTTCCCTTCTATTTGATTTCACCAATATTTTCCCTTCTATTTGATTTCACCAATATTTGTTTTTTAACAAATGCTTTGATTCTATAATCATTTTCTCTCATGAAATTCTCTTCCTTTTATATATAAAATCTATTGATTTTATATAAATAATTTATTTTCAAAATAAACTTTGAAAATCCCTTTTCACTTTCTAGTATCACTTATGGTATAAAAATACCAAATCAAAAGGTTCAATCATCATCCAAACACACAGGTTCAACAACAGATGATATAACACATCATATATTAGAATATATGAAAAACGGTAAATAAATGTTGAGGAATCCAGTTGGATTCCTCCGACCTGTTTTCCTGCATCCACAGATGTTACACAATATAATTCACATCAATTTCATTTCAATATGAGGTATTCTGATAAACAAAATCAACATCGGTTAACGATATATATAACTATATCGGTATTTTTAACCAGCTGACTAGCAGTTCAACCAAACAATCAACACTCAGCAATTCAACCAATATTTATCAGTTCTAAAAATACTTTATAAAAATATAAAGTGTTCAGAGTTAGTGAGATTTACTCACCTTGGACGGTTTATCGTTGAATAACGATAATCGGTCATTGATTTGGTTCAGACGTTAAATTTCACCATAAATCCAAACGAGCTCCAATCCACTTGCGGTCAGTTCCCTTGCGTAGTGCTCGTCCATACGATCCCAACGGATCCTGTTTCGTTAAATTTCGTTAATGTATGCAAAAGTTATGCTATTTACAATATTTACCTAATTTAAATGAATATATATTTAATTAAATTAATTAAATTATTTTTATCTTAATTAATTTCTAATTGCGTTATTAGCTAAATTACCTTCCCTGCCCTTCTAAAAAATCCTACTTTCCCATCTTTAGCCATATCCAATTTTTTTAAAATTTGAAAAACCATTTTAATATTAATTAAATTTAATTTTCAAATAAAACATTTAAAAATATTCATTTAATTATAACTTAAAATTTTTAACCCGGATCAAAAATCTGCTTCCACTCATTTTAAAGTATTTTTCGATAAGAATCCAACGGTCCTTGTTTCGTGGAAATCCGACTTGTTTTGAAAAAGTTATAAGCTTTTAAAGTTTATGATTAAAAATTACGAAAATGCCCCTGGTCTGTTTTAAATTCAAATTAAATTCAAATTAGATTTTAAATTTAAATTTAAATTAATCATCCCATCCGTCGGATCAGTTAGGGATAGCCAGGGAGAGCAGGAAACTATATTTTCCAAACTCAAGCCTTAGACACTATCCTCTCTGTCACCCTTAGAATGTTCTGATATTTATTTTTACAAATTCTATTTTAATTATAATATATATATATATATATATATTACAAAAATAAATAAATAAATATTATTTAAATACTTACCCCGTGAAGCCCAAGCCTCTGCCTAAGAGTCCCTAGCTCCCCGTCTTGCCCTCCTTTCTCCCTTCCTTCCCTTTTCCCTATTTCCTAATATTTTATTATTATTTCTGCCATTGCCAAAGCTTGAAAGTGGAGGAGGAGGATGGATTTTAAAATGAAGGGGGGGGGCTATTTATAGCCAAAGGAGTCACATGGATTGCTGAGGTGGCGCGAATCCAACGGTCGAAAATGGATGGCTAGGATTAATCCTTAAATTAATTAAATTATAAATAAATTTAATAATTTATGAATAGTAAAGTGTGTTTTCTCAACCCTATTCGGACGTTAATTTGACTTACTTATTGATACCTTATCCAAAATCTTTTTCAACCATGTTGTTCAATTTTTCTTGCTCTTCAATAATATATAAAAATATTTAAATTTTGAATTCGTTTGAACTTTCAAATAATTTAAATTCAAATTCAAAATAGTGTTTTGTGTTAGTTTCAACACCTTTCGGTCTCATGTTGGAATATCAAACGATAACGGTTTTCAGAAATTCTTCCACCATCTGGTCCGGTTTTTAACGTACTTCAATCCTATGTATTCAAATCAAAAATCGGAGTTCGTTTAGATTTTCAAATAATTTATTTAAATTTTGTTTCCTTAATAACTTTCTATATCCGTTATAGGATTTTCCCAGATTTCATATATAGCTAATATCCTATGTTTAGAATTTTCCTGGATAGGTCTCAGGTTCCAGTTTTGTCGTTAGCATTAGCAAATTCCAATTACCGTCAAAATTTAGTTCAAATTTTGGCCTTTTATTTTTTCTTTTCCACATACGGATGCCATTTTTGACGTAACTTGGTTGGTTACCTAATTTCATCATTTCGGATTTAATGAAACTGATTTCATCGAAATCCGAGTTCGTTAGCTACTACATCCTTTGTAAACGTACTATTTTAAATTAAAAATTTATCCTTTTATACTGCCAGTTCACATTATATTGCAGATCCACTAAATTTCTACCATTTCGGAATAAAATAAAATATTCAAAATTATTGAAATTAAACCATTTAAACTTCCAAAACATTATAAAAACATTTTTAAATATTAAACTAAATGGTCAAAAAATCTGGGCCGTTACAAGATACAAGAATATACAGAGTATAAATGAATAAATTACATTCGATAAATATCAAAGATTACAATAAATTACATAGCAGCGGAAAATAATACAAAGCACAACTGAAGGTGACATACGGATACAGAGCTTTCCGGATATCATTCCAGCTGTAAATCAGGATCATGTGAATATAAATCTGCAAAACCAAAACTACAAGCTGCCCGTGCGGAAAATAAGGGCACCCAGAGTTTAGGTTAACACAATAAACTCCAGGTTAGTCATGTGACTGGTGTGAGAACTAAAACAGTTATTTAAAACTTTACTTTAAAAGAGAGTAATTCAAGGGACCACGCCGTATAACACGGAACGGGTTTCCTCCCAAGAATACCAGTGCATAGAATAAACAGCGCAATGCTTTTTCGAAAAATGAAGCTATTATAAGACCCAGGTCCCATCACACAATGCAACGCAAGCCGAAGGATAGGGTTTTCCCTTATAATAGCCAAACATGCTTGGTACGTTTAAAACAAATCATTTGATACTATAATAAGTGTATAGTGTCAAAACAATTTCAATCATAAATATCAATCATAGGCGGCATGGGTACCATCTATCATGTCGCCATACTAGTTCAACAATTAAAACCGCAATACACATATTGGAAATTGGATTTCCGTCATGAGTCGAGGCAAGGGGCAAGCTCCTCTCCGCTTCGAGACACTCTAGCAAATGCCTCAGGACTACACACTCTGGGTAACCCTGGATTCGGTTGGGCTGGTCCTCTCTTACGTTTGAGGATTGGCAATTCCTGAACACACGTTTCCCGGTCCTTACAGACCTAATATCGAGGCGCCTCATTCCAACAACCACAAAGGTGAAAAGTATATAAATGTCAAGGCTGGTAAGTCACTGACACCACCAAAGCTAGAAAGAAACGTCGTGTTCTCCCAACGGTCCGTATCCCATTTTTGACTCATACCGAGGTGTGAGGCTCACGAATTCACGTTATACACAAAGCTACGCCACAAAGGCCGTGCTATTATCATCAACCACAAGACTTTGCTTTTCAACAGAAGCCTTAATCCATGCGACTCAGCATGCCGCACAGGCAATTCATGCCATGAAATTGATATCTATCGATATATAACCTCTAAGCTCGTACGTCTTAGAGAAAGGAGTTAAGCAAAAGAATAAATTCTTCGCCGCCAAACAGATATATATTTAACAGAAATCAATCAACACAGAATAAAATCCAATGTCAGACACACAATCCATTTACAAGTTCGTTCTGGGTCTGAACGAAACCGGAGGCACTTTCCTCGCATATCCATCGATCTCCAAGTACGTCTGGACGACCACCAATTGATTCCCTCATCTTAGGTGTACAGCCCAATCAAGATCATCAGTAATCACCCAAACGATGTGAAGACTTCCGGTCTTCAACCACCGTCTTCATCTTCGACATATCGTCTAATCGGTTATTCAGAATGGGTATAAAACTGGACTTTCCGAACAACCCGCGTATATTAAAACAAATGTTACACAAACACAACATACGCCTATTTCCAATTCAGCAGCCACTAACCGCAAATTTCATATTCTTAGGGAAAGGTTCCCATTAATTTTATCCAGGATAAATTCTTTAAAATTTATCCTTTAATCTTCCTTTGGATGTCATTTCAAACCAAATCATGGTTTTCCAAACTAGTCGAGATTAGCGAACCACACCGAAGTAATTATTTATTTTATTTCCCAATCCCAACCTATTCATCCCATGAAGCAAAACTGGTAATACTCCATATCTAATAATATGGTGTTATCGGTAAAATTAATTACCATTTCACGTTCAAATCTAATTAAAGATTTGACTCGTTTTGGAGCAAAACTAGTGATACTCCATTCTCGCTTATTTTCCCAAATTTGATAATTTAGATTATCAATTCACATTTCAATCTAATTGCAGATTCATGAAAACTCCTTTTGCTGGGTTAAAGAACTAATGCCATTTAAAACATAGTTCACGACAAACCCAAATCTCATTCTATTTATTATCGGGTTAAAGAACAAGTGTTATTTAAAACACCCTTCGCGATAAACCCACAAATCAATTCTATTTAAAATTCATTTCAAATCCAATTTATTTATTTGAAAATAAATGGGTTTTAATTTTAGTTCAAAACTAGTTCATTTTGATAAAAATCTATTTTTATCTTTTCAAATGTGGAGTTTTTCTTCCCAATTTTTCCCAAATCATTTCTTATGATTTTACCCAAATTATTGATATTTTTAATAATTTTATCAAGGCCCGTACAGTCGATTTCCATCAACGGCCATCGAACTGCACTTACAGCGACCTTTTCCAAATTTGATTTGGACGTATCTCCAAATCCAACCGTTAGATTTTAAATTTCTAATATTCGTTAGAAAGATCTTTTCGATACGAACCCAACGGTTTTGGTTTTAGGAGAATCCGACGGTCGGATCTCCCGTAATGTCCGTTTGAAATAAATGGTCGAAATTCATGAACTGCCGCGGCGCGGCACGTTCTATTCAGGCCATTATATTATATATATAATATATATTTCGGCGATTACTATTTAAAACGAATTTTATAAATAGTTTTGAATTCGTTTCAAAAACAATTTCAACCTTTATTTCAAATTCTAATCGAAATTGAATTTTCTATTATAAATCCTTTTTACTTTCATTTCTATTTGATTTCAATTCAAATCGATTTTAATTCGATTCGAATTCATTTTCTTTTCAATTCAATTCAATTCGAATTCGTTTTCTTTTCAATTCAATTCGAATTCGTTTTCTATTCAATTGAATTAAATTGTTTTCTATTCGATTCAATTCAAATTCGTTTTCTATTCGATTCAATTCAAATTGGTTTTCTATTCGATTCAATTCAGATTGGTTTTCTATTCGATTCAATTTCAATTCATTTTCTATTCGATTCAATTCAAATTGGTTTTCTATTCAATTCATTTTCTATTCAAATCGAATTCAATTCAATTTCTATTCAAATCAAATTCAATTCAATTTCTATTCAAATCAAATTCAATTTGGTTTTCTATTCGATCAAATTCAAATTGGTTTTCTATTCGATCAAATTCAAATTGGTTTTCTATTCAAATCAAATTCAATTCAATTTCTATTCAAATCAAATTCAATTTGGTTTTCTATTCGATTCAAATTCAATTCATTTTCTATTCAAATCAAATTCAATTTGGTTTTCTATTCGATCAAATTCAAATTGGTTTTCTATTCGATCAAATTATAAAAACGAATATAATCGATATAAATATTGTTTGCGTCAAAATAGCGCATCTCTAATCAATACGACTTTATATATTTCAATAATTCCATTATTCTATTCGACAAATGGATCTATATTTTTGTCAACACATGACTAATCTCAACGATTGAGTACTGTCCACATGTGACTATTTTTGTTATTTAATATATTTTATAAAAATTATGGTATCTATCATTTGATTTAAAATCAGACTCCAACCGTAAATTAGTAAGAGAAAGATTCACTGAATATTAACCCCGAGGGCCGAAACCAACATCAGATATATCCAGGAGACCACTCATCTTATCTATTTTCCAGCTAGTTTCTAATTTCAAATATGATAAAGATGTAAATTTTATTGTTAAAATATCTCGTTCAACACATGACTAATCTCAACGGATGAGTACTGTCAACACATGAACTTTTATTTTATAATATTCTTTATCTTCTAAATTGGAATGAGGCCCAATCAATTACCATATTGCGTTAACTGTATGGATTCCATACAACACATGTATTTAATAGCAACGATATATAATCAACCATCATCCAAAGTGCACTACACTGTGTAAGCATCAAATATAGATATCTAACGCTTATAACAGCCTGTCAATCAATCGATCGACATACAACTAATTATTGGGATTGGTGTATGTCATATTTTATCCCAAAACCTGTGTGGGGTTTCAAACAATCAAACACAGATTTTATTTGTGCAGTTGGGCGATGTAAAAAATTTATCGACCCAATCAATATATGTCAAATCAGTGTATACAAATCGGCCGATTTGTTTATAAATATTTATTTATTCACTTTCACGTTAAAATTTATATTTTTAACGATAAAATATTTTTAACTATATAAATATATTATTTCCTTTCAACACATGAATATATTTCATTATCTATTTCACATCAGCTTCACAAACAAATTTCACAACACATCAAACAAGCATACAAGCCATCCATGGTCTGTGGATGACGGGTGTCGGGTGCTACTAATAACTAGAAAAAAAGAGATTTTGAGTGAGAAGTTCTCACCGAAAGCTATCCCAACTTCACAACACTTCATTTATAGAAATCTCCATCGTTATCGCCTTTTGTCACTTTTCACTGCCCGTATTCTCTACATATATAAAAATAGAATTTTTACTTCGCTATTCAATATCTAAAAATAGAATTTTTACTTCGCTATACAATATATAAAAATCGAATTTTTACTTCGCTATACAATATATAAAAATCGAATTTTTACTTCGCTATACAATATATAAAAATCGAATTTTTACTTCGCTATACTATATATAAAAATCGATTTTTTACTTCGCTATATGGATAAAAATTCTATTTTTACATCGCTACTATATAGATAAAAATTATATTGTTACAACGATATTATATAGATAAAAATTATATTATTACAACGCTATTATATAGATAAAAATTTTATTTTTACAACGCTATTATCTATATAAAGATTTCGCCTTTTCAAAATATAAAGATTTCATATTTTCAAATATAAAGATCGTATCTTTATATCTTCTACCAATTAAAAATCGAATTTTTATTCTTTCTAAAATATAAAAATCATATTTTTAATCTTTCTATAATATAAAAATCATATTTTTTGTATTGCTACTTCTTTAAAAATCACATCTTTATTTTCACTTCATATATATAAAAATCTGACTGTTTACAATTTAAAATTTTTGCCTTTTATACTTTAAAAACATAAGCTTTCCTAATTAAAAATAATCTCAACTTTCTATTGTTAAAAATCTAATCTTCTTCTTTTAAAAATTCATTACTTCCTTTTAAAAAAACCATTACTAAGTTAAGAAGTAAACAAAGAAAAAAATAAAAATAATAAATACTTACAGCGCTCAGGGGGGGGGGGAAGCGTCGCTGGGATGGTCGGAGCGTCGGGGGAGGGGGTCCGGAGCTGGTGAACGGCGGCGCTGGGGCTCAGGGCGCGGCGGTAGGCTATGGAGGAGGGTGCGGCTTCAAATCGAGAGGGGGCTGGGCGTTTGGGTTGCTTCGTTCGAAGCTGGAGGGAAGAGGATGGGAGAAGATGAAGCGGCAGAGGGGAGTGGAGGAAGGAGGATAGGGGGCGCTGCGCCTCCTGGCGGCGACGAGGCGATCGATCGCCTGGTGGGGATCACGATTTCCCCCCTTTTCTTATATTTTTTTTATTTGATCAGAAATGAACTGACTGGGGGGGGGGGGGTTAGAAAGAATTTATATAATAATATATTTTAATATTTTAATTTTCAATTTATATTGAATTTTCATATGATCTCCAAACAACACCCAATGACTGACGCCCCTAGCTAATTACCTCCATTCCGAACTCAATGGGATTTGCCACATAGGCCAATTCGATCATTTCGATCAGTTTTCGCCAAAATCAACATATAACTCTATATATTGAATTTGAATGCGCATTTCAATTTACTGGGGTCACACACGAACTCTAAAAATCCCCGAAAAATATTTTCTAGCTTCGTATTGACGATACGGTCCTAACAAAACTAGTTTCATCAAATTCTGAGACCGTTGGAAAAATGGTCTTTTTCCAGTCGATTAAAATCAACTAAAACTGGTCAAACGCGTTTTCTTTTGCCACGCTCACATATTGATTCGAAAAATTATGAAATTTGGAATCTAGCAATAATTTCACATCACGGACCCAACAAAAGTGGTTTCGTCGAAATCCGAGGTCGTTTGCAAAATTCCCATTTTTAAGGGCCTGAATTCCATAGCGACTATTCAGAATTTTCAACTGGACATATCTTTTGATTCCTGCTATGAAATTTTGATTTTTCGGATTCTTTGGAAAGATATTCCCAATTAGATCCTAATGTTTTTGGTTTCACTAAAATCCGGATTGTTTTGCACCCGGTACATTCAATTGAAGTTTAAAATCGAATTATCGAACTACCGCGCCATTTTCAATTCTATTTATAATTATATATAATTATTTATATTCTAACGACGACGAATATAATATATACGTTCGAATTATATTCAAAATAAATTTCTCGTCGATATTATTTAAAATAATTCATTTTAAATGTTCAAAATTCGCTAAAATTGCCAAAATAAAAATTTTAAACTGGCCCAGATTTTCGGGTTATTACAATCTCCCCCACATAAAACTTTTCGTCCCCGAAAAGGAACAAAGTCGAAAGTGGTTTGATTAATCAACTCTATGTTCGATCTAGCTTCCATTCTCCAACTTTTCAGTTTCTGAGAATTTTCAAAGTTTCAAAAATTTAGCTAACACCAGGAATTTTTGAAAATTTTCGCCATAACCTCCTTGCACCGGGAGCCACGGGAAAATCCTGAAATTGCCATATAGGCCTTCTGATCTCAAAAAGAAAAAGAAAAAGCCAAGCGGCTAGCCAAGCGGCTAGCCAAGCGGCTAGCCAAGCGGCTAGCCAATCGGCTCATAAAATCATCAACACCTAAATAAAATCAGTAAATTATAGTAAACATGTACCTATTTGTCGGGCAAACAAATTTTATTCTCTGCTCTAGCCTCCTTGCTATGACCTGTTCAATGTAAGTATATGTATATGCAAGCAAATGCAACCAATTTTCAATATCGTTCAATATTTGATATAATTAGGCTAAATGGTTCAAAATTCAATTAGGCAACAATAATCAAACAACACAATCATCAATCAATTAGTGAATTAGAGTTTCAAAATCATAATTTGATACATATACAAAAATCATGTTTTTGATGCCAAATCACAACAACAAACCTATCTATATTAGTTTTGGTTCTCACACCAGTCGATGGAAATATATAGATATCACACCTTCGTCACCCGAAAATAAATACTGGTGATGGTATACTTCATCATCAGGACCATGTCCGGGCGACTAGAGTGTGACTCTATATCTATCTAATATATTAAAACTTCGAATATACGTTCATGACGCGTATATGCAAAATCTTTATATATTGGATTGTCCAAATTCAAAATAAATAAATATTCAAATACATATAAAGCGATTTAAATTTCAGAACAAAATTGTTTTCATTTGAAAAATATACTCTTCACACACGTTCTAGGATACTACTGATCCTATCTCTAACGAGTCATTCTAATTGGATATTACTAATCCAATATCTGATGAATTCTTTCGTATGGTTCTAATGTGTCTTGTTCTCGAGCTCTGTAAACCAAAGCTCTGATACCAAATGTGACGGCAAGGAATTTCGCTCGATCCGAATCAGTCGTTAAACCGATCTAGACCGTTCGAAACGCCTGATCGTTTTGAGAACACGACAAAATAGAACGCAAACGGAAGAACATTTCATTGTATATTACAACAATGCATCAGATACAAGAATATACAGAGTATAAATGAATAAATTACATTCGATAAATATCAGAGATTACAATAAATTACATAGCAGTGGAAAATAATACAAAGCACAACTGAAGGTGATATACGGATACAGAGCTTTCCGGATATCATTCCAGCTGTAAATCAGGATCCTGTGAATATAAATTTGCAAAACCAAAACTACAAGCTGCCCGTGCGGAAAATAAGGGCACCCAGAGTTTAGGTTAAAACAATAAACTCCAGGTCAGTCATGTGACTGGTGTGAGAACTAAAACAGTTATTTAAAACTTTACTTTAAAAGAGAGTAATTCAAGGGACCACGCCGTATAACACGGAACGGGTTTCGTCCCAAGAATACCAGTGCATAGAATAAACAGCGCAATGCTTTTTCGAAAAATGAAGCAATTATAAGACCCAGGTCCCATCACACAATACAACGCAAGCCGGAGGATAGGGTTTTCCCTTATAATAGCCAAACATGCTTGGTACGTTTAAAACAAATTGATACTATAATAAGTGTATAGTGTCAAAACAATTTCAATCATAAATATCAATCATAGGCGGCATGGGTACCATCTATCATGTCGCCATAATAGTTCTACAATTAAAACCGAAATACACGTATTAGAAATTGGATTTCCGTCATGAGTCGAGGCAAGGGGCAAGCTCCTCTCCGCTTCGAGACACTCTAGCAAATGCCTCAGGACTACACACTCTGGGTAACCCTGGATTCGGCTGGGCCGGTCCTCTCTTACGTTTGAGGATTGGCAATTCCTGAACACACGTTTCCCGGTCCTTACAGACCTAATATCGAGGCGCCTCATTCCAACAACCACAAAGGTGAAAAGTATATAAATGTCAGGGATGGTAAGTCACTGACACCACAAAAGCTAGAAAGAAACGTCGTGTTCTCCCAACGGTCCGTATCCCGTTTTTGACTCATACCGAGGTGTGAGGCTCGTGAATTCACGTTATACACAAAGCTACGCCACAAAGGCCGTTCTTTGATCATCAACCACAAGACTTTGCTTTTCAATAGAAGCCTTGATCCATGCGACTCAGCATGCCACACAGGCAATTCATGCCATGCGATTGATATCTATCGATATATAACCTCTAAGCTCGTACGACTCAGAGAAGGGCGTTAAGCAAAAGAATAAATTCTCCGCCGCCAAACAGATATATATTTAACAGAAATCAATCAACACAAAATAAAATCCAATGTCAGACACACAATCCATTTACAAGTTCGTTCTGTGTAAAGACCCGCAACTTCCCCGTAAAGGAAAGCGTCGGATAGTTCAAGAACAAGCCACAACAGAACGCATACAGAAGAACATTTCATTGAATATTACAACAATGCATCAGATTACAAGGATATACAGAGTATAAAGGAATATTACACAGAAATATCAGAGATTTAAATTACATTTAAATACATAGCAGCGGAAAATAATGCAATACACAACTAGAATGAGATATACGGATACAAAGCTTTCCGGATATCGTTCCAGCTGTAAACCAGGATCCTGTGAATATAAATCTGCAAAACCAAAACTACTAGCTGCCCGTGTCAAAATAGGGGCACCCAGAGTTTAGGTTAAAACAATAAACTCCAGGTCAGTCATGTGACTGGTGTGAGAACTAAAACAGTTATTAATCTTTATTTTAAATCATTAGGTAAAACAAGGGACCACGCCGTATAACACGGAACGGGTTTCCTCCCAAGAATACCAGTGCATAAAACAAACAGCGCAATGCTAAATAAAGAAAAATGAAGCTGTTATAAGACCCAGGTCCCATCACACAATGCAACGCAAGCCGGAGGATAGGGTTTTTACCTTATAACAGCCAAAGCATGCTTGATACGTTTAAAACAAATCATTTGATACTATTATAAGTGCATAGTGTATAAAACAACTTCAAATCATAAGTATCAATCATAGGCGGCATGAATGCCCCATACCACTATGTCGCCATATATAGGTTATACAATCAAAATCGCAAAGTCACGTATTTGGAAATTGGATTTCCGTCTATGAACCGAGGCAAAAGATAGTCCTCAACCGATTCGAGACAATCTAGCCCATGTCTCAGGCAAGCGCGCAGGCAAGCCTTGGATCGTCAGGGCCGGTCCACACGGAGTGGATTATTATGCCTGAACAATACGTCTCCCCACCCTATGGGGTGTAAGTCTGGTCCGTCAGCCGACCAGA
The DNA here is from genome assembly GCA_030737875.1 of Allium sativum. Classification (NCBI taxonomy): domain Eukaryota; kingdom Viridiplantae; phylum Streptophyta; class Magnoliopsida; order Asparagales; family Amaryllidaceae; genus Allium; species Allium sativum. The sequence goes on along the minus strand of CM060910.1, from coordinate 564,553,264 downwards.
ATGCATTCGGCCGAAACCGATATAACCGAGGCGCCTCGCAACAGCAACAACCACATAAGTCAAACTCGTCAGGGCGTGTAAAACCACTGACGCCACTTCTAGCTAGAAAGAAACGCAAGTCCTCCCTGAGGTCCGTCTCCCGTTTTTGGTTCATACCTGGTGTGAAACACGCGAGGTAAACGTTACACAAAGCTACGCCACAAAGGCCGTGCTTTGATCATCACCACAAGACTTTGCTTTTCAACAGAAGCCTTGATCATTTGCATCTTAGCATGCCACACAGGCAAACCATCCTATGCAACCGATATCAGTCACACAGAATGAAATCCGATGTCAGACACACAGTCCATTTACAAGTCCGTTCTGGGTCTGAACGAAACCGGAGGCACCTAGTACCCCGCATATCCATCGATCTCCAAGTACGTCTGGACGATCACTAACTGTTTCCATCTTCTTGGGTGTACAGCCCAATCAAGATCATCAGTTATCACCCAAACGACGTGAAGACTTCCGGTCTTCGACCATCGTCTTCATCTTCGACTTATCGTCGTATCAGTTATTCAGAATGGGATAAACCCGGTCTTTCCGAATAACTCGCGTATATTTTAAGTAAGTGTTACACAAACACAACATACGCCTCATTCCAGTTCATTAGTCACTAACCGTAAATTAATCAAGAGAATAATTCCCCAAATATTAACCCCGAAGGCCGAAACCAACATCAGATCAATATCCAGAAAACCATTCTGCTTGGCTAACCGACAGTTAGTTTCTAAATTTCACGTTCAAATCTAATTAAAGATTTAACTATCGCCTGGAGCAAAACTGGTGATACTCCATTCTCGATCCTTTCAATCTAATTAAAGATTCATTAAAACTCCACTTAGTTTTAATCATTATCTGGGTTAAAGAATCAGTGTCATTTAAAAACACGATTCACGATAAACCCAAAATCACATTCCATTAATTATCGGGTTAAAGAACAAGTGTTATTTAAAACACTATTCACGATAAACCCAAAAATCAATACCAATTCAATTCCAATTAAATATCATTTAATTGGTACACTTCATTAAATCTAAATAAAAAGATTTAATCTTTTCTCAACTGGGTTCAAGAACAGTGTTAGTGAAGACACCATTCACGACAAACCCAAATCACATTCGATATATTATCGGGTTAAAGAACAAGTGTTATTTAAAACACTGTTCACGATAAACCCAAAAATCAATATCAATTCAATTCCAATTAAATCTCATTTAATTGGTACACTTCATTAAATCTAAATAAAAAGATTTAATCTTTTCTCAACTGGGTTCAAGAACAGTGTTAGTGAAGACACCATTCACGACAAACCCAAATCACATTCGATTAATTATCGGGTTAAAGAACAAGTGTTATTTAAAACACTGTTCACGATAAACCCAAAAATCAATACCAATTCAATTCCAATTAAATATCATTTAATTGGTACACTTCATTAAATCTAAATAAAAAGATTTAATCTTTTCTCAACTGGGTTCAAGAACAGTGTTAGTGAAGACACCATTCACGACAAACCCAAATCACATTCGATATTCAATACAAGGCTCTGAATAGAAACTATATCGGCCTATATTCAATATCAAATTCTACGATTAACAAATGTCGTATTGGAAATAACGATATACATATATATCTTTCAAATTTCCATAACAACACCTGTAATATCACGAATTCCAACATCGAAATATTCCGAAGACAATTTCGATTCAAATCCACTCCAATGCAATCATTGGAAATTTTGGTTATTTTCAAAACCATTTCAAATTCAATTTATTTATTTAAAAATAAATAGAATTATAATTCTAGTTCAAAACTAGTTCATTTCGATAAAAATCTATTTTTATCTTTTCAAATATGGAGTTTTTCATCCCAAACTTTCACAAATCATTTCTTATGATTTTACACAAATTATTACTATTTTTAATAATTTTATCAAGGCCCGTACGGTCGATTTCCATTAACGGCCATCGAACTGCACTTACAGCGACCTTTTTCGAATTTGATTTGGACGTATCTCCAAATCCAACCGTTAGATTTCAAATTTCTAACATTCATTAGAAAGCTCTTTTCGATACGAACCCAACGGTTCCGGTTTTAGGAGAATCCGACGGTCGGATCTCCCGTAATGTCCGTTTGAAACAAATGGTCGAAATTCGCGAACTGCCGCAGCGCGGCGCGTTCTATTCAGGCCATTATATTATATATATAATATATATTTCGTCGATTACTATTTAAAACGAATTATATAAATGGTTTTAAATTCGTTTCAAAAGCAATTTCAACTTCCTTTTCAATTCAAATCAAAATTGAATTCTTCTTTATAAATTCGTTTCAAAATTCATTTCTATTCAATTCAAATTTCAATTCAATTTGAATTCATTTCAATTCGCTTTCAATTCAATTCGAATTCGTTTTCAATTCAATTCATTTCGAAATCGTTTTCAATTCAATTCATTTCGAAATCGTTTTCAATTCAATTCATTTCGAAATCGTTTTCAATTCAATTCATTTCGAAATCGTTTTCAATTCAATTCATTTCGAAATCGTTTTCAATTCAATTCATTTCGAAATCGTTTTCAATTCAATTCATTTCGAAATCGTTTTCAATTCAATTCATTTCGAAATCGTTTTCAATTCAATTCATTTCGAAATCGTTTTCAATTCAATTCATTTCAAAATATTCGATTTCGAAATCACGTTTCAATATTCATTTTAAAATGAATAAAATCGATATAAATATCGTTCACGTCAAAATGGCGTCAATCTAATCCTCACGGCTTCACATATTTCTATTTTCAAATATTCTATTTCAAATATTTCTATTTCAAATATTTCTATTTCAAATATTTCTATTTCAAATATTTCTTTTTTTCTCGAAACTGGAATGAGGCCCAATCAATTACCATATAATGTTAATTATATGGATTTTCTACAACACATGTATATATCAACAACGATGAATAATCAACCATCAACCAAAGTGCACTACACTGTATAAGCATCAAATATAGACATTTAACGCTTATAGCAGCTTGTCAATCAATCGATCGACATATTTAATAAATCAGGATGAGTGAACTTCAAATTTCATCCTAACACCCGTGTGGGGTTTCAAACAATCAAACACATATTTTATTTGTGCAGTTAGGCGATGTGTAAGATTTATCGACCCAATCAACGTCATTCAAATAGGTGTACATAAACAAACCGTCTGGTTTGTAAATGAATATTTATTTATTCACATTCACGTTAAAAATTATATTTTTAACGATAACACATTTTATTTTAACATATGAATTTATATTCAGTTCATTCGTTAAATAAAATGCTATTTTTATTTTTCTAACTTATTTTAGAAAATTTCGGCGGCATAACGGCACGATACTAGAAACGGGACAAGGCCTAGCCTTATCCCCGGTCTAGTGAAGGCCCACGCCATTCACTCATCAATCAAATCAATTTCATTTTGCAAACCACAAAATTTGGAGTAAGGGTCTAACCTAGCCTTACTCCTACGCCTTATAACGGCGCACGTCTAATCCTAACCAATTTATCGATTCGATTTTTCACACCACAAACCACATTCAAACCAATATCGCAATCAATCACCAAACAGTCAAACAAACAAGTCCATGGTCTGTGGACGGTTGTGTCGGGTGCTACTAAGCACCGTCTGCATCCTAGTATATATATAACTAGAAAAATAAATTGAAAGGTGAGAAATTCTCACATATAGCTATCCTAGCTCCACGGCACTTCATTTGCAGAAGTCTTCGTCGTTTTCGCATCTTCGTCAGCTTCGTCGCCCGTAGCCACTATATATAAAAAATCGAATTTTTATTTCAAAGTTCAATATATAAAAATCGAGTTTTTATTTCAAAGTTCAATATATAAAAATCGAGTTTTTATTTCAAAGTTCAATATATAAAAATCGAGTTTTTATTTCAAAGTGCAATATATAAAAATCGAATTTTTATTTCAAAGTGCAATATATAAAAATCGAATTTTTATTTCAAAGTTCAATATATAAAAATCGAATTTTTATTTCCAATTTTAAAAATAGGATCTTTATTTTTCTAAAGTTCTAATCTCTTTCTATAAAAAAAATTAAACCTTTAAAATAAAATCAGTTTTTATTTATTTCTTTTCAAATCAGTTTTTAAAGCTTTAACAAATCAGTTTTTAATCATTTTATAAAAACAGTTTTTTTTTTTTTTTTTTTTAAATCAAAATAGTATTAACCTAAAAAAATAGCATTACAGAGTTAAAAATAAAAATAAAATAAATAAAATAAAATACTATACTTACAGTGGTTAGCCGAACAGGGGGGGGAGTTTTTGCGGGTTCGGGTCGGGATCGGGTGTCGCAGGCGAAGGGAAGGGGAGGAGGAGCTAAACGAGGCGTCGCTCGAGCAGGGGGGTGCTCAGGTCGGCCATCGACTTCAGGGGGGGGCGCTGCGTACGGTGGTGTGGTTCTCGCTGGAAGAGGAGGGTCGCGAGGAAGAAGAGGGGGTGGAAGCGGCGGGCGGTGGCTTCGACGGCGACTGGGCTTCGTCGCGATGGATTTAGGGATTCCCCCCTTTTTTTTTTTTTTTTTTTTTTTATTTCTGTATGAATGAATCGGGGGGGGGGGGGGGGGGCCAGAAAGGAGGTAAAGGAGGGAAAGTATATTTTTTTTTTTTTTTTATTATTTAATTATTAAATTTCGCAAAAAGGTTGACTTTTATATATGACCTCGAAACGAGGCCCACCGCCTGTCGTCCATAGCGTTTCACCCCCATTCCGAACGCAATGGGATATGTATCGCAAGCTGATTTGATCGTTACAGTCAGTTTCCTTTTGAATTTTCATTTAAATCATTATATTGAATTTTAAACGCACATTTCAAATTACCGGGGTCGCATACGAACTTTAAAAATTCCAGAAAAATATTTTCTAGCTTCGCATTGGCGATACGGTCCTAACAAAACTAGTTTCGTCGAATTCTGAGACCGTTTGAAAAATGGCCAATTTCCAGTCGATTAAAATCAACTGAAACCGGTCAAACGCGTTTTCCTTTGCCACGCTCACATATTGATTCGAAAAATTATGAAATTTGAAACCTAGCAATAACTTTACATCCCGGACCCAACAAAACTGGTTTCGTCGAAATCCGAGGTCGTTTGCAAAATTGCTATTTTTAAGGGCCTTATATATATAAAAATATATATAAATTCCACAGCGACTATTTCTAATTTTAAACTGGACATATCTTATCATTTCTAAGATGAAATCTCAGTTTGTTAACTTCGTTACAAAGATATAGTTATACAGATTCAAATATTTCTTGTTTCGTTCAATTCTGACTTATATTGAATTCTGTATATTCATTTGAAATTAGAAATCGAATTTTCGAACTACCGCGCCATTTTCTATTCCTTTTATAATTATATATAATTATTATATATTCTAACGACGACGTATATAATATATACGTCGAATTCTATTCAAAATAAATTTTCTCGTCGATATTATTTAAAATAATTCATTTTAAATAATCAAAATTCGCTAAAATGGCCAAAATAAAAATTTTAAACTGGCCCAGATTTTCCGGGTTGTTACAATCTCCCCCACTTAAAACTTTTCGTCCCCGAAAAGGAACAAAGTCGAAAGTGGTTTGATTATTCAACTCTACGCTCGACCTGGCTTCCATTCCCGAACTTTTCAGTTTCTGAGAATTTCTAAAATTTCAAAAATTTGGCTAACACCCTAAATTTTCGAAAAATCTCGCCATAACCTCCCCTGCAATGGGAGCATCGGGGAATTTCAAATAGCTTCCCCGGTCCTTCAGATCTCAAAAAGAAAAAGAAAAAGCCAAGCGGCTAGCCAATAGGCTCACAAAATCATCATCACCCAAACAAAACAGTAAATTATGTAGTAAACATGTACCTATTTGTCGGGCAAACAAATTTTATTCTCTGGCTCTAGCCTCCTTGCTATGACCTGTTCAAGGATATATATGTATATGCAAGCAAATGCAACCAATTTTCAATATCATTCAATATTCGATCAAATTAGGCATATTGGTTCAAAATTATCAAACAACTAAACAAACAACACAAACATCAATCAATTAGTGAATTAGAGTTTTCAAATTCATAATTTTGATATATAAGCTAAAATCATGTTTTTGATGCCAATTCACAACAATGTGTTCCTAACTATATAAGTTTTGGTTCTCACACCAGTCTAATGGAAATATATAGAAATCACACCTTCGTCACTCGAAAATAAATGCTGATGATGTTTCGAACCACCATCAGAACCTTGTCGGGCTACTAGAGTGCGGTTCTATATCTACCCGGTATATTAAAACTTCGAATATACGCGGATCAGACGTATACGCAAAATCTATATATACTGGATTGTCCAAATCAATATAAATAAATAATCAACTACGAATAATTGATTTAAATTTTCAAAACAAAATTTTGTTTTCATTTTAAAAATATACTCTTCACACTCGTTCTAGGATACTACTGATCCCATCTCTAACGAGTCATTCCCATTGGATATTGCTAATCCAATATCTGATGAATTCTTTCGTATGGTTCTAATGTGTCTTGTTCTCTGCTTTGTAAACCAAAGCTCTGATACCAAATGTAAAGACCCGTAACTTCCCCGTAAAGGAAAGCGCCGGATAGTTCAAGAACAAGCCACAACAGAACGCATACAGAAGAACATTTCATTGAATATTACAACAATGCATCAGATTACAAGGATATACAGAGTATAAAGGAATATTACACAGAAATATCAGAGATTTAAATTACATTTAAATACATAGCAGCGGAAAATAATGCAATACACAACTAGAATGAGATATACGGATACAAAGCTTTCCGGATATCGTTCCAGCTGTAAACCAGGATCCTGTGAATATAAATCTGCAAAACCAAAACTACTAGCTGCCCGTGTCAAAATAGGGGCACCCAGAGTTTAGGTTAAAACAATAAACTCCAGGTCAGTCATGTGACTGGTGTGAGAACTAAAACAGTTATTAATCTTTATTTTAAATCATTAGGTAAAACAAGGGACCACGCCGTATAACACGGAACGGGTTTCCTCCCAAGAATACCAGTGCATAAAACAAACAGCGCAATGCTAAATAAAGAAAAATGAAGCTGTTATAAGACCCAGGTCCCATCACACAATGCAACGCAAGCCGGAGGATAGGGTTTTTACCTTATAACAGCCAAAGCATGCTTGATACGTTTAAAACAAATCATTTGATACTATTATAAGTGCATAGTGTATAAAACAACTTCAAATCATAAGTATCAATCATAGGCGGCATGAATGCCCCATACCACTATGTCGCCATATATAGGTTATACAATCAAAATCGCAAAGTCACGTATTTGGAAATTGGATTTCCGTCTATGAACCGAGGCAAAAGATAGTCCTCAACCGATTCGAGACAATCTAGCCCATGTCTCAGGCAAGCGCGCAGGCAAGCCTTGGATCGTCAGGGCCGGTCCACACGGAGTGGATTATTATGCCTGAACAATACGTCTCCCCACCCTATGGGGTGTAAGTCTGGTCCGTCAGCCGACCAGAATGCATTCGGCCGAAACCGATATAACCGAGGCGCCTCGCAACAGCAACAACCACATAAGTCAAACTCGTCAGGGCGTGTAAAACCACTGACGCCACTTCTAGCTAGAAAGAAACGCAAGTCCTCCCTGAGGTCCGTCTCCCGTTTTTGGTTCATACCTGGTGTGAAACACGCGAGGTAAACGTTACACAAAGCTACGCCACAAAGGCCGTGCTTTGATCATCACCACAAGACTTTGCTTTTCAACAGAAGCCTTGATCATTTGCATCTTAGCATGCCACACAGGCAAACCATCCTATGCAACCGATATCAGTCACACAGAATGAAATCCGATGTCAGACACACAGTCCATTTACAAGTCCGTTCTGGGTCTGAACGAAACCGGAGGCACCTAGTACCCCGCATATCCATCGATCTCCAAGTACGTCTGGACGATCACTAACTGTTTCCATCTTCTTGGGTGTACAGCCCAATCAAGATCATCAGTTATCACCCAAACGACGTGAAGACTTCCGGTCTTCGACCATCGTCTTCATCTTCGACTTATCGTCGTATCAGTTATTCAGAATGGGATAAACCCGGTCTTTCCGAATAACTCGCGTATATTTTAAGTAAGTGTTACACAAACACAACATACGCCTCATTCCAGTTCATTAGTCACTAACCGTAAATTAATCAAGAGAATAATTCCCCAAATATTAACCCCGAAGGCCGAAACCAACATCAGATCAATATCCAGAAAACCATTCTGCTTGGCTAACCGACAGTTAGTTTCTAAATTTCACGTTCAAATCTAATTAAAGATTTAACTATCGCCTGGAGCAAAACTGGTGATACTCCATTCTCGATCCTTTCAATCTAATTAAAGATTCATTAAAACTCCACTTAGTTTTAATCATTATCTGGGTTAAAGAATCAGTGTCATTTAAAAACACGATTCACGATAAACCCAAAATCACATTCCATTAATTATCGGGTTAAAGAACAAGTGTTATTTAAAACACTATTCACGATAAACCCAAAAATCAATACCAATTCAATTCCAATTAAATATCATTTAATTGGTACACTTCATTAAATCTAAATAAAAAGATTTAATCTTTTCTCAACTGGGTTCAAGAACAGTGTTAGTGAAGACACCATTCACGACAAACCCAAATCACATTCGATATATTATCGGGTTAAAGAACAAGTGTTATTTAAAACACTGTTCACGATAAACCCAAAAATCAATATCAATTCAATTCCAATTAAATCTCATTTAATTGGTACACTTCATTAAATCTAAATAAAAAGATTTAATCTTTTCTCAACTGGGTTCAAGAACAGTGTTAGTGAAGACACCATTCACGACAAACCCAAATCACATTCGATTAATTATCGGGTTAAAGAACAAGTGTTATTTAAAACACTGTTCACGATAAACCCAAAAATCAATACCAATTCAATTCCAATTAAATATCATTTAATTGGTACACTTCATTAAATCTAAATAAAAAGATTTAATCTTTTCTCAACTGGGTTCAAGAACAGTGTTAGTGAAGACACCATTCACGACAAACCCAAATCACATTCGATATTCAATACAAGGCTCTGAATAGAAACTATATCGGCCTATATTCAATATCAAATTCTACGATTAACAAATGTCGTATTGGAAATAACGATATACATATATATCTTTCAAATTTCCATAACAACACCTGTAATATCACGAATTCCAACATCGAAATATTCCGAAGACAATTTCGATTCAAATCCACTCCAATGCAATCATTGGAAATTTTGGTTATTTTCAAAACCATTTCAAATTCAATTTATTTATTTAAAAATAAATAGAATTATAATTCTAGTTCAAAACTAGTTCATTTCGATAAAAATCTATTTTTATCTTTTCAAATATGGAGTTTTTCATCCCAAACTTTCACAAATCATTTCTTATGATTTTACACAAATTATTACTATTTTTAATAATTTTATCAAGGCCCGTACGGTCGATTTCCATTAACGGCCATCGAACTGCACTTACAGCGACCTTTTTCGAATTTGATTTGGACGTATCTCCAAATCCAACCGTTAGATTTCAAATTTCTAACATTCATTAGAAAGCTCTTTTCGATACGAACCCAACGGTTCCGGTTTTAGGAGAATCCGACGGTCGGATCTCCCGTAATGTCCGTTTGAAACAAATGGTCGAAATTCGCGAACTGCCGCAGCGCGGCGCGTTCTATTCAGGCCATTATATTATATATATAATATATATTTCGTCGATTACTATTTAAAACGAATTATATAAATGGTTTTAAATTCGTTTCAAAAGCAATTTCAACTTCCTTTTCAATTCAAATCAAAATTGAATTCTTCTTTATAAATTCGTTTCAAAATTCATTTCTATTCAATTCAAATTTCAATTCAATTTGAATTCATTTCAATTCGCTTTCAATTCAATTCGAATTCGTTTTCAATTCAATTCATTTCGAAATCGTTTTCAATTCAATTCATTTCGAAATCGTTTTCAATTCAATTCATTTCGAAATCGTTTTCAATTCAATTCATTTCGAAATCGTTTTCAATTCAATTCATTTCGAAATCGTTTTCAATTCAATTCATTTCGAAATCGTTTTCAATTCAATTCATTTCGAAATCGTTTTCAATTCAATTCATTTCGAAATCGTTTTCAATTCAATTCATTTCGAAATCGTTTTCAATTCAATTCATTTCGAAATCGTTTTCAATTCAATTCATTTCAAAATATTCGATTTCGAAATCACGTTTCAATATTCATTTTAAAATGAATAAAATCGATATAAATATCGTTCACGTCAAAATGGCGTCAATCTAATCCTCACGGCTTCACATATTTCTATTTTCAAATATTCTATTTCAAATATTTCTATTTCAAATATTTCTATTTCAAATATTTCTATTTCAAATATTTCTTTTTTTCTCGAAACTGGAATGAGGCCCAATCAATTACCATATAATGTTAATTATATGGATTTTCTACAACACATGTATATATCAACAACGATGAATAATCAACCATCAACCAAAGTGCACTACACTGTATAAGCATCAAATATAGACATTTAACGCTTATAGCAGCTTGTCAATCAATCGATCGACATATTTAATAAATCAGGATGAGTGAACTTCAAATTTCATCCTAACACCCGTGTGGGGTTTCAAACAATCAAACACATATTTTATTTGTGCAGTTAGGCGATGTGTAAGATTTATCGACCCAATCAACGTCATTCAAATAGGTGTACATAAACAAACCGTCTGGTTTGTAAATGAATATTTATTTATTCACATTCACGTTAAAAATTATATTTTTAACGATAACACATTTTATTTTAACATATGAATTTATATTCAGTTCATTCGTTAAATAAAATGCTATTTTTATTTTTCTAACTTATTTTAGAAAATTTCGGCGGCATAACGGCACGATACTAGAAACGGGACAAGGCCTAGCCTTATCCCCGGTCTAGTGAAGGCCCACGCCATTCACTCATCAATCAAATCAATTTCATTTTGCAAACCACAAAATTTGGAGTAAGGGTCTAACCTAGCCTTACTCCTACGCCTTATAACGGCGCACGTCTAATCCTAACCAATTTATCGATTCGATTTTTCACACCACAAACCACATTCAAACCAATATCGCAATCAATCACCAAACAGTCAAACAAACAAGTCCATGGTCTGTGGACGGTTGTGTCGGGTGCTACTAAGCACCGTCTGCATCCTAGTATATATATAACTAGAAAAATAAATTGAAAGGTGAGAAATTCTCACATATAGCTATCCTAGCTCCACGGCACTTCATTTGCAGAAGTCTTCGTCGTTTTCGCATCTTCGTCAGCTTCGTCGCCCGTAGCCACTATATATAAAAAATCGAATTTTTATTTCAAAGTTCAATATATAAAAATCGAGTTTTTATTTCAAAGTTCAATATATAAAAATCGAGTTTTTATTTCAAAGTTCAATATATAAAAATCGAGTTTTTATTTCAAAGTGCAATATATAAAAATCGAATTTTTATTTCAAAGTGCAATATATAAAAATCGAATTTTTATTTCAAAGTTCAATATATAAAAATCGAATTTTTATTTCCAATTTTAAAAATAGGATCTTTATTTTTCTAAAGTTCTAATCTCTTTCTATAAAAAAAATTAAACCTTTAAAATAAAATCAGTTTTTATTTATTTCTTTTCAAATCAGTTTTTAAAGCTTTAACAAATCAGTTTTTAATCATTTTATAAAAACAGTTTTTTTTTTTTTTTTTTTAAAATCAAAATAGTATTAACCTAAAAAAATAGCATTACAGAGTTAAAAATAAAAATAAAATAAATAAAATAAAATACTATACTTACAGTGGTTAGCCGAACAGGGGGGGGAGTTTTTGCGGGTTCGGGTCGGGATCGGGTGTCGCAGGCGAAGGGAAGGGGAGGAGGAGCTAAACGAGGCGTCGCTCGAGCAGGGGGGTGCTCAGGTCGGCCATCGACTTCAGGGGGGGGGCGCTGCGTACGGTGGTGTGGTTCTCGCTGGAAGAGGAGGGTCGCGAGGAAGAAGAGGGGGTGGAAGCGGCGGGCGGTGGCTTCGACGGCGACTGGGCTTCGTCGCGATGGATTTAGGGATTCCCCCCTTTTTTCTTTTTTTTTTTTTTTTTATTTCTGTATGAATGAATCGGGGGGGGGGGGGGCCAGAAAGGAGGTAAAGGAGGGAAAGTATATTTTTTTTTTTTTTTTTATTATTTAATTATTAAATTTCGCAAAAAGGTTGACTTTTATATATGACCTCGAAACGAGGCCCACCGCCTGTCGTCCATAGCGTTTCACCCCCATTCCGAACGCAATGGGATATGTATCGCAAGCTGATTTGATCGTTACAGTCAGTTTCCTTTTGAATTTTCATTTAAATCATTATATTGAATTTTAAACGCACATTTCAAATTACCGGGGTCGCATACGAACTTTAAAAATTCCAGAAAAATATTTTCTAGCTTCGCATTGGCGATACGGTCCTAACAAAACTAGTTTCGTCGAATTCTGAGACCGTTTGAAAAATGGCCAATTTCCAGTCGATTAAAATCAACTGAAACCGGTCAAACGCGTTTTCCTTTGCCACGCTCACATATTGATTCGAAAAATTATGAAATTTGAAACCTAGCAATAACTTTACATCCCGGACCCAACAAAACTGGTTTCGTCGAAATCCGAGGTCGTTTGCAAAATTGCTATTTTTAAGGGCCTTATATATATAAAAATATATATAAATTCCACAGCGACTATTTCTAATTTTAAACTGGACATATCTTATCATTTCTAAGATGAAATCTCAGTTTGTTAACTTCGTTACAAAGATATAGTTATACAGATTCAAATATTTCTTGTTTCGTTCAATTCTGACTTATATTGAATTCTGTATATTCATTTGAAATTAGAAATCGAATTTTCGAACTACCGCGCCATTTTCTATTCCTTTTATAATTATATATAATTATTATATATTCTAACGACGACGTATATAATATATACGTCGAATTCTATTCAAAATAAATTTTCTCGTCGATATTATTTAAAATAATTCATTTTAAATAATCAAAATTCGCTAAAATGGCCAAAATAAAAATTTTAAACTGGCCCAGATTTTCCGGGTTGTTACATTCTGGGTCTGAACGAAACCGGAGGCACTTTCCTCGCATATCCATCGATCTCCAAGTACGTCTGGACGACCACCAACTGATTCCCTCATCTTGGGTGTACAGCCCAATCAAGATCATCAGTAATCACCCAAACGATGTGAAGACTTCCGGTCTTCAACCACCGTCTTCATCTTCGATATATCGTCGAATCGGTTGTTCAGAATGGGTATAAACCCAGACTTTCCAAACAACCCGCGTATATTAAAACAAATGTTACACAAACACAACATACGCCTCATTCCAATTCAGCAGCCACTAACCGCAAATTTCATATTCTTAGGGAAAGGTTCCCATTAATTTTATCCAAGATAAATTCTTTAAAATTTATCCTTTAATCTTCCTTTGGATGTCATTTCAAACCAAATCATGGTTTTCCAAACTAGTCGAGATTAGCGAACCACACCGAAGTAATTATTTATTTTATTTCCCAATCCCAACCTATTCATCCCATGAAGCAAAACTGGTAATACTCCATATCTAATACTATGGTGTTATCGGTAAAATTAATTACCATTTCACGTTCAAATCTAATTAAAGATTTGACTATCGTTTTGGAGAAAAACTGGTGATACTCCATTCTCGCTTATTTTCCCAAATTTGATAATTTAGATTATCAATTCACATTTCAATCTAATTGCAGATTCATGAAAACTCCTTTTGCTGGGTTAAAGAACTAATGCCATTTAAAACATAGTTCACGACAAACCCAAATCTCATTATATTTATTATCGGGTTAAAGAACAAGTGTTATTTAAAACACCCTTCACGATAAACCCACAAATCAATTCTATTTAAAATTCATTTCAAATCCAATTTATTTATTTGAAAATAAATGGGTTTTAATTTTAGTTCAAAACTAGTTCATTTTGATAAAAATCTATTTTTATCTTTTCAAATGTGGAGTATTTCATCCCAATTTTTCCCAAATCATTTCTTATGATTTTACACAAATTATTGATATTTTTAATAATTTTATCAAGACCCGTACAGTCGATTTCCATCAACGGCCATCGAACTGCACTTATAGCGACCTTTTCCAAATCTGATTTGAACGTATCACCAAATCCAACCGTTAGATGTTAAATTTCTAATATTCGTTAGAAAGCTCTTTTCGATACGAACCCAATGGTTCCGGTTTTAGGAGAACCCGACGGTCGGATCTCCCGTAATGTCCGTTTGAAATAAATGGTCGAAATTCACGAACTGCCGCAGCGCGGTGCGTTCTATTCATGCCATTATGTTATATATATAATAAATATAATATATATTTCGTCGATTACTATTTAAAACGAATTTTATAAATAGTTTTGAATTCGTTTCAAAAACAATTTCAACCTTTATTTCAAATTCAAATCGAAATTGAATTTTCTATTATAAATCCTTTTTACTTTCATTTCTATTTGATTTCAATTCAAATCGATTTTAATTCGATTCGAATTCATTTTCTTTTCAATTCAATTCAATTCGAATTCGTTTTCTTTTCAATTCAATTCGAATTCGTTTTCTATTCAATTCAATTCAAATTCGTTTTCTATTCAATTGAATTCAAATTCGTTTTCTATTCAATTGAATTCAAATTGGTTTTCGATTCGATTCAAATTGGTATTCGATTCAATTCAAATTGGTTTTCTATTCGATTCAATTCAGATTGGTTTTCTATTCGATTCAATTTCAATTCATTTTCTATTCGATTCAATTCAAATTGGTTTTCTATTCAATTCAATTTCAATTCATTTTCTATTCAAATCAAATTCAATTCAATTTCTATTCAAATCAAATTCAATTTGGTTTTCTATTCAATCAAATTCAAATTGGTTTTCTATTCGAACAAATTCAAATTGGTTTTCTATTCAAATCAAATTCAATTCAATTTCTATTCAAATCAAATTCAATTTGGTTTTCTATTCGATTCAAATTCAATTCATTTTCTATTCAATTCAAATTCAATTTGGTTTTCTATTCGATCAAATTCAAATTGGTTTTCTATTCGATCAAATTATAAAAACGGATATAATCGATATAAATATCGTTCGCGTCAAAATAGCGCATCTCTAATCAATACGACTTTATATATTTCAATAATTCCATTATTCTATTCGACAAATGGATCTATATTTTTGTCAACACATGACTAATCTCAACGAATGAGAACTGTCCACGTGTGACTATTTTTGTTATTTAATATATTTTATAAAAATTATGGTATCTATCGTTTGATTTAAAATCAGACTCCAACCGTAAATTAGTAAGAGAAAGATTCCCTGAATATTAACCCCGAGGGCCGAAACCAACATCAGATCAATATCCAGGAGACCACTCATCTTATCTATTTTCCAGTTAGTTTCTAATTTCAAATATGATAAAGATGTAAATTTTATTGTTAAAATATCTCGTTCAACACATGACTAATCTCAACAGATGAGTACTGTCAACACATGAACTTTTATTTTATAATATTCTTTATCTTCTAAATTGGAATGAGGCCCAATCAATTACCATATAGCTTTAACTATATGGATTCCATACAACACATGTATTTAATAGCAACGATATATAATCAACCATCATCCAAAGTGCACTACACTGTGTAAGCATCAATTATAGATATCTAACGCTTATAACAGCCTGTCAATCAATCGATCGACATACAACTAATTATTGGGATTGGTGTGTGTCATGTTTTATCCCAATACCCGTGTATGGTTTAAAACAATCAAACACATATTTTATTTGTGCAATTGGGCGATGTGTAAAATTTATCGACCCAATCAATATCAGTCAAATCAGTGTATATAAACAAATCGGCCGATTTGTTTATAAATATTTATTTATTCACTTTCACATTAAAATTTATATTTTTAACGATAAAATATTTTTAACTATATAAATATTTTATTTCCTTTCAACACATGAATATATTTCATTATCTATTTCACATCAACTTCACAAACAAATTTCACAACACGTCAAACAAGCATACAAGCCATCCATGGTCTGTGGATGACGGGTGTCGGGTGCTACTAAATACCGTCTGCATCCTAGTATATTTATATAACTAGAAAAAAAGAGATTTTGAGTGAGAAGTTCTCACCGAAAGCTATCCCAACTTCACGACACTTCATTTATAGAAATCTTCATCGTTATCGCCTTTTGTCACTTTTCACTGCCCGTATTCTCTACATATATAAAAATCGAATTTTTACTTCGCTATTCAATATACAAAAATCGAATTTTTACTTCGCTATTCAATATATAAAAATCGAATTTTTACTTCGCTATACAATATATAAAAATCGAATTTTTACTTCGCTATGAAATATATAAAAATCGAATTTTTACTTCGCTATACAATATATAAAAATCGAATTTTTTACTTTGCTATACAATATATAAAAATCGAATTTTTACTTCGCTATATGGATAAAAATTCTATTTTTACATCGCTAC
This sequence comes from Allium sativum, assembly GCA_030737875.1. Taxonomy (NCBI): domain Eukaryota; kingdom Viridiplantae; phylum Streptophyta; class Magnoliopsida; order Asparagales; family Amaryllidaceae; genus Allium; species Allium sativum. The sequence continues at coordinate 564,536,463 of CM060910.1, read as the reverse complement.
TATATAGATAAAAGTTATATTTTTTCAACGCTATTATATAGATAAAAATTATATTTTTACAACGCTATTATATAGATAAAAATTATATTTTTATAATGCTATTATCTATATAAAGATTTCGCCTTTTCAAAATATAAAGATTTCATTTTTTTCAAATATAAAGATCGTATCTTTATATCTTCTACCAATTTTTATTCTTTCTAAAATATAAAAATCATATTTTTAATCTTTCTATAATATAAAAATCATATTTTTTGTATTTCTACTTCTATAAAAATCACATCTTTATTTTCACTTCATATATATAAAAATCTGACTGTTTACACTTTAAAAATTTCGCCTTTTATACTTTAAAAACATAAGCTTTCCTAATAAAAATAATCTCAACTTTCTATTGTTAAAAATCTAATCTTCTTCTTTTAAAAATTCATTACTTCCTTTTAAAAAAACCATTACTAAGTTAAGAAGTAAACAAAGAAAAGGATAAAAATAATAAATACTTACAGCGCTCAAGGGGGGAAGCGTCGCTGGGATGGTCGGAGCATCGGGGGAGGGGGTCCGGAGCTGGTGAACGGCGGTGCTGGGGCTTAGGGTGCGGCGGTAGGCTATGGAGGAGGGTGCGGCTTCAAATCGAGAGGGGGCTAAGCGTTTGGGTTGCTTCGTTCGAAGCTGGAGGGAAGAGGATGAGAGAAGATGAAGCGGCAGAGGGGAGTGGAGGAAGGAGGATAGGGGGCGCTGCGCCTCCTGGCGGCGACGAGGCGATCGATCGCCTGGGGTGGATCGCGATTCCCCCCCTTTTCTTATATTTTTCTTATTTGATTAGAAATGAACTGACTGGGGGGGAGTTAGAAAGAATTTATATAATTATATATTTTAATATTTTAATTTTCAATTTATATTGACTTTTCATACGATCTCCAAACAACACCCATTGACTGACGCCCCTAGCTAATTACCTCCATTCCGAACTCAATGGGATATGCCACATAGGCCAATTCGATCATTTCGATCAGTTTTCGTCAAAATCAACATATAACTCTATATATTGAATTTGAACGCGCATTTCAATTTACTGGGGTCACACACGAACTCTAAAAATCCTCGAAAAATATTTTCTAGCTTCGTATTGACGATACGGTCCAAACAAAACTAGTTTCGTCGAATTCTGAGACCGTTGGAAAAATGGTCTTTTTCCAGTCGATTAAAATCAACTAAAACTGGTCAAACACGTTTTCTTTTGCCACGCTCACATATTGATTCGAAAAATTATGAAATTTGGAATCTAGCAATAATTTGACATCACGGACCCAACAAAAGTGGTTTCGTTGAAATCCGAGGTCGTTTGCAAAATTCCCATTTTTAAGGGCCTGAATTCCATAGCGACTATTCAGAATTTTCAACTGGACATATCTTTTGATCCCCGCTATGAAATTTTGATTTTTCGGATTCGTTGGAAAGATATTCCCAATTAGATCCTAATGTTTTTGGTTTCACTAAAATCTGGATTGTTTTGCACCCGGTACATTCAATTGAAGTTTGAAATTGAATTATCGAACTACCGCGCCATTTTCAATTCTATTTATAATTATATATAATTATTTATATTCTAACGACGACGTATATAATATATACGTTCGAATTATATTCAAAATAAATTTCTCGTCGATATTATTTAAAATAATTCATTTTAAATGTTCAAAATTCGCTAAAATTGCCAAAATAAAAATTTTAAACTGGCCCAGATTTTCGGGTTATTACACTTTGGGTCTAGTTCCCATCCCGGTCTCTTCAAAACAATACGTCAAAGGTCCAATAGAATAATTCATTTGATAGTCGGTTGTTTAACTATCAAATCATAATGGTGACGTTAAGTACATTGGTAGCTCGGGTCGTTTATATTCAAATACTTCATTAAACCATTTTACTGATTCTTATAATCAATTTTATAAACTTTATCTTACAAAGCTCTCCTGGTTCATTATTTTGAAATTATAAATTAATACTCTCTTTAGAATAATGTATTTACCAACTTTACTTTTATTTCCTTTGTTCGGAAATATACTTTACATTTCATAAAACATCTTTATTTCTTATTATCTTGAAAACCTCGTTTTTACTGTCAAAACCTTTCTACATTTCATACCTTTATACATATCACTATAGTTCCATAAAACCACTTTCCATTTCTCTTACCATCGAGATATCGACATATATACACTTAACCAAAAGGTATAATTTTAATTAAAAATCTTATATGTTTATAATATTGTCAAGTGACGTATTTCCTATAATATAATCTTTTTTTTTTACCAAAAGGAATATGTAATATAGCAAACGGGAGAATCTAGCCATCCTCCAACGGCTCACAAAAACAGTTACTGCCAAAAGCAGAAACCGTGCACACACAAATAAATAAAAAATACATATCTAACTGTACAAAGAAAAAACAGAATAACAACACCGGCTCAGGACTCCGAAGGTCACAAGACTGCACGCGAAGAAGACGCAGTCTCAGCAGACAGACCCCGGATAGGCTGTAGACGTAGGCAACGCTGAAATCTCTAGAACACCTCTAATGAGTGTCCCCAATGACTCAGCAGATATCGGATGGAAAGACCTCCTAACACTCTGAATGCTCCATCTCAACAGGATGTCCAAACCCATCCAGCAGACAGCTCCTTCTCCCCAAATGACCAAACAGACCTGACAAGCTCCGAGAACCTAAAAACCCAAGACCTGCAGCAGTAGCAAACAACATAAGATCATAAAGGGGGGGAGTGGGAGATGTGTGAGATGAGAGAAGACAGCAGGAAAAAGCCTATTTCCAAGGAAATCAGCCGATTCCTGCCCTGGGAGTAGACCGTACCTCAGAAATATCAAAGGTACCTGCTAATCTCCTCGAGCGAGTACCAATTACACCCCTGAAAGGCCTTCCTCGAAAAGCTAGGAACACATCATTCCGAACTTTTCGAATGATGGTAGGAGGATCCATTGGCACATCGTCGAATATTGCTTTATTCCGCGAGCACCAGATGTGCCAGCAAATAAGGCAAGGGATCAGACGATACAAGATGGAGCGGATGGATTTACCTGAGATACCAGTCCACCAGATTCTCAGTAAATCCGACAGCGATGACGCATTACCTCGGCAACCTAACAAGTTGCCGAAGTAATTCCAGACCGAGGAGGCACAAGATCCACTGAAGAACAGATGGGTCATCGATTCCAAACAACCAGCCCCACAACACCTGCAGCGGGAAACCGTAGGAATCCCAATTCGCTGCAGATTGTCATCTAGTGGTAACCCATCATGAAGGGATCTCCACGTGAACAGAGAGACCTTCGGGGGAATTCGAGCGTCCCAGATAAAGGAGAACAGGAAGAGTTGAGGAGTCGGAGACCTAGCTGAGTTCCAAGCCGCCTTAACAGAGAAGGGGCTACTGTCCCAATCAGTTCCACCCCCATGAGAATCTGAAAAAGACTTGACGGATTGCATCCGTTTCCACGTCTCACTAGCGTACGACGGGATACGGGTGAAATTCGCACCGGAAAGCCTGCGGTACTTAGCATGGAGGAATGTCGCCCATAGGGAATCATTCGCTCCTAATATCGCCCACAACTTGCAAGCGAAGGCTGTACAGACGTCCTTAGGATTACGGAGACCCAAGCCACCCTCAGCCTTTGGACGACAAATCGTGCTCCACGAGATCCAATGATGCCGTAGCGCGTTGTCCTTGCTACCCCAGAAAAAGGACGACGCCAACGCATGAAAGGAGCGGAAGAAAGCGGAGGTGGGAGTCATCGCCGCAAAGATATGAGAACCCATGGAGTCTAACACCGACTGAATAAGAACTAGCCTACCTGCTTGAGAAAGAAGGGCCGCATTCCACCGAATGATCTTCCCCCTGACTTTGTCAGTCAGAGGATCGAAAATAGCGTTAAGCTTCCTACCTCGGTATAGGACAATTCCGAGATAAGGCAAAGGAAGAGAGGCAGTCGTGAATCCATTGAAGGTCTGAATCCAGGAAGAACGGATCGCGGACATATCTTTAGCTGGGACAAAGCAACTCTTGTCAGAGCTCACTAATTGCCCTGAGCTACCCTCATACCGACGGATAAGGTTAACAAGCCGGCGAACGGAGTGACGACTACCATTCGTGAAAATGATAATGTCGTCAGCGAACGATAAGGAAGAAATAATCGGGCAACCACTAGGGATGCCAAATCTATGGATTCGCCCAGCTATTGTCAGTGAATGAATACCACGGACGAAAGCCTCGGCAGCGATCACAAAAAGAGAGGGGGAAAGAGGGTCTCCCTGACAGAGCCCCCTGCCCGCCTTGAAAAAACCGTTGGCCGATCCATTGATGAGGACAGAAAACCAACAGTTAGATATCAGACGCCAGATAACATCAATGAAGGATTCCGGGAAATCGAATGCCCTCAGCACCTTGATGACGAAGAACCAAGACATGCGATCATAGGCCTTTGCCATGTCAAGCTTAACAACTACATTGGAACCTCTGACTTTCTTATTGATCTGGGAAATCAGCTCCTGAGCTAAAAGGACGTTATCAGTAATCAAACGTCCTTTTACAAACCCAGCCTGAGAAGGAGAGATAACAAGCTCAAGAAAGGGGGCAAGGCGAGAAGCCAGGACCTTTGAAATAACCTTGTTAGAGAAGTTACACAGGCTGATGGGGCGAAAATCAGAGCAAGTGCTAGGATTCTCGCACTTGGGAATAAGAACCAAATTGGTGGAAGTCCACCCCACTGGTAAGTCTCCACCGGAGAAGAAGAACTGAATGGCAAGACAGAAGTCTGCCTGGATAATCGGCCAGACACTTCTATAAAAGACCCCATTGAACCCGTCAGGCCCACTTGCACTGTCCTTACTAAGAGCAAAAACACTAGATCGAATTTCCTCCGAGGAAGGAGGAGCGGCAAGGTTTGAGGTCTCCGTCGGCAGGACCAACCTAGGAATGAAAGCGAGGAGGGTCGGGTCGGAGATCGAAACCGATTGAATGCCTAGAAAGGCTTGGAAATGGGAAAGAATAACATCTTTGACTTCACCAGGCGTGGAAGCCATCGTAAGGTCAGGACGCTGAATCTAATGGATTGCAAGAAGACTATTGTTCTTACGGATGGAGGAATGGGAAAACATGGAGTTCGTATCTCCCTCAACAATCCACCTGATCCTCGCCTTTTGGCGAAGATAATCATGCTCAATACGAAGCTCCGACGAGAAGGCCATTTGGTCTAGCGCCCACGCCTCCTTATTAGCAGAAGAAGGGTCATCGTCAAAAGACGACTCAGCAAGAACAAGATTTTCTTCGGCCGTACGAACCCGATCGAAGATATTCTTGAAAACCTGAACATTCCACACTTTAAGGCAAGCCTTAAGACGCTTCAGCTTACTCGAAAACACCATACAAGGATAACCAACTGCAGGGATGTTCCAAGAGTCTGCAACCACTCCATGGAAAGTGTGGTGCGAACGCCACATACTCTGAAAACTAAAGGAAGAAGGACCAGCCAGAGAGAAAGGAGTACATCGCAGAATCATCGGAGCATGATCCGAGAACGTTCGATGCAAATGAGATACAGAGAATGTGAAAGGGAAGGAAAACCATCCTTCCGATCCGAAAACTCTGTCAAGCCTAGATAGAATATAGTTTGGACCTTCTTGGTTATTACACCAAGTAAAAGCCGACCCAACGAAGGAGACTTCTGAGAGACCAGAGTTGACGATGAAGTCATTGAAATCAGAAACAGCCCCACGGTTAACTGCATTACCCCCCCCCCCCCCCGTTTCTCAGCCTGTGTCGCGACTACATTAAAGTCGCCTCCCACAACCATTGCCGATAACCCCAAGTCCGATAGAGTGATGATGTCGGACCAAAGGGCCAGACGCTCGCCCCTATCGCATTTAGCGTAAACCGCTGAGAATAGAAAGGAAGAGGAGAAAGAGGGAATAGAACACGCTACCGCTAGTAGCTGATCAGCATCGAAAACAGGGCGAACAGACATGGATTTGGACCAAAGGATCCAAATCTTGTCTGACACATTGGCTAAAGCACCGCCAAAGCCAAGAGATAAAACCAGCTTAGTGACCGCCGCTGGGCCCAATAATGGCTCCAGAATCGCCACCAAGCAGATAGAATGCTTCTTAACGATGCGCCTGAGTCTAGCCACCGACTCATCATTGCCTATACCACGGACATTCCAGAATAGAAAGTTCGCCATCTAAAAGAGAGAGAAAACACAGGAGAAGACCGAAACCCAGGAAAACAGGAACCAGATCCCTGAAGAAAAGAAGATCAACACCCCCAGCACCAATCAGATGCGATAAAGCGTATGACGAGTAGATCTAACGATCTTCTCAGGCGCCGCTATAGAGCGAGTGCGAATGGTACGGGGAGTGCGAGGAGCCTCTCGCTGGCGACGACGAGATGAGCCCGCACTCGAGTGGGCAGGAGCCTCACAAAAAACAGAAAAACCCAGAGATTCACCCCCTCCCCGATCAGGATCACCCTTGGCCTTCGAACAAGAGCGGGAAGGGCACGAATTCTTAGTAAGCCGAGTTAGTCAATCATTAATGATCGCTATCTCGGCCTTACTAAGAAAAGGAGATGCGATAGAAGAGGAGGAAACCGACTGGGAAGGAGAAACTGGAGACGCTACAGAAGCAGAAGAAACAGACAGACAAGAAGAACCAAGGGAAGAAACGAAAACATGACGGTCCAAAAAAAATGTGGAGTCACTCAAATGAGATAACACCACATGCCGAGGGGCCTTAACCAAAGCCGGTCTGTCATTAGAATGACAGGCCCGAACAGAAGGTAAGGTTCGCAAAGAGGAACACCGAAAACCACTGGGAGGTAAGGAAAAAAGAGAGAGTCCACCTCCCTGGTAACACGTATAGTGAACCATAAGATTGTCCGATATACGCCAACGACAAAGAGGCCACCCCTCCCAAAAAAATAGCACCCCGAACAGCTGCCAAAAAAGAACGAAAAAACCCACAAGACGGAGCCAACGCGAAAGAGTCTCTGACGACACAGAAAAGACCTCGCAAAGACTCGAAGAAAAAAATAGGCCATACACCTGCGCCGAAGATCCTTGCCCGCAACCGGCAAAAAGAACCAAAGTTGTCCGGAAAAGGAAATCGGACGAAGAACAACTGACAAAACACAGAACAAGGACAAAGAGAGGACCGCCAAAAGCCCAGCAACCCACCAAAAATCGACTACAAGCCCATCCAAACAGAAACAGGCCCGAGCCAATAGTGATGGCATACCAACGAGGCCTAAACCCACAAACAGTCGAATCTGAAACTAGTGCAACTCTCGGATCTACCACAACAAGTGTGCAAAACACTAACGTTGGACTAATAAGGCTCCTCAAAGGAGGAGACGAAGAACCGATCAAATCAGCAACCCCAAACACAGCTAAAAAAACACACACGTGACCTGACACAACTACCTCCGATGAAGGAGCAGCAGTGTCAGGGAGCTCACACAAACGTGTGACAAGGCTCACTGCATCGCTAAACACACTACTCAACCTAGAACCCCGTTCACAACCATAACAGATAGGCAAGAGACCAATTAAAGAAGGAGAGACAACAAAGAAAGGATAACTTACCAGCCAAGACGACATAGCCAAATTTGCCAAGGCATCGGAAACCAGAAAACCATGTGGAACAACCACAGCCGCATCCCCGCTGTGCGCCGAAATAGAGCTAAAGTCTCCAACCTGAGATGCACCACCAGTCCGTGCCACTGAAACCACTTCAACCAAGACATCACTACTAGGATCTGGCGCACAAAACAAAACCACAGCCCCCTCAACAACTAGTGCAGGTGACGAAGAGGTGATGAAATCCTCTTGTTCACGCAACATGTCTTCCTCAAGGTCAGACACAGTCATGCAGAAGTCCTCCATTACAACCACTTCTTCAACAAGAGCAGGTGACATAGAGGTGATGAAATCCTCATGGTCACGCAACAGGTCTTCCTCAAGGAAAGACACAGGCACACATACATTCATCAAAATTCCCATATCAATATAATCTTAAATGAATTTATTTACTATAAAATAATCACGCTAATGGAAACCATAATTATATTTCCAATATGTAATTCCATTTCAAAACCATTATCACTCTTTATTTCATATCTTCCATGAAGAATTAAAATTTGTCTACTTATTCTCTGAATAAGCACACTTACCAACATACTATTTCGTTACCTCGGGAGTAGTGTTATATAATTACTCCAATTATATAAGTATAATCGTATTTTGTTGTCTGAACCAAATAATACACTGCTTATTTTAAACCCAATGGTTTTATTATATTTCTAAACCATTAAGAATTAATATTGCAATGTTTTATCAATAAATTATTCCCAACATCCTCTACCATTGCGAACCAATATCATCTTTAGATTATAGTGAAGCCGCCCAAGTTGGGTATTTTTATTACCTCTCAGACCTTGATCGACAACGTTCTTATCTCCAGACAATAAAAGTTTACAACCAAAACTCTGATATTCCATTCCCACTATCATTTACTATGGTTTTATAAATCATTTCCTTTTATTCAAAAACCCACTTTACACATTAATTTCCACTTCTTAATTAAGTAACTTCCTCGACAAAATCTTGTTTATCATTAGATTCCAATATGGTATTATATCCCATTTCTTCCATTGGAAATTTCCTTAAAATCTCTTTACTTAATATATTAAGTAAATAAACCAAACCCCCTTTTTAAGCTTTATTTAAACCAAACTCACCTTACTAAATTAAGTAAATTCTTATTGGAACTCTTGCATTGACTTACGAGTCATTTTTACAATTTCTGTTTATAAACCCAAACTAAAATCCTTTTATATAACTTTAACTAAATCTTAAGCAAACTTATTTCCATTTGATCACCCTTTAATTTAATTTACCATTAAAAATAATCACTTTGATTATCATTATTTAAAATGGTAATTTACTTCAACATTAACCACTTTAAAGTAGTTAATTCTATTAAAATAGAGTAATTAATCAATTTAAAGGAGTACGTAATAATCAATTTTATTAGCAAAAGTTCAAATTTGATAATCACTTTATAATTATAGTTAATCAAATATTAACTAGCTTTAACGACACTCGTATTTCTTAAAACCATCGATTATATTAATTTAAAAACAAACTAAGCTAATCGTCAACTTCCATTAAAAACAGTCCAGTTTATCAACCGTACACATCAGTTAAATTGTTAACTGATTTCCATTTCATCTCTTATAAAATTCTTACTAAACCTTACTCCATCTTATCGGCATTGGATTACTTCTTAATTAATTCTAATTAAAAGTAATCGCTTTAATTAATTAAAATAATAATTAACTACATCATTAACTTCATTAAAATAGTTATTCCCATTATTAACTAGAAATAAAATAATTAATCATTTTTTAAAAGATCATTAAATCATAATTAACCTCATTAACAATGATTAACTTGATAAAAATCATTTTTAAAATATAGTTAATCAAAGATTAACTAATTTTAAACAGCCTTTGTTAAGTTTAATGAATATTTGAAAATTATCGATTTGATTAATCAAAATCAAATCAATCAAATTGTCAATTTCAGCTAAAACAGTCTCCTTTTGTCGACCGTAAACATCAGTTAACCATTAACTGATTTCTATTCATCTTTCCCCTTTTAATTAATTAATAGATTAATTATTTTAAAAACATCATTTAATTGCTTTATAAAATCAATTATTTAATTTTACTAACCCGTATATTAATTTCTTCCTTTCTGATAAAACAATTCATTATATAAAATATTTAAATAAATTCTTTGATAAACATGATTATAAATATAAATATATTTATAAATTTCTATTTTGATTAACTTGTATAAATTAGTTTAATATTTTAATTCAGATAAAATAAATAAATTTATAACTAAAATCTTCGTCAGTTCACCTAACGGCTAAACGACGTCGTAAATAACAGATTTTAGGCCATTACTGCCAATTGCTTAATCAATACGGTCGATTGATTGAAAATCACAACATGATTAACATATATTCAATCTAATCAGGTTTGATATCATTTTGGGTTAACAAATCATATATATAAACCATATGAAATAAATAATACACAAATATTGAGGAATTCAGATTGATTCCTCCGACCTGTTCTTCCCTGCATTACATATCACAGTAATATTGGATAATAACATACAAAATGATTTCATTAATATAACTGTAACACCCCACATCCGTTAGTGTCACTCACAAAGGGAATGCACTAAGTTCTGTGGAGCATTTTAAGGTAAAAGATGCAGATGAATTACAAGACAGACAAAAGTTAAAACAGCGGAAAATAAAACTTTGCTTTATTGATAAAATAGTTTGTACAACGATTTCTTTACAATATCAGAGTATCATCTGTCCTACAAAATAAAGAAGCATAAATCAACATTTATATTCCCTAATGTAGCAAGAGCCAGCCATAGCATCTGAAAAGAGAATCCAAGCAAAACTTCGACAAATCTTCAAGCTGGGAAAGAGTGACAGTCCAACTTAACCTGAGCTATACTATTCCCTCCTTTACTACCTGGGGGAGAACGGAAGAAAAGAAAACGAAAGAAAAACAGAGTCAAGCATAAAGCCTGAGTAAGTTCAGTTACTTCTAGCATGTGAACATGGAAAAACAAAACGACATGAATTAACTGAATACAAGATAACACCATGATGATAGGGTCAGCAAGATTAGACAAGATTAACACAAGATATGCTAAGATAAGATAAAGTGGATATGCTCTAATACTTTCGCCGCTTCGCTATTTCCTTGTTATACTGGTTTCTATATCTCTGCACCACCTAACTAGTGTCCCAACTAGTGATGATAACGTGATCCCAATCCCTGTAATTTCCATTGCCTTCAGGCATACATTTATTATTTATTACCTAGATCTAATCTAGGGTTTTCTATCAAGTGCTTGCTAGATTCAACTAGAGTTTACGCTATCTGCTGACCGCTTCTCGGATTCAGGGTTTTTTCCACCTAGGTGCACTAGGGATTACGCTACCTGTCGAATGATGCCCCTAGTCTAGGACACACTACCTAGAGTGGTATATGCTCCTAGACTTTCCCCACGTATGTGTCACGAATCGTTTACCGCTGTCTAGATGCACATGTCCTGAAATGCGCGACCCGAGTCCCGTGGTAGGGCTACTCTAGAAACACGGAACTCGGTCGGGAGCTTTTCAGATATCTGCCGGTGCAGATGCTAAGATCTGTTTTTCTACCAGTGGTTATGGTCCCACGTGACCCCTCCCTCAACTAATGAAAGGCAATCCAAGAAAATCAAGCGCGAGAACTGTACTTTTGCCATCCTATGCCCTACTTTCCTATTGGCCAGCCTCACCCATAACTAGATAGCAAGTATATGGTCTGTTGGGAGTTCTCTGCCTTTTATACGTACAACGATTGACTAAAGATGGTAGGTAGACGACGAGTTGCTATCACAGGGCTACTGGTCTCGTCGAATCACGCTGGTCCATCCTAGTCTTTAGGTTGCCTTGTATTGCAACCAAGGCATACCCTTGGTTCTTCTACCGCATACCTTAACCTCTGTGAGCCCAGGAGGATCATCTGCCACCTCACAGAGGGATACCAAGAGTACCCTCACGTCCCCTCGAAGCCTCAGGCTTCGTAACCCAATTTGTTGGAGCCTTCTTTTTAATCAGACGGACGTTCGCTCCTTCCCGTGTTATACTAAGAATTACTACTTAGTTTTGCTAACTAAGGTTTACCACTTAGTTTCCAGAATCGTTGTTTTCTTAACTAAGGTTTACTACTTAGCTCCTTTTAACTAAGGTTTACTACTTAGTTCTCTTTCTCTTCAATTTGGATTGGTTAAGTGTCATTAGTCTATTCAAGCTAACTTAACCCTCTTCATTTATCCTGTTAAACTGGTTAAGTGTTATCAGTAATTCATGTTGGCTTAACCCTACCACAAACTAAGTTATATTGGTTAAGTATTCCTTATTACTTAACCCTATTCATTCACCCTGTATTGGTTAAGTGTTCCTTTTTAACTTAACCTTGCCCATCTGTTTTAACTAACATGTTATTAATGGTTAAGTATTATCGCTTCATGTTTTAAACTTAAACCCTATTCATTTATCACACTCTGATGGTTAAGTGTTCAAGTTTACTTAACCCTATGGTCTAGTCCAGCTAACATGTCAAATTGGCTAAGTGTATTAACTTTACTTAACCCCACCATCTAGTCTAGTTAACATGTTAATTTGGCTAAGTGTTTTCTTAGTTACTTAACCCTTACAAATCTTGTCCTGCTACCATATTAAGTTTGGTTAAGTGTCCCTATGGACTTAACCCTCCCATTCTAGCTTAACTATGTTAAGTTGGTTAAGTGTTCCTATGGACTTAACCCTCCCATTCTAGCTTAACTGTGTTAAGTGTCAGTATGAACCTAACCCCACCCATCGGTTTGGTTATCATGTTGAATTGGTTAAGTGTCTTAGTTATCTTAACCCTACCATTCTTGTTCTAGCTTTAACTGAATAAATTAAAGCCGCGACCACTCACATTAGACAGATATTGTTGCGATTACTGGATGTGCCGGTTGGTTCCGGGCAGGTTTACATCGCAACTCAGTCTAACCTCGGGTTAGGCATACTCGTGTTTTCTAAGTTCAAAGGGTTTTGATTAATTTTCAAACCAGGTTTTGAAAGTAACCATCCCGTCCATCGGATCAGTTAGGGATAGCCATGGAGAGCAGGAAACATGTATTTTCCAAACCCAAGCCTAGACACTGTCCTCTCTGTCACCCTAGAACTTTCTGGTGTATTATTAAAAGAGATGTCGTTAATAAACCTTTAATTTGTCTAAATTTACATTTTCTTATTTAGGACAAATTCTATAAGTAAATTATTCCTAATTTACTTATTTCATAATTACTCTTTTAATGTAAATTGTCAACATTTATTATTATAGCCCATTTTCCCCTCTATACCCTATTTATGCTTTTTGGTATGTAAACTATACCAAATTAAGTGTCACTAACCATGATTTTGCCAAACATGACAATTACTCACAATTATGGCCAATTTCAAATTTATGCCAATATACTTATTATGCCAAATTAGCTAATCCAATTCTGATTTAACATTTTAATTACAGTTCATGTCAAACTAGATATATTATTCTAGTTCACAGTTCATGTAAATGCTAGATTTACAAGTCAGTACTAGATTCAAATTATACATCCTATAATTCATGTCAAATTTATCCAATTTGCATTTTTATAAACATGCCATAATACATGTTCCCAATTTATGCCAATTTCCAAGTTTATAACTACGTTTTTTAGTAAATTTCATATTTTGCCCAAATCGTATTCCCATCATTCGTATAATCGTGATTCAATCTAGATTATAGATAAATCTAGATTCGTAGATAAAAAGGGAATGAACCAAAGATGCTATGAAAAGATAGACATAATAACAGGCATAAAATGATAATTTACTAATTACAGGCCTAACGAATCACACTGAAATAAATTGATCTAAAACATTGAAGGCCTATAGATCTGAAAATGTTATGACATAAAAAGGGTTGAATAACGATGTAGGTTCAAGAACATGGGTAGACCTAACTTAATAGGTAAATTCCCAAGATCAAAATCCAAAGAAAATCAAGAATAGGCAGAATAGACAATCAGGTTTAGACCCAATTTCACAGTCACAAAACTTAAGCAATACTTTCCTAGTCATGAATCATAGGTGTTTAGTCACAGTTGTCCTTGTTATGTCATAGGAAATAGTTTATGTTTCCTAATCAAAGGCATAGGATTGTGTTCATAGTCAAAGGAAATAATTCTCATAGTCATGAGTCACGGTCATAGGCAATGTTCATAGTCATAGGCAAGGCCTAATTGGTCATCGAATCACGGTCAGTCCTTAATCAAGTCTAGAAACATGTATAAACACGGATCCAAGTGAAGAGATTAGGCATATTCCTTTATTCCTTTAATTTCATGTCACGAATAGAAAACGTTAAAATCTAAAAAGTAACCGACTTACAGAGATTATATTAGATTCGTAGAAAAACAGTCGTTGAAGTCGTTTAAATCTTCACTTGAATCCTAGCTTGACATGAATCTCTTCTTGAAAGTCTTGAGCAACATTTCCTCGTCTTGATTTATTTTATATATTATTTTATTTATTATTTAATTTAGAGGAGGAGAAGAAGCCATGTCCACCAAGAATCTTTGCAGCATAAGGTTAGAGAAGAATTGTGAATAGAGAAGGAGACTGGGGCTGTTTATATAGGATTAGGCGGACGAATCTAGGAAGAAAACGAGACCAAGTACATCAGAATGCACCCAAGCCCAAATGTGGGTTTTTGCACCCAAGTCAACATCCAGGTCAACTGGGCAGTCGACCTGGTCAGGGGGGGGGGGGTCGACTCCCCAGTCGATCTGGGTCCTGGGCGGGAATTTTCCCGCCCAGCCCGCTTCTAGGTTTGAATTCGAATTTCGAATTCGAATTTCGAGCTGTTTTCGATTTTGAAAATTCCTGAAACTTCGGAGGGTCATGTCTCCCTCATACGGACTCCGATTCTCGCAAACTCGGACTCGTTTCCAAGTAGAATTTCGGGACGAACGCAATGGCGTAACTCGTTTCCCTTGATTTTGATTTTAAAATTTAATTCTGCCTTGATTTGTGAATCTTAGTGTTACAGAATTACGGGGTGTTACATTCTCCCCCACTTAAAAGGATTTCGTCCCCGAAATCTTTAAGTTAGGAAGAATGTATCCTACCATCCCATCATCCATCTAATCAACCATTCAATCACAGGCATTCATTGTCCTTACAAGGATTTCTAATGTTTTCATGTTCATATGCATAGTGTGTGTATATGTCTTTATCTAATGCAAAATCAAGCGGTCTACTGATTCAGTTAACCTCCTTAATGCGAATCATGTCAGTGCCATGCGTCCAATCATGTATGCAAGCATCCCTAGTTATGTAAATACTACATGTGTGTATAGCCATTCATCCATATGCAACATTCATATGATAACATATCAAGTTCAACTTACAAACAAATACATATCTGTAAATGCAATATGAAAGCGTCCGAACTGATCTAGTGCCTAATACATATGTATATGCATTCACGAGAAACCATTAGCAACCACTCGCAACCATCAACCATAACATGTTTCAAATACATGTTTACATCCAAAAGAGTTTCTACCTAAGGATCGAAGATACGACCTAGAGGATATACTTTGGAAAGAGAGAAACAATTATGCGTAAAGCTCCTACAAAAAAAGGAAACCAAGGATGCACCCTTAAGGAAAAGGGTTATGATGCTAGTATCTAGCCTTCTTGAGCTTTACTCCACTGTATCTTAACCAATTTAACTTCATGATTGTGAAGTTTCCGACCTCCATTTCCAAAATAAACAAATGTCAATCACGGTACCAAGTATATGTACTAAGATGATTAGAGGTCTCCCTCTTATCCACCATGCCATAACTATAAGGGTCGAAAGGTCACTACGTGCTTTTTTTTAGAGTGCCTTCCACAACTATTCATCTCTCACGCAAACCATCCTATTCGAACTCGACACTCCTCAAGTACAAGCCCCAAAGGCCAAAACCAATATCAGACAAGCACCCAAGGAATATCTCCTCCGAATTTAGACGATCTACGTGAGATGATTTAAGCAAACTCGATAGCTATTCTCAAATCCCTACTAACCAAAATAAACTGGTCAGACCACCAATTGGATTTGAGACTCTAGTGGGATCTTTCTACTATAAAAGTACTATGGTGCAGAGACTCAACTATGGAAGTGGATATGAACAAATGCGAAGCGCTAAAGCCGAAGGAAAGAGTACGAACAACAAAACTAGACTCTTCCAACAGAACTTTACTACCTTTCTCCTAGGTACGCTTGGTGGCGAAAGTAGGTACTTGCCCTTCTGAAAATCTTGTCCTTTGCCCTTAATTACATGCCCTATTACACCATAGTGAAGATACTTCCTCTTGTCTTAGGTTTTATAATTCCTCCCTCCTTTGTGAGCTAAATCTACATCCATGAATTCCTCATCCTCTTCCGTGTGTAGTTATGTTGACAAATCTCTCAAAAGCTGCTTCCATCGTACAGAAAACCCTATAAGCTTGAAAGAAAACTGGCCGTAGGTGAAACAACTACGGCTATGGATGGAAGCCAGGCACTACTTCGCCCATCGATGAGGTTACCTCCCAGAAAGCCAGGAGACCCAGAGACTCAAGAAATAAGGAGACAAGAATTCAAACAGAGGAAGAGAAGATAGTGCGTATGGCTTTGGGGAATATGCCTTTTAAACAAATCTTTTCTCTTGAAAGTGCTTCTTTTAAAACCGTTATGAAAATAATTTTTCAAATCCTTTATCTGATCTGGTAACCTTCAGCTCTGATACTACGTGTAACACCCCACATTCGTTAGTGTCACTCACAAAGGGAATGCACTAAGTTCTGTGGAGCATTTTAAGGTAAAAGATGCAGATGAATTACAAGACAGACAAAAGTAGCGGAAAATAAAACTTTACTTTATTGATAAAATAGTTCGTACAACAATTTCTTTACAATATCAGAGTATCATCTGTCCTACAAAATAAAGAAGCATAAAACAACATTTATATTCCCCAATGTAGCAAGAGCCAGCCATAACATCTGAAAAGAGAATCCAAGCAAAACTTCGACAAATCTTCAAGCTGGGAAAGAGTGACAGTCCAACTTAAACTGAGCTATACTATTCCCTCCTTTACTACCTGGGGGGGAACGGAAGAAAAGAAGACGAAAGAAAAACAGAGTCAGATATAAAGCCTGAGTAAGTTCAGTTACTTCTAGCATGTGAACATGGAAAAACAAAACGACACGAATTAACTGAATACAAGATAACACCATGATGATAGGGTCAGCAAGATTAGACAAGATTAACACAAGATATGCTAAGATAAGATAAACTGGATATGCTCTAATACTTTCGCCGCTTCGCTATTTCCTTGTTATACTGGTTTCTATATCTCTGCACCACCTAACTAGTGTCCCAACTAGTGACGATAACGTGATCCCAATCCCTGTAATTTCCATTGCCTTCAGACATACATTTATTATTTATTACCTAGATCTAATCTAGTGTTTTCTATCAAGTGCTTGCTAGATTCAACTAGAGTTTACGCTATCTGCTGAACGCTTCTCGGATTCAGGGTTTTTGCCACCTAGGTGCACTAGGGATTACGCTACCTGTCGAACGATGCCCCTAGTTTAGAAAACACTACCTAGAGTGGTATATGTTCCTAATCTTTCCCCACGTATGTGTCGCGAATCGTTTACCGCTTTCTAGATGCACATGTCCTGAAATGTGCGACCCGAGTCCCGTGGTTGGGCTACTCTAGAAACCGGAACTCGGTCGGGAGCTTTTCAGATATCTGCCGGTGCAGATGCTAAGGTCTGTTTTTCTACTAGTGGTTATGGTCCCACGTGACCCCTCCCTCAACTAATGAAAGGCAATCCAAGAAAATCAAGCGCGAGAACTGTACTTTTGCCACCCTATGCCCTACTTTCCTATTGGCCAGCCTCAACCATAACTAGATAGAAAGTATATGGTCTGTTGGGAGTTCTCTGCCTTTCTGCATAAGTATAACGATTGACTAAAGATGGTAGGTAGACGACGAGTTGCTATCACAGGGCTACTGGTCTCGCCGAATCACGCTGGTCCACCCTAGTCTTTAGGTTGCCTTGTATTGCAACCAAGGCATACCCTTGGTTCTTCTACCGCAGACCTTAACCTCTGTGAGCCCAGGAGGATCATCTGCCACCTCACAGAGGGATACCAAGAGTACCCTTACGTCCCCTCGAAGCCTTGGGCTTCGTAACCCAATTAGTTGGAGCCTTCTTTTTAATCAGACGGACATTCGCTCCGTCCCGTGTTATACTAAGAATTACTACTTAGTTTTGCTAACTAAGGTTTACCACTTAGTTTCCAGAATCGTTGTTTTCTTAACTAAGGTTTACTACTTAGCTCCTTTTAACTAAGGTTTACTACTTAGTTCTCTTTCTCGTCAATTTGGATTGGTTAAGTGTCATTAGTCAATTCAATCTAACTTAACCCTCTTCATTTATCCTGTTAAACTGGTTAAGTGTTATCAGTAATTCATGTTGGCTTAACCCTACTACAAACTAAGTTATATTGGTTAAGTATTCCTTATTACTGTAACAACCCGCAAATTCTGAACTAATTTAAAATTTCTATTTTAGAAAATTTTAATGAATTTTGAGGTTATAATATAATTTATTATTAATAATAATGGCTAGAATTTATGTGACGACCCCAAACTTCCACGAGTGAAAGCAGGAGAAATCATTTTTGGAATACAACATAAATACAATAAAACAGAACACAGATACAATATAGCAAAGGAGATTCATAGAGTAATAACATTATGGCAGCGGAAAAATATAATGTCATCAATCACAGAAATTCCACAGTCACAGAACTAAGATTATTACAACAAGTTTGCAGAAAAGAAATAAGTTTGATGTCTAAAAAGAAAAGAAAAGATGCCAACAGAAACAAAAAGTCTTCAAGCTCCAAGTCATCACCTCTTCTCCCACGCAGAATCCAAGAGAGAGAAAATAAGCAGCTTCAAAGAAAACTCCAAGCAAAGAATGAACCTGTCTACTTGGCTGCCCGTGTAGAAGAGAGGGCACCCAAGTTTGCAAAAAGGTGAAACAAACTATGGGTCAGTCGTGGGACTGGTGTGAGAATTCTTAAATAGATTTACTCGTACTAATAAGGCAAATCCAAAGACCACGCCGCTAGCGCGGAACGGGTTGTACCAATGGATTGCCGTGCATAACTACAGTGTCATAATAAATGATTAAATAAGTCGTCAACAACGCAATGTCTTTTGAAAAATGGAACCACCATAAGACTCAGGTCCCATCACACAATGCAACGCACACCAAGAGGATAGAGTTTTACCTTATGGTGGTTAAACATGCTAAATACGCCAAATACGTAACTAATACTATTATTAGTGTATATGTTTTAAAACAATTCAAAGCAATGTATTAATCCTAGGAAGCATAGGTACCATATATTATGCCTCCAATACTAGTAATACAATCAAATCCGTCGGGGTCGTATTGGAAATTTGGGTTTCCATCATGAGTCCAGGCTAGGGAGGACTCCTTACCTATTCGAGACGCTATAGTTAACGTCTCAGGATTACCCGCAGTTAAACCTTGGATCCTGCAGGGCCGGTCCTCACATACAGCTTAGAGGATTGGCAATTCCTAAGCACACGTTTCCCGGTCCTATAGGACCTATCCGAGGCGCCTCATTTCATCATCCTCCAAAAGTAAAATGACTACTAACTAGAAAGAAACGTGCTACTTTCCCTGCGTTCCCTTCCCCCTTTTTAGACTCTACCGGTTTGTGAGGCTCGTGAAGTCATGTTCTTCATACCACAAGGTTCTGCTTTTCAACAAGAAACCCTGATCATTGCATCTTAGTATGCCACACCGTCACTCCATACCGTACTATTGATCGTCCGTCACTATATAAACGGGTGTTAAGTAGAGAGTAAATTCTCTACCACCAATCGTTTATATATTAACTGAATATCAACAACATAATATTTTGTGGGGTACGATGTCAGACACACTATCCATTTATACCCATGCTCTAGGTCTGAACTAGGGTCAAACCCGTGAAATCAACACGTACGTTTGGGCAATTACCCCGACCCTTGAATTGGGAGCAAACCAATTCAGAGTCTTGATCGTTGTCCATTCGAGGGGAGATTTACGGTCTTCATGCGCCGTCTTCATACTTGAATTCTTGGAATCGTACGATCATTTGGAATGGGATTAACCCGGACTTTCCAAATAATCCCGCATTCATATATTTTGAGAAAAACATATTTCATATCGTTATTTTATTTTATAACGATTAATTCTTGCCTTAATTATTTAATATAATTAATTCCTTATTTAACGACGCTTCAGGTCAAGGGCGACCTTGGCGCTGTTTTCAATCAATTTTGTTTTTCACTTTCCTCAAAATCTAACCGTTGGATTTTAGCGTAGCTTATATCGTCGGAAAGATTTTTCTAAGACGGTCCTAACGGTTTCAGTTTTGGGAAAATCCGACGGTCGGATCTTCCGGTATATTCGTTTAAAAGTTCGATTTCAAAACATGAACTACTGCGCTCGATTCGTTATATTTTAATTATATATATATAAAAATATATATAAATAATTCGTTTAACTCATCGTCCTTACATACAGCTTACATTTCTCTTATCTCCCACTTTTCTACTTACATGATAATGTAGTTTAGGATTGGACGATAATTCTTCTTTTATTTCATTATTGCTTATTTTTATATTTTATAATTTACATTTGAAAAATGTAAATTATAACATACCATTCCATTCATCTCTTTATATATTTCTTCATGAACAATTTCATTATGAATAATGAACACTTTCTTATGGAGTAAATTCCCTTTTATTATGCATAAAAGAAAATGAATATGTTCTTACAATGCAAATTCTCTTTTTATTTTACATTATAAATAATGTATAAACTTCCTACGGTCAAGTTCTTTAAATCTTAACGTTATAAAATAGTGTAACTATCATACGGTGAAATTTTCCTTTTATTTAACATTATGAATGATGTTAAATTTACATACACTTCATTTTCCTTTTTATAACATTGAAAATATATTATTAGAAAATATAGATTTCCCAATATTATTTCTTTATCTTTTACATTAAAAATAATGTTAATTCTTTTCATACAGTTTCATTTCTTTTGCTTAACATTAAAAATAATGTTAATTCTTGCATATAGTTTCATTTCTCTTATTTAACATAAAATAAATGTTAATTCTTCCTACGGGGTGAATTCTCTTTTTTATTTACATTATAAACAATGCTTATTATCTTACAATGCAAATTCTCTTTTAATAAACATTATAAATAATGTATATTTACATGACATGCATTTTCTATATTGTTGACATGACAAAATATTATTTTTCATACAATGCATGTCTTATTTTAACATAACAAAAATATTCTTTTACCTACAATGCATTTATTATTTTCTAACGTAACAAAATAATAGTTTCATACAATGCATTTCTATTTCTCTAACATGACAAAATATTATTTTATGCAATGCATTTCTATTTCTAACATGACAAAATATTATATTCATACAATGCACTTCTATATAACGTTCTAACTTGACAAAATATTATTTGCATACAATGCATTTTTTTCTTCTATTTTGACAAAAATAATATGCTATGCATACAATGGACTTTTTCTATTTTGACAAAAATAATATTTTGTGCAATGCAACTCTCTACTTTTCTATTTTGACAAAATATCATTTTGTGCAATGCAAGTTTCTACTTTTCTATTTTGACAAAATATCATTTTGTGCAATGCAAGTTTCTACTTTTCTATTTTGACAAAATAATATTTTGTATGCAACTTTCTACTTTTCTATTTTGACAAAATAATATTTTGTGCAATGCAACTTTCTACTTTTCTATTTTGACAAAATATCATTTTGTGCAATGCAACTTCCTATTTTTCTATTTTGACAAAATAATATTTTGTGCAATGCAACTTTCTACTTTTCTATTTTGACAAAATATCATTTTGTGCAATGCAACTTCCTATTTTTCTATTTTGACAAAATAATATTTTGTGCAATGCAACTTTCTACTTTTCTATTTTGACAAAATAATATTTTGTGCATACAATGCACTTTTTCTATTTTGACAAAAATAATATGCTATGCATACAATGGACTTTTTCTATTTGATAACATGACAAATATGCTATTTTTATATAGTGCCATCTTCTATTTTATATAATGGACAAAATATAGTTCATTAACATACTATGCTATTTTTATTTTTAATAATGAACAAAATATAGTTCATTAACATACGATGCTTTCTTCTTTTGATAATGAACAAAATATATTCATTCAACATACGGTGCTTGCTTATTGTTACTAATGAACAAAATATATTCATTCAACATACGGTGCTTGCTTATTGTTACTAATGAACAAAATATATTCATTCAACATACGGTGCTTGCTTATTGTTACTAATGAACAAAATATTAGTTCATTACATATAGCGACTAATTCTATTTTTATTAACGAACAAAAAATGGTTCGTTTCACATAGCGACAAATTTTATTTTGTTAATGACACAAAATATAATTCTTTGACATAGCGACAAATTCTATTTTGTTAATGACACAAAATATAATTCTTTAACATATAGAGCTTTCTTATTTTATAAATACACAAATTTGTTCATTCAACATACGGTGCTAATTTTCTTATTTTGATATTGACAAAAGTGTCAATTTACATACGGTGTTCATTTTCTTATTTTGATATTGACAAAAGTGTCAATTTACATACGGTGTTCATTTTCTTATTTTGATATTGACAAAAGTGTCAATTTACATACGGTGTTCATTTTCTTATTTTGATATTGACAAAAGTGTCAATTTACATACGGTGTTCATTTTCTTATTTTGATATTGACAAAAGTGTCAATTTACATATGGTGTTCATTTTCTTATTTTGATATTGACAAAAGTGTCAATTTACATACGGTGTTCATTTTCTTATTTTGATATTGACAAAAATGTCATTTTACAACATACATGAACAATTTCTTATTTTAATATTGACAAAAAATGTCAATTTTATCCTACGATGAACATTTCCAACATTTTCTATTTTTAATATATAAAAATGTTAATATAACATACAATGAACAATTTTGATATATTAAATTTTAACATATAAACATGTCACACAACATACATGAACGATTTTAGTTTTGACATATCAGCATGTCACACAACATACATGAACGATTTTAATATATTTAATTTTGACAAATCAACATGTCACACAACATACATGAACGATTTTAATTTATTTAATTTTGTATTGTAACATCTCAACATACAATGGGTTTTGACATAGCATACGCATACAGATTAAGTCATAGCAGATTCACATACAGTTTATATCATAGCAGATTCACATACATATATGATTATGAATGCGAACATCCATAATTAAAACATAATTACTTAAATAAAATAAATAGGATTCTCACCTCAATTAGATTAGAGTTTGTTCCCAATTGCTCTGTATTAAAGTTGTATTCGAAGTCACGGTTCCATCGGATCTGAAATTTTCAGAATCGGTGTTCATATGCATAAGTTATTGATGTTTTAAATCAAACAGACTTTTAACAACTGCTTCTGCCACGCTTAAAAGCGTGACAAAATCTGAAGCATACCTCAATTTCAGAATTTGTTCAAAACTTCAAATCGCGATAACTTTTGATTTACTGAACGGTTTTGGGTGCGGTTTTTTGGAGAATGACCGCCTTGGAGAGATCTTTGCACGGCCAGAAGGGGGTGGAGCTCGGTCGAGCGTGGTGGGCCCGGCGTGGCTGCGACCGGCGGAGCTTCTCGGGCTCGGGGCGGGCGGCACAGGCGACGGAAAGGGACGGGACTTG
The DNA here is from genome assembly GCA_030737875.1 of Allium sativum. Taxonomy (NCBI): domain Eukaryota; kingdom Viridiplantae; phylum Streptophyta; class Magnoliopsida; order Asparagales; family Amaryllidaceae; genus Allium; species Allium sativum. The sequence continues at coordinate 564,512,772 of CM060910.1, read as the reverse complement.
TCGGAGATCGAAGAGCTCGGCGAGAGCTTCGAAACGTGTACTCACACGCAAATTTTCGTTGAGAAATGAAGGAGTTATGAGGGTTTGAAGTTTTCAGCCATGATGGGTTTGTGCGGCTCAGCAAAGAGGAAGAAGATGGACGTGAATAGTGTTTTTATATTAAAATATTAGGTTAAACTAATCATTATTTAATTGGCCCGCTTAAGCCCGTTTTGGTCCGAACTCCGATTCAAGCCTGCTTACTGTCGTTCATACCATTTAGCCCCCGTTCCGAACTCATCTGGATATGTTTCATCAGCCCACGAGATCGTCTTGGCCTTCGTTTTTCAGTTTTAAATATAAATCATTATTTTAAATTCAAACGTACGCAGAAATTCACCCAGGTCTCAAATTAACTTCAAAAATTCTCGAAAAATATACTTAGCTATGTTTTGATGCTGTGGACCTATGAAAATTAATTTCGTTTAATTCTGAGCCCGTTTGAATTTTTAATGAATTTTTAAAGTCAAAAATTTACCCGTTTACACTGAAAAATCAATTATAATTATATATTAATTCTAAAAATTACCAAAAAATCATTTTTAGCTTTGTTTTGATGATACGAACCCAACAAAATTTATTTCGTTCGATTCTGAGACTTTTTGAAAAATGGCTATTTTCAAGGCGAATATATTTAATATTAAAAATACATTTTTAAACAAATATTTTCTGAAACTCGAAACATATAAGTGTTTACTGTTTTTCAATGCAGAAACGTCATTTTGAAACCAATGGAAGTGGTTTCGAGTTCAAATTCCTACATATGTGAAAAGTAGCATTTTTGTCCTATGCAAATTACCCACCGACCTTCCTAAAAATTGAATTAGCCATAACTTTTGATTTCCGCTATGAAATTTCGATTTTTCGGATTCGTTGGAAAGATATTTTTAAATAGATTCCAATATTTTTGGTTTTACTAAAATCCGTTAAATTTTGCATCTTGTATGGTTAGTCAAAGTTCAAGTTTGACTTTTCAAACTACCGCGCCATTTCTAGCTCTTTTTATATTTAAAATTAATTTATTCATTCTAACTTCGATTTGAACCAAATTTGTGATCCTTATTATTTAAAATAGATTATTTTAAATGTCAAAACTCATTTAAAATCACTTAAAATAAATTTTAACTTGGCCCCAAAATCCTGGGTCGTTACAATCTCCCCCACTTAAGAACTTTTCGTCCCCGAAAAGGAAAAAGAAAAATAGAAGAGGAAAAGAGGAAGAATAAACACGGAGAATGTTTTTAACAGAGATGGTACCGTCTATAACATCAGGCTTTCTACCGAAGAAGTTGGTCCTTTCGCTCCTTCGTAAACATGTGCCAATTGAGCATCGCCACTTCTCTTAGTCTTCTTCGAACGTATGATCAAGGAAAGAGTCAAAACAACAGAAAAGGTGATTCTAAAAGATCGAAGGATGAATGAAAAGATGACGATAAAGTGACTGGCTATTATGTATCTCATGAACTGTTCGCCATAGAATATAGTGATTCTACGTAAACGAATTATTATAGATATGTTGTACTCCGCTTTGTAAACCAAAGCTCTGATACCAACTGTGACGACCCCAAACTTCCACGAGTGAAAGCAGGAGAAATCATTTTTGGAATACAACATAAATACAATAAAACAGAACACAGATACAATATAGCAAAGGAGATTCATAGAGTAATAACATTATGGCAGCGGAAAAATATAATGTCATCAATCACAGAAATTCCACAGTCACAGAACTAAGATTATTACAACAAGTTTGCAGAAAAGAAATAAGTTTGATGTCTAAAAAGAAAAGAAAAGATGCCAACAGAAACAAAAAGTCTTCAAGCTCCAAGTCATCACCTCTTCTCCCACGCAGAATCCAAGAGAGAGAAAATAAGCAGCTTCAAAGAAAACTCCAAGCAAAGAATGAACATGTCTACTTGGCTGCCCGTGTAGAAGAGAGGGCACCCAAGTTTGCAAAAAGGTGAAACAAACTATGGGTCAGTCGTGGGACTGGTGTGAGAATTCTTAAATAGATTTACTCGTACTAATAAGGCAAATCCAAAGACCACGCCGCTAGCGCGGAACGGGTTGTACCAATGGATTGCCGTGCATAACTACAGTGTCATAATAAATGATTAAATAAGTCGTCAACAACGCAATGTCTTTTGAAAAATGGAACCACCATAAGACTCAGGTCCCATCACACAATGCAACGCACACCAAGAGGATAGAGTTTTACCTTATGGTGGTTAAACATGCTAAATACGCCAAATACGTAACTAATACTATTATTAGTGTATATGTTTTAAAACAATTCAAAGCAATGTATTAATCCTAGGAAGCATAGGTACCATATATTATGCCTCCAATACTAGTAATACAATCAAATCCGTCGGGGTCGTATTGGAAATTTGGGTTTCCATCATGAGTCCAGGCTAGGGAGGACTCCTTACCTATTCGAGACGCTCTAGTTAACGTCTCAGGATTACCCGCAGTTAACCCTTGGATCCTGCAGGGCCGGTCCTCACATACAGCTTAGAGGATTGGCAATTCCTAAGCACACGTTTCCCGGTCCTATAGGACCTATCCGAGGCGCCTCATTTCACCATCCTCCAAAAGTAAAATGACTACTAACTAGAAAGAAACGTGCTACTTTCCCTGCGTTCCCTTCCCCCTTTTTAGACTCTACCGGTTTGTGAGGCTCGTGAAGTCATGTTCTTCATACCACAAGGTTCTGCTTTTCAACAAGAAACCCTGATCATTGCATCTTAGTATGCCACACCGTCACTCCATACCGTACTATTGATCGTCCGTCACTATATAAACGGGTGTTAAGTAGAGAGTAAATTCTCTACCACCAATCGTTTATATATTAACTGAATATCAACAACATAATATTTTGTGGGGTACGATGTCAGACACACTATCCATTTATACCCATGCTCTAGGTCTGAACTAGGGTCAAACCCGTGAAATCAACACGTACGTTTGGGCAATTACCCCGACCCTTGAATTGGGAGCAAACCAATTCAGAGTCTTGATCGTTGTCCATTCGAGGGGAGATTTACGGTCTTCATGCGCCGTCTTCATACTTGAATTCTTGGAATCGTACGATCATTTGGAATGGGATTAACCCGGACTTTCCAAATAATCTCGCATTCATATATTTTGAGAAAAACATATTTCATATCGTTATTTTATTTTATAACGATTAATTCTTGCCTTAATTATTTAATATAATTAATTCCTTATTTAACGACGCTTCAGGTCAAGGGCGACCTTGGCGCTGTTTTCAATCAATTTTGTTTTTCACTTTCCTCAAAATCTAACCGTTGGATTTTAGCGTAGCTTATATCGTCGGAAAGATTTTTCTAAGACGGTCCTAACGGTTTCAGCTTTGGGAAAATCCGATGGTCGGATCTTCCGGTATATTCGTTTAAAAGTTCGATTTCAAAACATGAACTACTGCGCTCGATTCGTTATATTTTAATTATATATATATAAAAATATATATAAATAATTCGTTTAACTCATCGTCCTTACATACAGCTTACATTTCTCTTATCTCCCACTTTTCTACTTACATGATAATGTAGTTTAGGATTGGACGATAATTCTTCTTTTATTTCATTATTGCTTATTTTTATATTTTATAATTTACATTTGAAAAATGTAAATTATAACATACCATTCCATTCATCTCTTTATATATTTCTTCATGAACAATTTCATTATGAATAATGAACACTTTCTTATGGAGTAAATTCCCTTTTATTATGCATAAAAGAAAATGAATATGTTCTTACAATGCAAATTCTCTTTTTATTTTACATTATAAATAATGTATAAACTTCCTACGGTCAAGTTCTTTAAATCTTAACGTTATAAAATAGTGTAACTATCATACGGTGAAATTTTCCTTTTATTTAACATTATGAATGATGTTAAATTTACATACACTTCATTTTCCTTTTTATAACATTGAAAATATATTATTAGAAAATATAGATTTCCCAATATTATTTCTTTATCTTTTACATTAAAAATAATGTTAATTCTTTTCATACAGTTTCATTTCTTTTGCTTAACATTAAAAATAATGTTAATTCTTGCATATAGTTTCATTTCTCTTATTTAACATAAAATAAATGTTAATTCTTCCTACGGGGTGAATTCTCTTTTTTATTTACATTATAAACAATGCTTATTATCTTACAATGCAAATTCTCTTTTAATAAACATTATAAATAATGTATATTTACATGACATGCATTTTCTATATTGTTGACATGACAAAATATTATTTTTCATACAATGCATGTCTTATTTTAACATAACAAAAATATTCTTTTACCTACAATGCATTTATTATTTTCTAACGTAACAAAATAATAGTTTCATACAATGCATTTCTATTTCTCTAACATGACAAAATATTATTTTATACAATGCATTTCTATTTCTAACATGACAAAATATTATATTCATACAATGCACTTCTATATAACGTTCTAACTTGACAAAATATTATTTGCATACAATGCATTTTTTTCTTCTATTTTGACAAAAATAATATGCTATGCATACAATGGACTTTTTCTATTTTGACAAAAATAATATTTTGTGCAATGCAACTCTCTACTTTTCTATTTTGACAAAATATCATTTTGTGCAATGCAAGTTTCTACTTTTCTATTTTGACAAAATATCATTTTGTGCAATGCAAGTTTCTACTTTTCTATTTTGACAAAATAATATTTTGTGCAATGCAACTTTCTACTTTTCTATTTTGACAAAATATCATTTTGTGCAATGCAACTTTCTACTTTTCTATTTTGATAAAATATCATTTTGTGCAATGCAACTTTCTACTTTTCTATTTTGATAAAATATCATTTTGTGCAATGCAACTTCCTATTTTTCTATTTTGACAAAATAATATTTTGTGCAATGCAACTTTCTACTTTTCTATTTTGACAAAATATCATTTTGTGCAATGCAACTTCCTATTTTTCTATTTTGACAAAATAATATTTTGTGCAATGCAACTTTCTACTTTTCTATTTTGACAAAATAATATTTTGTGCATACAATGCACTTTTTCTATTTTGACAAAAATAATATGCTATGCATACAATGGACTTTTTCTATTTGATAACATGACAAATATGCTATTTTTATATAGTGCCATCTTCTATTTTATATAATGGACAAAATATAGTTCATTAACATACTATGCTATTTTTATTTTTAATAATGAACAAAATATAGTTCATTAACATACGATGCTTTCTTCTTTTGATAATGAACAAAATATATTCATTCAACATACGGTGCTTGCTTATTGTTACTAATGAACAAAATATATTCATTCAACATACGGTGCTTGCTTATTGTTACTAATGAACAAAATATATTCATTCAACATACGGTGCTTGCTTATTGTTACTAATGAACAAAATATTAGTTCATTACATATAGCGACTAATTCTATTTTTATTAACGAACAAAAAATGGTTCGTTTCACATAGCGACAAATTTTATTTTGTTAATGACACAAAATATAATTCTTTGACATAGCGACAAATTCTATTTTGTTAATGACACAAAATATAATTCTTTAACATATAGAGCTTTCTTATTTTATAAATACACAAATTTGTTCATTCAACATACGGTGCTAATTTTCTTATTTTGATATTGACAAAAGTGTCAATTTACATACGGTGTTCATTTTCTTATTTTGATATTGACAAAAGTGTCAATTTACATACGGTGTTCATTTTCTTATTTTGATATTGACAAAAGTGTCAATTTACATACGGTGTTCATTTTCTTATTTTGATATTGACAAAAGTGTCAATTTACATACGGTGTTCATTTTCTTATTTTGATATTGACAAAAGTGTCAATTTACATACGGTGTTCATTTTCTTATTTTGATATTGACAAAAGTGTCAATTTACATACGGTGTTCATTTTCTTATTTTGATATTGACAAAAGTGTCAATTTACATACGGTGTTCATTTTCTTATTTTGATATTGACAAAAATGTCATTTTACAACATACATGAACAATTTCTTATTTTAATATTGACAAAAAATGTCAATTTTATCCTACGATGAACATTTCCAACATTTTCTATTTTTAATATATAAAAATGTTAATATAACATACAATGAACAATTTTGATATATTAAATTTTAACATATAAACATGTCACACAACATACATGAACGATTTTAGTTTTGACATATCAGCATGTCACACAACATACATGAACGATTTTAATATATTTAATTTTGACAAATCAACATGTCACACAACATACATGAACGATTTTAATTTATTTAATTTTGTATTGTAACATCTCAACATACAATGGGTTTTGACATAGCATACGCATACAGATTAAGTCATAGCAGATTCACATACAGTTTATATCATAGCAGATTCACATACATATATGATTATGAATGCGAACATCCATAATTAAAACATAATTACTTAAATAAAATAAATAGGATTCTCACCTCAATTAGATTAGAGTTTGTTCCCAATTGCTCTGTATTAAAGTTGTATTCGAAGTCACGGTTCCATCGGATCTGAAATTTTCAGAATCGGTGTTCATATGCATAAGTTATTGATGTTTTAAATCAAACAGACTTTTAACAACTGCTTCTGCCACGCTTAAAAGCGTGACAAAATCTGAAGCATACCTCAATTTCAGAATTTGTTCAAAACTTCAAATCGCGATAACTTTTGATTTACTGAACGGTTTTGGGTGCGGTTTTTTGGAGAATGACCGCCTTGGAGAGATCTTTGCACGGCCAGAAGGGGGTGGAGCTCGGTCGAGCGTGGTGGGCCCGGCGTGGCTGCGACCGGCGGAGCTTCTCGGGCTCGGGGCGGGCGGCACAGGCGACGGAAAGGGACGGGACTTGTCGGAGATCGAAGAGCTCGGCGAGAGCTTCGAAACGTGTACTCACACGCAAATTTTCGTTGAGAAATGAAGGAGTTATGAGGGTTTGAAGTTTTCAGCCATGATGGGTTTGTGCGGCTCAGCAAAGAGGAAGAAGATGGACGTGAATAGTGTTTTTATATTAAAATATTAGGTTAAACTAATCATTATTTAATTGGCCCGCTTAAGCCCGTTTTGGTCCGAACTCCGATTCAAGCCTGCTTACTGTCGTTCATACCATTTAGCCCCCGTTCCGAACTCATCTGGATATGTTTCATCAGCCCACGAGATCGTCTTGGCCTTCGTTTTTCAGTTTTAAATATAAATCATTATTTTAAATTCAAACGTACGCAGAAATTCACCCAGGTCTCAAATTAACTTCAAAAATTCTCGAAAAATATACTTAGCTATGTTTTGATGCTGTGGACCTATGAAAATTAATTTCGTTTAATTCTGAGCCCGTTTGAATTTTTAATGAATTTTTAAAGTCAAAAATTTACCCGTTTACACTGAAAAATCAATTATAATTATATATTAATTCTAAAAATTACCAAAAAATCATTTTTAGCTTTGTTTTGATGATACGAACCCAACAAAATTTATTTCGTTCGATTCTGAGACTTTTTGAAAAATGGCTATTTTCAAGGCGAATATATTTAATATTAAAAATACATTTTTAAACAAATATTTTCTGAAACTCGAAACATATAAGTGTTTACTGTTTTTCAATGCAGAAACGTCATTTTGAAACCAATGGAAGTGGTTTCGAGTTCAAATTCCTACATATGTGAAAAGTAGCATTTTTGTCCTATGCAAATTACCCACCGACCTTCCTAAAAATTGAATTAGCCATAACTTTTGATTTCCGCTATGAAATTTCGATTTTTCGGATTCGTTGGAAAGATATTTTTAAATAGATTCCAATATTTTTGGTTTTACTAAAATCCGTTAAATTTTGCATCTTGTATGGTTAGTCAAAGTTCAAGTTTGACTTTTCAAACTACCGCGCCATTTCTAGCTCTTTTTATATTTAAAATTAATTTATTCATTCTAACTTCGATTTGAACCAAATTTGTGATCCTTATTATTTAAAATAGATTATTTTAAATATCAAAACTCATTTAAAATCACTTAAAATAAATTTTAACTTGGCCCCAAAATCCTGGGTCGTTACAATTTATTTTTATCGAAGTTAAAACGAATAAATTTAATTTAAATATAAATGGAATTAGAAATAACGTGGTAATTTGAAAAGTCAAACTTGAACTTTGACTGACCGTACAGGATGCAAAATTTAACGGATTTCGGTGAAACCAAAAATATTAGAATCTATTTAAAAATATCTTTCTAATGAATCTGAAAAATTGAAATTTCATAGCGGAAATCAAAAGTTATGGCCAATTCAATTTTTAGAAAGGTCGCTGTAGAATTTATATGGCCCGAAAGGCTACTTTTCACATATGAAGGAATTTCGACTCGAAACCACTTCCATTGAGTTCGGAATGACGTTTCTACATTGGAAAACAGTAAATACTTATATATTCTGAGTTTCGAAAATTATTTGTTTAAAAATGTATTTTTAATATTAAATATATTGGCCTTGAAAATAGTCATTTTTCAAACGACCTCCGTTTTCGACGAAGGCACTTTTGTTGGAACCGGAATGTCAAATTATTGCTAGGTTTCAAATTTCAGAATTTTTCGAATTAATATGTGAGCGTGGCGAAATAAAATGTGTTTTGACTATTTTCAGTTAAATTTAAACGCCTTAAAAATAGCCATTTTTCGAACAGTTTCAGAATTTGACGAAAATAATTTTGTTGGATTCGTATCGTCATAAGAAAGCTATTTTTTTTTTTTTTTTTTTGAATTTTCTGAGGTCGTATGTGGCCCCGACATATTTAAATGTACGGTAGAAATTTAATTATTTATTTAATATTGTATATTTAAATTAAAACCAAAAAAAAAACTTATAGACATCAGAATTGGAGCCCGGGACATAGCCCATCGCGTTCAGAAGGCCTCAAAACATTAAGATTGACAATAAGCAGGCCCAAATCCGAGAAAGTCCAAAAATCTACTTTATTCCACGAAATTCGAAATTAAACATTAAAATATTATTAAAAAATTCAGCCAAAACCCTAATAGGTCATGGCAGCCGCCACCCAACCGAAGGACGAAATTCACCGGATTTCAAATGCTTAGATCTCCCAATCCGCTCGACGAAAATTGACTTATGACCTACCAAATCGAAGAGAATTCAGAGAGCTACAAATCTATACGGTTAAGATCGGATTTTGGTGCACGGATTTCACGAATTTCTTCCGAGAAGGAGCTGCGGTTTTTATTGGTTTGCGGGCCCTAGGAGAGGCCGAGTTTGACGGGGTTGATGGTGTAGGTGGCTCTCGGCATGGCGGTCGCGATGGTGGTGTTGGATCGGATGCTGGATGGCCAGAAGGGGGTGCGATTTTGACATGGGAGGAGGAGCATGGGTTCGGCCAATAAAGAACACGGTGGAAGAAGAAGGTCCTTTACCTTTTATTATTATTTTATTAATTTAAATATTTAAATTATCCAATGTTTAAAAATCAATATCTCTCTCATACGAGGTCCGATCGACGAACCGTCAGTTGCGTTGGAATCGTCTTTCCGAGAGCTTCGCGACGGCGCAGACCACACCTGATTCTGAGACAGTCAAATTTTCACCAAAATTCAATGTGAGAATTCAAATTCTATTATTTATTTAATTCTTAATTAATTTTCTCATGTTAAAAATTATTGTATTATTGTGTTGATTCAGATCTGAAATGTTTGGGTTGGATAGATGATTGATTGTTGCTTGTGGTATGATTGGTTGTTTGTGACATGTTAGATCCGCATTGAAATTGCTATATTATCGAATTCTATTTGGGATTAGAAAATTAAATCTAAATTTAGATTTAAATCATATATTTGTATTGAAAATAAAAAGATGAAAATTTTACGATGTAAATAAAAAGATAATAATTTTTTTTTGTATTGAAAAAAAGAAAAGAAGAAGAAAAAGATCATATTTTTAAATGGAAATAAAAAGATAAATTTTTACGTCGTAAATAGAAAGGTGACAAATTTTTACATTGTAAAATATTAAAAGGTGATATTTTACGATTAAATATTAAAAGACGATGTTTTTACATTAAAATATAAAAGTTGATATTTTTACACTGCAAAATATAAAGGTTGATATTTTTACATTATAAAAATAAAAAAAGTTGATAGCTTTACATTGTAAACAAAAAAGTGAATATTTTTATATTGTAAGTAAAAGAATGAAATTTTATGATGTAAAATAAATTACATTTTTATTATGTAATTTATGAATGAATTTACACCGTATGAAATAAATTACATTTTATTATGTAATTTATGAATGAATTTTCTCCGCATGAATGAAATTTCATTTATTTTGTAATGTATATGAAATGAATGTATGAACTTGCTTTGTAAATTAAAAACTACATTTTTATAGGTAATTAAAATGTGAATTTACACTGTATGATAAAAATTACATTTTTAGATGTAATTTAGATATGAATTTATGTCGTATGTTAGAAATTACATTTTTAATGTAATTAAAATATGAATTCCCATCGCACGATGAAAATTACATTTTTCTATGTAACTTAAAATTGAATTTGTACCGCATGATAAGAATTACATTTTTCTATGTGATTTAGATGTGAATTAGAACGGTAAAATAAAAATGACTTTTTTTTCTATGTAATTTATATATGAGTTATATTGGTAAGATAAAAATTACATTTTTCAATGTAATTAGAATATGAATTGGTATTGCATTATAACAATTACATTTCTTTATGTAGTTGGGACATGAATTTACAATGTGAAATAAAAATTACATTTTTATATGTAATTAGAAATGGGATTTGCAAATAAAATTAAAAATTACATTTTTATATGTAATTTAGGATGATATATACAATGTAAAATAAAGTTTACATTTTTATATGTAGTAAGAAATTGAAAATTCGCATTGATATTAAAATACCACTTTTGTAAAGATATTGCATTAGAATAAAAAGATAATTTTTGTCGCTTTTTCTTTTTAGAATTAAAAACATATTTTTTTCACCTTTTCTTTTTAACATGAAAAGGGTCATTTTTGTCGCTTCTTCTTTTTAACATTAAAAGAACATTTTTATGTCATGTTTATTTTTAGCATTAAAAGAAGCATTTTTGTTGTTTATCCTTTTAGTAATAAAAAGAACATTTTGCTTTCATTTCTTATGATAATATTTTATCGTCATTTCGAATGCGGTAAAAATACAATTGTTAATGTTGAATATTTTATCGTCATTTTGAATGCGGTAAAAATAGAATTGTTAATGTTGAATATTTTATCGTCATTTTGAATGTGGTAAAAATAGAATTGTTAATGTTGAATATTTTATCGTCATTTTGAATGCGGTAAAAATAGAATTGTTAATGTTGAATATTTTATCGTCATTTTGAATGCGGTGAAAATAGAATGGTTAATGTTGTCATTTTTATCGACATTTTTGGTGCGATAAAAATAGACAATGTTAGTGATTCATTTTTATCGACATTTTTGGTGCGATAAAAATAGACAATGTTAGTGATTCATTTTTATCGACATTTTTGGTGCGATAAAAATAAACAATGTTAGTGATTCATTTTTATCGGCATTTTTGATGCAATAAAAATAGCAATGTTAATGTTACATTTTTATCATCATTTTAGATGCGATAAAAAGAATATATTTTTGTGTTACAGTTTATTGTCTTTCTAGAGACAATAAAAAGAATAAAATTAAAGAAATACAATTTTATGTAAAATTGCTTTCATTGAAAAGAATAAATATAGAAGACGAGATTTTTGTTGTTAATAATAAACAATGAAAAAGGGAACATTTACATTTTGATGTAAATAAACAATAAAAAGAAAAATTACATTCAAAATGTAAGTTAGAATAAAAAGGACATTTTGTAAAAAAAAAATGTAAATTACAATAAAAAGTATAGAAATAAAGATCACATTTTTATTGACCGTTTATAGGCAATAAAAGGAATATAAATAAAAGAGACATTTTTATCGTCGTGTTTTATATTGTGTAATACACTTCCATAGACAAGTTACCCGACTTGTGTATGTGATTGGGACGGTAATTTTCTCACATTGCCCAAGTGCACAAATTAGTTTATTATTTGCTTGATTGGTTGTAAACCCCACACGAGTGTTGGGATGAAAATTCACATACACTAATCCCAATATTTAGTTGTATGTTGATCGTTAGATCGACAGGCTGTGATGAGCGTTATTATTTAATTTTAACGCTTACACAGTGGAAATTACACTTTGGATGTAATGGATGACTTGATGATTATACTGTTATTGTCATATATATGATGGGTGTGAAATCCATATAATCCAAATTATATGGTTAATTTTTGAGTCGCATTTCGATTCAAGTGTTCTTTTAAATAAGACTATTTTTACATTAGAAATCCTTTTTATATAAAGTATATATATATATATTTTCAAAATATAGATTGTTAATTAACTATATGTTAAACAAAGAATATTTGTAAAAGATAAAGATTTGTAAAATAAAGAATACTTCTCATTTAGAATCTTTTATATAAAGAATATTTTTATGATTATTTTAAAATATGTTTTTAAAAGATTACTAGCGTTTGCAATTATATTTTGTGATATGTAATAAATTAAGATGTGAAGTGGATTTACCGTGGACGGTGTTTTTAAACGACATTTGTCCTTTAATCCAATTTACATTGAAATTGTTATTTGGAACTTATGAATCTATTTTATAGATTTGAAAAAGGCATTTTCTAAAATCAAAGTCTCCCAATTTAATATATTAAATAGGAATTAAGTGGAAATTCTATTGGTAATAATTGAGATGGGCTTCTGTAAAAGAAGACCGATATTATATATGGAATTTAAGAGGCTTTGCCGTTATTCCATTTATATTATTAGTCCGATTCAGAAATTTATATCGATTATGTATTGATTGGATTTCTGTGGAATTCCATATTTTTAGAAATTCATTTATAGATTTTATTTTAAATATTTATCTTTGATAAAATTAATGAGAATCTTCTAAAACGAATATCTTATTAAAAGAACATTCTGAGATGGAATGTGGCGTTATGTGTGATTTTCCAATATTTGCTTTTTAATCCCAAAATACGCGGGTTATTTAGAAAGACCGGGTTTAACCCATTCTGAATAATCATCACGACGATCAAGAGTCGAAGATGGAGACGGTTATTGAAGACCGAAGGTTTTCACATCGTTGGGATGATGATGACTGGTATCTTGAATTGGGATTGGCCTTCCAAGGCAAGGTATTTGGTAATGATCGTCCAAATGCATTTGGAGATCGACAGACACGATGTTTCGCTCAGACCCAGAGCGGACTTGTAAATGGATTGCGTGTCTGACATTGTATTCCTTTCTACTGTATTTGTTGAACGCTACTGATTATATATTTCTATTTGGTGGTGAAGAATTTATTCTTTACTTATCACCCTTCTCTAAGACGTATGAGCTTAGAGGTTATATATATATATATTGGTAGATGATCAATAATATGGTAGGGTCTGACAATGTGGCACGCCAAGATAAAAATTGATCAGGGCTTTTGTTGAAAAGCAGGGCCTTGTGGAATGATCAAAGCATAGCCTATTACGGCATAGCTTTGTGTATATCGTGACTTCGCGAGCCTCACACCCCGGTATGAGTCAAAAACGGGATATGGACCGTAGGGAGTGCACACGTTTCTTTCTAGCTAGAGTGGTGTCAGTGACCTACCAGCCCTGACATTTTACTTATGTGGATGATGGATTTTGAGGCGCCTCGGATTTTTATAGGCCGATAGTGGTCATATTATAGGTTCAAAGGAACCGGGAAGCGTGTGTTCAGGCATAACCAATCCACTGCCGATAGGCGGGGACCGGCCCTACCGCATCCAAGGGTTCACTACGGGGGATCCTGAGGCATTTGCTAGAGTGTCTCGAATCGGAGAGGAGCTTGCCCCTAGCCTCGACTCATGATGGAAACCCAATTCCCAATACGCCCTTGCGGTTTTGATTGTAAACTTATATACGACAACATAGTATATGGTACCTATGCCGTCTAGGATTGATATTATATTTGAATGTTTTTAAATATATATATATATACACACTAATAATAATATCGTTTTTACGTATCAAGCATCTTTTGACCATTATAAGGTAAAACCCTATCCTCTGGTGTGCGTTGCATTGTGTGATGGGACCTGGGTCTTATAATGGTTTCATTTTTCTAAAAAAAGCATTGCGATATTTGACGATTTACTTTAATTTTGCACTGGCAATCCAATGGAGTAAACCTGTTCCGCGTAAGCGGCGTGGTCCTGTGATTAGCCTACTATTTAGATAAGTTAAGTTAAGAATTCTCACACCAGTCCCACGACTGACCTGTAGTTTGTTTCACTTTGCAAACTCGGGTGCCCTCTTTCCACACGGGCAGTCGAGTTGCTTTTTGCAGATATAGTTAAGCAGGATCCTGGATTGAAGTCTGAAGCTGGGTCCAGTTACTTATGGCCTTCCGCTGAGATTAGTTCCGCTGCAATGTATTTAATTTATTGTAAATGTATCTTCCGCTGTATTATTTATTGATGTACTCTGATATATTCTGTACTCTGATGTAACATTTATTATTGATGTTATAAAAGTCTGTGTTTTTGTTCTGATGTGTTGTATGCCCAAAGTTAACGTACGCGGGTTTTGAACGGTTTTAATCGATCTTGCGATCGATTGGGGTCGGGCGAAATTCGTGGTCGTTACAGCTGGTATCAGAGCTCTGGTTAGCTCAAATCTTTGGGGTACAATTCATTAGAACTAAACAGAAGACTCATCAGAGATTGGATTAGTAATATCCAATAAGAATACTTATTAGAGATAGGATCAGCAGTATCCTAGAATGAGAATACTCATTAGAGATGGGGTAAGCAACGCCCTAGAATGAGTCAGAGTGAAGAAGAATTCATAATTAACGTACTTGTTATTATATATAGTTCGATTTTAGAAAATATGATTTTTGTATATATAAAAGTTATATTTTTGAAATTTAATCAACTAATTGATTGATGATTGTGTTGTGTGAATATGAATACAACTAATAAATTATTAAACAATTAATGAATGAAAATTAATTAAATTAGTTAAATAAACAACTTTAGCTTCATTTCCTTTTCGAGGACGAAAAGATCTTAAGTGAGGGAGATTGTAACAACCCACAAATTCTGAACTTATTTAAAATTTTTATTTTAGAAAATTTTAATGAATTTTGAGGTTATAATATAATTTATTATTAATAATAATGGCTAGAATTTATTTTTATCGAAGTTAAAACGAATAAATTTAATTTAAATATAAATGGAATTAGAAATAACGCGGTAATTTGAAAAGTCAAACTTGAACTTTGACTGACCGTACAAGATGCAAAATTTAACGGATTTCAGTGAAACCAAAAATATTAGAATCTATTTAAAAATATCTTTCTAACGAATTTGAAAAATTGAAATTTCATAGCGGAAATCAAAAGTTATGGCCAATTCAATTTTTAGAAAGGTCGTTGTAGAATTTATATGGCTCGAAAGGCTACTTTTCACATATGAAGGAATTTCGACTCGAAACTCTTTCCATTGAGTTCGGAATGACGTTTCTGCATTGAAAAACAGTAAATACTTATATATTCTGAGTTTCGAAAATTATTTGTTTAAAAATGTATTTTTAATATTAAATATATTGGCCTTGAAAATAGTCATTTTTCAAACGACCTCCGTTTTTGACGAAACCACTTTTGTTGGAACCGGAATGTCAAATTATTGCTAGGTTTCAATTTTCAGAATTTTTCGAATTAATATGTGAGCGTGGCGAAATAAAATGTGTTTTGACTATTTTCAGTTAAATTTAAACGCCTTAAAAATAGCCATTTTTCGAACAGTTTCAGAATTCGACGAAAATAATTTTGTTGGATTCGTATCGTCATAAGAAAGCTAAAAATATTTTTTTTTTGAATTTTCTGAGGTCGTATGTGGCCCCGGCATATTTAAATGTACGGTAGAAATTTAATTATTTATTTAATATTGTACTTTTAAATTAAAACCGAAAAAAATACGTATAGACATCAGAATTGGAGCCCGGGACATAGCCCTTCGTGTTCAGAAGGCCTCAAAACATTAAGATTGACAGTAAGCAGGCCCAAATCCGAGAAAGTCCAAAAATCTACTTTATTCCACGAAATTCGAAATTAAACATTAAAATATTATTAAAAAATTCGGCCGAAACCCTAATAGGTCATGGCAGCCGCCACCCAACCGAAGGCCGAAATTCACCCAATTTCAAATGCTTAGATCTCCCAATCCGCTCGACGAAAATTGACGTATGACCTACCAAATCGAAGAGAATTCAGAGAGCTACAAATCTATACGGTTAAGATCGGATTTTGGTGCACGGATTTTGCGAATTTCGTCCGAGAAGGGGCTGCGGGTTTTATTGTTTTGCGGGCCTTAGGAGAGGCCGAATTCGACGGGGTTGATGGTGTAGGTGGCTCTCGGCATGGCGGTCGCGGCGGTGGTGTTGGATCGGATGCTGGATGGCCAGAAGGGGGTGCGATTTTGACATGGGAGGAGGAGCATGGGTTCGGCCAATAAAGAACACGGTGGAAGAAGAAGGTCCTTTTCCTTTTTTTAATTATTTTATTAATTTAAATATTTAAATTATCCAATGTTTAAAAATCAATATCTCTCTCATACGAGGTCCGATTGACGAACCGTCAGTTGCGTTGGAATCGTCTTTCCGAGAGCTTCGCGATGGCGCTGACCACACCTGATTCTGAGACAGTCAAATTTTCACCAAAATTCAATGTGAGAATTCAAATTCTATTATTTAATTAATTATTAATTAATTTTCTCGTGTTAAAAATTATTGTATTATTGTGTTGATTCGGATCTGAAATGTTTGGGTTGGATAGATGATTGATTGTTGCTTGTGGTATGATTGGTTGTTTGTGACATGTTAGATCCGCATTGAAATTGCTATATTATCGAATTCTATTTGGGATTAGAAAATTAAATCTAAATTTAGATTTAATTCATATATTTGTATTGAAAATAAAAAGATGAAAATTTTATGATGTAAATAAAAAGATTATAATTTTTTTTTGTATTGAAAAAAAGAAAAGAAGAAGAAAAAGATCATATTTTTAAATGGAAATAAAAAGATAAATTTTTACGTCGTAAATAGAAAGGTGATAAATTTTTACATTGTAAAATATTAAAAGGTGATATTTTACGATTAAATATTAAAAGACGATGTTTTTACTTTAAAATATAAAAGTTAATATTTTTACACTGCAAAATATAAAGGTTGATATTTTTACATTATAAAAATAAAAAAAAGTTGATAGCTTTACATTGTAAACATAAAAGTGAATATTTTTATATTGTAAGTAAAAGAATGAAATTTTATGATGTAAAATAAATTACATTTTTATTATGTAATTTATGAATGAATTTACACCGTATGAAATAAATTACATTTTATTATGTAATTTATGAATGAATTTACTCCGCATGAATGAAATTTCATTTATTTTGTAATGTATATGAAATGAATGTATGAACTTGCTTTGTAAATTAAAAATTACATTTTTATAGGTAATTAAAATGTGAATTTACACTGTATGATAAAAATTACATTTTTAGATGTAATTTAGATATGAATTTATGTCGTATGTTAGAAATTACATTTTTAATGTAATTAAAATATGAATTCCTATCGCATGATGAAAATTACATTTTTCTATGTAACTTAAAATTGAATTTGTACCGCATGATAAGAATTACATTTTTCTATGTGATTTAGATGTGAATTAGAACGGTAAAATAAAAATGACTTTTTTTTTCTATGTAATTTATATATGAGTTATATTGGTAAGATAAAAATTACATTTTTCAATGTAATTAGAATATGAATTGGTATTGCATTATAACAATTACATTTCTTTATGTAGTTGGGACATGAATTTAAAATGTGAAATAAAAATTACATTTTTATATGTAATTAGAAATGGGATTTGCAAATAAAATTAAAACTTACATTTTTATATGTAATTTAGGATGACATGTACAATGTAAAATAAAGTTTACATTTTTATATGTAGTAAGAAATTGAAAATTCGCATTGATATTAAAATACCACTTTTGTAAAGATATTGCATTAGAATAAAAAGATAATTTTTGCCGCTTTTTCTTTTTAGAATTAAAAACATATTTTTTTTCACGTTTTCTTTTTAACATGAAAAGCATCATTTTTGTCGCTTCTTCTTTTTAACATTAAAAGAACATTTTTATGTCATGTTTCTTTTTAGCATTAAAAGAAGCATTTTTGTTGTTTTTCCTTTTAGTAATAAAAAGAACATTTTGCTTTCATTTCTTATGATAATATTTAATCGTCATTTTGAATGCGGTAAAAATAGAATTGTTAATGTTGAATATTTTATCGTCATTTTGAATGCGGTAAAAATAGAATTGTTAATGTTGAATATTTTATCGTCATTTTGAATGTGGTAAAAATAGAATTGTTAATATTGAATATTTTATCGTCATTTTGAATGCGGTAAAAATAGAATTGTTAATGTTGAATATTTTATCGTCATTTTGAATGCGGTGAAAATAGAATGGTTAATGTTGTCATTTTTATCGACATTTTTGGTGCGATAAAAATAGACAATGTTAGTGATTCATTTTTATCGACATTTTTGGTGCGATAAAAATAGACAATGTTAGTGATTCATTTTGATCGACATTTTTGGTGCGATAAAAATAGACAATGTTAGTGATTCATTTTTATCGGCATTTTTGATGCGATAAAAATAGCAATGTTAATGTTACATTTTTATCATCATTTTAGATGCGATAAAAAGAATATATTTTTGTGTTACATTTTATTGTCTTTCTAGAGACAATAAAAAGAATAAAATTAAAGAATTACAATTTTATGTAAAATTGCTTTCATTGAAAAGAATAAATATAGAAGACGAGATTTTTGTTGTTAATAATAAACAATGAAAAAGGGAACATTTACATTTTGATGTAAATAAACAATAAAAAGAAAAATTACATTCAAAATGTAAGTTAGAATAAAAAGGACATTTTGTTAAAAAAAAATGTAAATTACAATAAAAAGTATAGAAATAAAGATCACATTTTTATTGACCGTTTATAGGCAATAAAAGGAATATAAATAAAAGAGACATTTTTATCGTCGTGTTATATATTGTGTAATACACTTCCATAGACAAGTTACCCGACTTGTGTATGTGACTGGGACGGTAATTTTCACACATCGCCCAAGTGAACAAATTAGTTTATTATTTGCTTGATTGGTTGAAAACCCCACACGGGTGTTGGGATGAAAATTCACATACACTAATCCCAATATTTAGTTGTATGTTGATCGTTAGATCGACGGGCTGTGATGAGCGTTATTATTTAATTTTAACGCTTAAACATTGGAAATTACACTTTGGATGTAATGGATGACTTGATGATTATACTGTTATTGTCATATATATGATGGGTGTGAAATCCATATAATCCAAATTTATGGTAAATGTTTGAGTCGCATTTCGATTCAAGTGTTCTTTTAAATAAGACTATTTTTACATTAGAAATCCTTTTTATATAAAGTATATATATATATATATTTTCAAAATATAGATTGTTAATTAACTATATGTTAAACAAAGAATATTTGTAAAAGATAAAGATTTGTAAAATAAAGAATACTTCTCATTTAGAATCTTTTATATAAAGAATATTTTTATGATTATTTTAAAATATGTTTTTAAAAGATTACTAGCATTTGCAATTATATTTTGTGATATGTAATAAATTAAGATGTGAAGTGGATTTACCGTGGACGGTGTTTTTAAACGACATTTGTCCTTTAATCCAATTTACATTGAAATTGTTATTTGGAACTTATGAATCTATTTTATAGATTTGAAAAAGGCATTTTCTAAAATCAAAGTCTCCCAATTTAATATATTAAATAGGAATTAAGTGGAAATTCTATTGGTAATAATTGAGATGGGCTTCTGTAAAAGAAGACCGATATTATATATGGAATTTAAGAGGCTTTGCCATTATTCCATTTATATTATTAGTCCGATTCAGAAATTTATATCGATTATGTATTGATTGGATTTCTGTGGAATTCCATATTTTTAGAAATTCATTTATAGATTTTATTTTAAATATTTATCTTTGATAAAATTAATGAGAATCTTCTAAAACGAATATTTTATTAAAAGAACATTCTGAGATGGAATGTGGCGTTATGTGTGATTTTCCAATATTTGCTTTTTAATCCCAAAATACGCGGGTTATTTAGAAAGACCGGGTTTAACCCATTCTGAATAATCATCACGACGATCAAGAGTCGAAGATGGAGATGGTGATTGAAGACCGAAGGTTTTCACATCGTTGGGATGATGATGACTGGTATCTTGAATTGGGATTGGCCTTCCAAGGCAAGGTATTTGGTAATGATCGTCCAAACGCATTTGGAGATCGACGGACACGATGTTTCGCCCAGACCCAGAGCGGACTTGTAAATGGATTGCGTGTCTGACATTGTATTCCTTTCTACTGTATTTGTTGAACGCTACTGATTATATATTTCTATTTGGTGGTGAAGAATTTATTCTTTACTTATCACCCTTCTCTAAGACGTATGAGCTTAGAGGTTATATATATATTGGTAGATGATCAATAATATGGTAGGGTCTGACAATGTGGCACGCCAAGATGCAAATTGATCAAGGCTTTTGTTGAAAAGCAGGGCCTTGTGGAATGATCAAAGCATAGCCTATTACGGCATAGCTTTGTGTATATCGTGACTTCGCGAGCCTCACACCCCGGTATGAGTCAAAAACGGGATATGGACCGTAGGGAGTGCACACGTTTCTTTCTAGCTAGAGTTGTGTCAGTGACCTACCAGCCCTGACATTTTACTTATGTGGATGATGGATTTTGAGGCGCCTCGGATTTTTATAGGCCGATAGTGGTCATATTATAGGTTCAAAGGAACCGGGAAGCGTGTGTTCAGGCATAACCAATCCACTGCCGATAGGCGGGGACCGGCCCTACCGCATCCAAGGGTTCACTGCGGGGGATCCTGAGGCATTTGCTAGAGTGTCTCGAATCGGAGAGGAGCTTGCCCCTAGCCTCGACTCATGATGGAAACCCAATTCCCAATACGCCCTTGCGGTTTTGATTGTAAACTTATATACGGCGACATAGTATATGGTTCCTATGCCATCTAGGATTGATATTATATTTGATTGTTTTTAAATATATATATTTACACACTAATAATAATATCGTTTTTACGTATCAAGCATCTTTTGACCATTATAAGGTAAAACCCTATCCTCTGGTGTGCGTTGCATTGTGTGATGGGACCTGGGTCTTATAATGGTTTCATTTTTCTAAAAAAGCATTGCGATATTTGACGATTTACTTTAATTTTGCACTGGCAATCCAATGGAGTAAACCTGTTCCGCGTTAGCGGCGTGGTCCTGTGATTAGCCTACTATTTAGATAAGTTAAGTTAAGAATTCTCACACCAGTCCCACGACTAACCTGTAGTTTGTTTCACTTTGCAAACTCGGGTGCCCTCTTTCCACACGGGCAGTCGAGTAGCTTTTTGCAGATATAGTTAAGCAAGATCCTGGATTGAAGTCTGAAGCTGGGTCCAGTTACTTATGGCCTTCCGCTGAGATTAGTTCCGCTGCAATGTATTTAATTTATTGTAAATGTATCTTCCGCTGTATTATTTATTGATGTACTCTGATATATTCTGTACTCTGATGTAACATTTATTATTGATGTTATAAAAGTCTGTGTTTTTGTTCTGATGTGTTGTATGCCCAAAGTTAACGTACGCGGGTTTTGAACGGTTTTAATCGATCTTGCGATCGATTGGGGTCGGGCGAAATTCGTGGTCGTTACAATTACTTAACCCTATTCATTCACCCTGTATTGGTTAAGTGTTCCTTTTTAACTTAACCTTGCCCATTTGTTTTAACTAACATGTTATTAATGGTTAAGTATTATCCCTTCATGTTTTAAACTTAACCCTATTCATTTATCATACTTTGATGGTTAAGTGTTCAAGTTTACTTAACCCTACGGTCTAGTCCAGCTAACATGTCAAATTGGCTAAGTGTATTAACTTTACTTAACCCCACCGTCTAGTCTAGTTAACATGTTAATTTGGCTAAGTGTTTTCTTAGTTACTTGACCCTTACAAATCTTGTCCTGTTACCATATTAAGTTTGGTTAAGTGTCCCTATGGACTTAACCCTCCCATTCTAGCTTAACTGTGTTAAGTTGGTTAAGTGTTCCTATGGACTTAACCCTCCCATTCTAGCTTAACTGTGTTAAGTGTCAGTATGAACCTAACCCCACCCATCGGTTTGGTTATCATGTTGAATTGGTTAAGTGTCTTAGTTAAATTAACCCTACCATTCTTGTTCTAGCTTTAACTAAATAAATTAAAGCCGTGACCACTCACATTAGACAGATATTGTTGCGGTTACTGGATGTGCCGGTTGGTTCCGGGCAGGTTTACATCGCAACTTAGTCTAACCTCGGGTTAGGCATACTCGTGTTTTCTAAGTTCAAAGGGTTTTGATTAATTTTCAAATCAGATTTTGAAAGTAACCATCCCGTCTGTCAGATCTGTTAGGGATAGCCAGGGAGAGCAGGAAACTTGTATTTTCCAAACCCAAGCCTAGACACTATCCTCTCTGTCACCCTAGAACTTTCTGGTGTATTATTAAAAGAGATGTCGTTAATAAACCTTTAATTTGTCTAAATTTACATTTTCTTATTTAGGACAAATTCTATAGTAAATTATTCCTAATTTACATATTTCATAATTACTCCTTTAATGTAAATTGTCAACATTTATTATTATGGCCCATTTTCCCCTCTATATCATATTTATGCTTTTTGGTATGTAAACTATACCAAATTAAGTGTCACTAACCATGATTTTGCCAAACATGACAATTACTCACAATTATGGCCAATTTCAAAATTTTGCCAATATACTTATTATGCCAAATTAGCTAATCCAATTCTGATTTAACATTTTAATTACAGTTCATGTCAAACTAGATTTATTATTCTAGTTCACAGTTCATGTAAATGCTAGATTTACAAGTCAATACTAGATTCAAATTATACATCCTATAATTCATGACAAATTTATCCAATTTGCATTTTTATAAACATGCCACAATACATGTTCCCAATTTATGCCAATTTCCAAGTTTATAACTACGTTTTTTTAGTAAATTTCATATTTTGCCCAAATCGTATTCCCATCGTTCGTATAATCGTGATTCAATCTAGATTATAGATAAATCTAGATTCGTAGATAAAAAGGGAATGAACCAAAGATGCTATGAAAAGATAGACATAATAACAGGCATAAAATGATAATTTACTAATTACAGGCCTAACGAATTACACTGAAATAAATTGATCTAAAACATCGAAGGCCTATAGATCTGAAAATGTTATGACATAAAAAGGGTTGAATAACGATGTAGGTTCAAGAACATGGGTAGACCTAACTTAATAGGTAAATTCCCAAGATCAAAATCCAAAGAAAATCAAGAATAGGCAGAATAGACAATCAGGTTTAGACCCAATTTCACAGTCACAAAACTTAAGCAACACTTTCCTAGTCATGAATCATAGGTGTTTAGTCACAATTGTCCTTGTTATGTCATAGGCAATAGTTTATGTTTCCTAATCAAAGGCATAGGCTTGTGTTCATAGTCAAAGGAAATAATTCTCATAGTCATGAGTCACGGTCATAGGCAATGTTCATAGTCTTAGGCAAGGCCTAATTGGTCATCGAATCACGGTCAGTCCTTAATCAAGTCTAGAAACATGTATAAACATGTGACGGCAAGGAATTTCGCTCGGTCCGAACCAGTCGCTAAACCGATCCAGGCCGTTCGAAACGCCCTATCGTTTGAGAACACGATAAAACAGAACGCATACAGAAGAACATTTCATTGTATATTACAACAATACATCAGATAACAAGAATATACAGAGTATAAATAAATATTACACAGAAATATCAGAGATTTAAATTACATTTAAATACATGGCAGCGGAAAATAATACAACTGTGACGGCAAGGAATTTCGCTCGGTCCGAACCAGTCGCTAAACCGATCCAGGCCGTTCGAAACGCCCTATCGTTTGAGAACACGACAAAACAGAACGCATACAGAAGAACATTTCATTGTATATTACAACAATACATCAGATTACAAGAATATACAGAATATAAATAAATATTACACAGAAATATCAGAGATTTAAATTACATTTAAATACATGGCAGCGGAAAATAATACAATACACAACTAGAAGAAGATATAAGGATACAAAGCTTTCCGGATATCGTTCCAGCTGTAAACCAGGATCCTGTGAATATAAATCTGCAAAACCAAAACTACTAGCTGCCCATGTTAAAATAAGGGCACCCTGGAGTTTATTGTTTTAACCTAAACTCTGGGTGCCCTTATTTTGATATGGGCAGCTAGTAGTTTTGGTTTTGCAGATTTATATTCACAGGATCCTGGTTTACAGCTGGAACGATATCCGGAAAGCTTTGTATCCGTATATCTTCTTCTAGTTGTGTATTGTATTATTTTCCGCTGCCATGTATTTAAATGTAATTTAAATCTCTGATATTTCTGTGTAATATTTATTTATACTCTGTATATTCTTGTAATCTGATGTATTGTTGTAATATACAATGAAATGTTCTTCTGTATGCGTTCTGTTTTGTCGTGTTCTCAAACGATAGGGCGTTTCGAACGGCCTGGATCGGTTTAGCGACTGGTTCGGACCGAGCGAAATTCCTTGCCGTCACAAAACACAGATCCAAGTGAAGAGATTAGGCATATTCCTTTATTCCTTTAATTTCATGTCACGAATAGAAAACGTTCAAATCTAAAAAGTAACCGACTTACAGAGATTATATTAGATTCGTAGAAAAACAGTCGTTGAAATCGTTTAAATCTTCACTTGAATCCTAGCTTGACTTGAATCTCTTCTTGAAAGTCTTGAGCAGCATTTCCTCGTCTTGATTTATTTAATATATTATTTTATTTATTATTTAATTTAGAGGAGGAAAAGAAGCCATGTCCACCAAAAATCTTTGCAGCATAAGTTTAGAGAAGAATTGTGAATAGAGAAGGAGACTGGGGCTGTTTATATAGGATTAGGCGGACGAATCTAGGCAGAAAACGAGACCAGGTACATCAGAATGCACCCAGGCCCAAAAGTGGGTTTTTGCACCCAGGTCGACATCCATGTCGACTGGGCAGTCGACCTGGTCAGGGGGAGTGTCGACTACCCAGTCGACTCCCCAGTCGACCTGGGTCCTGGGCGGGAATTTTCCCGCCCAGCCCGCTTCTGGGTTTGAATTCGAATTTCGAATTCGAATTTCGAGCTGTTTTCGATTCTGAAAATTCCTGAAACTTCGGAGGGTCATATCCCCCTCATACGGACTCCGATTCTCGCAAACTCGGACTCGTTTCCAAGCAGAATTTCGAGACGAACACAATGGCGCAACCCGTTTCCCTTGATTTTGATTTTAAAATTTAATTCTGCCTTGATTTATGAATCTTAGTGTTACAGAATTACGGGGTGTTACAATAACGCATTAAAATGACGAATGAATAGCTTCAACCAATCAAACAATAACAACCAATAGCAACCATAGCATCCAATCAACCAATTTACACTATCAATGAGGGGTTGTAATTATATAAATTTAACACATCACAGCATTTCAGAAAAGTGTGAGAATTAACTCACCGTTTTTTTTCAGTTTGTGGTTTCAGCGTCATTTTCATATAATTTTAAACAGAATTTAAAATTACATGAAATTCCAACTGCTTCCGTTTCTGAACGGACCAGCTTGTTCACGTATCTCCCGTCGCCACGATCCCAATGGATCCTGTCTCGTGTAAATTTGTTAACGTATGTAAAAGTTATCGAATAAATACCATTTGGATAAAATATAAATATATTAATAATTAATTAACTTAAATTAAATTATCCTTAAACCACTAATTATTGTTTTAAGGTTTGTCCACGTCAGCCTTCCCTCACGCGTTTTCTTCCTCCGAAGTTCCTGAACCTGATCTCCCCCTTTCCTTCATCACTGAACCCATTAACGAGAACACCTTTCATCGCTTAACCACTTATTTCACCGCCGATAGTCCACCTGGGCCCACCGCGTCCACCCTGGCGTCATCACTGATCCACCACCTTCAACTGCTCGAAACCCTGAACCCTACCGTACCCTAAATCGCCATCAATCCCCTTGTAACCGAAAACCGTTCATAGCTAAACTACGGCCGCTACTGGCCAACTCAAACGACCGCACCTCCTTAGATCGAAGCGCCTCCTTTCAGGCTTCCTCTTTCCGTCAGACAGCAACCACCCTCATCAATTCCATTCACCAGAAATCACCCATTTCCGACCGTTGCTTAAAATAAAACACCCAAAAATACCATCTCCGTTCAACCCTACTTTCTAATCCCCACGGCCAACTTCAGGCACTCCGACCTGAAGGAAAAACATAGCCCTCTTCCTCCTCTACAACCTTGACTTAGACTCCGTCATCGATAGACAACCCAATCTACCCCAAAATCACCAAAAATGAAACAGATTTCTTGCCGTTTCTCGCGATTTCCTGCTACCACACTCGACGAAATCTCCCTAAATTTTTTATCATAGTTATCCCTCGACTGGATCTACGTTTTTTCTTCAGGTCCCCATAGCAAATTCCTTCCAGAATTCAAGATATAAATTATTTTGATAAAGAGGACTTATTTGCAAATTTTTGGATGGAAATGAAGCTTGGGTTAGAGAATTCTGGTTTGGTGGGTTTATATAAGTGGGGTTTATATTATTTTAACCTGATGTAATGACCGACAACGACCGACGAATTTTATTTCTTGTCTATCGCTATTTTGAATGCTGTTTATTGATTAGTGTGGTTACATACAAGCTCTTTCATCACGAAAATTGATGGCATGGAATCATCTAACGTTAGGGTCCTTACGAATCTTGTTTCGTCGAATTCCGAGTCCGTTTGCTCAAACGACGCTCGTTCACGTCCAAATGGTCATTTTATTTGCATTTTATTTTGCTACACTCACAAAATAACTCTGATTGACATGCAAATTGAAATATAACAATAATTAGCTATTACGGTCTCAATAAAATTTGTTTTGTCGAAAATGGAGGTCGTTTGAATAAAGTCCCTTTTAAAGGGTCCAATTTAAATTAAAATAAATCAATTTTAAAATAATTTAATATAAAAATATTATAATTGGTCATACTTGACCAAAATTGTATACACTACCAAAATAAAATATCCCGGGTTGAATTTCAAGCTGAAAGGATATTCAAAATTTTTAAAAACCCCTTTATTTATAAAATAAATCGTTATAAATAATAAAGGAATTCCATAGCGGCTATTTTAAAATTTTGATTTGGACATAATGAAAACTCGATTTTTCTATTTCAATAGAAAAATATTGTTCAATAGATCTGGACGTTTCTTGTTTCGAAGACACCCGACTTATATTGAATCCTTTACGACCAATTAAAGTTCAGAACTCCATATTACAAACTACCGCGCCGCTGCGGCTCGATTTATAATTAAATTATAAATTAAATAGTCTATTGTAGTTTAATAACGAAATCACTGATAAAATTTCAATATAAACAGTATTAAGCCCCTTTATATTTTGCAGATGCACATTATACAACAATTTCCAAATATTATGGAATTAAAATATTATTACATTATTTATTAAACAAAATATTCAAAATAATTAAATTCAATTAACATTTCAAATAATAAAATAATTTAAATAATTGGGTAGAAAATATGGGTCGTTACAATTATATAAATATAACTTTGATAAATATATATACTTATTTATGAAACTTTTAACTCCAATTAACTATCGACGGTTCCTATTAAAAATTCTGTTTTTGATATTGAACCAATATGATTGATATAATTTATTATATCGACCTATATACATTAGTATCATTATTTTCATTTAAATATACAACAAAAATAAATAAGAATTTGGATATTTAAAACAAACAAAAAATCATTGTTTTACGTCAACTCATATCGATACTTTTTCCTTTCTTCCTTCCTCCCTTACTTCTCTTTTCCGTTTTTCTTTCTATTATCATATTTCTCTTCTTTATATTTTACTACATATTTTAGCCCATAACTTTGGCCCATATCTTTCCCTTATCTATATATTTTTTATTTTTATTTCTATTTCACTGGGCCGAAGCCCAGTTTTATTTGCATACTGCCTACCCTTCCGTTAAACATGATCAGGAAAATTTTTACCAACTTCCCATTTCTCCCCTTATACACGATTAGGAAAAACTTTGCCAACTTCCCCCTTTTTTTTCTTTTTTTCTTTTCCTATATTTCACTGCTATGTTCCTTACCTCTGTAATTACCGTTTCTTCATCAATCCCTGTGCACAATCGGTGCACGTCGTGCACACGTACACGAGCCTCGATCATCCGAGAGCCATCGAACCCCTGGTGCACCACCGCTGGCAAGCCCAAAAACCACAAAAAAAGTCACTATCCTACTACAGTGTTCCCACACCCTTCTTGATCTCTTTCCCTGTTTCCACTATTGCCTTCTCCTTTTACCATTGCATCCCATCATTATATCCCCTCAACTAACTTTGTTAGCCAACTTTTTGATCTTTTAAACCACATGCATTAAATTTCCGTACAAAAAGTATCCACGTCCACTAGACCCCTATTCCACCTGTCTCAAATCCCCTTTTCACTTGCATATTCCATCTATTTTCTCTTGTTCCCAGTGCTACAAGTTCCGTTGCCTTTCCCTATCCTTTTTCTTCATTTTTCCTTTTGTTTCTTCCCTTTTTCTTTTCAGGCCTAGGCACGTAACAACCTCGTTCATACACCATAACTACAGTAAAATGTCAACTCTTATATTTGTGCCAAGGCAAACGTGTTAATAGTTCTTTATACTTTAGTCCAAGACTAGATGTAGTATCAGTTCTTACATTTTCTACTATTTTCTAAGTGATCTACTATATAGCAGGAAAAACAACTGTTAAACTGATGCACACATTTACAAGCCACGTCCTTTTCTTTCTTTCTCTCCTGATACCCCAACTACGCATAGTCTCCACGAAAGCTATCCCTAATGTGAAAAATACAACATGGTTCATATTCATGCGCATCCCCTATTCAATTTATTTCTTTTTGTTTTTTTTATTATTATTTTAGGTGTAGTTCATAACTTCTTGCTTTTCTACGACTAGTACTTGGTTGTTAATTTGAAATGTTGTTTACCTTTACAGACACTTCAACAGACTATGCATCTTTTGGAACATCTGAGGTAGCATTTTTATGGTTATACTTGATACATAGGTTAGCTCCTTTATGTGCAAGCATGTTACTTCAGAAGTTACATACGGTTCTAAACTATTTGGGGTGGATCATATACTTTAGTAGACTTTTCTTTTAAATTATATGTTCCTTAGTTACATACGTTTAACTCACTATCTTTTATTTTATTTTCTGTCTTTTTGTTTTTAGATTTACAAATCATGAGAGTTGAATTAGCTCTATATAACACATTCAGGGTAGAGATGCATATGTGTCTGTTTACATCACACTATATAATAATTTATAACAGATTTGCAAGTGTTAAAAAGAAGATTATTCTTGCCAAAATATATATTTATGTCCCTCAGAAAATTTTGTAAACTGGTTTACATTTTAGTTCACATGGTTATTTCCAGATTTACATGAAGATCTAACTACTTCATTAATATATTCAAACACATATACCTACACACACACACACACACACACACACACACACACACATATATATATATATATATATATATATATGCCAAACCATATAATCAGAACAGTTTAAATGGAAGAGTTTGCTCACAACTGCACTACTACTGTTTCTGTTTTGTTCATTGGTTTTGTTTTCCATTTTTTATGCTTCTTTTTTCATGCTTTTACTAAAACATATCCTATATAAATGCATGTCTATATCCAGTATAAAATCAAATCATAGTTTTCAATTGAGAATTCAAGTGAAGTTTACTCAATGTTTTTGCCATTCTCAGGTTTTTCAACCCTCTTGCCTTAATCTACTAATTCCAGAGATGAAACTCATTAAACAACTTAAATATGTAAATCACATACGATAGATAAATAGCACACATACCATTTGAATTACTAAAGATGAAGATAAAATAGCAAGGAAAATTTAATTTGTTTAGTCACAGAAAATAGCTCCTATGTTCTAGGTTATTGATCCCCTGTTCATTACCATAACCACTTCCAGTTTGGTCCAATGAATCCCATGAATGTATTCCATAGCTAGATGAATATTTATAGATGCAAATACTAATAAAATAATGGACTAGCTTAGGCT
The DNA here is from genome assembly GCA_030737875.1 of Allium sativum. Taxonomy (NCBI): domain Eukaryota; kingdom Viridiplantae; phylum Streptophyta; class Magnoliopsida; order Asparagales; family Amaryllidaceae; genus Allium; species Allium sativum. Next base: position 564,482,102 of record CM060910.1, on the reverse strand, counting down.
TGATAAGGGGTAGTCATGGGGCAGATTTGAGAGGTGTAGCTGCTGTAAATGGTGAGTGAAAGTGATGGATTGTTACGGCTAATCAAGTGAAAACTCATCCCAGGCTTTCTGTATACGATCATGACATTGTATATGTGAACTCAATCATGTATAAAAATACTATGAAGGACTAGGCTTGGTTAGGGAAATAGGTAATGGTTCTAGCCTTTCTTCTTATTGTATGTTTATAAAAATAAAACTTAACTCTTAAGTTTTGGGTTGTGACATGTGATTGGAAAGAAGTATCCTATACTTAGGTTATTTTAGAGTTTTCTAGCTGAAGTAAAATAGTTGATTGAAAAGAGGTTAAAGGAATCTTCATTGATCTTCTGCAAAGATAGTTTTATAGCAGTGTAGTGTTTATAGCTTACCCATGTGAAAATAACCGTAAAGTATTTGATTTATTCTCATTCGATATGTACACTTTGGTTTGTCTGTTATCTCATTCTTGTTATACATGAAATTTAAATATTTGTAAACTGTTAATACATTGCATTAGTTTATTAAGAAGTGCATGTTATAGATCACTTTATTGCATGTGTTTATATGTGAATCAAACTAAATTTATGCAAGAATGTACGTATATATAGATATATTTATTTATCTATTTTCTTACAAAAGTAAAAACAAGTTTTTACCAAAACAAAACAACACCATACTTGTATATTTATGTATATACATTCATATATATGCCTTTATTTATGCAATTTAAAATAACTTAAATCAAGACGTAGACGTGACAAAATGTTAAAATGACATTTCATACATACATATGACTTTAAAAACCATGATTTTTCTATTTTTCTAAAATATTCAATTAAATATTGTTCAACTGAATTTAATTGCCAGATAAAAAAAAAATCTAACTTATGGATTATAAGATTGGTCGAAAATCTGGGACATTATAGTTGAACTGAATTCCGAGATGAACGCAACAGTTAAATTTTCGTGGTCAGATTCCATCATTTTTAGAAATTTCTATTTTTGAGTTTCTAATTAAATAACTATTTACTATAAAAATTTCGGATTTTTACATTACTCTACTTGAAGGGTGCTCGATATCATTTCCGGCCATAAGTTGAAATCTGAAAATAATATAGGATTATTCACAGGGATAAGATATTTCATTAGAATTCATTAAATAAGGAACACTATGGAATTTTTTTAAGATAACATTACTAGACATATTCCCATTTTTAACTACCCCAGAGGACACAAAAAGGTAACAGACAATGCTAAGGGCAACTTCGAATAAGGATGATATTACACTCATATTGTACCTTGATGTATTGTATCATATGCATTATTCTCTACACCATCACATTTTGTTTTGAGTTCAATTCTGACACCAATCTACGACGTCCCACTCCGAGACTTGTATTAACAAAAAGTAATTAGTAATGTTATCCGCAAATATGGAGAATAAGTTTGTTTAGGAGCGACAATTGATAGCCCTTTTTTAAGATGTATTAAGTATGTCAAAAATGTGCTATAAATTTTTTTTTACCTCAAGAGGGTCAATACACTTAAAATCATCTAATACACTACTATAGCCATTACAGGACCTATTCGGAACAAAACACAATATATATATATATATAATAGTACAGATAACTGAATAGTCTACACGGTCACAAATGTACATATATATATATATATATATATATATCAGATACAACACATATTAGAGTATAAAAAGGGTGATATAATCATAATATACAAATATATACACCAAGTCCCCATCAAAAGAATATGTACTGATGAGTCAAAACTATCCAAATACACAGCACAAAAACTATGCAATCTAATCCCAAAAGTAGCTAAGGTGTCCATAATGAGGCAACAAAGGTAATCCAAGAAACCTAACCTGCAACTCAGTCTGAACTAACTAATAAATACACGGTTCAGGCTAGCTGAAATGATGAATAGATGATAATGATATACGGTTATACAAGGGATAACTCTTCTTACCACAAGAAGAGAAAGTTTTAGATGTCATATATAAATAAGGGTCACAAGCAACATGGCAATGATATAAAGGAGTTCACTACAATTAATAAGTGTTAGCTTTGAGCTAAACACATACCATCATTTAAATCACAAAGGGCATCAAAGTACATACATCAAATTGTCATCGAAATGTTCCAAATACTGCATAATAAACTCATAAGATTTTAACTCCATATAGTGATCACAAATCCTCAAATTAGCCGTAAGGCTATAATAGAAATTCATCACCATAAACCACTATAGATGGCTCCAAAGCATCATAAACAAAAAAATCACTAAAACCAAAAAGTGGATCCAATATAGCAGAATATTTTTGCATATGCATCACAAATAAGATCCCCTCGGAACTTATGCAAGTACTATAAACGTACATTGGTGGTCATCACCACGACCTCCCCTCCTCGGCCGAGTGTATCTAGAACACCTCCCTAGAAGTCTTGTGTAATGATCTAGAAATTTCAACGATTTTAAATAACATGTTTAACTGAAATTTTAGTTATGAATTTAAAATTTTATTTATTTCGAATTTTAAGAAATGTATATATTTGATTTCTAAATATGAAATAAAACACATATGTCTAGTTTAAATAACAAAATCAGATTGGTTCTTATTTTAGAACTCATTTGTTTTGAAACTAAATTAAAATCGATTAATAATGAAATGTTGAAATAACGATCCTTAAAACAAAATATTTTTACATAAAATTGATTCTGTAGATTTTATAATGAAAGCACTAAAATTTTCTCACTCTGCTTAAATAGATTTATATGATTGATTAACGGAAGCGGCAACCGATATAGTGCAATTAACGTTAAAAATTTAGATGTTGAATTAAATTCCAAAATTTTATATTTGAGTTACGTTTAGTTAGATATAGCATAGGAGTAATTTTCATAGTAAAATATGAAAGTTCGTGTTGTAGCTTTATTTCAGCACAAGTCAGTACAAATATTGAAAGAACAAAGTTATTTCCAAAACCTAAATGTTTGAACATAAAAAAATATTTTACTTGTTCTGAGGTCAACAGCGTAGTTCATTTCGCGAAATGCGGACGTTTGTAGGTCCGTTAGAATTTTTCCGTATGAATTAGCAATGCACCATCGTTAAAAATTGGAGTCTTGGTATAAGAGCCATGACACTGATATTTGAATACCACCACATCCGTCTCGTCACGTTCACGGTAGCATATTCATTTGTGTATTTTGGTGTCCGATGGACATCCGTATCAATAAAATATCATGTCGTATTGGTACCCAACTTCTTGCTTACTTAATTATTTAATTCTTGACTCGTTCGCTTTTCATTGGTAACATCCATGCATATTCACATTTAGCTCTTTAGCCATACTTCCTTTTTCCAATTTCTAAGCTATAGATCATGCTTAAATTAACCCAAAAACATTCAACAATCATACATGTTTGAAAATTTAAGTTAACGCTCCTCCAATCTCTAGTGATCAAATTTAAAAACTTGAACTCTACTGAATAGATTGATAAGGCCATATTTAATAGCTAGTTTTTTTGGAGACGAAAAAGAATAGGTTACCAAGTTCTATTTTTTCTTTTTTACACATAATTGGGATTCTGCGTCTCTACCTCTTTACGTCACCTTTTTCCTTTTTTACGAGTCGGTATCTCTATGTTCTTTCACGAAGAATCTTTCTTCCCTTCACACTTCTAATGCAACTATATTAAAAAATGTACGCATTGGAAATGCATGCATGTAGTAAGAGGAAAGAAGAATTTGAGCAATCGCCTGTAGCCGTTCACATTCTCCGTACCCTACGGATCTTTTGTTTATGTCGGATTGACACTCAATCTTGAATCACTACGATCTTTGCACCACAACCTGACCAAACCAGCAGCCCCTCTCTCCACCTTTGCCTCGGCCTGCTCCAATCGACCTGTCGCCCGACGCAGCCAAGCACCTAATCAGCACACCATGAAGTTTGGAATTTGGAAGTATGTAAAAGGTGTAATGTAATTTATTGCTTGATATGGTTGTTGAAATTAAGTCCTAAAGCAATATTTGTGAACCGGAGGAGGTTCCAGTTTATTCAGTGTACAAGGATCTGGTACATGACTTTGGGTTCTTCTGTTTTGATCCAGAAAAAATCAAATTTCTATGTTATAAAGAGATTCCATTTACACATGAAGCTTCTTGTGTTGGACTTGAGATTCATCTGATTGGAAATGATAGCGATGGGAAGATGTCAATTTTGGCAAGCACATTGGCTTGCATTGATAGGGATGATCCACTTTAGAATAGGGATGGATATAATGATTTCAATACGTTCCATATGCAACGCAAACAAATTTGGTTCTGGTTGTCTCTATTTGATTCAATCTTGAATGCTCAGATTTCATGTTTTTATTTTGTATATGTTCGTATCTTCGTCTCTTTTCGTTCCACTGAAGGTGAGTTTATCTCACACTTAACTAATATTTTAATGAAAATATATTTTGTCACATTTGAGTTAATTAATTGAAATGTTAGGATTGTTTGTAGAAAACCGTATTATATGACATGTATATTGTGCGCATATGCATTATTGACACGTGATATATGACAAGAATTTGCATAAGTAATATATGTTTGTATGTGTGTTTTGAAATGTTTATTTTGTTGCTCTTACATTGCAAGTTCCCCTAGTTTAAGGAAAATTAGTATATGTTGAAATGATATATACCCAAATCACTGCGTCACTTTTGACCTTTAATTAGGATGCGGGTTGAAATGATATATACCTGGAAATGTTATTTAAATGGATTGAAATGATGCATACCAGATTCACTTGACCATAGGTTAGAAAATTATATACAAACACCGTTAGTTAATTAAAATGATTTCTGAATTCATGAAATTCAATTGAATTTATGAATATAAAGTTAATTTGATTTGAATGGAATTTGAAATCTGATTTAAATGATAAATCAATTTTTTGAAAATTGAAAATTTGGTTTGGATGAGATTATTATATTTTAATTGTTTTGGATTATTATTTATATCAAATATTTTACTTAAACTAAATTTGTCTTACTAAATTTTTTTCATAACTATTATTTTGATTGTTATTTAATTTCAACTATTTTATTTATTAATTTTTATAAGTATTTTTAATAAACTATTATATATATATTTTTAACTATTATAACTTTTATAATTATTTCAATAAAACTCCTTTATAAAAGTATTTTATATTAAATTCAAAATTTATATACATTGATATTTTACTATTTTAAATATAGTCTATTCCCAATCCGAGCTATTAAGTCTGAATACGTTTACGATAATGATTTCTATTAATATCGATAACTGTAAGTTAGACATCTAAAAATTGTAACCTTACTTTAGTAATGAACTATTCAATGACATGAGATTTGGAATTTTGAACTGAATCCAATACTTAATTGTATAAGTAAATGGAGAAATTATTGCTTGAAGTTAAATTGATTTATGATTCTTGAATATGGTTTTAAATTTATTAACAACGGTGTGAAATAAATGTTTGGTTGTTAAAGAGTCGAGATCAAATATTGTCATACTCTCTTCCAATACTAAAATCCACTTTATATACTATGTACGTAGTGAAGAATCCAGAACGAAGTAGGATGGATTTAGTGAAAGCTACTGGAATGAAGTAAGAGGACGATGATGGATATCCTTGATCTTCAGGTCATAGTTGAAACGACTAAAATAAGACCCTTGGTCGGGCCAACGGGAGGTCGCTCCTTTGATTGGACACATTCTTCGTTACCATATCTATTACTTTGTAATTTGATTGCTGGCTACATGCGATTGTGGATTTGTTGTTCGTGGTTGGTGGTAGTAGATACTATGCATTACCACCAGCCCGGTCCCGTAATCCGGTAGAATCCTAGCATTAGGTATTCCTCAATGCCTTGTCATACTATCCTAACCACGCCCACTACGATTTTGATTTGCATTGTACTTATGGAGTGCTCCCTGATATACCACCGATTTGGTGTAGTTTACAGTACTATATAGACTACAATGTTTATAAACTGTGTAAGGGTAAAAATGTAATTTCGCTTACACCATTTTTAATAGTATATTTACTGTAGACACTATTATAGTAGAGTATTTATTATATGTAAGGATGGGAATCCCAAACACCTTTAAGTTACTAATGCATTTCATCTGAATAGTTCACTTGATTCAATTTATTTTCATTAGAATGTTAGTCCTGATCTGAGTGTTTTGTTTTTTTGCATTCTGCTCAGGTTGGACCGAGTATTACAGTTTAAGATTTCATCTTTTAGAGCTGGAATTTTTTTAAGATCGTATCTCCATCCATTTATCCATTTTTAGTAATTTCATTATTTCAGTTATTGGTTAGTTTAGCCAGTTACTTTTATATTAGTGAAATGCTACGTATTTAGACTTCGTTGTATCTGATTCTATAAATATGATATTATGTACTATTTTAAGATTTTATATATAGTAGCTTCATGAACTTCTATTGTATTTTATTTTATTCTGCTGCGACATATTTTGCTTTCCGTGTTTGTGATTCTGTGGTGATTTTTACATTTAACCCCATAGCAATAACGATATGTTGTTTCGAACGATTGAGTTGGTTTTACTGTCGACTTGAAGCGCTCGAAAAGGCGGATCATTACATTTGGTATCTGAGCTTTAGTTTTATATAAACCTTAATTAGCTTATAGGGTTAAAACTCATTAGAGATTGGGTAATGAATCCTTGAATGAGTAGAATCAGTCTTGAGAGAGCGTATTTTGAAAATTATAAATGGTTTTAAATAATTTTCAAAGAATATATATATATATATATATACATATATATATATGAAAGTCTGTTTTAAAATTTAGATTTGTCCTTGAATTTTCCTTTCTTTTGTATTCATATCATTAGTTAAGTTTCTCTTAGATTAGGATTTCATTTGTTAGATCTCTAACCTTGTTCTAAATTCATCTTAGGAATTTGGATTTTATAGCTTTCGAATCCTAAAATATTCTCTAACTTATTAGGGTATTTGTCCTTTATAAATTCCCACTGAGTTAGGCAGATTAGCTTCCAGCTTAGATTTTAGACTTATCTTTGACCTAAAATAAATAAATAATGGATGGGATTTTATGTATAGCCCGTATTTAAGAATTAATGTGAAAATATTATTATATTAATAACATAGGTAAAAATTACATAGTTTATTAATTGATGAAGGAAGAATTGTAGAGTATAACATATAAACTTAAAGAATGGTATATTAAGAAATCTATACAAATAGTGTTTCGAAGATGATTAATCGTAACTGAATGGAGCTGTTGAATTCATAAATTCTATGTAACAACCTAAATTTTGACAAGGGTTTGATTATCAAGCTATTATATTCGGAAAGTAGAAAATGAGTTCACAAGGTAGAAGATATCGAGGAGCAAGTGTGATAACCACCACAACCAATGGATGGAGTTAAAGTGAATCAAGGTCATCCTCATGATAAATTCAACAATGTTGATTAGATTTAGAAATATCCAGTGAATAAAATTGGTATTTTTGGTAGTAAAAACTAGACTAGAGTTATTAGTTGGATATAGACCCATATGAGTTAAGTAACTGATTTTGAAACAAAATCAGAATTTTGGATTTTTGAAATAGTTAAGTAAAATTCAAATTAAATAAGGAATCTATCCGGTAAATAGTTATGGATGTGCATTACTTTGATTTTAGATAAAACTAAAATCTACGTGTGACTTTTTAATTTCAGGGACGAAATTCTTTTAAGGGGGGTGGACTGTAATGTCCCGACTTTTTCTAGCTTTTGATATTTGATTTTAATAAGGAAATTAAAATAAAAGTTGTGTGTTTAAAAAGCTATGACAATTTGAATCTTATATATATAAAATATATATTAGTAAATAACTAAATATATGTATAATAGGGACATTTGTTCACTTTAAAAATGAAAAGGGCTTTGCAACAAAACAAAGTAAGTAAAGTGAACATATGCAAAGGATCCATTTCGGCCATGCATACATATATATATATATATATATATATATATATATGAACATAAAATGATATTGCACACCACACATTTGACTCTTTGACTCAATAAGGTAAATATCAAGAGGAATGCATGTGACAACAAATCAAAAGTAAGAAATTAAAATCAATATCTTTAATGTGATTTAACAAGTAATAGTATAGCTAAAATATAGACTTAAGTCATCACCTAAGAAACCTCAATGCAACTTGCAAATAAAGAATTCATATTAGCAAAATATCTCATACTTATAGGGTAATTAAACCATTTTATATTGCAAATAAAATCTAAGGAAATATGAACCATGTGCAGCATTTGAAGAGGTAAGGCTTTGGATAGATTTTGTTTCCAGAAGGAAAGCATAGGACAAGGAGATTGGTGGATATCAAAATAAACAAATAGATTTCTTTCATGAATTGTCTCCTTGAAACATGGTGTAGGGGCTAAACAAAGGAGTGAGGCTAAACATTTACTTACTGTAGTGGATGGGAAGGGAAATAGATTGTAACGACCCGGAATTTTGGGGCCAATTTAAAATTTTTATTTTCGAAATTTTAATGGGATTTAATATTTAAAATAATCCATTTTAAATAATAACAACTAAAACTTTGTGTAAAACGAATAAATTCAATTTAATTATAAGAGGAGTTTAAAAACAGCGCTGCAGTTTGAAAATTTGAATTTGAAATTTGACTGAATATACAGGATTCATTTTAAATCAGAATTGAGCGAAACAAGAAATATTTAAACCTGTTTAATCATATCTTTCTAACGAATCTGAAAAACTGAAATTTCACTTAAAAAATCATAAGTTATGGCCAGTTCAAAATTTAGAAAAGTCGCTGTAGAATTTATATATATTTTAATTTAATATATTGGCCTTAAAAATAGTCATTTTTCAAACGACCTCGGTTTTCGACGAAACCACTTTTGTTGAAAAGTGCTAAGTTTCAATTTTCATAATTTTTCAAATTAATATGTGAGCGTGGCAGAGGAAAACGTGTTTTGACTGTTTCAGTCAAATTTAATCGACTTGAAAATGGCCATTTTTCAAATAGTCTCAGAATTCGCTGAAATTAGTCTTGTTAGAACCGTATCGTCAAAACATAACTAGAAATAATTTTTCTGTAATTTTTAGAGTCTGTATGTGGCCCCGGTAAATTTAAATGTAAGAACAAATTTAATAATTAAATGTTTTATATTTAAATTTAATGAAAAATCTATCGGAACAATTGAATTGGGTTACGAAACCTATTCCATTGTGTCCGGAACGGGGGTATTTTCCTAGGGACAACCTTTTTGGGCTGAAATTGGAACTGAAATGGGTTAATAGGCTTAAACTAGTAATTAAGAGTTTTTATTATTATTTTAATATAAATACCCCTAGAAATTGCAAAACCCTAATGGTCCAAACATACAGCCGCCGCCCTCTTCCGTTCTATCGCCGATATCATCCGGGATTCAAGCGATAATTTCTTCAAATCCAGTAACTAATTTCAGAAATTCACGAACACAAAATCATAGAACACCTCCTGCTCCATCGATCCATAAGGTGATGATCGAGTTTTGACCATCGTGGTGGCCGCAGCAGCACCCCGAAGACAGGCCGTTCGCGACTGGATTGGCCTCTCCTTCCTCAGCCGAGCTCGACGAGATGGGACCCCCTGAGTGCGCCCTTCGAAGCTCCAAAGCATGGTGGTTTCCGATCAGCACCTAAGTGGTGGTGCAACTCGAAAGATGGAACCCTAAAATTGAACTAAAGGTGAAACACGGCGGCCTGTGTAACGACCCGCATTCTACGCATCATAGGATCGTAGAATATTTATTTCTTTCTCATACGAAGTTGTATGGTCATGTAACCTTGGGGGACGGCTATTGGGGTCATTTCCCATGTACATGATTTTTCCCGATTTTTAAATGACCATTTTACCCCTAGTTGGCACTGTTTTGGCCATAACTTTTGACTGGAAAGAAATTTTGACCTGAAACCACTTCCATTGGCTCCGGATGATGGTTTCTCTTTCCGTAGAGTGGTCACATTAGTCAAACGGACTCACCGTTTGGGAGATATGGCTGAAACAAGTTTCAGATGGTGAAAAACAGCTTAATTGGGCTTAACCGGGTGATTAGCAGCTAGGCCCAGAGGGGAATTTCGGGTTTAGAGGTATAGGAGGACTGATTAGGGTTAGGTTATCACTTTCATTTCAGTTTTGAGCCGCCACAAACCTTCTTGAGACCTTAGTAATGGCTTCCATCCTCTAAAACCACTCCAAAACACATTTTTAGTGAAGATTAAGCCTAAACTACATCAAAACAAGGCCAAATAGCAACAAAGCAAGGTTGGAGCTGCTGCTATACATAGGAATTCGACCCAAACAGAGAATATTTCAGATTTGGTGTTTTATTTTGTGGCCAAGGTGAGTGATTTGCATAGTTTTTGCACTAATTACGGTAATTAAGGGTAATTAGTGAAGATTAGCGAATTTATACGTAAATAAATTCTGGAAAAATTCCTAAAATTCTAAAATAATGTTTTAAGGCTCTGTTAGAAATTTGGGTTAATTTCGATGTGTTTTGCTAATTGTATGCTTAAACATGATTAAGAGGGATTAAGGGAAAATGAGGGGTTCTAGCTATGTTTGATCCATTTTAATCCATCAAATTGTTGTTATGGTGTTGCAGTTGATGTTATATGTTGCTATGACAGTTTGACATGAATTGTGATTGATTAGAATAGTTAGATTGGTCGAAGACGCCGTCGTATGGCGCAAAACAGTCGCTGGAAAATCAGTGCAGGAAAGTACCTGAACCGGATCGGATCGGATGGGAGGCCCGAACCGAACCGTTGTGAAGCCGTCCCTACGAACCGCTTGTGGTGATGGAGACCGATCCGAACCACCTGGAAGCTTGCGAATTGATAGCCATGGAGGATCACAAGTTGGAGCATACTATCCAAACCGACCTGCTCACACCACCCGACCCGATCCGCCAGGAGTGGCCACGACCGATCCGAACCGCCACGAGATGAGGGCCACGAACCAAACCGATGGTAAAGAAGGGATCCGAACCAAACCGATGGCAAAGAAGGGATCCGAACCGAACCGATGGCAAAGAGGGGATCCGAACCTAACCGATGGCAAAGAAGGGATCCGAACCGAACCGATGGCAAAGAAGGGATTCGAACCGAACCGATGGCAAAGAGGGGAACCGAACCGATTCGGTGATGACAGAAATCCGAGATGCAAAGGAAGCCCAAATGAGAAGTTAGAGCTCAAGATTCAGATGGGAATCAACGAGTTCGCTTCATGGTTGGGTTTTGCTGCGGGGCGCGTGCTAAGGAGTTATCGATGTCTATAGCTTTGGACCACTATGGTAGGAGGTACAAAGACGGATTCAGGGCCATTATGGCATAGGCAGAACCAAGGGCTACAACCAATGAAATGGGTCATTGAGATGTTTGGTCATGACTCTAAGTGTTTGGCTTGGTCATAGCAGGGTTTCTACAAGTCGGGATTCGTCGTTACCTCAGTTTGTCTAGTGTTCCAAAGTGGTAGATGTCGTACGCTTTACGCACTGAGTGAGTGATGTGAGGATGGTTGCTATGGATGGTTTGTTTGCTATCATTATGACATACACACCCCACCCCCGTATTCTTTACACTATTCATTATGGCACCTTGGAGTATTGTACGGTATGTGGTACTAACTCTTTGGTTGCAGGTCCAGGTTCAGGTATGGTTTAGTATACCTGTTATTATTCTGTTTAGATGCTTATCGCTCATACCAGGCTTTATGTCTGACCCAGAGTTTTATGTCTCCTCTTATTACTCTGGGTGCTCACACGAGCAGACTAGAGACAGGTTAGCTGGTGATGCACGGGTAGATGATCCGGAAGACGAGCAGGAGGCTTCCACGTAATATACATAGTATTCTCCCTGTATTGTTGAAGATCACTACTTGGGCATTGGTGGTGTATCTTCTACTTTAGCTATCTTTTGTTTAGAGACAGTAAATTTGGAAAATTGTAATAAGCTGTATTTGAATTTCCGCTGCTCTGATGATGGATGTTGATTTTAGTTATCAGCTTATGCACTGTCTCACCTGTTTTATGTCAAGTATGTTATTATTATATTTTATTCCATGCGCTGTAAGACATTCTACAGGTTCCTTGATTAGTTCATTCTCCTCTTTCTTTTCTTCTGACGACCGTCCCGTGCTAGTCGGGCATGTGTACAGCGCACTTTCGGAGGAAATGCAGGCTGGTGCGGGGCGAGCCGTCACACTTGGTATCAAAGCTCTAGGTTGCGTAGTTAACCTAGGGACGCTATCAGGGAGAGATAATATACGTATACGAGAGAGCGTATTTGTGATTATTTTGATTTTTAAAAGCTATATATATATACTATTACTAGTATAAGGATGAAGTCGTACTGCACTAGCACCACTATGGAGTCGTTAATCGTTTCCTTTTTCAGATTGACGATGAGCCGATATGTTAGAGGTACCGGTAGAGGAGCCAATAATGGGAATGCTGCTGACATGAGGACGATGTTTACTGACCTCATGAGAGAGATGCTTAGAGATGTACAGAGGGCAGCTCCCAATGGTGGAAATGGTGGTGGTCCAATAGTGCAGGCGCCAAGAGTCGACTTTGCCAAGATGAATAAGGATTATACTAGCCTTGGTGGGAAGCCGTTCCACGGAACGGAGTCGGCCACAGATGTTCAGGATTGGTTGGATAGTTGCGAACGTATCTTCGAGGATTTGGGTATCGTGGATGCGATGAAGAGAAAGCTAGCGTCCCGTCAGCTGCAAGGGCGGGCAATGAATTGGTGGAATGCTATAAAGGCAGCTACTCCCGAAGATCAGATTACTTGGGAGCAGTTTAAAGCTCGCTTTAGCGAGAAGTTCATTCCAGCTGCTCAGAAGTCAGTGCTGTTTAAGAAATTCTTGGAGCTCAAGCAGAATGGCAGAGCTGTCTCGGAGTACATTGCTGAATTCGACACTTTGTCAAAGTATGGGTTATCTCTTATTGATACTGTCGAGAAGAATAATGAGAAATTCATAACTGGGTTAGATCAGTACTTAGGGGAAAGGCTTATTAACCACATCGATGAGACGTTTGAGTCGATTGTGGGGAAAGCATTAAGATCAGAGAGTCTCTACCCTAAGCCGAAGACTGAGGTTGCATCCGCAGATGAGCCAAAGCCACAAGCAAGTGGTGGAGGCAAGGGTGGTTCCCAGAATAAAAGAAAGCAGAGTCAGACTAAGGATGGCCAGAAGAAAAAGAATAAACAAGATGTTGAGTGCTTCAGCTGTGGTAAGAAGGGTCATTATGCTAGTAATTGTCGGGCCAAGCCAGCGGATAGGAAGTGCTTCCACTGTGGCCAAATGGGACATCACAAGGACAAGTTTCCGCAACCCCCTAAAGAAAAGAAAATGGTGAAAGCATACGCCCTTAATGCTATTCCTTCTTCGTCGAATGCCCCAACTGCGGCGGAGAAGGGAAAGAATGTCGTCATTCAAGGTATGCTTTCTGTTTATGATGTTCCTGTTAGAGTTTTGTTTGATACCGGAGCTTCCAGTTCTTTCATATCTAGTGATCTGGTAGATAGGTTGGGATTGGAGCCCGAGATTGTCGATAGACCTTTAGTAGTGACGAACCCGATTGGTGGTTCGACTAGCCTTAGCATGATTTGTCATAATGTGGTCTTATCGAGTCATGGATGCATGTTTGTTTGTGATTGCTTTGTTTTGGGCTTTACTGGGTTTGGCATTATTTTGGGAGTAGATTGGCTCCAAAGATACGGGGTGGTGGTAGATTGTGAGGGCTTGTTGGTGACAGCTAGAGCGGATGATGGGCGGAGGATAGTGTTTGGTGGTCTACCCAGTAAGGGGGTATTGGCTAGTTTTCTAAACTCACTTGACATTCCGCATAGTGAGTTGTCAGGTTTGCCCGTGGTTGGCCAGTATCCGGATGTTTTCGAAGAAGTGACCGGACTTCCACCACACAGAGAGATTGAGTTTCGTATGGATTTGGTAAAAGATGCCAGACCTATAGTGATGCCACTTGTCATATGGCACCAAGGGAGCAGCGGGAGCTCGAGGTGCAAGTCAGCGATCTTTTGAAGAAGGGATTTATCAAAAGGAGTGTTTCTGAATGGGGAGCACCAGTTGTGTTTGCTACCAAGGCGGATGGTTCCCTTCGTTTGTGTGTAGACTACCGCGAGTTGAATAAAGTGACGAGGAAGAATAAGTATCCTCTACCGCGGATAGATGATTTGTTCGATCAGTTGAGTGGCGCGAGAATATTTTCTCAGTTGGATCTCGCGACAGGTTTTCATCAGCTTAGAGTGGAAGCTGAGAGTATAGCTAAAATGGCATTTCGAACGCCGTCTGGATTTTATGAATGGTTGGTCATGCCATTTGGGCTGACTAATGCCCCGTCATATTTTGTGGATCTTATGAATAGGGTATTCAGAGATCAGTTGAATAAGTCTGTCCTTGTGTTCATTGATGATATTTTGGTCTATTCAAGGACAGAGGAAGAACACAAGGAACATTTAAGAGTAGCGATGGAGGTGTTGAGAAAACACCAATTGAAAGCAAAGTTTTCTAAGTGTCACTTCTGGAAGAGGGAAGTGAGGTTCTTGGGCCATGTTGTATCAGAGAATGGTATTGCCGTGGACCCGGCGAAGGTGGCCACGGTACAGGATTGGCCTACGCCCAAGAACGCAATAGATGTAAGAAGTTTCTTGGGATTAGCTGGATATTATCGTAAGTTTATCCAAGGTTTCTCCAAGATAGCAGCACCATTGACCCAGTTGACCAAGAAGAATCAAGCTTTTGTCTGGGATGAAAGGTGCGAGAATGCATTCAAAAGTCTAAAGGACAAGTTGACAAGCGCACCTGTGTTAGTCATTCCTAAGGGGAATGAAGAGATGACGGTATACACGGACGCCTGTGGTACCGGACTGGGTGCTGTATTGATGCAAGGCGGTAGGGTTATAGCTTACGCAAGTCGGCAATTGAAACCGCATGAGAAAAGATACCCTACCCATGACTTGGAATTGGCAGCAATCGTGTTCGCGTTAAAGATGTGGAGACACTATCTCTTGGGAGAAAGATTTGAGCTGTTTACAGATCATAAGTCGTTAAAGTATCTCTTCTCTCAGAAAGATCTGAATCTCCGTCAGCAGAGATGGCTAGAGTTCTTAGCTTCCTATGATTTTGGCATCGCATACACACCAGGAAAGGGCAATGCGGTGGCCGATGCATTGAGTAGAAGACATGCCAGCTTAGGGGCTATGTTCCTTGAATGGAAGCAACTGGAGTATATCGCGGGGTTTGATTTCAGACCAAAGTGCGAATTGGATCCAGAAATGTTAGCAATTTTGACGATCAGACCCACTTTGATTGAGCGGATCGGCTCTAGTCAGAGGGACGATCCTAACCTATTGGAAATCATCTCCAAGTTAGAGATGGGTATCGATGAGGAGATGAACAAGTATGGGCTTGATCGAGATAGATGGCTTAGAAAGAATGGAAAGCTTGTTGTACCCAATGTCAATGGATTGAGGGATGAAGTGCTTAGAGAATGTCATCACTCAAAGCTGACTATACACCCCGGTGGTAACAAGATGTATCGAGATATGAAGCAGACTTACTACTGGGAAGGGATGAAAAGAGACGTTGGGAAGTTTATATCCAAGTGCATGAATTGCCAGCTAGTTAAAGCCGAGCAAAGGAAGCCTAGTGGTTTGTTACAGCCCTTAGAAATTCCCGAATGGAAATGGGAGCAAGTCTCGATGGATTTCATCGATGGTTTACCAAGGACTAGATCGGGATATGACAGCATTTGGGTAATTGTGGATCGACCGACTAAAAGTGCAAGGTTTATACCAGTCAAATCGACCAGAACGGCAGCTAAGTTAGCAGAATTGTATATGAAGTGGGTAGTGAGATTTCATGGAGTACCTAAAAGCATTGTGAGCGACCGAGACCCGTTGTTCACTAGTGGGTTTTGGAAGAGCTTACAAGAGGCTCTAGGGTCAGAGTTACATCTCAGTACCGCATATCATCCTCAGACCGACGGTCAGACGGAGAGGGTGAACCTTATTTTGGAAGATCTCTTGAGAGCATATATATTGGATTTCGGTGGATCATGGGATGACCATTTGCATCTAGTAGAGTTTGCATATAATAATAGCTACCAATCCAGTATCGGTATGGCTCCGTTTGAAGCTTTGTACGGAAGACCGTGCAACTCACCATCATGTTGGATAGAGACTGGCGAGAAGTTTGTGCTTGGACCAGATGTGGTGAGAGAAACGTCGGATAAGATCAAGATCATTCAACAACGAATGAAAGCTGCTCAAGATAGGCAGAAGAGTTATGCCGATAAGAGGAGAAGGGATTTGAAATTCTCCGTTGGTGACTTGGTGTTTGTCAAGATTTCTCCGTTGAAGAGCGTAATACGATTTTGCAGGAGAGGCAAGTTGGCACCAAGATTTGTTGGCCCATTCCCTGTTCTTGAGTTAGTCGGGAATTTGGCATATAGAATTGACTTACCGGAGAAGATGGCGGGAGTTCACAACGTATTTCATGTTTCCCAACTAAGGAAGTTCGTTCACGACTCAGATATGACTATTTCACCTGATCAGTTGGAGGACTTCGAAGTAGAACCCGAGGCGGTTGGGAACCGCAAGCCGGCCCGTATTGTCGAGCACGACATGAAGCAACTTCGAAGGAAGGCGGTGAAGCTAGTCAAGGTACAGTGGAGCGAGGACGAGAGTGATTGTACTTGGGAGACAGAGGAGGACATTAGGAAGACACACCCAGAACTCTTTGCCTGGTAAGATTTTGACTTCGAGTTAGTTTTTTGCATGCTAGGATAGGCTTGTTTGCTTGTTTTGCATGATTGATTGTTGTATGTGGTTGTTAGGCATGCGGGATCCTTTGTATGTTTTGGGTTGAGGAATTTCGGGGGCGAAATTTCTTAAGGGGGGGAGAGTGTAACGACCCGCATTCTACGCATCATAGGATCGTAGAATATTTATTTCTTTCTCATACGAAGTCGTATGGTCATGTAACCTTGGGGGACGGCTATTGGGGTCATTTCCCATGTTCATGATTTTTCTCGATTTTTAAATGACTATTTTACCCCTAGTTGGCACTGTTTTGGCCATAACTTTTGACTGGAAAGGAATCTTGACCTGAAACCACTTCCATTGGCTCCGGATGATGGTTTCTCTTTCTGTAGAGTGGTCACATTAGTCAAACGGACTCACCGTTTGGGAGATATGGCTGAAACAAGTTTCAGATGGTGAAAAACAGCTTAATTGGGCTTAACCGGGTGATTAGCAGCTAGGCCCAGAGGGGAATTTCGGGTTTAGAGGTATAGGAGGACTGATTAGGGTTAGGTTATCACTTTCATTTCAGTTTTGAGCCGCCACAAACCTTCTTGAGACCTTAGTAATGGCTTCCATCCTCTAAAACCACTCCAAAACACATTTTTAGTGAAGATTAAGCCTAAACTACATCAAAACAAGGCCAAATAGCAACAAAGCAAGGTTGGAGCTGCTGCTATACATAGGAATTCGACCCAAACAGAGAATATTTCAGATTTGGTGTTTTATTTTGTGGCCAAGGTGAGTGATTTGCATAGTTTTTGCACTAATTACGGTAATTAAGGGTAATTAGTGAAGATTAGCGAATTTATACGTAAATAAATTCTGGAAAAATTCCTAAAATTCTAAAATAATGTTTTAAGGCTCTGTTAGAAATTTGGGTTAATTTCGATGTGTTTTGCTAATAGTATGCTTAAACATGATTAAGAGGGATTAAGGGAAAATGAGGGGTTCTAGCTATGTTTGATCCATTTTAATCCATCAAATTGTTGTTATGGTGTTGCAGTTGATGTTATATGTTGCTATGACAGTTTGACATGAATTGTGATTGATTAGAATAGTTAGATTGGTCGAAGACGCCGTCGTATGGCGCAAAACAGTCGCTGGAAAATCAGTGCAGGAAAGTACCTGAACCGGATTGGATCGGATGGGAGGCCCGAATCGAACCGTTGTGAAGCCGTCCCTACGAACCGCTTGTGGTGATGGAGACCGATCTGAACCACCTGGAAGCTTGCGAATTGATAGCCATGGAGGATCACAAGTTGGAGCATACTATCCGAACCGACCCGCTCACACCACCCGACCCGATCCGCCAGGAGTGGCCACGACCGATCCGAACCGCCACGAGATGAGGGCCACGAACCAAACCGATGGCAAAGAAGGGATCCAAACCGAACCGATGGCAAAGAAGGGATCCGAACCGAACCGATGGCAAAGAGGGGATCCGAACCTAACCGATGGCAAAGAAGGGATCCGAACCGAACCGATGGCAAAGAAGGGATCTGAACCGAACCGATGGCAAAGAGGGGAACCGAACCGATTCGGTGATGACAGAAATCCGAGATGCAAAGGAAGCCCAAATGAGAAGTTAGAGCTCAAGATTCAGATGGGAATCAACGAGTTCGCTTCATGGTTGGGTTTTGCTGCGGGGCGCGTGCTAAGGAGTTATCGATGTCTATAGCTTTGGACCACTATGGTAGGAGGTACAAAGACGGATTCAGGGCCATTATGGCATAGGTAGAACCAAGGGCTACAACCAATGAAATGGGTCATTGAGATGTTTGGTCATGACTCCAAGTGTTTGGCTTGGTCATAACAGGGTTTCTACAAGTCGGGATTCGTCGTTACCTCAGTTTGTCTAGTGTTCCAAAGTGGTAGATGTCGTACGCTTTACGCACTGAGTGAGTGATGTGAGGATGGTTGCTATGGATGGTTTGTTTGCTATCATTATGACATACACACCCCACCCCCGTATTCTTTACACTATTCATTATGGCACCTTGGAGTATTGTACGGTATGTGGTACTAACTCTTTGGTTGCAGGTCGAGGTTCAGGTATGGTTTAGTATACCTGTTATTATTCTGTTTAGATGCTTATCGCTCATACCAGGCTTTATGTCTGACCCAGAGTTTTATGTCTCCTCTTATTACTCTGGGTGCTCACACGAGCAGACTAGAGACAGGTTAGCTGGTGATGCACGGGTAGATGATCCGGAAGACGAGCAGGAGGCTTCCACGTAATATACATAGTATTCTCCCTGTATTGTTGAAGATCACTACTTGGGCATTGGTGGTGTATCTTCTACTTTAGCTATCTTTTGTTTAGAGACAGTAAATTTGGAAAATTGTAATAAGCTGTATTTGAATTTCCGCTGCTCTGATGATGGATGTTGATTTTAGTTATCAGCTTATGCACTGTCTCACCTGTTTTATGTCAAGTATGTTATTATTATATTTTATTCCATGCGCTGTGAGACATTCTACAGGTTCCTTGATTAGTTCATTCTCCTCTTTCTTTTCTTCTGACGACCGTCCCGTGCTAGTCAGGCATGTGTACAGCGCACTTTCGGAGGAAATGCAGGCTGGTGCGGGGCGAGCCGTCACAGCCTGGGTTTTAAGTGGAGAAGAAGGGGTATTTTTCATACTTAACTAATTAATTATTTTAAAAGGTTAACAATCTAAATAAATCCATAACCGATTCAAACGAACTTGGAATTTAACGATTTCAGGACCGTTGCGATCGTGAGACCGATATCTACGTTTCAGAACTAAGTGGGACAGAAATGGGGCAGATAAGATTTTGGATAAATTTCAGATCTGAATTTTTCAAAATTAAAACCAATGTGAGAAATCCTCTTCCTTTTTATTTTATTTTATATAATAAAAGTACTGAATCATAATGTGTGGTCTGTGCTAGAATTTATGTTGTGAAATTTATACTGCTGAACTTTATTCTGCATGAATTGATCAATGACTATGTTCTTATGAAAATCGATAGATTTGGGTTGATGAATGTTGTTATGATTTTTTGATTGAACGAGTTATTTTGGTTGAGACCAAAATATCATGTGTTGTTGAATAGAAACAAAATTTACATTTGTGTAGAATAGAAATAGATCAAACAAAATTTATATTTTGTTGAATGGAATTAGTTGAAACAAATGGAATCATTTCTTCTGAAATAAAATAATTTAAATAAAATTAACATTTGTTAATAAGGGCATGTTAAACAAGATTAACATTTTTATTTCTATTTTTGTTAATTAGATTGGTTAAGCAAAATTAGCATTTTTTGGTAATTAGAACATGTTAGTGAAATAGAAAATGAACCTTTTTACACATTTAAAAGGATTAATCATTTTGTTTACATTTAAAAGGATTAAACAAAAATCACATTTTGTTTGCATAAAAGGGACTATAACAAAATTTACATTTTGTTTATATTTAAAAGAATTAGACAAGATTCACATTTTATTTACATTAAAAGGAGGATAACAAAATTTCAGTTTTTGTATATTAGACAAAAATAAACATTTTTGTTTATTAGACAAAAATAAACATTTTTGTGTATTAAAATAAAAAATAAGACAAAATTTACATTTTTGTATATTAAAAGTGAATTAGACAAAATTTTCATTTTTGTATATTAAAAGTGAATGAGACAAAATTTACATTTTTGAATATTAAAAGTGAATTAGACAAAAGGGACATCTTTGTATATTAAATATGAACTAAACAAAAATATACACATTATACAGTAAAAGAGTTGAAATGAAAGACTATATTTTTATTGTCATTTTGAATCAAATGTTAGAATTGTCCTTTAAATCAAACATTAGAATTGGTGAATAAGAAAGTACACTTTTATTTGTAATTTAGTTGCAAATAAAACATGAAATCAAAAAGTACATTTTTATCTATATCCTTAGTTGCAACTAAAACATAATCTAAAAAGAGTGCATTTTTACTTGCATTCTTAAATGCAAATAAAACATGAAACAAAAAGATATATTTTTACGCAAATAAAAACTTGAATTAAAAAGGTTACACTTTTTGTTTGCATTTGAAAATGCAAATAAGAGCCTAGTTTAAGAAGATACATTTTTCATTTGTATTTTTGTTACAAAAGCAAGAATAGAGTAAAACATAGGAAAAACCCATTTTTAATGCTAATAATAGAAAGAGTAGAAAAATTTAAATATTTCATTATGAAATATGTTTCATATTTAAAAACTCATTTTTTAATGTTAATCTCAGAAACTTAAAAAAAGAATATCATTTTTAATGTAATATAAAGATCACGTTTTATACAACGTAAAAGAATATCATTTTTATGTAAAATGAAAAGTTTTTATTTCATCTCAAGTGAGTCAACATTAGAATTCACATTTTTTTTTTGGATGTAAATAAATCAGTAGAAAAGATTTATTATTTTGATAAATTATGTAAACATGAGAACTTATGTCCTCTTTATTTATAAATAAGTAATGATTCATCCTTATATATGTTTATGATACTGAAATGTTACACCTCCATTTACAAGTTACCCGACTTGTCTATGTGATTGGGACGATAATTTTCACACATCGCCCAAGTGCATGAATAATCTATTATTTGTTTGATGGATGAAACCCCACACGGGTATTGGGATGATATGGGGTACACACTAATCCCAATATTTAGTTATCTGTCAATCGATGGATTGACAATCTGTGATGGGCGTTATTTATTTACTTTAATGCTCACACAGTTATAAATTCCACTTTGGTCGTCATTTGGATGGTTGATAATTATTTATCATGATTGTTGATTACATACAATATATGGTTATTGATTGAGTCACATTCCAATATAGGATATTATAGAAAAGAATATTTTAGAAAATATCTTAGAAAAAAAATATTTTAGAAAAAGAATATATTTTAGAAAAATATATTTTTATTGAAATGAACTAGTTATTAACTAGAATAAATAATTAAATTTAGATTTGATAAAGTTATTCAATTTTTTAATATATTTAATTGAAATTAAATTGAATAAATTGGAATTTGGGGTTGTCGTGAATAGTGTCTTAAATAACACTGTTCTTAAACCCCATATGAAAAGAATAATCTTTTATTTAGATTATTAAATTTTCAATTATACTTAGTAATTGAAATAAGACGAAACGTGATTTGGGTTTATTGTGAACCATGTTTTTAAGTGACATGTGTTCTTTAACCCGACTGACGGTGGAAATATGATTTGGAATTTATAAATATTTTATTTAGATTTAAATGGGAATTTTCCCAAAAGTAAAGTATTCCAATTTAATATATTAAATTGGAGTCGAATGGAATTTGAATTAATAATAACCGAGATAAGATTCTGTAAAAGAAGATCGATACTACATATAGAATTTAAAAGGCTTTACCGTTATTCCATTTATATTATTGGTCGGATACAGAAATCTATAACGATTATATATTGATTTGATTTCTATGGAGATTCCCTATTTTATGGAAGTCGATTTTGGGTTTATCGTGAACGGTGTTTTAAAATGACATTAGTTCTTCAACCCAGTTAAAGATAAGATTAATTTCTTAAATTTAATTAGTCATTGAACAATGATTTGTGATATTTAAAACCAAATTGGTTTCTTTATAAATCTTTAAAGAAAAGATTTAAGGATAATTTAAAGAATTTATCTATGATAAAATATTGTGAACATTTTATTAGAAGAATATTCTGAATTGGAATGAGGCGTTGGATGTGTTTTTATAGTACTTGATTTTTAATTATAAAATACGTGAGTTATTCGGGAAGATCGGGTTTAACTCATTCCGAATAATTACTACGACGATGAAGAGTTGAAGATGAAGACGGTGGTTGAAGACCGACGATCTTCACATCGAATGGATGTGTTGCTACAGAGACCCTTGATGGGAGTAGCTACCTTGAAGGGGCTTCAGTGGTGGGCGTCCGGACTATGGTTGATTATTCGGATTTGGTTTTCGCTCAGACCCAGAGCATAAGCTAGTAAATGGATGCGTGTCTGACATTGGATTTCGTTCCATGTGAATTAAATCGATTTCTGTTAATGTATGTCTGTTTGGTGGTGGAGGATTTATTCTCTACTTAACACCCGGGTTTATGTTAATAATGATTGAGCGCATGGCGTGAATTGTCAATGTGGCACGCCAAGATGCAAATGATCAGGGCTTTGTTGAAAAGCAGGGCCTTGTGGGATGATCAAAGTATAGCCTATTAAGGCATAACTTTGCGTATATCGTGACTTCGCGAGCCTCACACCCCGGTATGAGTCAAAAACGGGATACAGACTACAGGGAGTGCACACGTTTCTTTCTATCTAGGAGTGGTGTCGGTGCTTAAACTAGCTGGCATTTACTTACGTGGATGATGGATTTTGAGGCGCCTCGGATTTTTATAGGTCATTAGTGGTCATGGTATAGGTCCAAAGGGACCGGGAAGCGTGTGTTCAGGCATAACCAATCCACTGCCGATAGGCGGGGACCGGCCCTGAAGATCCAAGGGTTCACTGCGGGGAATCCTGAGGCATTTGCTAGAGTGTCTCGAATCGGAGAGGAGATTGCCCCTAGCCTCGACTCATGATGGAAATCCAATTTCCAATACGACCTTGCGGTTTTGATTGTAGATCTAGTATGGCGACATGATATATGGTACTCATACCGTCTATGATTTATACATTATGATTGAAATGTTTTTAATAGAACATATACACACTAGTATTAAATCCGTTTTATCATATTAAGCATCTTTTGACCATTATAAGGTAAAACCCTATCCTCCGGTTTGCGTTGCATTGTGTGATGGGACTTGGGTCTTATAATGGTTTCATTTTTCTAAAAGCATGGCTTTGTTTAGCGATTTACTTTATCTTATGCACTGGCAATCCAATGGAGTAAACCCGTTCCGCGTTAGCAGCGTAGTCCTGTGATTAGCCATATTAATTAGATAAGTTAAGATAGATTTCTCGTACCAGTCCCATAACTGACCTGTAGTTTGTTTCACTGGCAAACTCGGGTGCCCATATTTTCCTCATGGGCAGTCGAGTAGCTTTTTGCAGATATATTTACAGGATCCGGGCTTACAACTGAAGCGGTATTCGGAAAGCTCTGTATCCATGTATTCCTTCCAGTTGTATATTTGTATTATTTTTCCGCTGCTATTTAAATGTAATTTAAAACTCTGATATTATTGTATTTCCAATGTATATTATATGTTCATACTCAGTTATATTCTTGTACTCTGGTGTAATTGTAGTAATCAACAATAAAATGTTCTTCAGTTTGTGTTCTGATGTGTGTTGTTCTCAAAGCAATCCAGCCTTTCCTTTACTGGGAAGTTTGGGTCGTTTCAGTTGGTATCAGAGCTTTGGTTTACTGAGCTCGAGAACAAGACACATTAGAATCGAACGAAAGAATTCATCAGAGATTGGATTAGTAATATCCAATAAGAATAACTCGTTAGAGATGGGATCAGTAATATCCTAGAACGAGCGTGAAAAGTATTATTTTCTTTAAAAATAAAAATGAAAACAAATTTAGTTTTGAAAATTTTATCTACATATACGTATTTGAGAATATTATTATATTTTAACGTGGACAATCGAGTATATAAAGATTTCGAATATACGAGTAATTAACGGATATTCACAGTTTTAATATACTGGATAGATATAGAATAACACTCTAGTCACACGGAGATGATTCTGATGGTTGCTAGCGTCATCAGAGTTTATATTCGAGTCTCGAAAGTGGGATTTCTATATATTTCCATTGACTGGTATGAGAATCAAAACTTAGTACACATTTCTGTGATTTGCACTAAAAATATGATTTTTGACTATATATAAAGATTATATATTTGAAAAGTTAATCACCTAATTGATTGCTGGTTGTGATGTTTGATTATTAGTTTAACCAATAAAAGTGTAGATAATTAATTTAACTAACAAAATTATTGAAACAATAAATAAAATTTTAATTAAGTTGGTTGATTAAACAACTTTTAGCTACGTTCCTTTTTGAGGACGAAAAGATTTTAAGTAGGGGCGATTGTACGACCCGGAATTTTTGGGCCAATTTAAAATTTTCATTTTAGAAAATTTAATGGGTTTTAATATTAAAAATAATCCATTTTAAATAATAACGAATAAAACTTTGTTTAAAACGAATAAATTCAATTTAATTATAAGAGGTGTTTAAAAACAGCGCTGTAGTTTGAAAATTTGAATTTGAACTTTGACTGAATATACAGGATTCATTTTAAATCAGAATTGAGCGAAACAAGAAATATTTAAATCTGTTTAATCATATCTTTCTAACGAATCTGAAAAACTGAAATTTCACTTTATAAATCAAAAGTTATGGCCAGTTCAAAATTTAGAATAGTCGCTGTAGAATTTATATATTTTTTAATTTAATATATTGGCCTTAAAAATAGTCATTTTTCAAACGACCTTGGTTTTCGTCGAAACCACTTTTGTTGGAACCGGAATGTCAAATTATTGCTAAGTTTAATTTTCATAATATTTTGAATTAATATGTGAGCGTGGCAGAGGAAAACGTGTTTTGACTGTTTCAGTCAAATTTAATCGACTTGAAAATGGCCATTTTTCAAACAGTCTCAGAATTCGCTGAAATTAGTCTTGTTAGAACCTTATCGTCAAAACATAACTAGAAATAATTTTTCTGTAACTTTTAGAGTTTGTTTGTGGCCCCGGTAAATTTAAATGTAAGATCAAATTTAATAATTAAATGTTTTATGTTTAAATTTAAAGAAAAAACTATCGGAACAATTGAATTGGGTTACGAAACCTATTCCATTATGTCCGGAATGGGGGTATTTGACTAGGGACAACCTTTGTTGGGCTGAAATTGGAACTGAAATGGGTTAACAGACTTAAACTAGTAATTAAGAGTTTTTATTATTATTTTAATATAAATACCCCTAAAAATTGCAAAACCCTAATGGTCCAAACATACAGCCGCCGCCCTCTTCCGTTCTATGGCCGATATCATCCGGGATTCAAGCAATAATTTCTTCAAATCCAGTAACTAATTTCAGAAATTCACGAACACAAAATCATAGAACACCTCCTGCTCTATCGATCCATAAGGTGATGATCGAGTTCTGACCACGTGGCAGCCGCAGCAGCACCCCGAAGACAGGCCGTTCGCGACTGGATTGGCCTCTCCTTCCTCAGTCGAGCTCGACGATATGGGACCCCCCGAGTGCACCCTTCGAAGCTCTAGAGCATGGTGGTTTCCGATCAGCACCTAAGTGCTGGTGCAACTCGAAAGATGGAACCCTAAAATTGAACTAAAGGTGAAACACGGTGACCTGGGTTTTAAGTGGAGAAGAAGGGGTATTTTTCAAACTTATTTATTTAATTAATTATTTTAAAAAGTTAACAATCGAAATAAATCCAAAACCGATTCATACGAACTTGGAATTTAACGATTTCAGGACTGCTGCGATCGTGAGACCGATATCTACGTTTCAGAGCTAAGTAGGACAGAAATGGGGCAGATAAGATTTTGGATAAATTTCAGATCTGAATTTTTCAAAATTAAAACCAATGTGAGAAATCCTCTTCCTTTTTATTTTATTTTATATAATAAAAGTACTGAATCATAATGTGTGGTCTGTGCTAGAATTTATGTTGTGAAATTTATACTGCTGAATTTTATTCTGCATGAATTGATCTATGACTATGTTGTTATTAAAATCGATAGATTTAGGTTGATGAATGCTGTTATGATTTGTTGATTGAACAAATTATTTTGGTTGAGACTAAAATATCATGTGTTGTTGAATAGAAACAAAATTTACATTTGTGTAGAATAGAAATAGATCAAACAAAATTTATATTTTGTTGAATGGAATTAGTTGAAACAAATGGAATCATTTCTGCTGAAATAAAATAATTTAAACAAAATTAACATTTGTTAATAAGGGTATGTTAAACAAGATTAACATTTTTATTTCTATTTTTTTAATTAGATTGGTTAAGCAAAATTAACATTTTTTTGGTAATTAGAACATGTTAGTGAAATAGAAAATGAACCTTTTTACACATTTAAAAGGATTAATCATTTTGTTTACATTTAAAAGGATTAAACAAAAATCACATTTTGTTTGCATAAAAGGGACTGTAACAAAATTTTCATTTGTTTATATTTAAAATAATTAGACAAGATTCACATTTTATTTACATTAAAAGGAGGATAACAAAATTTCAGTTTTTGTTTATTAGACAAAAATAAACATTTTTGTGTATTAAAATAGAAAATAAGACAAAATTTACATTTTTGTATATTAAAAGTGAATTAGACAAAATTTTCATTTTTGTATATTAAAAGTGAATGAGACAAAATTTACATTTTTGAATATTAAAAGTGAATTAGACAAAAGGGACATCTTTGTATATTAAATATGAACTAAACAAAAATATACACTTTATACAGTAAAAGAGTTGAAATGAAAGACTATATTTTTATTGTCATTTTGAATCAAATGTTAGAATTGTCCTTTAAATCAAACATTAGAATTGGTGAATAAGAAAGTACACTTTTATTTGTAATTTAGTTGCAAATAAAACATGAAATCAAAAAGTACATTTTTATCTATATCCTTAGTTGCAAATAAAACATAATCTAAAAAGATTGCATTTTTACTTGCATTCTTAAATGCAAATAAAACATGAAACAAAAAGATATATTTTTATTTTGCGTTCCTTAATGCAAGTAAAACAAGTAATAAGAAGCTGTATGTTTATTTGCAATTCTAGATGCAAATAAACATGAATATAAGGAGTTACATTTTTCATTGGTATTCTTTTTACAAATGATAACATTGAAATAAAAAAGTTATATTTTTGTTGCAATTTTAGATGCAAACAAACATTAAAATAAAAAGTTATATTTTTATTTGTATTCCTTGTTGAAATAAACATGAAATTAAAAGGTTGAATGTTTATTTGCGTTCTTTGATGCAAATGAAAACTTGAATTAAAAAGGTTACACTTTTTGTTTGCATTTGAAAATGCAAATAAGAGCCTAGTTTAAGAAGATACATTTTTCATTTGTATTTTTGTTACAAAAGCAAGAATAGAGTAAAACATAGGAAAAACCCATTTTTAATGCTAATAATAGAAAGATTAGAAAAATTTACATATTTCATTATGAAATATGTTTCATAGTTAAAAACTCATTTTTTAATGTTAATCTCAAAAACTTAGAAAAAGAATATCATTTTTAATGTAATATAAAGATCACATTTTATACAACGTAAAAGAATATCATTTTTATGTAAAATGAAAAGTATTTATTTCATTTCAAGCGAGTCAACATTAGAATTCACAATTTTTTTTGGATGTAAATAAATCAGTAGAAAAGATTTATCATTTTGATAAATTATGTCAATATGAGAACTTATGTCCTCTTTATTTATATATAAGTAATGATTCATCCTCATATATGTTTATGATACTGAAATGTTACACCTCCATTTACAAGTTACCCGACTTGTATATGTGATTGGGACGATAATTTTCACACATCGCCCAAGTGCACGAATAATTTATTATTTGTTTGATGGATGAAACCCCACACGGGTATTGGGATGATATGGGGTACACACTAATACCAATATTTAGTTATCTATCAATCGATGGATTGACAGTTTGTAATGAGCGTTATTTATTTACTTTAATGCTCACACAGTTATAAATTCCACATTGGTCGTCATTTGGATGGTTGATAATTATTTATCATGATTGTTGATTACATACAATATATGGTTGTTGATTAAGTCACATTCCAATATAGAATATTCTAGAAAAGAATATTTTAGAAAATATCTTAGAAAAAAAATATTTTAGAAAAAAAATATATTTTAGAAAAAAATATATTTTAGAAAAAAAATATTTTTATTGAAATGAACTAGTTATTAACTAGAATAAATAATTAAATTTAGATTTGATAAAGTTATTCAATTTGTTAATATATTTAATTGAAATTAAATTGAATAAATTGGAATTTGGGGTTGCCGTGAATAGTGTCTTAAATAACACTGTTCTTAAACCCCATATGAAAAGAATAATCTTTTATTTAGATTATTAAAGTTTTCAATTATACTTAGTAATTGAAATAAGACGAAACGTGAGTTGGGTTTATTGTGAACCATGTTTTTAAGTGACATGCGTTCTTTAACCCGACTGACAGTGGAAATATTATTTGGAATTTATAAATCTTATATTTAGATTTAAATGGGAATTTTCCCAAAAGTAAAGTATTCCAATTTAATATATTAAATTGGAGTCGAATGGAATTTGAATTAATAATAACCGAGATAAGCTTCTGCAAAAGAAGATCGATACTACATATGGAATTTAAAAGGCTTTGCCGTTATTCCATTTATATTATTGGTTGGATACAGAAATTTATAACGATTATATATTGATTTGATTTCTGTGAAGATTCCCTATTTTATGGAAGTCGATTTTGGGTTTATCGTGAACGGTGTTTTAAAATGACATTAGTTCTTCAACCCAGTTAAAGATAAGATTAATTTCTTAAATTTAATTAATAATTGAATAATGATTTGTGATATTTAAAACCAAATTGGTTTCTTAATAAATCTTTAAAGAAAAGATTTAAGGATAATTTAAAGAATTTATCTATGATAAAATATTGCGAACATTTTATTAGAAGAATATTCTGAATTGGAATGAGGCGTTGGATGTGTTTTTATAGTAATTGATTTTTAATTATAAAATACGTGAGCTATTCGGGAAGACCGGGTTTAACTCATTCCGAATAATTACTACAACGATGAAGAGTCAAAGATGAAGACGGTGGTTGAAGACCGACGATCTTCACATCGAATGGATGTGTTGCTACAGAGACCCTTGATGGGAGTAGCTACCTTGAAGGGGCTTCAGTGGTGGCCGTCCGGACTATGGTTGATTGTTCGGATTTGGTTTTCACTCAGACCCAGAGCATAAGCTAGTAAATGGATGCGTGTCTGACATTGGATTTCGTTCCATGTGAATTAAATCGATTTCTATTAATGTATGTTTGTTTGGCGGTGGAGGATTTATTCTCTACTTAACACCCGGGTTTATGTTAATAGTGATTGAGCGCATGGCGTGAATTGTCAATGTGGCACGCCAAGATGCAAATGATCAGGGCTTTGTTGAAAAGCAGGCCTTGTGGGATGATCAAAGTATAGCCTATTACGGCATAACTTTGTGTATATCGTGACTTCGCGAGCCTCACACCTCGGTATGAGTCAAAGACGGGATACGGACTACAGGGAGTGCACACGTTTCTTTCTAGCTAGGAGTGGTGTTGGTGCTTAAACTGTTTGGCATTTACTTATGTGGATGATGGATTTTGAGGTGCCTCAGATTTTTATAGGCCGTTAGTGGTCATACTATAGGTCCAAAGGGACCGGGTAGCGTGTGTTCAGGCATAACCAATCCACTACCGATAGGCGGGGACCATCCCTGTAGATCCAAGGGTTCACTGCGGGGAATCCTGAGGCATTTGCTAGAGTGTCTCGAATCGGAGAGGAGATTGCCCCTAGCCTCGACTCATGATGGAAATCCAATTTCCAATACGACCTTGTGGTTTTGATTGTAGATCTAGTATGGCGACATGATATATGGTACCCATGCCGTCTATGATTTATACATTATGATTGAAATGTTTTTATTAGAACATATACACACTAGTATTAAATCTGTTTTTATCGTATCAAGCATCTTTTGACCATTATAAGGTAAAACCCTATCCTCCGGTTTGCATTGCATTTTGTGATGGGACTTGGGTCTTATAATGGTTTCATTTTTCTAAAAGCATGGCGTTGTTTAGCGATTTACTTTATCTTATGCACTGGCAATCCAATGGAGTAAACTCGTTCCGCGTTAGCGGCGTGGTCCTGTGATTTGCCATATTAATTTGATAAGTTAAGTTAGATTTCTCATACCAGTCCCATGACTGACCTGTAGTTTGTTTCACTGGCAAACTCGGGCGCACATATTTTCCACATGGACAGTCGAGTAGCTTTTTGCAGATATATTTACAGGATCCGGGCTTACAGCCGAAGCGGTATTCGGAAAGCTCTGTATCCGTGTATTCCTTCTAGTTGAATATTTGTATTATTTTTCCGCTGCTATTTAAATGTAATTTAAAACTCTGATATTATTGTATTTCCAATGTATATTATAAGTTCATACTCAGTTATATTCTTGTACTCTGGTGTAATTGTAGTAATCAGCAATAAAATGTTCTCCAGTTTGTTTTCTGATGTGTGTTGTTCTCAAAGCAATCCAGCCTTTCCTTTACTGGGAAGTTTGGGTCATTTCATAGATTTTTAATCTTGAGAACCTACCTATAAATACGGAATAAAACCACACATTTTTATCCACACAAAAATCTGAGTTCAAACTAAAATACTAAAATCATTCTAGCGGAAATTTGGAAACATTCAGGTAAGTAAACTAAATTGTACAATCTTTATTTAGAATTTCTATTTCCATTTATAAGGATTGGTATAAGTTTTTAACTGTGTGTGTATCCTATTGCTATGTTGTTAAGGTTTAAACCAGCATAGGATTATGCACTTGCTTGTGAGCAAACTCCTAATGTATTTTTCCTAAGCTTATCTGATGTTCTATTTAGGGTAAGTTGTAGTTGTATTATATATACAAGCATCATGAGGTATGACCAGGATTGATCACTATTAGCATTGAGATACTTGTAGGTAAAAACCTAGGAAAATTTGCATCTACACTTAAATAAAAATTTTAACTAAATTTCTAGTTGTTCACGAGTTAGTCAATCAGGCCTCAGTTATAATCTAAAATAGTTTGAACTAAAACAAAAAATCTGTTTATGAGGAATACTGTATTTACAGTGGTTAGTAAAAATACCATATATCAGTAACCTAACCGAGAGAAAGACAGGGGACAATATAGACGAGTAAATCCTGTTTAATTCTCCTGAATTTAACTCAGTAGATGATGGCTTGATAAGAATATGACATTTAATATAAGCCATGTTGTTTAGTAATGTTAGGTGTGTGATGACAGTATATTCAAAACAACTTCTCTGGAATGATTTACAGGGACATAACCATGAACCCTCACTATAAAAAAATCAAGTACTTCAACTATCGAAAGATTTGAACAATGATGTAAAAACAAAAGTTATTTCAAATTAAATTTAGTATATATTAAAATTGGTTTCATCCCCTAATATGCTATAGGTCAGTAGCAGATTGATATTTACAGGAGATAACCAGTAATTGATCTAAATTCAACTACGTTAATTCAAGGATTCAGGCTTGCTAAGCTGTTAAGGATGTAAAACCATGATTTTTAAAAGAGAAAGTAGGATTTTTAATTGGGTAAATTAGTGGGAACTTGAGGATAACTATATTTCAGTCATAAATCTTTTCCGACCACCTAGGATGGCCAGAGGCTATGGAATTCACGGTGGAGCAGCATGGAGGGGTAAGGAGTCGGGGAAAAAATATGAAATGATTTTTCAAACAAATAGATTCCAAATTCAAGATCGATTTAGGTTTTAGTCTATTTTTGGTATACGGGTTTTGGAGGCATCGTGTGGGTCCTCACTTGATCGATTGGGCCAAGAGCGAGGGGAGAGGAGCGGCTGAGGTCAGCAAAGAGGACGGAGGTGGAGTAAGACTTTTAGGTGGTCGGAGGTGATCGGTGGAGATGGGTTTTTGGATGACCTAATTTAGGAGTTTTCAGGTTTAAACAGGGTAGAGTGGTGAATTCGAGGAGGAGGGCTCGGGAGGCAGCCCCGGTGGGTGGTTGGTAAGCTGGAAGGGAGGCGTGACGTGTCTGTAGATGTGCGGTGGCTCACCGATGATCGGTGGTGGTGTGCACGTGCACACACACCTATGTACATCTATAAAGAAGGAAGAAGAAGGTTTGGTACTTTGGCAGAGAAGAGAACGTTGGTGCAACATTAGGATTTGGCATGGGCGCATGGTGTTTTCGGATTTAGTACTTGGCATTTGGTAAGTACCATGTGGTACTTCGGGGCGGTAAAGAAATCATGGTCGTGGCAAGGGGTTTTGAGGGATGGAAACATGGTACTTTGGTAAAGTGATCAGGTAGAGTTGGAAAAGGCTGGAGCGTGGGTTTTGAGGTGATCGGGCCATGCGTAACGCGAAGTTTTGAAGGGTGGTACTTCCGAAACCGGCACTCTAAGCAATCAAAAGAAGATTTTGAACGTGATTTTAAATTGAAAACAGTTTTAATTTAAAAATAGAAAATAAAATAAAAATAAGGAAGAAATAAATAAATAAATAAATAAAAAGAGAATTTTTATTTAAATATCGTAGGCAAGTGGAAGGAGGACAGTAGCAGAAGATCGAAGATAGAAGCTCGAATGTAGAAGTTCGACGAGTTTGAAATTAAAAAAAAGGTAAATAATTAAATTAAATTATAGATTTAATTTATTTATGATTAATTAGAAGTGATAAAATAATTTACAGGAATAACGGAAGTATTAAACAACGTATAAACAAATTTGACAAACGAAGTAAAATACCGTGTGTGATGCACACGCTTTATCTGTTCATTTCTAAATGATTGTCAAAACTGAATAAAATACCGTGTGCAACACACAAACTTAAATTGTTCATTCACAAATGATAATCAGAATATCCAGATATGAACAAGGCAAATATATACTGTTGTGTTAACTGAAAACCCATAAACAAAGAATGTGTAAACTGAATTATAATCATGCAGGATAATAATTAAAATATCAACTGTAAAAGACATTACGTACATCGTTTCGAAGAGTCCAGAATAAATATTCCACTTCGATCTACATTATACGACGCGTGTCAGAGATATTGAAGATGGAGATATGCAAGGGCTATTTTAAATAGTACCTTCGGTCTTTTCAATCCTAGGACAAACCATAATGGACGGGTGTCTGACAACGTATATCAGTTATATTTTACACATTGACTTTTCGTAAGTATATTACGTCGGTGGCGGAGAAATTCATTTCTCTTAGCTTTATTACTTGCAATATATTTGGGTAATCGAATGAGTGTTTCTGACGGATATGACGATGTGGCATTCAAAGTAATTGAAGAAATAATCTGTCAGAAGGATACACGTGACTTCAAACCTCGCAACCAGGAAATGACAAAAAACCAGGCTAGGCAGCATGGCTAGTTGGGCCATACCCAAGCAGGGTGTATTATCACCATCTAGAGTAATTCCTTTGTTTTTTCATCTCTTTTTCACTGTTGCAGCATTCGGAAGTGGTTGCTGATCCTAACCGTGGAGGTGGTAATATATTCGTTACACTCAAGCTAAATGAGTGGACGATCATGTGAGGCCGGGTTGCAAGACGTTCTTGTTGAACCCTAGTGTATTATCTCTAGAGTACACTGATCAGAAGGTGCTCCCCTACCTTGTCTGTTGGAATCCGATCTTCAATAAGCGCTCTACGGTTTTAGATTTTATACTATATGCGTGAATGTGAGATGCAAGCGTTTCACTAGATGATTATTTATTTGATAAAAACTATCATAATATCAAATGTTTTGATATAAAATATTTGGGTCATTATCCATATATTAGTTATGGATTGGTCTAAAGATTTTTAAAGTAAACGAATCTATCCAAATGGAAAACCCTATTCCTTATTTCCCTGTTTTCTAATCTATTTAACTGTGTTTATTCACACCAGTCCCCTGACTGACCCAGAGTTTATTTTCTGTGTTTCCAAAACTCTTGGGTACTCATAATAATTATTATGAGTAGACATGTAGTCCAGGTAGGCAAGTGGAACCTTATGAAGTTCAAGTTCAAGATCAGTCTAGTATTATATCTAGTTCTATGTATCCAATTTAAGTATCTGTATTATCCTAGTCATGATGTGTAATTATGTTGTTGTACTATGGTAATGTATTATGGTGATGTACTGTGATGTATCAGACCCTGTTATGCAATATATCAAGTATTTTGTGAAATTCCGCTGTGAGATTCTAATGTTCTTCTTACTCTTCTATTCCATTAGTTCTATCTTTTCTATCTCATCTTCTAAATTCTTTCAATAATGACACGACTTTCGAGGCATTCGAAAGTCGCGCCGTTACAGTTGGTATTAGAGCTATTGGTTGAGTAGTAACCTTGGTTCTATGGCTTAACTCAGTAGACATAGGGTTAGTAAAACCCTAGATTGAGTTTGGGTAAGTATTGAGGGAGCGTATTTTGAAAAATTAAAATATAAAATAAATTGTATAAAGTATAGGACAACTGGAGTTATCTACTTAGGTCACGGTTAAATAAATCTTCCGATTAGGGTTTGATTATCAAGCTATTATATTGGGAAAGTAGAAAATGAGTTCACAAGGTAGAAGATACCGGGGAGCAAGTGCGATAACTGCCAAAACCAATGGATGGAGTTAAAATGAATCAGGGTCGTCCTCAGGATAAATTCAACAATGTTGATTAGATTTAGAAATATCCAGTGAATAAAATTGGTATTCCTGGTAGTAAAAGCTAGACTAGAGTCATTAGTTGGATATAGACCTATATGAGTTAAGTAACTGATTTTGAAATAAAATCAGAATTTTGGATTTTTGAAATAGTTAAGTAAAATTCAAATTAAATAAGGAATCTATCCGATAAATAGTTACGGATGTGTATTACTTTGATTTTAGTTAAAAATAAAATCTACGCGTGACTTTTTAATTTTGGGGACGAAATTCTTTTAAGTGGGGTGGACTGTAATGTCCCGAATTTTACTAGCTTTTGATATTTGATTTTAATAAGGAAATTAAAATAAAAATGTGTGTTTAAAAAGATATGATAATTTGAATCGTATATATATAAAATACATATTAATATATAACTAAATATATGTATAATAGGGACATTTGTTCACTTTAAAAATGAAAAGGGCTTTGCAACAAAACAAAGTCAGTAAAGTGAACATATGCAAAGGATCCATTTCGGCCATATATATATATATATATATATATATATATATATATATGAACATAAAATGATATTGCACACCACACATTTGACTCTTTGACTCAATAGGGAAAATATCAAGAGGAATGCATGTGACAACAAAACAAAAGTATGAAATTAAAATCAATATCTTTAATGTGATTTAACAAGTAATAGTATAGCTAAAATATAGACTTAAGTCATCACCTAAAAACCCTCAATGCAACTTGCAAATAAAGAATTCATATTAGCAAAATATCTCATACTTATAGGGTAAGTAAACCATTTTATATTGCAAATAAAATCTAAGGAAATATGAACCATGTGCAGCATTTAAAGAGGTAAGGCTTTGGATAGATTTTGTTTCTAGAAGGAAAGCATAGGACAAGGAGATTGGTGGATATCAAAATAAACAAATAGATTTCTGTCATGAATTGTCTCCTTCAAACATGGCGTAGGGGCTAAACAAAGGGGTGAGGCTAAACATTTACTTACTATAGTGGATGGGAAGGGAAATAGAGTTTATTCATGAGAACTTGCCTATAAATATGGACTAAAACCACACATTTTTATCCACACAAAAATCTGAGTTCAAACTAAAATACTGAAATCATTCTAGCAGTAATTTGGAAACATTCAGGTGAGTAAACTAAATTGTACAATCTTTATTTAGAATTTCTGTTTCCATTTATAAGGATTGGTATAAGTTTTTAATTTTGTGTATCCTATTGCTATGTTGTTAAGGTTTAAACCAGTATAGGATTATGTACTTGTTTGTGAGAAAATTCCTAATGTATTTTTCCTAAGCTTATATGATGTTCTATTTAGGGTAAGTTATAGTTGTATTATATATACAAGCATCATGAGGCATGGCCAGGATTGTTTACTATTAGCATTGAGATACCTATTGGTAAAAATCTAGGAAAATTTGCATCTACGCTTAAATAAAACATTTAACTAAATTTCTAGTTGATCACGAGTTAGTCAATCAGGCCTCGGTTATAATCTAAAATAGTTTGAACTAAAAAAATATATGTTTGTGAGGAATACAGTATTTACAGTTGTTAGTAAAAATACCATAAATCAGTAACATAACCAAGATAAAGACAGGGGACAACATAGATGAGTAAATCCTATTTAATTATCTTGAATTTAACTCAGTAGATGATGGATTGATAGGAATATGAAATTTAATACAAGCCATGTTGTTTAGTAATGTTAGGTGTGTGATGACAGTATATTCAAAACAACTTCTTTGGAATGATTTACAGGGACATAACCGTGAACCCTCACTATAAAAAAATCAACTGCTCCAACTATTGAAATATTTAAACAATGATGTAAAAACAAAAGTTATTTCAAATTAAATTTAGTATATATTAAAATTGGTTTCAGCCCCTAATATGCTATAAGTCAGTAGCAAGTTGATATTTACAGGAGATAACCAATAATTAATCGAAATTCAACTATGTTAATTCAAGGATTCAGGCTTGCTAAGCTGTTAAGGATGTAAAACCATGATTTTTTAAAAGAGAAAGTAGGATTTTTAGTTGGGTAAATTTGTGGGAACTTGAGGATAACTGTGTTTCAGTCATAAAGCCTTTCCGACCACCCAAAATGGTCGGAGGCCATGGAACTCACGGTGGAGCACCATGGAGGGGTAAGGAGTTGGGGAAAAATATGAAATTATTTTTCAAACAAACGGATTCCAAATTCAAAGTCTATTTCGGTTTAGTCTGTTTTTTGTATATGGGTTTTGGAGACGTCGTGTGGAGTACTCACTTGATCGAGTGGGCCAAGAGCAAGGGCAGAGGAGCGGCTGAAGTCAGCAAAGAGGATGGAGATGGTGTAGGACTTTCAAGTGGTCGGAGGAGATCGGTGGAGGTGGGTTTTTGGATGACCTAGTGTAGGCGTTTTCGGGTTTAAACAGGATGGAGTGGTGAATTCGAGGAGGAGGGCTTGGGAGGCAGCTCTGGTGGGTGGTTGGCGAGCTGGAAGGGAGGCGTGATGTGTCTGTCGAGGTGCGGTGGATCACCGATGATCGGTGGTGGTGTGCCAGTGCATGCACACCTGTGTACATCTGTAAAGAAGGAAGAAGAAGTTCTGGTACTTTGGCAGAGAAGAGAACGTGGGTGCAGCATTAGGATTTGGCATGGGCGCATGGTGTTTTTGGATTTGGTACTTGGCATTTGGTAATTACCAAGTGGTACTTCGGGGCGGTAAAGAAATCATGGTCGTGGAAAGGGGTTTTGAGGGTTGGCAACATGGTACTTTGGTAAAGTGATTAGGTAGAGTCGGAAAAGGCTGGAGCATGGGATCTGAGATGATCGGGCCATGCGCAACGCGAAGTTTTGAAGGGTGGTACTTCCGAAACCGGTACTCTACGCAATCAAAAGAAGATTTTGAACGTGATTTTAAATTAAAAACAGTTTTAATTTGAAAATAGAAAATAAAATAAAAATAAGGAAGAAATAAATAAATAAATAAAAAGAGAATTTTTATTTAAATATCGTAGGCAAGTGGAAGGAAGACAATAGCAGAAGATCGAAGACAGAAGCTCGACTGTAGAAGCTCGACGAGTTTGAAATAAAAAATAAGGAAAATAATTAAATTAAATTATAAATTTAATTTATTTATGATTAATTAGAAGTGAGAAAATAATTTACAAGAATAACGGAAGTATTAAACAACGTATAAACAAAGTTGACAAACGAAGTAAAATACCGTGTGCGACGCACACGCTTTATCTGTTCATTTCTAAATGATTGTCAAAACTGTATAAAATACTGTGTGCGACGCACACACTTAAATTTTTCATTCATAAACGATAATCAGAATATCCAGATATGAACAAGGCAAATATATACTGTTGTGTTAACTGAAAACCCACAAACAAATAATGTGTAAACTGAATTATAATCATGTAGGATGATAATTAAAATATCAACTGTAAAAGACATTACGTACATCGTTTCGAAGGGTCCAGAATAAATATTCCACTTCGATCTGAATTATAAGACGCGTGTCAAAGATATTGAACACGGAGATATGCAAGGGCTTTTTTAAGTAGTACCTTCGGTCTGTTCAATCCCTGGACAAACCAGAATGGACGGGTGTCTGACAACGTATATCAGTTAGATTTTACACATCCACTTTTCGTAAGTATATTATGTTGGTGGCAGAGAAATTTGTTTCTCTTAGCTTTTTTACCCGCAATATATTTGGGTAATCGAATGAGTGTTTCTAACGGATATGACGATGTGACATTCAAAGTAATTAAAGAAATAATCTGTCAGAAGGATACACGTGACTTCCAACCTCACAACCAGGAAATGACAAAAAACCGGGCTAGGCAGCATGGCTAGTTGGGTCATACCCAAGCAGGTTGTATTATCACTATCTAGAGTAATTCCATTTGTTTTCTCATCTCTTCTTCACTGCTGCAGCATTCAGTGGCGGTTATTGATCCCAACAGCGGAGGTGGTAATATATTCGTTACACTTAAGCTAAATGAGTGGACGGTCATGTGAGGCCGAGTTGCAAGACGATCTTCTTGAAACCCAGTGTATCGTCTCTAGAGCACACTTATCGGCAGGTGCTCCCCTACCTTGTCTGTTGGAATCCTATCTCCAATAAGCGGTCTACGGTTTTAGATTTTATACTATATACGTGAACGTGAGATGCAAGCGTTTCACTAGATGATTATTTATTTGATAAAAACTATCGTAATATCAAATGTTTTGATATAAAATATTTGGGTCATTATCCATATATTAGTTGTGGATTGGTCTAAAGATTTTTAAAGTAAATGAATCTGTCCAAATGAAAACCCTATTCCTTATTTCCCTATTTTCTAATCTATTTAATTATGTTTACTCACACCGTCCCCTGACTGACCCAAAGTTTATTTTCTGTGTTTCCAAAACTCTTGGTTACTCATAATAATTATTATGAGTAGACAGGTAGTCCACGTAGGAAAGTGGAACCTTATGAAGTT
Organism: Allium sativum; assembly: GCA_030737875.1. NCBI lineage: Eukaryota > Viridiplantae > Streptophyta > Magnoliopsida > Asparagales > Amaryllidaceae > Allium > Allium sativum. The sequence continues at coordinate 564,442,074 of CM060910.1, read as the reverse complement.
CTAGTCCAAGATCAGTCTAGTATTATATCTAGTTCTATGTATCCAGTGTAAGTATCTGTATTATCCTAGTCATGATGTATAATTATGCTGTTGTACTATGGTAATGTATTATGATGATGTACTATGATATATCAAACCCTGTTTTGTAATATATTAAGTATTTTATGAAATTCCGTTGTGAGATTCTGATGTTCTTCTTACTCTTCTATTCCGTTAGTTCTATCTTTTCTATCTCATCTTCTAATTTCTTTCAATAATGACACAACTTTCGAGGCATCAAAAATCGCGTCGTTACAGTAGCTATACCCAACATCTCAAGGTATCCCCCATAGTACCCTCCTTGTACGGTCTCTGTCGTCACTCCGTGGAGTCTTAAACATCCTCCATCCTATGCCAAACTTCATACAGAAATCTATATCGATATGCCACGTAATCGCATAGAGCTACCATCACTATGCTACATAAGCATACGGATAGTCTTATCCGAACTCTTCGGTTGAATCACGTCTCAACACGGAGTGATGCCCTACTATCTATAATACACCACCTAGCGCGTGTATCTAGACCCTTTCACCAATATACTATCTGTCATAACCCGAGTCCCATAATTGAGCTGCATCCAATGCACGATACTCGGTCAGAAGCTTTCAATATTTGTAAAGGATCGCCTCATCAGGCCTACAATACATATATTCACATATGGTCTATCATTTCGCGGTGGCTATGGCCCCACCATGGTCCTTTCCTCAACTAATGAAAGATTTCTTCAAGAGCTAAGTGACATCCCCTTATCAACCAATCTAACATCCAATTTGGCATGTCCCACAACCAACATCTCAATAGTGAAAGATCGATGGTCTGCAGGTTTAGCTCTAGTATTTCCGCATCACAATGATTGTCGATGACAGATATCCAATGACTACTATCCTTAATTCGGTCCTGACCAACCTCTCACGAGGCAAACCCTGAATCACTAAACGCCATTCACCACGGCCTTCTGACTGCCATACCAGAGTTGCAATCAAGGTATACACACTAGGTAGTACCGTACAGACCAAACACCTGCGGGTACGGCCTGAGCACGTACCACACAAAGGACCACCATGAAGTTCCCTACCATGTCCCGTAGTAGCCACATGCTTCCCTCTCGTCCCATAGAATAATCATTTGGACGTGATCCTCTCGTGTCTCCAAACACCACGATGATCTTCCCTATTGGGTTCCTCACCTTCCTAAATACGGACGGTTCCAAACGCATCACCTCGCCGTGTTATTAGATCCTACATCTAATCTTTTTATAACGTGCTTGCTTTATCTTATCACATTGGTAATTAACTTGATTATCCACGAATTCAATTTTTATTCAAGTTACTTGGTTCATTAGCTCACAATTGGCAGCTTTCTTTCTTTATTCATCCCTATGCCGCCGGAGCGGGCTTCCGCTTATTATTTATTATACTTAACACTTTCAATTATATGTCTACTAATAATATGCCTACTTTATCTTTCTTATTTAATCATAACCTTATATTACACCGTTATCACAACCGTAATTATGAGTTTACTTATTAACTTAGTTCCCTTATCTAAGGTTTATTAATAAGATCTCTTTTCATTTATTATAACCCATGTTATAATTGCACTTTATCCCTAGAACAAGACTACCTATTCTATTACATTTACATTCATATAATTAATTATAATAGGTTATATTCCCTGTTTATCACATTTTCCCTAGGTTCCTTAACATTGACCATATTTTTACTGTTGTAACATTTATTTACCGTCTTATATATTCTTGTTTTTTTCAGGAAAATATTTCACATGCCACATTAGATTGGTTAGTGAAAAGATGTAAAGATCCATTTCCATAACACACATCAATCAAGATCCATACTTGCAAGCTATTTCTTTTATTTTCATCATGAACATACATATATATTTTATTTGATTAGTGTGCAATACGGCAAAAGAATCCCTATTTCATATTAATCTCCTTTTCTTTTCCTGCAACTACATTTATAGTAATTTTCCCATTATGGAAATGTATCCATTTTTCCCAAAATCCAATTAACATAGTCCATTACTTATTTTACCTTTTTATTTTCTGAGTTAGATGTTAGATTCCTATTTTTCATATACCTTTTTCAGTTACTATAAATTTTTCCATACAAAATTAGGCATAAAAATTCTTTTTCCATTATCTCTAGTTTTACTGTAATTTTGTTCACAACGCTGTAATTCTGTTTACAACATGCCCAATTGGACATTAGATAACAATCTTAAGAACATACTCATGTTTACTGTATCTTCCATGATTTTAGTATTACAATAATTCTCAAACCAAATAGAAGATTAGTATGATAGATTTGTACAACAAAAATCTTCTTAATGTACTTAGAAATAGATCATATTGAAATTACAACAAATTACCATTATTTATCATGTTAAGAATTATGGGAAATGTAACCGATAAATATACTGTTACCAAAAGGTATAGTTTTAGATTGTCAACTCACCTGACTGCTTTCCAATCCTTGAATCTGGTTCTGATCTGTTATTCTGTGGTATTTCTTATTAAATCTAATACTAAGATAACCGCAGATTTACAAATCTGATGCTAAAAAAAGAAGGAAAGAAACCTAAATAATTCAAATTCACAGTATTTACCTTGCGTTGACAAGAAATCTGAACACCTATTTTGCTTATTTATAGTATTTTTCTTTAAATCTTGAATTAGAATTCCTAAAAACTAATATTCTAATTTCTAAAATATTTGGAGAAGAAAGAAAATGGCAGGGACTTGGCGTCGTCTTAGAAAATATGAGTTGGAGGCTAGGCTCTGCTAGTATATTTATAGGTGTACAAAAGATTCTGGTCTCTCTGATTAAATAAAATAATATCTGAAACGTATAAGTGGATAATATAATGTTGAATGGCATTAACTTTAATTTTACCAACATTAATTCTTATTTAACATTTCTTTTTGTTGCCAATATAACTATGCAAGTTATTTTCTTTCGTTTCTAAAACTTATTCAATATTTAAATTTCAAACTAATGCGCATATATATGTGTATAACTCTTCAAATCGTTGTCCTTTAATAGTTGATCAATTAATATCATTATTAATGCAATTAATTCATTTCTTTCTTTCTTTTAATATATAATTAGATTTCAAATGCAGCTATCTTCTTGTCTATTTTTCATTCATTATACATTTATTACTTTCGGTCCTTAAATTACATTTTAAATTTTGAATTTATTCATATATATTTACACACAATCTTCATTCCTTTTTAAAATTCAAACGACGGTATGCCGTAATTTATTTATTTATACTCAATTTGATTGGTTGCAAGTTACTTTTTGAATTTCTTATTCATAGGTAATAACCCAAAAAAATTCAATGCTCATATTTCAATAATAATACTTAATTCCATATTACTTGCCAAACCCCAATTATCGAAAACACCAGATAGTTAATAGAAAGAAATTCGAGGGTGAGAAAAAGATAAGAAATAAAGATTAGTGTAGAAAAAAAAGAAGAAGAAACAAACTAGCCAACACAACACAGAGTCACACATCGCAACGGAATAAAATATAATACAGAAATAAATCTTTATTAAGAGCCTGAAATAATGCTTACAATCATCAGAGTACAACGAACAATCAATACACGTGGACAGTTATAACAGCATGTCCTCATTTACAAAACACAATGGAATAATTACTTTATGCATATCCTACGTCTGAACTTCTCCAGCTCGTCTCCTAAAATTTGTTTCACCATATCTTAAACCTGTAAAACTCATTCTGGCTTGTGCATTACAAGCGCCACGGATTAGTCAAATGAACCAACATGAGTAAAACTCACTAAATTATTGGTACCATCCAATTGATTTTACTTTTAGAAAATTTCTTTTGAAATAAAAGGATAATTGTAAGATCAATCCACACATAAATACAAACGTTTTTTACCTTACGATAAACCAAACAATTTGAAATCGTATCTGTTCTGATATTATAGTAGTATCTAAATAAAATAAATAACCATCTAGCAGATGCTTGCATCTCACGCTCCTCATACATAGTCTATAATCAAAAATCGCGGTCGCTTATTGGAGAATGGATTTCCAACTATGGAAAGGTATGGGAGCACCTTCCGATGATTTACCTCAAGAGAAAATACACTAAGGTTCAACAAGAACATTTTGCAACCTGACTAAACATGACCGTCCACTCATTTCTCTTGAATGTTCCGAATATACTTTTTGCTTACGGCTGCAACTACCGTATTCCCGGGAGATACAAAAACGAAAGAAGAACAAATGATTTTTTCAAGATGGTGACAATACACCCTAATAGGAGCGACCCACATAGTCATGCGACCTATTCGATTTTGTACTATTATCGGGTTTATGAGGCTTGAGGGTACTATTACCTTTTTAAGAACATCATATCATCATTTACTTTGAATGCGAGCATCAAATCATTAATTGACATCCATAAATATACCCTAGGTGTTATGCTAAAAGAAATTTCCTTCTCCGCCACCATACTTGATATATTTGTAAAAATCAACAGACATGAATCTTAAAAATACTCTGTCAGACTCTTGTCTATACAAGTCATCCAGGAATAGGATGAGCCAAGGGCACCGTCCTACCATATCCTAAGGTCATCCTATAGATTAGTAGAGAGTAGTCCTTGCAATCCGTAGATTTCAACCACGATAGAACCATAGTATATCTCCGGGCGTGAATCCATAGACTATAAGTAATTCTTCCATTTTCTGAAGATCTACGGTTTTCAATTGGTACATCTGGACCACCATATGATATCTTCAATGTTTACATATTCGTTGGTCGAAATGCTTTTTGAATATAATTTTTTTCCCTATCTTTCTGTACCAATAATCGTATAGGCCAGATTTGATAGTCGGTTATTTAACTATCAGATAAATAACCATTCAACCATAAAAGAAAATTGAATTTATCGATTCAATATTAACCATCCTTAGTTGAAACTTCTTAATTTCTTTCCACATTTGGAATACTCAATTCTCTTCTTTTATTGATATAAGAATATTAAACCATTTCATTTTAAAATACTTTAAGAATATACTTCTTAACTTGGTCATCAGTCCCTAACCGTAAACTAGTAAGAGAATAATTCCCTATGTATGAACCTTGAAGGCTGAAACCAACATCAAATTGGCATTCAGGAAACCATTCAACTCGACAAATCTCCAGTAAGTTTATAATTTCCTTACCTCCATTTCTTATCTTCTAAATGAATAGAAATTCAAATTATTACTTTAAATGAGATATTCATCTCAACTCATAACCATTTCAAATGTTTTACTTGCAAATATGATTCACAAAACGTTTGCTACTACCATTATCGAATATTTCATTAAAAACTTGATTTGCAAAACATTTATTTCTAAACTGGAGCAATGCTCTTCTTATAATGATATAGTTTCATTACCCACTCAATTTCATTTTAAACTTTGTAAAACCAGGTTCTATATATATTATTGATTCAGTAAAACATTTTTATAGGTCTGTTACAACACAACTCTGTTTTATTTCAATAAACTTCATTCCATTTTAAAATATTCGTATATAAATGTCATTTGTAAATTCTTTACTATCAATATTCATTATCTACAAATTTCTTATTCTTTTTAATATAATTAATATTACTATTCAAGGTCGTTCAACTTAAACTTAATTAAAATTTATAAATTTAAAACGCTTCCTATCTTTCCTTCTAAAAATTCCCATTTTTGCACACCATTTGCTTTAAACTATTATTCACCTTAATGCAAAAAATATTTCTAATACAAATCTAGACTTGACTTATTTAGTCAACTTGTAAATTTCAAGTTTCAATTCTATTTATAACTTCTACTAGTAAAGTTGTTTCATATAATCTCATTCATAATTTTCTTTGTGTAACAACACGGATTTCAATCAATTTAAAATTTGAATTTAAACAAGACTAGTGGACTTTTGAAAGTGATTTAAAAGTGAATACATTAAATTTTGATATTTTAATATTATTTCAATAGCTTAAAAATAGAAATTTTGCAAACATTCTCGGATTTAGACGAAACCAATTTTATCGGATACGTAGCATTAAAATATGCTATGATTCTAAATTTCAAGTCAATCAGAATTAGGGTGTAAGCATATGTAATATAAACGCGTGTTGAAAAACAAGTTAGAATTCAATAAAAGCTGGAAATAAGGTCATTTTTCAAACGATCTTTGAATTTGATGATGCTAGTTTTATTAGATGCGTATTAGTGAAATATAGCAAGGTCTCAAATTTCGTATTGATTAGACTTAGGGTTTTATCATACGAGTTGAAAACATGTAGAAATCGTCTTATTAAAATTTGACTTGAAATTTAGCAGTTTTGGGTTTATTGAACAAATTGATGAAAGTGTGCGTGCACGTGCTAAGTATAATACACACAAGGATCGTGTAATATGACGAACAATAGTCAAGAATGAAATGATAGCTAATCACAGATATAAGATAGTAAATGCAGTAAAAATAGAAAAATCACACCAGGGATTTTTATACTGGTTCGGAGCACCGTCCTACGTCCAGTCCTAGGCCTCTCTCTGGATTTTCACTAATCAACCTCCTCTCTTCACCCCGAGGAACATGTTCACAATACACCACTTGATTTCACGGGCTACAAGCTTACCCACTTGATTTCACGGGCCACAAGCTTACCCACTTGATTTCACGGGCCACAAGCTTACCCACCTGATTTGATCGGCTACAGACTTACCGGAATTTCATACAAAGTAGTTGATGATTGACTATATATTGTGTCTTCAATACACGGATTAGTCAATTGTAGTACACCCTTCCTATTATCTTGTCCTCGAGTATATACTTTTAATGCGTAGATTTAAGGAAGTAGAATGCTTGTTGAATCAAATGAAGTTAAATTGATTCAAGGATTCAACAAGTACTTAAATTTGGAGAGCTTTTGCTTTGCAAAGAGTATGAAAACTCAATTCAGAAATTTGAGAGAATATAGAATGATTTTGTGATTGTAAAACAAGTTTGAAGTTGTTTATATAATAGTAGAAAGGTAGTAATTCTTCATAAAGAGTTTCTATAAAAAGTTATGTCCATTTGCTTTGATTATTGAATAAAAATCTCTTCACAAATAGAAGCAACCTTTCAGAAAAAGCTTGTTGTTTGAAAACGGTCGACATGTCAAAAATCACCGGTCGATTGGTTGAATTTAAAATACCCAGAAAAATAGCTGTTATGTGCAAAAATACACAGACCGGTCGACTGGTCCGTATTCACTGGTCGACTGGTTCGGGTGAGAAAAGTTTTGTTTCCAAAACAGAAACATGAACGGTCGACTGGTGATATTTTGGGCGGTCGACCGTTTTATTGCTGTGGACCAGAGAACCTCGATTCATAGTCTAGATCACTCTACACTCTTTCCCGATCGGAGCCTGGACCGTTTGCGTTTTTTCTGTGACTTTTCAATTCCTCAAATATACATATTTCAGCAACGAAGATATGATATTGTTTTGTGCATTAGTGTTATACTTTTGAGGATAGATTTTAACATATTTCTAACACGATTCAAAGTAAAAAACTTTATCTCTATGAAATGATCTTCATTGCACCTTTATATGTTGGCATCGATCAAAATCTTGTCTTAACAATTGAAAATATTGATAGATGGTGAACGACAACCTTAATAACTTATTAACATATATTAAAATTTCATAAAGCTAAATAATCCTAAGAGTGGTTAGTGCCTTCTTGTGTAGGCCTTAACTTTAATCCACTAAATTTAAATTTAAAAACAACATCTCTCCATAACTTCCTAAGCTCTCGCCATTTAGACAACACACCTCCTATCTCATAAACTTGCCATTTTCTTCCTTCCTACCACTTTCTTTAATTCCTAAGCCTCTCCGCAACTAGACAACTCACCCATTAAATAATCCGAATGGCTTTTGAAGTGTCACTACCTTATGACTTCCTTTCCTTTATGAAAACTACACCCGAACCTTTCTCCTTTCACTTTTCCTTCCCCATTCTTTTCTTCCTCTCTTTCCACCTAAACTCTAATGGCTTACCTCCCCCTTGAACTCACATCCAAGCAGTGTTTTCCCTCCTCTCCATTTATAACACCTCCAAAACACCTTAAGTCTCCTCCTTTCCTCATTAATAACCTGCATCTACAACCACTTCTCCTCTTTCTTCCAAGACGTGTCTAAATACCTTAGGTCGAACCCAAAAGCACCACAAAATCCCACTATTCCACCTCCAAACCACTTATACACTTCTCTAGTTCATAGATCTAAGGTCTTACTTTGTAAAAATCAAATTTTTACTAGGTTTAAACAAAAGGATTCAATTTCGTGCTTGATTTTCAAAGACAAAGTCATACGCTTAAAAAGTTGGTGGATTGGATCCCTTGGTGAGAACTTCACTCACTTTTGTAAAATAAATAGTTCGAAATAACTATTAATGTTGTTATTGAGAAAAACTACACATTTATGTGTTAAAGTAATGTGTGTTTGCTTATATGTTCTTGGGTTTTTTTAGATGATGAATGCATATGATAATGGGTTGTTATGTGGATTATGGTATGATATTAATTTGGTGTGATGTGATAATAAGTATTAATGATGTAAACACTTAGGTTAAAGAAGTAAAAATGTCATCTTTAAGTGTTAAAGAGGTAAACACTTATGTTATTAAGGTAAAAACGTCACCTTTAAAACGCTAGTGATGTAAACACTTGAGTTAATGACACTCTATGTTGATTGTGTGGTTATTGGATGTGGTTTATGTTAATGAAGAAGTTGTAAGCTATTTTCTCAAGTAGTTTAGTAATTAAAAAAGATACCTTATGGGTTATGAAGTTAAAAGCCATAAATAAGTGATTAGTATTTGGTTTGGATAATTAGAGAGGTCCTTAATGTTAACTTCTAGTAATGAAGTAATTGGAAATATTTATTTAATTATTAAGTAAATGGAAAATGGATGAATAGTGATCTTGATGGATGTGACATTAGATGGATGCTTGACATTGTTTATTTTGGATTGACATTGGTTGATATTGATATAATATGGATGATCATCTGAATGTGATGTGTGTTAATGTGAATTCGTTTTGTCAATTATGGCAATAGAATCTTAGTGAGGTTTAATACCTTAATTAACAAATGGGTTGATTGAGTATTAAGTGTTAATGATCTTAACACTTGCTGATGATATCGTTATGTGGTAATTGGACGTTAATATTTGTTGATGATTGTTATTGGATGCTAATGATGTGTGAAATCGGTATAAATTGAATTATATGGTGATTGGATGAATCTCATTCCAATTTGGAATTAATTTAAATATTTTATAAATAAAATATTCAGTGAAAATAAAATTTTGAATTTTAAGTTCAAAATAATTTGGAAGGGTAGTTTAAGTCATTACGAATAGTTTTCGTAAAAGTAAGAATTTGATTTGAACTTTTTTGAATTAATAATGACATGTTTTCAAATTTAAATTGAAAATAAATAGTAACTTCAGAAAGTGAAGTTCAGTTAGGGTATCTAGAAAAGGCTTTAACAAAAGTTTCTTTTCGAAATTATCATATTATTTTTACAGTGCGCTTCTGGAAAATTTACACTTCAAATAATAAGTTTGAAAAATAATATTATTTTAATGATTTAATATAATATTAAAATGATTAAATACCGGAATATTGGATTTAAAGTGAAATCAGGGAAATATAGTTTCCAAAAATAATTATATATTTTTTGTATAATTCATAAATTATTTGGTAGTCATTCGATTTAATTTTAATTATAAATCGAATTTGGTCTGAATAGGACTCGACGCACAGCAGCAGTACGCGAAGTTCGACGATTAACTTTATGTTGACGTACCGGGAGATCCGACCGTCGGATTTTCCCAAAACGAAAAATGTTGGGTTCAAAATGAAAAGAGTTTTCAAATGAGAAAGAAATTTTTAAAATTCAACAATTAGATTTTAAAATAACTTCAAATCCATTTTTGAAATAGTGGCTATAGAAGCAGTTCGATTACTGTAGTTGGAAATCGATTAAAAGGGCCTTATAAAAATTATTAAAAATATAGAAAAATTATTATAATTCATGATTAGTGATTTTAAAGGGCTTTGAGAAAAAAATGTGAAGTTTTGAACTATAATATGAAATTTGTGGACCTTTGACCTAGTTTACCTAACATAGTAAATCAATATTTTGAAATTTTGTTTAAAAAACTAAAAGTTTTCAAACTTAAGTTCATTGGATTTGAATAGAAATGATCCTTGGATATTTTGATATTAGATTCCGTAGTTATATGGATACCGTTTGAGGAATTTGAAAGACATTTATATCGTTATTCCCTATATGGTATTTGTTGATATCAAAACCTTATATTAAATACAAGTTGATATGATTTCTATTTAAAGCCTTATATTTGATATCAAGTTGGATTTTGGGTTTGTCATGAATGATGTCTTGAATAACATTTATTCTTTGACCAAATTAAGAGAGAATTTTCTTTCAAAGTTAAGTAATCATTAAATGAATGATTTGGAAGCAATGAAACTAAGTTAGAGTTTTAATAAATCTTTAATAAAGATTGCAATGAATGAAATGAATATTAAAACTAAGTTAGAGTTTTAACAAAATCTTTCACAAAGATTTGAATGAATGAAATGGAGATTAAAGCCAAGTTAGAGTTTTAATAATTCTTTCAATAAAATTTTAAATTAATGAAACGGAGATTAAAATAAAGTTAGAGTTTTAATAAATCTTTCAACAAAGATTTGAATGAATGAAATGAAGATTAAAACTAAGTTAGAGTTTTGCTAAATCTTTCAACAAAGATTTGAATGAATGAAGTGGAGACTAAACTAAGTTAGAGTTTTAATGGATCTTTAATTAGATTTGAAATGAAAGAAGGTAAGTAAACTTAGCAAAATACGAGGGGTATTATATAGAGAGTACCACTAGTTTTGCTCCATGGGATAAATATGATGGGAACGGGAAAATGATTTCCAAGGGAAGACTTAAACAAGAGTTTAAAAGATGTAAATCTTTGATAAGATTTAGGGGAGTAATTCCCAATGTAAAGGATGATTTGAGTAAAACAATAATCCAAAATGGTATGAAAACTATGATATCTCTGTTTATTCTTCACACGTTTTAAAATTGCGCTAGTTATTCGAAAAGACCGGGTTCCAACCCATTCTGAATAACTATACATCGAGCGTTGAAGAAATCAAAGAGATGGTTGAAGATCGGAGCTCTTCACATGGTTTGGAATATCGTTAATGTTTCAATTGGGTGAAACACCCAAGACGAGAAGTGGCGGTCGTCTAGACGTACTTGGAGAATGTCCGAATATGCAAGGGTCCCTCTCCTTAATTGGATGAGGAATAAGGTGTCTTAGATTTCATTCAGACCCAGAATAGACTTGTTAATGGATGTGTGTTTGACATTTTATTTTACAATATAACCAGTTGGTTTTTATTGATGTTACATCAGTTGGTGGCGGAGAATTTATTCTCTTAACTTAACACCCTCCTCAGAGACTTAAGTACTCAGAGGGTTATATATTATTAAATATCAATTATACGTTGTAAATTGACAATGTGGCATGCTAAGTGCTTATATATTAAAGCTTTTGTTAAAAAGTAGAGCTTTGTGGATTATGATCAAAGCATGGTTGATATAGTGTATCTTTATGTTGAAACGTGACTTCGACAAGCCTCACAGGCAGTGAATAGCCGTGAACAGGATGATGGACCGCAGAGTAAGGACTAATGTTTCCTTCTAGCTAAAAGTGATGCCATAGTATGGAGCCCAGGCAATTTGCTTATGCGGATGATGGATCGACGCGCCTCGGATGATGGTCAATTAGGACCAAGACGACAGTCAGATACAACCGGGGAACGTTATGTTCAACAGAAAGCCGAACTCACTGGGAACTGGTGGGCCGGCTCTACCGCTCCAAAGGACCATCCATTGAGTCATGGACATCTTGCTAGAGATGCACCAAATGGTTAATGTAATAACCTGGAAAATGTGAACCAATTTAAATTTTTTAAATTAAGTTATTACCAAAGAATTTGAATAATTGAAATAGCATATTTCAATAAAATATAGAATTGGGTATAGTATTGCAGTTTGAAATTTTAAATACAAACTTTGTCTGACTGTACCGGGTGGAAAATATAACGGATTTTAGCGAAACTGAAAATATTTAAATCTGTTTATGAATACCTTTCTAACGAATCTGAAAAATCGAAGTTTCATAGCTGGAATCAAAAGTTATGACCAAATGAATTTTCAGAAAGGTCGCTATATAGCATATATAGCCCCTGAAAATTAATATTTTGTATACGACCTCGAAATTCGACGAAACCACTTTTGTTGGGTCCGGGATGTCAAATTATTGCTAAGTTTCAAATTTCATAATTTTTGAAGCTAGTATGTGAGCGGGGCAAAAGAAAATGTGATTGGTCAATTTCTGTTAAAAAGGGTCGACCTAAAAATGGCCGTTTTTCAAACGAGCTCAGAATTCGACGAAACTGGTTTTGTTAGGACCGTATCGCCAAAACAAAGCTAGATTTATTTTTCTGGAATTTTTCGATTCAGTTTGTGGCCCTGGCAAATTGAAATGTACGTTCAAATTAAATATTGAATGTTTTATATTTTAATTTGAAAAATAACTGACTGTAACAGTCGAATTGGCCAACGAAACATATCCCATTGTGTCCGGAATGGGGGTTTTTAGCTAGGGGCGACAGTCGTTGGGTTTGATTTCGAGTCGGTTTGTGAAAACACTATTTAAAATTTCCTATAAAGCTTTGACCAATAGGATTTTTCCTTTATAAAAAAAAATATCTCGAAAACCCTAGCCGCCTCAGACGATTTCGACGGTTCCTCGAGCTCGAAGCTTCCCATCGTTTTTGCCGCCGCCACAGCCAGTTTTGCCGCCACCTCCAGTTGAAGATTCTGATCGCCTCCCTCCCCTCTTTAAATCCGACCAAGCCTCGTTGAAAACCATCGATCGTGCACGTCGAATTTTGAGGAGGAAGTCAGCCCCTTTGGAGCGCCGCCGCGACCTACTGGAGCCGCCGAGTCAGACGCCACCACCACCGACAGGGAGCTGGTTCGTAGCTCTTCCACGTGGCACCACCTGATCGGAGCAACAAGGTACGGTTTGACTTTAAAATCAAAACCTAATTTTGAAGGTTTAAAAACCTTTCTGCTTCGAAATTCTGAAATGAAAATAACACTATAAAGCGTTGCAAAACTTTGAAAAATAATATCTTTTTCGTTCTTTAACGAAATTTGATGAAACAGGAGAAACCGTGACCGCAAGGAGGCTCTCTACATTCTAGAAGAAGCCGCGGATTTTTTTGATCTTCCTACGATTTTTAGCACTGCAATAACCAATGTGAGAAATCTAAACTAAATTGTGTGAATGAAATCGCGTTGTATAAATTATATAAGCGAAGTGTAAATTATATACGCATTGTATACCTCATGTACATGTGTTGTATAAGTTATATTAGCGATGTATAAATTATACAAGCGTTGAATGAAACATATATGCTTTGAATTGTGATGAAATGCAAGTGAATTATAATATAAAATATATATATATATATATATATATATATATATATATATATGTACTCCCCTCGTCCACAGACCATGGACGATATTTATTGCTTGTGATTGATGTGATATTATATGGTATGATGAATGGTTGGAAATAATTGTTTGTGGTTGAGATTGTGGTTGAAAAAAATACCTTTGTGGTTGAAAAATACCTTTGTGGTTGAAAAATACCCTCTTGTGGTTGAAACAAATTAGAATAGGATTGTGGAAATAAAAATAAAACATGCCGCCTGCGTGCGAACAAGATGCATGATCCCCATTGTCAAAAACCGCGAGGTTTTAAGGTAGAGCGAGGAGCCGTACTAGGGATGGTCCCGGTTTTAACTACCCTGCCGTTATGCTGCCGAAATTTTCTGAAATATTCATGTGTTAGAATAATTTTCATTCGTTGAAATAAATTACATATGTTGAAACCAATATTCATGTGTTGAGTTGAAATTCATTCGTTGAATCAAAATTCATGTGTTGAATAATATTTGAATTTAAACAAATAGCTTTAGCGATAAAAATCACATTTTTATATATATACAAACTATAGTGAATATTCATGTGTTGAGTTGAAATTCATTCATTGAATCAAAATTCATGTGTTGAATATTATTTGAATTTAAACAAATAGCTTTAGCGATAAAAATCACATTTATATATATATACAAACTATAGCGAATATTCATGTGTTGAGTTGAAATTCATTCGTTGAATCAAAATTCATGTGTTGAATATTATTTGAATTTAAACAAATAGCTTTAGCGATAAAAATCACATTTTTATATATATACAAACTATAACCAATATTCATGTGTTGAGTTGAAATTCATTCGTTGAATCAAAATTCATGTGTTGAATATTATTTGAATTTAAACAAATAGCTTTAGCGATAAAAATCACATTTTTATATATATACAAACTATAGCGAATATTCATGTGTTGAGTTGCAATTCATTCGTTGAGTTGAAATTCATGTGTTGAATATTATTTAAATTTAAACAAATAGCTTTAGCGATAAAAATCACATTTTTATATATATACGAACTATATAGAATATTCATGTGTTGAGTTGCAATTCATTCGTTGAGTTGAAATTCATGTGTTGAATATTATTTGAATTTAAACAAATAGCTTTAGCGATAAAAATCACATTTATATACATATACGAACTATATAGAATATTCATGTGTTGAGTTGCAATTCGTTCGTCGAGTTGAAATTCATGTGTTGATTGTTATCGTATTTTAAAATAAAATGAATCGACAATAAAAACTACATTTTTATTATGAATATGAAGTGTTAAAAACATTCACGTGTTGAATAAATATTTTTGATGATAAAAATATTTCTTTTATCATGTATACGCTTTGATAAAAATACACTCGTGTTGAAATTAATAATAGTTTTGCTAGAAATATTATTATTAGCTTTGTTCTGCATATATATACATGTGTTGAACAGGAAAAATGGATTAGTTGTAGAGTAAAGAAATTATTTGCGTGCCTGACAAATAGGTAAGCCTTGATGAGTTGGCTGCGCTATTTTATTTTTATATCAACTCCTGTGAATGCCATTGGATGCGGAGTGTTGGTTATTCTGTGTGAAATAATAAACATCGCCATAGGATAGTAACAATTAATTTTGAACTACACTACATAGCATACTTCTTGACGATAGGCATACTTCATCATATTCCACATAAGCAATTGGAGCTTGTGTGACGAGGTGGGAGATTTACCATTCGAGCGAGAGGCTTGTATGGCGATGACTATATACTACAGGTTGAACTGATGACTGATATGGACTATATAAAATATAACGGTAAATTGCCAGATTAATAAAAACCCCACACGGGTCTGGAGTTGACAATAATCACGTCGCTCTAGTTATTTGATACGGCACATGGACTATTTATTTCCACATGGAAACGGGGTGACGAGAATTTATTCTTTGGAGTGATTATCTGTACATACTCCCCCGTAAACACCAGAATATATCACTATAAATATGTGGATGCTTTTTAGGATTTATTCGGTACCTAATACGGCCCAATAAATTTCCAAACCCCTCCCCGTACAAGGGAGGTTATGGCGAAATTTTTCGAAATATTAAGGTGTTAGTGAAATATTTGAAGTGAAAACAAAGTTGAAAATATAGAATGAACTATAGTTGGAATTATAGAATGAACTATATTTATATATATAAATATAAATATAATTAAAAGGAATCGAAACCGTGCAGTTTGTGTTTCGGAATCGTAATTTGAAACGATTAGTACGAGAAATCCGACCATCGGATTTTCCCGAAACCGCAACCGCTGGGTTCGCCTTGGAAATATCTTCCCAACGGCACCAACCTTGTAAAAATCCAACGGTTGGAATGTCCGGAATGTTTAATTCAAATCTAAAGAAAAACAGCGCCAGAATCGTTTATATTTATATATAAATATAAATATAATTAAATTAAATCGAATAACGACGCTGCAGTTCGAATTTTGAAACCGTAACTTCAAACGACTAGTGTGGAAGATCCGACCGTCGGATTTTCACGAAACTGGAACCGTTGTGTTCGCTTTGGGTATATCTTCCCACTGATATAGACTTTGTAGAAATCCAACGGTTAGATTTTCCGTATGTGTAAAACAAATTAGGGGAAAAACAGCGCCAGTGCCACGGCATGACCTAAAACGTCGTTTAATTAAATATGGCTATTTTTGAATAAATAAAAATGGGGAAAAATCGTTATAAAATATTATAAGCAACATAGATTGCAAATAGACCAATTGGGCTTGAATTGTTTGATATTTGATGGTTGTATGTGCTTGACATGAAAATAACACTAAAGAACTAAAAGATGGATGTCGAATAATATAACCATGGAAAGAATCGATTTAAATTCTAATTACGTGAATTATTTGAAAAGGTCGAGCTAACCCTCATTTCAAATAATTTATCGAGCGATTCGAATTGGAAAATGCAAAGACGATTCAAGACCGACGATCTTCGTATCGGTTGGATGGGCGCTGTTGAGGTTCCTGACCGGAGTAGCTACCGGAAAGGGACGGAAGTAGTAGCCGTCTGAACATATGTGTTGATTGTACGGATATACGAGGAATTTGACGCCTCCGGTTTCGTTCAGACCCAGAACGGACTTATAAATGGACTGTGTGTCTGACATTGGATTTTGTTCTATACTGATTGATCTCTGTTAAATATATATCTGTTTGGTGGCGGAGAATTTATTCTTTTGCTTAACGCCCTTCTCTAAGACGTACGAGCTCAGGGGTTATATATCGATGGAAATTAATCGTATAGAATGGACTGCCCATGTGGCATGCCAAGATGCTATGATCAAGGCTTCTGTTGCAAAGCAAAGTCTTGTGGATGATGATCAAAGCGTGGTCTACGTGGCCTGGCTTTGTGTATAGCGTGGATTCGCGAGCCTCACACCTCGGTATGAGTTGAAAACGGGATACGGGCCGCTGGGAGAGCACGACGTTTCTTTCTAGCTATGGTGGTGTCAGTGACTTACCAGCCCTGACATTTATATCTACTTTCACCTTTGTGGTCGTTGGAATGCGAGGCGCCTCGATTATAGGTCTGTAAGGACCGGGAAACGTGTGTTTAGGAATAAATAATCCTCAAACGTAAGAGAGGACCGGCCCAGCCGATCCAGGGGTTACCCAGAGTGTGTAGTCCTAAGGCATTTGCTAGAATGTCTCGAAGCGGAGAGGAGCTTGCCCCTTGCCTCGACTCATGACGGAAATCCAATTTCCAATACGAAATAACGGACTCGATTGTAGAACTAGTATGGCGACATAGTAGATGGTAGCTATGCCGCCTATGATTGATATTTATGATGCTATTCGTTTTTGAAACATATATGCACTAGTAATAATATCAAATGATTCTGCTTTATACGTATTAAGCATATTTGGCCATTATAAGGGAAAACTCTATCCTCCGGCTTGCGTTGTATTGTATGATGGGACTTGAGTCTTATAATGGCTTCATTCTTTTTAAAAGCATTGCGTTGTTTTAAAAGAGTTTACTTTGTTTTAAATGCACTAGCAATCACTGGAGTAAACCTGTTCCGCGAAAGTGGCGTGGTCCTATGATTTGCTGATTACTATTGTTTAAACTGTTAAATAGATTCCTCATACCAGTCCCCATGACTGACTCGTTGTTTGTTTCACTTTGCAAACGCGGGTGCCCTTATTTTCACACGGGCAGCCTAGTTCACAGGTGACAGGTTGTTTTTGGCTCTGCACTGTTGCATAGAGTGCATTTTGGCTTATGGCGAGGCTGACTTCACAGAGACGACTTTGACATTTTCCGCTATTACTGTACTTATATTATGATTCCGCCACGGGCGATGCAGACTGCTTTACTTTCAGTATTTCTTATTGTATGTATATGTACCGCCTTCGGCGATGTAGACTGATACCCTTATTATGTCTCACTGCATGTATGTATTCCGCCTCTGGCGATGATGACTGATCACTTCCCTTTTATTTACTAAGTTATATCCTACGCTGTGCTATTCTGATGTTGTTACATGTTGTGATTCCGCTGTCATATCCATGTAAAATTATTCTATTTATTGTTTCTGCTATTATCTATACTCTGCTATGATGATTAATGTGTTATATTACAATGATTATCCTTAATACCGCCCCTCGGATTTTGGGATCGTCATAGTTGGTATCAGAGCTTTGGTTAACCTTAGTTCCGGGATCTAACACATTAAACACCTTGTTAGAATAGAATCAGTAGTGTTCTAAGGCGAGTAGCTCATTAGAGATAGGATTAGCAATGTCCTAGAATGAGCTAAGCAGATTAACAAAACAATTTGATCAGTACATCATTTCCTTTCCTTATGTTCCCCTGCTTTATCATATATGAAAATTATCAAATCTGTGAGCTTGACTCTTTTCTTGCTTATACAGTACTCTTAGATGACTACACGAGCAGCAGCAGCTAGAGGAGGCCATGGAGGCCGAGCCGGAGTAGCAGGAGGACAGGGGAATATCCCCGTAGTAGAGGAAGGCCCTATTGTTCAGCCACCAGCACCCGAGGACTTCGAGCTAGACAGAGTAGCGAAGAGGTATAGGAACCTTGGCGGAAAACCCTTTTCTGGCACTGGTACAGTGACCGAGGCTATTGCTTGGTTAAAGACCTGTGAAAAGATCTTTGAAGGAATGGGTTTGGGAACCAACAACAAAGCACGACTAGGTATTTGGCTCCTACAGGAGGAAGCAGAGCTGTGGTGGGATGCCATCACCTCAGAAGATGCAACAGGTACTGTCAGGAGCTGGGAGTAATTCAAAACCATGTTCAACGAGTAGTTTGTTCCTGAACAGGCTCTAGAGAGGATGCGAGAGCAGTTTGCTAATCCCCAGCAAGGAGATCTCTCTATCCAGGACTACCTCAATAAATTCACCCAGTTGTCGCGCTAAGCTCCAGAGCTTATTATGACTAACAAAGCAAAGAACAAGAGATTTATATTTGGGCTAAAGCGCAAGTACCATGACAGAGCCATGAGCAACATCAAACTCTCCTTCTCAGAATTGGTAGAAATGGCTTGCAACTATGAAGATATGGATGAAAGGCACACCAGCCAAGACCGCGCCAAAAGCCAAGCTGGAAATAAGCGCAAGGCTTCAGCAGATCAGCCCGAGTCTAGCATTACAGCGGCCGCTACTCAGAAACCTGGAAAGATCCCCAAAGGAAATTGCTACAATTACGGGAAGTCAGGTCATTTTTCTAATGTATGCAAAGCCCCGAAGAAGCCAAAGGTAAATACAGACTCAGCCGAATGCTACAACTTCCATAAGAAAGGGCATTATAGCAGGAACTGTCCTCTGAAGCAGAATGCACAAGTGGCTCATGTTTATGACGGGGAGATCCCGCCAGCTACCACTGATGGATCAGGTAAACCCGACGTCTTGAGAGGCACGCTTACCATTAAAAATATTCCTGTTTCTGTACTTTTTGATACTGGTGCATCACGTAGCTTCATTTCTGGTGACATTGTTCACAAGTTAAAATTGAAACAAGGAAAACTTAAAGAACCAATTAAAGTTCAAAACCGATAGGAGGTTCTGTTAGTCTCAGTACATATTGTAAAGTACCTATTTCCTTCTCTCGATACCAGTTCTCTTTTAAAGTGATTGTCATGGACCTTTCCGAATTTGATAGTATACTGGGGCTGGACTGGTTGACAAAATATAAGGCCGAAGTTAGATGTGCCGAAAGAATCATGAAAGTGGAAACAAAATCGGGGCATATCACTATACCATGTCTCGGTTCAGAAATTAATAGATCATAATTTTGGTCTTCTTTAGAAGTTACTCCCCCTTCATTAGAAAAGATACCGGTCGTTAAAAACTATGCGGATGTGTTTGAAGAAGTAGAAAACTTACCACTGTAAAGAGAAATTGAATTTAATTCCGAATGCCCGACCAGTAGTACATCTAATTAGAAGAATGGCCCCGAAAGAAAAAGAAGAGTTAGGTAGTCAAACCCGAGAATTGCTTTGGAAAGGTCTGATCAGACCGAGCTTTTCAGCTTGGGGAGCAGCAGTAGTATTTGTCCCGAAGTCAGACGGTACTCTAAGACTTTGTGTTGATTACCGAGATCTCAATAAGCAGACACTGAAGAACAATTATCCCTTGCCCCGAATAGACGATCTGTTAGATCAATTAAATGGAGCAACAGTATTCTCCAGAATGGACCTAGCTACAGGTTTCCACCAGTTACGTATAGCAGAAGACTATATTCCTTTGACAGCCTTCAGGGGTCCCGATTTATTCTACGAATTGTTAATAATGTCGTTCGGCTTGTGTAACGCTCCGGCATACTTCGTCGATCTTATGAACAGAGTGTTCCATGGTGTATTGAATAAATTTGTTCTAGTCTTCATCGATGACATTTTAATCTACTCTAAGTCGGAAGGCGAACATGCAAAACATTTAGAACAAGTGTTGAAAATTCTAAGGAGAAATGTCTTGAAAGCTAAATTTTCTAAGTGTGTCTTCTGGCAGGATGAAGTTAAGTTCCTAGGCCATGTCGTATCAAAAGAAGGGATTGCTGTAGATCCAAGCAAAATTACAGCGATTCAAAACTGGAAACAACCTACTACCCCCACATAATTTCGAAGTTTCCTTGGATTGGCTAGTTACTATCGGAAATTCGTTCAGGATTTTTCAAAGATATCTGGTGTATTGACAAAGCTTACAAAGAAGCATGAGAAATTCAAATGGACTCCCGAATGTGAAGAAGCTTTCCAGGAGCTGAAACTGAAGTTGACAACCGCTCCAGTATTGACCATTATAGAAGGCAACCAAGACTTGACTGTATGGACAGATGCTTCTATTAGAGGGCTAGGCACAGTATTGATGCAAAAAGGCCAAGTGGTCGCGTATGCCAGCTGTCAGCTGAAGCCGCATGAGAGAAACTATGCAACTCATGATCTTGAGTTATTAGCTATCGTGTTTGCTTTAAGAATCTAGAGGCATTATTTATTAGGTGAGAAGTTCGAACTATTTACCGATCATCAATCCTTGAAATATCTATTCCCTCAGAAAGATCTAAATTTGAGACAACAGCGTTGGTAGAATTCCTTGCAGCATACGATTTTGAAATTCTGTACACTCCAGGGAAAGCCAATGTTGTAGCAGATGCGCTCAGCAGAAAGAATGAAATCATCGCTAGTTTTGTCATCACGTCTTCATTAATAGACAGGATCTCGACCCTTCAGAAAGCCGATGAATTTATTCAAAGAGTCAATCAGAGAGTCGAATGAGGTGAATCCACAAGTTTCCGACTCGATGACAAAGGAGTTCTTAGATTAAAGGGCAGAATTTGCATCCCAAACCTTCTTGAGCTCAAAAGAGAAATACTTGATGAATGCCACAAGTCCAAATTAAGTATCCATCCCGGTGTGAGCAAAATGTATAACGATATCAAACGCACATTCTGGTGGAGAGCTTTGAAAAGAGATATTTCATTATATGTTAGTAGATGCCCCACTTGTCAGCTAGTTAAGAGTGATCAGCAGAAATTGGCTGGATTATTACAACCCTTAGAAATTCCAGGATGGAAGTGGGAGCAAATCTCGATGGACTTCATTGATGGTTTGCCTCGAACTAAGAAAGGAAACGACAATATATGGGTAATCGTAGATCGCTTCACGAAGACTGCCCATTACATACCTGTCCGATCCAACAGAACGGCTCAAAGTTTAGCACAGATTTACTTTAAGGAAATAGTTAAACTACATGGAGTGCCGCTCAATATAGTCAGTGATAGAGACCCCCTATTTACTAGCAAATTCTGGGAAGCATTCCAGACAGAATTGGGATCCAAATTGAATCTAAGCACCGCTTATCACCCTCAGACAGACGGCCAAACTGAGCGGGCGAATAGAATTCTAGAAGATTTACTGCGGGCTTGTGTTATAGATTTTGGAGGCTCATGGGAAGATCACTTACATTTAGCCGAATTCTCTTACAACAATAGCTATCAAGCAAGTTTGGGAATGTCTCCATTTGAAGCATTATACGATAGACCGTGAAGATCTCCCGCATGTTGGGTAGAACCTGGCAACAGACTTGTGTTTGGGCCCGATAAGATTCGAGAAGCATCAGATAAAGTCGATTTCATTAAGAAGCGATTGAAAACCGCACAGAGCCGACAGAAAAGTTATGCTGATGCGAGAAGAAGAGACTTATCATTTGTCGTTGGCGATTATGTTTATCTAAGAGTATCTCCAATGCGAGGAGTAATCAGATTTGGCAAGACTGGGAAGTTGGCACCGAGATTTATTGGTCCCTTTCCTATACTTGAACGGATTGGAACTCTTGCATATAGGGTTTCATTACCTGATTGGTTGCCTGGTGTACATGACGTGTTCCACGTGTCTCAACTCAGAAAACATGTTCATGATCCAGATCTTGTTGTGGAAGAAGCAGTGCAACAGGATATAGACATAACTCCAGAATTAGCACCCAGAAGAGAGCCATTAAAGATAGTTGGCAAAGAAACTAGAGAGCTAAGGAGCAAAAAGATTCATTTAGTCAAGGTGCAGTGGAGTAGTGATCCTAGAGACTGTACTTGGGAGACTGAGGAAAGCATTAAACAAGCCTACCCCAAATGCAGAGTGGACATCTCTGACTAACTCCGGTGCAAGGTAGCTTTACAATACTTTGCCTTTACATTTTATTTCCTACTTAGCTGTTATTTCCTTTTCGAGGACGAAAAGTTTTAAGTGGGGGAGATTGTAATAACCCGGAAAATGTGAACCAATTTAAAATTTTTAAATTTGGTTATTACCAAAGAATTTGAATAGTTGAAATAACATATTTTAATAAAATATAGAATTGGGTATAGTATTGCAGTTTGAAATTTTGAATACAAATTTTGTCTGACTGTACCGGGTGGAAAATATAACGGATTTTAGCGAAACTGAAAATATTTAAATCTGTTTATGAATACATTTCTAACGAATCTGAAAAATCAAAGTTTCATAGCGGGAATCAAAAGTTATGGCCAAATGAATTTTCAGAAAGGTCGCTATATAGCATATATAACCCCTGAAAATTGATATTTTGCATACGACCTCGGAATTCGACGAAACCACTTTTGTTGGGTCCATGATGTCAAATTATTGCTAAGTTTCAAATTTCATAATTTTTGAAGCTAGTATGTGAGTGGGGCAAAAGAAAATGTGATTGGTCAATTTCCGTTAAAAAGGGTCGACCTAAAAATGGCCGTTTTTCAAACGAGCTCAGAATTCGACGAAACTGGTTTTGTTAGGACCGTATCATCAAAACAAAGCTAGATTTATTTTTCTGGAATTTTTCGATTCAGTTTGTGGCCCTGGCAAATTGAAATGTACGTTCAAATTAAATATTGAATGTTTTATATTTTAATTTGAAAAATAACTGACTGTAACAGTCGAATTGGCCAACGAAACATATCCCATTGTGTCCGGAATGGGGGTATTTAGCTAGGGGCGACAGTCGTTGGGTTTGATTTCGAGTCAATTTGTGAAAACACTATTTAAAATTTCATATAAAGCATTGACCAATAGGATTTTTCCTTTATATAAAAAAATATCTCGAAAACCCTAGCCGCCTCAGATGATTTCGACGGTTCCTCGAGCTCGAAGCTTTCCATCGTTTTTGCCGCTGCCACAGCCAGTTTCGCCGCCACCTCCAGTTGAAGATTCTGATCGCCTCCCTCCCCTCTTTAAATCCGACCAAGCCTCGTTGAAAACCATCAATCGTGCACGTCGAATTTTGAGGAGGAAGTCAGCCCCTTTGGAGCGCCGCCGCGACCTACTGGAGCCGCCGAGTCAGACGCCACCACCACCGACAGGGAGCTGGTTCGTAGCTCTTCCACGTGGCACCACCTGATCGGAGCAACAAGGTACGGTTTGACTTTAAAATCAAAACCTAATTTTGAAGGTTTAAAAACCTTTCTGCTTCGAAATTCTGAAATGAAAATAACACTATAAAGCGTTGCAAAACTTTGAAAAATAATATCTTTTTCGTTCTTTAACGAAATTTGATGAAACAGGAGACACCGTGACCGCAAGGTGGCTCTCTACATTCTAGAAGAAGCCGCGGATTTTTCTGATCTTCCTACGATTTTTAGCACTGCAATAACCAATGTGAGGAATCTAAACTAAATTGTGTGAATGGAATTGCATTGTATAAATTATATAAGCGAAGTGTAAATTATATACGCATTGTATACCTCATGTACATGTGTTGTATAAGTTATATTAGCGATGTATAAATTATACAAGCGTTGAATGAAACATATATGCTTTGAATTGTGATGAAATGCAAGTGAATTATAATATGAAATATATATATATATATATACTCCCCTCGTCCACAGACCATGGACGATATTTATTGCTTGTGATTGATGTGATATTATATGGTATGATGAATGGTTGGAAATAATTGTTTGTGGTTGAGATTGTGATGAAAAAAATACCTTTGTGGTTGAAAAATACCTTTGTGGTTGAAAAATACCCTCTTGTGGTTGAAACAAATTAGAATAGGATTGTGGAAATAAAAATAAAACATGCCACCTGCGTGCGAACTAGATGCATGATCCCCATTGTCAAAAACCGCGAGGTTTTAAGGTAGAGCGAGGAGCCGTACTAGGGACGGTCCCGGTTTTAACTACCCTGCCGTTATACTGCCGAAATTTTCTGAAATATTCATGTGTTAGAATAATTTTCATTCGTTGAAATAAATTACATATGTTGAAACCAATATTCATGTGTTGAGTTGAAATTCATTCGTTGAATCAAAATTCATGTGTTGAATATTATTTGAATTTAAACAAATAGCTTTAGCGATAAAAATCACATTTTTATATATATACAAACTATACCGAATATTCATGTGTTGAGTTGCAATTCATTCGTTGAGTTGAAATTCATGTGTTGAATATTATTTGAATTTACACAAATAGCTTTAGTGATAAAAATCACATTTTTATATATATACGAACTATATAGAATATTCATGTGTTGAGTTGCAATTCATTCGTTGAGTTGAAATTCATGTGTTGAATATTATTTGAATTTAAACAAATAGCTTTAGCGATAAAAATCACATTTTTTATATACATACGAACTATATAGAATATTCATGTGTTGAGTTGCAATTCGTTCGTCGAGTTGAAATTCATGTGTTGAATGTTATCGTATTTTAAAATAAAATGAATCGACAATAAAAACTACATATTTATTGTGAATATGAAGTGTTAAAAACATTCACGTGTTGAATAAATATTTTTGATGATAAAAATATTTCTTTTATCATGTATACGCTTTGATAAAAATACACACGTGTTGAAATAAATAATAGTTTTGCTAGAAATATTATTATTAGCTTTGTTCTGCATATATATATACATGTGTTGAACAGGAAAAATGGATTAGCTGTAGAGTAAAGAAATTATTTGCGTGCCCGACAAATAGGTAAGCCTTAATGAGTTGGCTGCGCTATTTTATTTTTATATAAACTCCTGTGAATGCCATTGGATGCGGAGTGCTGGTTATTCTGTGTGAAATAATAAACATCGCCATAGGATAGTAACAATTAATTTTGAACTACACTACATGGCATACTTCTTGACGATAGGCATACTTCATCATATTCCACATAAGCAATTGGAGCTTGTGTGACGAGGTGGGAGATTTACCATACGAGCGAGAGGCTTGTATGGCGATGACTATATACTACAGGTTGAACTGATGACTGATATGGACTATATAAAATATAACAATAAATTGCCAGATTAATAAAAACCCCACACGGGTCTGGAGTTGACAATAATCACGTCGCTCTAGTTATTAGATACGGCACATGGACTATTTATTTCCACAAGGAAACGGGGTGATGAGAATTTATTCTCTGGAGTGATTATCTGTACATACTCCCCCGTAAACACCAGAATATATCACTATAAATATGTGGATGCTTTTTAGGATTTATTGGGTACCTAATACGGCCCAATAAATTTCCAAACCCCTCCCCGTACAAGGGAGGTTATGGCGAAATTTTTCGAAATATTAAGGCGTTAGTGAAATATTTGAAGTGAAAACGAAGTTGAAAATATAGAATGAACTATAGTTGGAATTATAGAATGAACTATATTTATATATATAAATATAAATAAAATTAAAAGGAATCGAAACCGTGCAGTTCGTGTTTCGGAATCGTAATTTGAAATGATTAGTACGAGAAATCCGACCATCGGATTTTCCCGAAACCGCAACCGCTGGGTTCGCCTTGGAAATATCTTCCCAACGGCACCAACCTTGTAAAAATCCAACGGTTGGATTGTTCGGAATGTTTAATTCAATTCTGAAGAGAAACAGTGCCAGAATCGTTTATATTTATATATAAATATAATTAAATTAAATCGAATAACGACGCTGTAGTTCGAATTTTTAAACCGTAACTTCAAACGACTAGTGTGGAAGATCCGACCGTCGGATTTTCACGAAACTGGAACCGTTGGGTTCGCTTTGGGAATATCTTCCTACTGATATAGACTTTGTAGAAATCCAATGGTTAGATTTTTCGATATGTATAAAATAAATTAGGGGAAAAAACGCCAGTGCCACGGCACGACCTGAATCGTCGTTTAATTAAATATGGCCATTTTTAAATAAATAAAAATGGGGAAAAATCGTTATAAAATATTATAAGCAACATAGATTGCAAATAGACCAATTGGGCTTGAATTGTTTGATATTTGATGGTTGTATGTGCTTGACACGAAAATAACACTATAGAACTAAAAGATGGATGTCGAATAATATAACCATGGAAAGAATCGATTTAAATTCTAATTACGTGAATTATTTGAAAAGGCCGAGCTAACCCTCATTTCAAATAATTTATCGAGCGATTCGAATTGGAAAATGCAAAGATGATTCAAGACCGACGATCTTCGTATTGGTTGGATGGGCGCTGCTGAGGTTCCTGACCGGAGTAGCTACCGGAAAGGGACGGAAGTAGTAACTGTCTGAACGTATGTATTGATTGTACGGATATACGAGGAATTTGACACCTCCGGTTTCGTTCATACCCAGAACGGACTTGTAAATGGACTGTGTGTCTGACATTGGATTTTGTTCTATACTGATTGATCTCTGTTAAATATATATCTATTTAGCGGCGAAGAATTTATTCTTTTTCTTAACGCCCTTCTTGAGACGTACGAGCTCAGGGGTTATATATCGATGGAAATTAATCGTATGGAATGGACTGCCTATGTGGCATGCCAAGATGCTATGATCAAGGCTTCTGTTGCAAAGCAAAGTCTTGTGGATGATGATCAAAGCATGGTCTACATGGCCTGGCTTTGTGTATAGCGTGGATTCACGAGCCTCACACCTCGGTATGAGTTAAAAACGGGATAGGGGCCGCTGGGAGAGCACGACGTTTCTTTCTAGCTATGGTGGTGTCAGTGACTTACCAGCCCTGACATTTATATCTACTTTTCACCTTTGTGGTCGTTGGAATGCGAGGCGCCTCGATTATAGGTCTGTAAGGACTGGGAAACGTGTGTTTAGGAATAAATAATCCTCAAACGTAAGAGAGGACCGGCCCAGCCGATCCAGGGGTTACCCAGAGTGTGTAGTCCTGAGGCATTTGCTAGAATGTCTCGAAGCGGAGAGGAGCTTGCCCCTTGCCTCAACTCATGACGGAAATCCAATTTCCAATACGAAATAACGGACGCGATTGTAGAACTAGTATGACGACAAAGTAGATGGTAGTTATGCCACCTATGATTGATATTTATGATGCTATTCGTTTTTGAAACATATATGCACTAGTAATAACATCAAATGATTCTGCTTTATACGTATTAAGCATATTTGGCCATTATAAGGGAAAACTCTATCCTCCGGCTTGCGTAGCATTGTATGATGGGACTTGAGTCTTATAATGGCTTCATTCTTTTTAAAAGCATTGCGTTGTTTTAAAAGAATTTACTTTGTTTTAAATGCACTAGCAATCACTGGAGTAAACCCGTTCCGCGAAAGTGGCGTGGTCCTATGATTTGCTGATTACTGTTGTTTAAACTGTTAAATAGATTCCTCATACCAGTCCCCATGACTGACTCGTTGTTTGTTTCACTTTGCAAACGCGGGTGCCCTTATTTTCACACGGGCAGCCTAGTTCATAGGTGACAGGTTGTTTTTGGCTCTGCACTGTTGCATAGAGTGCATTTTGGCTCATGGCGAGGCTGACTTCACAGAGACGACTTTGACATTTTCCGCCATTACTGTACTTATATTATGATTCCGCCACGGGCGATGCAGACTCTTTACTTTCAGTATTTCTTATTGTATGTATATGTACCGCCTTCGGCGATGTAGACCGATACCCTTATTATGTCTCACTGCATGTATGTATTCCGCCTCTGGCGATGATGACTGATCACTTCCCATTTATTTACTAAGTTATATCCTACGCTGTGCTATTCTGATGTTGTTACATGTTGTGATTCCGCTGTCATATCCATGTAAATTTATTCTATTTATTGTTTCTGCTATTATCTGTACTCTGCTATGATGATTAATGTGTTATATTCCAATGATTATCCTTAATACCGCCCCTCGGATTTTGGGATCGTCACAGTTAAGGAAGATCCTTTTCCTTGGTCATTGATGGAATCCAACTTCCAATACAAGCTTTGCGTTTTTAGTTGTAAACCTATATGGTGACATAGTGGGATGAAGCATTATGCCATCTAAGATTTATACATTTATTTGTGAAATTGATTTCCGCACTATGCACTAGTGATAACAAAAGAGATTTTTTTCGAATGTTTGGATATTATAAGGTAAAACTTTATCCTCCGGTTTGCATTGCATTGTGTAATGGGACGTGAGTATTATAATAGCTTCATTATTCAAAAAGAATTGCAAGTTGTTTTATGACTGGTATTCAAGTGGAGAAAACACATTCCATCTTATATAGCGTGGTCCTATGAATTACATAACTTTAAAATAAAGTAAATAAATGTTTGAGTTCTTAAACCAGTCCCATGACTGTCCTGAAGTTTGTTGTTTTTTCCTGAACTCTAGGTGCCCATAATTTCCCATACGGGGAGCTAGTAGATAAGATTTTGCAGATATGTCTTGGAGTCTTTTTAGAGTAGGATTCTGGATTGAAGCTAGAGCTATGTTTAGAGCATTTGATAGTCTTCCGCAAAATGTAATTATGTTTCCGCTGTGTATATTAATGTATTATTCTATGATATTTGCGATGTAGTCTGATATATTCCGTACTCTGATGTAACATTGAAATAGTGTTAATGTAAAAGTTGTTTTGTCCGGTGTTCTTATTAGTCGTAATCCCAAAGCGACTTGAGGATTTTTTCCGCTCGAATCAGACTTGTGTGGTCTATAGTCTTAGCTCGGATCAGACTTGTGTAGTCTATAGTCGATTCAAAAGGCAGAAATTTTCGGGTCGTTACACTTTGTAATTAGAAAAATTCAAATCCATTTAAAATATAAGTTTCAAACCCGATTTCCACTTCTCTTTCAAATTAACACTCAATTTATATTTTTTTCCAAATTCTCTAATGAAAATTATTTCACTTCTTTATAAACATTGCTTATAAAATCAACTTCTCATCTCACTTATTAAAAACAAATCTTTACTTTTCACGCCTATTTATAATTCAGCTTCTAAATAAATATTTCTATTTTGAAATAAAATTTCCTTTTAAAATCTTTTATATTTCAATTTTTGTTTTAAAATCCATCTATTATTTATGATACTAAAAAATATTCAAAGTCAAGGGCCAGTGTTACTTACACATCCAAATATACCATAAACTAGCATATATTATAAATCACATCATAAATCAGCATATATGTGAAAATAAATAATTAAATATTGAGCAATCCAGTTGGATCCCTCTAATTTGTTTTCCTGCATCCACAAATGTTAGACAACATAGATAATAATAATCCTGCTTCAAGATAGGATATTGCGGTATAGAAGGTCATCCATTATATATGTTGTGGGGGCGCATAGCGTCCTATCCGCTAATATATATATATATATATATATATATATATATATATATATATATACAGGGAAACTCTATTTAGACACAAAATGGCACACAATAAATCTCAACCACTGGATCCTCCCATGAATTCCATTTCCACATAAAGACAAACAAATCCAACGGTGGAGGCTTTGTGTCCCTCTCTTTATGTTTAACTTTGTGTCCAAATAGCCGGTCCCACATATATATATATATATATATATATATATATATGTGTGTGTGTGTGTGTGTGTGTATGTGTATGCAGGAATATATCCAATAACGAACTATATATATATTCAATCAATAATTATATATGTACTATACACGCATATACACTATTATGCACTTTATATCAATCAATTTATCATCTACCAAGAAATAAATTAAATTGAACTATTAAAAATATTTCCCAATAATTTAGCTAAGTGAGTTTAACTCACCTCGATTTTCCTTTGTCGAGTTTCCCATTAAATTCCATAACATTGCGTTTACGTATTTTCTTGAATAGATTGATTAAACATTTATTCATTTAAATTATCTACATAATAAATAAACAAATCATTCTATGTATTTTTAAATTACTTAAAATCGTATATCTTATTTCCTTGCAAACACCTCGACCAATCCACGAACATAATTCCCGAATAGCTCAAAAAACTGCCAACATCACACCTCGGCATTACATAAAGCACCACATTATCAACTGTCATTTCTTTCTGTCACCTACAAACCCACTATCGAAATGTTCCTTACTACATCACCAAAAATTGATAAAAACATCACTGCAATTTTCCCCCGTCACTACATTGCCATCACCATCACCATTTTCTGAAATGCAATCCGATCACCACTACACACCACTATTTTACCTCAAAGACTACTCAACTCCATCATCCAAACCAAACTTGCCAATAAATCACCACTTGTAATTCCTTAAATCATCACTACCTAGGCACTCCTCCATCGATAGTCCACTTCCTATCTCGCTTAAGCTGGCACATCCCCAAAACACAAATTGAACGTCCTCATACACCTGCTATCGAACTTCCCAAAATACCCAGTATCGCACCCTAGTGACCAATTCAAACTCCACCCTAATTTTGTAACCCATTTCGGCGTCCTCTAAATTCGCAGTGACCCTCCATCCAATTGCACTCCTCCTTCACGCTAGAATCTCCTTCGTACCCTCAGCTCGACCCCATCTCGCACCCCCTTTGAACCCCAACGTCGTACCCTCTTTGAGTCGCGAGCCTCTAGCAGCCGTTGAGCTTAAAATTTACATGGCTGTCGATCACAATTTCCGTTTAAAACTTTCCTCCTTTTTATATTTATTCAATCGGTGGATCGATTCATGATTTAACTGGAAAAGAAACGAAATGGCTTTGAAATGTTCATTGGTTTGAGAAAGGAGAATTAACGAAGGGTAAGGCTCGATTTATAGATGCGAGCAGGGAACAAAAAGTACAAGCCAATAGTTCATGAGTTCCTTCGGTGTGAAGGTGGGGAGCCAAATCGTACTTGTAATGACCCGGATTTTTCGAATAGTTATTTTAAATGTTTAATATCATTTAAATATTGAATTGATAATATAAAAGAATTATTATATTGAATTATCAATTGGTGATCGATATATGATTTATTTCGTATATATATAATTTTCAAAATACGAGAACTGAAAAAAAAATCAATTTGAATTTAAAATGGATTCAGAGTGATTCAAATGGTTAATATGAATTTTATTTGAATATGAACGATAATAATAGAAATTTATTGTTGAGGAATTTATTTGTTTTGAATTTAAATTGATTTAATATGGCTGTTTTAAATATATGTTCAAATTAAATTATATAATCTATTTCGTTGAATTTAAAATAGCATTATAACATTATAACGACGGTCGGTATGCTAAAATAGCAGTTCACGATTTTTAATTGTGAACCCCGAGATATTTGATTGTGGATAGGCTCGAAATCAAATCAATATCCTTCTAAAAAGAATTAAAATCTCTTGATGTCGAATCATATTAAATTCGAAATCAAATCGATTTAAAAATTGTTATGTACTTAAGAAACATACATTTAATCCTCTGTACCTTCTGTCCCCCCTTCTTCTATAAATCGCACGTGTTTTCTTCTATTTTCTTCCTACTGAAATGAAATGAAATTCGTTCCTCAACATTAAATCAGATCCTCCCTTTTCATTTCAAACCTGAGCGTGGCCTTCTCCTCTTCAATCGAAGTATTCTCTTTATATAGCCGCGATTTCCTCCGTTCATTTCAGTAAGAGTGAATCGATGCCAATTCCTTTTTCTTTCTCTATTGCTTCAATTTAAAACAAAACATAAGAGAGACTCGATCCCAATAGAAATTCGAAGTTCAAAATGAAATCAAGCACTCGCTAACTTTGGTTGGAGCTTTGGCTTTGGAGTCGCGTTCGATAATGGGGTTCACTCGA
The DNA here is from genome assembly GCA_030737875.1 of Allium sativum. Lineage (NCBI taxonomy): Eukaryota > Viridiplantae > Streptophyta > Magnoliopsida > Asparagales > Amaryllidaceae > Allium > Allium sativum. The sequence continues at coordinate 564,409,294 of CM060910.1, read as the reverse complement.
GGTTCTGGGATCAGGAAGTCGCGATGGCCAGATGTGGAAGTCGCGATGGCCAGTTAGGGTTCGAATCAGGTGAAGGTCGAAGCTGATGAGATCGGAATTCCAAGCGATGGTGTTTTGGGGATTTTGGGTCATTCAATTTCGAATGATGGAAAGGTTAGTGTTCATCGACAATCAATGTTTTCGAAGCAAGGAAGAGGAAGTCGTGTATTCCTTGGTTGTTGGGGCGGTGATTCTGGCGATATCTGATGGACGTTGAGGGAGGTTACAATGTTACGATGGTGAAAAGAAGCTGGTAATTTTACTTGAATTGATAGGGCGTGGTTTCATTTGGTTCAAGTGAGTAAGAAGCAGCTACAAACGTGGAGAATGGCTATGGAAATGCTGATTTCAAATGGAAAAGAAGGGTACGAAGGATGATCCGGGTTTTCAAATCCTGAACCTATTTCTAAGTCGTGAATTCTTAAACTTGATTTGAAGGTAATTTATTTTAACAATTAAATTATTTAATTCATTTAGATTTTTAATAATCATAAATATATATATATATATTGCAATATATTAAATTATACAAGGAGGGGGAAAATCCTAAAAAGGGATTTGTAATTGTAGATCTTATAATTCGGAACTCAATTGGTGTGGATCAAAGTTAATAGGAATTTAATTTAAATTGAATGGTATTTGGTTTAATTTAAATTGGGATATTCAGCGAATAAAAATCACGGTGAGTAAATCTCACTCACCTTTTATTTAGAATTATTTTTATTCATTAAAAATAATTGTTTGATGCTTGTTGAAATGCTTTCTGGTTGACTTTAAAATATTAGGTATATAGGCTTGCTATTATATATATATATATATATATGTATATATATATATATATTGGTTTGGTGATTGGTTGGATTCCTGCAGTTTCATTAGCGGATGCCCGTAGTATCATTAGCGGATGACCCTACGCCCACGTATATAAGTGGATCCCCTTTTATACCGCGATATCCTGCCTTGAAGCAGGATGGGTATTATTTCTGCTGACTAATGTCTATGGATGCAGGAAAAACAGGTTGGAGGGATCCAACTGGATTCCTCAAAAATATATTATCTGTTTGTTTGTTTGTTTGCATATATACTGTCATATATGATGAGTTAGAAAAATAAACAATTGGGTGTTTGGTGTTTAAATATCACTGGGCCTAAATATTGATATTTAAAAATATCCTGAAAAGGAATTTCATAGAGTCAAAAGGAAATTCTCTTTTATTTCAAATAGAATTGGAAATTTCAAATGAAGGATTCAAATAGAATTTGAATATGAGAAATTCAAAGAAAATTTTGAATATGAGAAATTCAATAGAATTTGAATATAGATATTCAAATGGAGTTTAATTATAGAATTTGAATATAGATATTCAAATGGAGTTTAAATATAGAATTTGAATATATATATTCAAATGGGATTTGAAAATAGAATTTAAATAAAGGAATTCGAAATAGGATTTGAATAAGGGGATTTAAATAGAATTTGAATAATAGAATTAAAAAGTAGTTTGAACATTTGAACATTTGAAATTTCAAATAGAATAAAATTGGAGTTTGAATATTTGAAATTCAAATAGAATAAATATGGAGTTTGAATTCAAAGAGAAGTAAATAAGGAATTTGAAGTAGAACTCAAAAAGAATTCAAATAGAATTTTAAACTATGGAATTTAAATATATAACTCAAAAGGGAATTTAAAATATGGAATTTAATATAGGATTCAAATAGAAGTGAAATTGAAATTTGAATATAGAATTCAAATAAAAGTGAAAATGGAGTTTGAATCAAGGAAATTCGAATAGAGTTAAAATGGAGTGAATTCATTTTAACGAGTTAAAGGTTTATATTTATAAATAAAATTAAAACGAATTCGCCGCAACGCTGCAGTTCGTAAATTGTCGTTTCGAACTTCAATTGGATATACAGGACTCAATTGAAGTCGGAATTCTTTGAAACAAGAAACATCAGGACCAATTTGATAATAGTTTTCTAATGGAGGAGAAAAATCTAGATTTCGTCGTATAGATTTTGAGTTATGTCAAAATCAAATTTTCAGAAAAACAGCGCTAGAACCATTTTAAAACCATAACGGTTTATTTAAATAAATAAAAGGATTTTAAAGAAATAAAATCCGAATTTGCCATTTGAAAAATCCAGACTGGAGATATAAAATAAATATGAACTCCAGTGAAGTAAGTGAAATGATTTTTGGTACAAAAACCAGATTTTTAACTACTGAATAGAACTAACTTGTCTGGAATATATGTGGCTAAAAGGGGGTTTTTGAATCAAATTTGGGTTTTGGTTAAGAAAATTGAACTGGTAAATATATATTCGAAATCGAATATGGAACTTGAGTTGGAAATGGAATCAAATTAATTTATAAGCAAGATAAAAGAGATTTGAACATGCTATTTTCAAATATAAAGTAAAATAGGCCAAAGAAGCTAATAAGAGGATTAACTAGTGAATTGAGTTAAAATGACCAGATTGAGTTGAATTGAATTGAAACAGGTGAAAATGTGTTAGACAGGTATGGGATGAAGTATATGAAGATTTTAAATTTGTGTGCCCGACAAAAAGGTACATGTTTAAATTCATATATGAGATTTTATGCGCTGTATCGGCAAGCCGCTTGGCTTTTCTTTTTCTTTTTGGATTGGTGAGGGTCATGGGAGGCTATTTGAAATATCCCGAAGCTCCCAGTGCAGGGGAGGTTATTGCGAATTTTTCTGGGAATTTAAGGAGTTAGAATATTTTTAAGATAATTTGATAGTTATAAATCAATGTATCGAGATATGTAGAATTCGATAAGGAAATCAAAATAGAGTATGGTAAACAGAAAGGGAAATCTAAATTAGAAATAGAAAGCAAACTATATACATGTTAAAAAAAAGAATAATTGGGTTTTATAGTGTGTTTATTCGAGGTTAGTGGTTTTGCCGTTTTGAAGTTGAGGATGTTTTTAGTTAAGATCTGAGAGGTAAATTTAACCCAACTTGATTGATTTCATTTTTAATTGATAAATAGCAGAATCCCGCCTCGAAGAGAAGTGTTTGAAAAGAGTTAGTTGAATAAAATATTTTGGGTTGTTGTAACGATGTTTTACATAACATTCGTTGATCCCAAGTGGTGGAACTTTAGGAATAAAAAAGTAAATATTTCCTGAGTATAATTAAAGTAGTAAAAAAAGTGATAAGTGATCGAAATTGTTTTCAATTGCAAATAGAATATATTTTCTAAATACAAAAAAATAAAGGAGGGCGATGTTCGGAAATGTTTTTCCAAATAGCGTAAAGGGCCAATATGGTTATTAAAAATATTTGGTTAACAAATATTGATAGGGAAATGGAAAAAAGATTTAATTAATGAATAATTAATTAAAGAGCCCAGTGATTTGATTGATATGTTGAATGAACACTTGTTTTTATTCAATAGTTAATTCACAGACTATCGAAGTTTTGACCATCATTGTCAATATGGAGAGACCGGTTGGAACCACTCTGTGTTGGCAGTAGCATTGCGAATCAGATTATATGAAGATAATTGAAGATGGAGTGAAGTGCAAGGGCTTTTTCTATAAATAGAAATTGTGCCTTCGGTTTCGTTCAATCCCAGAACGAACGTATATGGACGAATGTCTGACAAAGTATTTCCAATGATCTAATGGGTTGGTCTGTATAAATATACATGGTTGCAACGGATTTATTCCCTTAGCATAACATCCAGAATATTTGTGCAAATCAATTAATGATTAACGGATCTGACAATGTGGCATTCAAAGTGATTGTGCTATAAATGAAATGTAAAGTAATCGAAGCCTCTGGCCTCAACAACCAGGAAATGACAAAAATCGGGCAGGCATCATGGCTAAGTGGGTCGCTACCATTAGGATGTATAATCACCTATATAGAGGTTCATTTAATTTCTTATTCTATTCGATGCTGTCCCAGTCGGGAGACGGTTGCTGATCCCAACCGTTGGTGATATACATTCAATACACTCAAGCAAAATGAGTGGTCGGTCATGTGTGGGCCGGGTTACAAGATGTTCTAGTTGAACCCAGTGTATTCCTCTCTAGAGATACACTAGCGGAAGGTGGTTCCATACCTTGTCATGTTGGAAATCCAATCTCCAATAAGCGCCATGCGGTTTTTGATTTTATACTATGTATGTGCAGCGTGAGATGCAAGCGTTCTGCTATTTGGTTATTTACTTGATGTAGACATTATTATAATATCACTGGATTTTCGTATCAAAGTGTTTTGGGTTATAGTAAGGTAAAAACCGTCCATGTTTATGTGTGGGCTGGTCTTACTATTATCTTTTCTTTTGAAAGGATTTTTAAAGTTAACCAAGTGGTTGGAGTTTACTCACACCAGTCCCATGACTGACCCAGAGTTTATTTTGTTTGTTTTCCCTAAACTCTTGGGTGCCCAAATTTGTACGGGCAGTCAAGTAGTCGGGATTTTTCAGATTCATTTGGAGGAGCTGGAAGCAGGAGGCTTCACCAGTTAGCTATAGACTATCATATATTCTGCTGTGAACCATGTTTGTAACTGGAAACAAGTGTTATGACTGTTCCAGGAATAACTGTTGTGCTCTGATGATGGTATGTATATAAAGTTACTGATTTGTATTTCAAAAAGTTATGTTATATAATATATTTTATTCGTTCCGCTGTGAGACTTGTCTTTTTTGTTTCCTTCTATTCTAATATTTCTTTCTTTCTATTTCTCATCCTCTAACTTCTTTCTAATAATGATTCATATTTTTGTGCAATTGGGTTGGACGTGTAGTGTTATTAGTCAACTCAAATAGTACAGATTTGCGGGTCATTACAGTTGGTATCAGAGCTTAAGTTAAGCGAATACCTAGGCTTGTGTGGCATGTGCTCATTAGAGATAGGGTCAGTAGTACCCTAGAATGAGTTGAGCGTATATATACGAGAGAGCGTATTTGTAAATTGATATAAAAGATATTTTATATTGTGTTGGCTAGTCTTTTGAGTGGTTTATGAATTCTGATCGAATAGTGGGACGCCACGAAGTCGATAGGAATTTCTAAACACTTGAACAGAAGATTGAACATGATATTGTTTTCAAGTGGGTAGATGAAATAATTTTACCTAAAATTATATTTTGATATAGAAAGAATGATTTTTGCGATCATTATATTATATGGATGTGTTGAATGTTAATATTATAATTAAATACGATTATAGAAATGAAATGGTTATATAGAACCAAATAGAACTTGTATATGAATAAGATATACAATTGAGACGAATTAAAATTTGATTTCAAAGCAGAATTTGGAATTTAAATACTGGGAAGTTGAAAAATATTTTTCAAAGTATATTAAAATAATATAGTTTTATTTTGAAAGGGTTTTTGAATGAAAATCATTTTGAATTGATTTTTAAAATGATAAAGCACTGAACTCACTTCAGTCGCTGGGAAATAATTCTGATGATGACTGCAGCTTCATCAGTGTTCATTTTCGAGTTCTAAGTGACGAATGGCTACCTTAGAAAAGATTTTGATAGAATTTGTTGAAAGAAAACAAGTGGTTAGAAATTCAACTGTTTTGAATTGGAGATAGTGACAAATATATATGTATGTATTTATGGGATTTCAGTATTGTTTTGAAATGGAAACCCTGGGGTTTGAATTCTGAAGTCTAAATTTAACTTGAGCAAGTTAAATGGATCGAGATAAATAAATTAGTGAAATTCAATTTGAATAAGATTGAATAGAATTTGAATTGGGTGTAAATCATTTAGATTAAATGTGGGAAAACCAAAAGTTTTGGTGGAATTAAATTTGTTGAAATATGAGGAGATGAGTTTCAACGTAAGTGAGATTTTGAAAAGTAATGAGTTTGTACCATCTTTCCTACCTTAGCATTTGAGAGGACGAAATTATTTTAAGGGGGGAAGAATGTAACGACCCGGATTTTTCGAATAGTTATTTTAAATATTTAATATCATTTAAATATTGAATTGATAATATAAAAGAATTTTTATATTGAATTATCAATTGGTGATCGATATATGATTTATTTCATATATATATAATTTTCGAAATACGAGAACTGGAAAAAAATTCAATTTGAATTTAAAATGGATTCAGAGTGATTCAAATGGTTAATATGAATTTTATTTGAATATGAACGATAATAATAGAAATTTATTGTTGAGGAATTTATTTGTTTTGAATTTAAATTGATTTAATATGGCTATTTTAAATATATGTTCAAATTAAATTGTATAATCTATTTCGTTGAATTTAAAATAGCATTATAACAATATAACGACGGTCGGTACGCTAAAATAGCGGTTCACAATTTTTAATTGTGAACCCCGAGATATTTGATTGTGGATAGGCTCGAAATCAAATCGATATCCTTCTAAAAAGAATTAAAATCTCTTGATGTCGAATCATATTAAATTCGAAATCAAATCGATTTGAAAATTGTTATGTACTTAAGAAACATACATTTAATCCTCTGTACCTTCTGTCCCCCCCTTCTTCTATAAATCGCGCGTGTTTTCTTCTATTTTCTTCCTTCTGAAATGAAATGAAATCTGTTCCTCAACATTAAAATCAGATCCTCCCTTTTCATTTCAAACCCAAACGTGGCCTTCTCCTCTTCAATCGAAGTATTCTCTTTATATAGCCGCGATTTCCTCCGTTCATTTCAGTAAGAGTGAATCGATGCCAATTCCTTTTTCTTTCTCCATTTCTTCAATTTAAAACGAACAAAAGAGAGACTCGATCCCAATAGAAATTCGAAGTTCAAAATGAAATCAAGCACTCGCGAACTTTGGTTGAAGCTTTGGATTTGGAGTCGCGTTCGATAATGGGGTTCACTCGAGGTTCTGGGATCAGGAAGTCGCGATGGCCAGATGTGGAAGTCGCGATGGCCAGTTAGGGTTCGAATCAGGTGAAGGTCGAAGCTGATGAGATCAGAATTCCAAGTGATGGTGTTTTGGGGATTTTGGGTCATTCAATTTCGAACGATGGAAAGGTTAGGGTTCATCGACAATCAATGTTTTCGAAGCAAGGAAGAGGAAGTCGTGTATTCCTTGCTTGTTGGGGCGGTGATTCTGGCGATATCTGATGGACGTTGAGGGAGGTTACAATGTTACGATGGTGAAAAGAAGCTGGTAATTTTACTTGAATTGATAGGACGTGGTTTCATTTGGTTCAAGTGAGTAAGAAGCAGCTACAAATGTGGAGAATGGCTATGGAAACGCTGATTTCAAATGGAAAAGAAGGGTACGAAGGATGATCCGGGTTTTCAAATCCTGAACCTATTTCTAAGTCGTGAATTCTTAAACTTGATTTGAAGGTAATTTATTTTAACAATTAAATTATTTAATTTATTTAGATTTTTAAGTAATCATAAATATATATATATATTGCAATATATTAAATTATACAAGGAGGGGGAAAATCCTAAAAAGGGATTTGTAATTGCAGATCTTATAATGCGGAATTCAATTGGTGCGGATCAAAGTTAACAAGAATTTAATTTAATCGAATGGTATTCGGTTTAATTTAAATTGGGATATTCAGCAAATAAAAATCATGGTGAGTAAATCTCACTCACCTTTTATTTAGAATTATTTTTATTCATTAAAAATAATTGTTTGATGCTTGTTGAAATGCTTTCTGGTTGACTTTAAAATATTAGTTATATAGGCTTGCTATTATATATATATATTGGTTTGGTGATTGGTTGGATTCCTGCAGTTTCATTAGCGGATGCCCGCAGTATCATTAGCGGATGACCCTACGCCCACGTATATAAGTGGATCCCCTTTTATACCGCGATATCCTACCTTGAAGCAGGATGGGTATTATTTCTGTTGACTAACGTCTGTGGATGCAGGAAAAACAGGTTGGAGGGATCCAACTGGATTCCTCAAAAATATATTATCTGTTTGTTTGTTTGTTTGTTTGCATATATACTGTCATATATGATGAGTTAGAAAAATAAATAATTGGTTGTTTGGTGTTTAAATATCACTGGGCCTAAATATTGATATTTAAAAATATCCTGAAAAGGAATTTCGTAGAGTCAAAAGGAAATTCTATTTTATTTCAAATAGAATTGGAAATTTCAAATGAAGGATTCAAATAGAATTTGAATATGAGAAATTCAAAGAAAATTTTGAATATGAGAAATTCAATAGAATTTGAATATAGATATTCAAATGGAGTTTAATTATAGAATTTGAATATAGATATTCAAATGGAGTTTAAATATAGAATTTGAATATAGAGATTCAAATGGGATTTGAAAATAGAATTTAAATGAAGGAATTCGAAATAGGATTTGAATAAGGGGATTTAAATAGAATTTGAATAATAGAATTAAAAAGTAGTTTGAACATTTGAAATTTCAAATAGAATAAAATTGGATTTTGAATATTTGAAATTCAAATAGAATAAATATGGAGTTTGAACTCAAAGAGAAGTAAATAAGGAATTTGAATGTAGAATTCAAAAAGAATTCAAATAGAATTTTAAACTATGGAATTTAAAAATATAACTCAAAAGGGAATTTAAAATATGGAATTTGAATATAGGATTCAAATAGAAGTGAAATTGAAATTTGAATATAGAATTCAAATAAAAATGAAAATGGAGTTTGAATCAAGGAAATTAGAATAGAGTTAAAATGGAGTGAATTCATTTTAACGAGTTAAAGGTTTATATTTATAAATAAAATTAAAACGAATTCGCCGCAACGCTGCAGTTCGTAAATTGTCGTTTCAAACTTCAATTGGATATACAGGACTCAATTGAAGTCGGAATTCTTTGAAACAAGAAACGTCAGGACCGATTTGATAATAGTTTTCTAATGGAGGAGAAAAATCTAGATTTCGTCGTATAGATTTTGAGTTATGTCAAAATCAAATTTTCAGAAAAACAGCGCCAGAACCATTTTAAAACCATAACGATTTATTTAAATAAATAAAAGGATTTTAAAGAAATAAAATCCGAATTTGCCATTTGAAAAATCCAGACTGGAGATATAAAATAAATATGAACTCCAGTGAAGTAAGTGAAATGATTTTTGGTACAAAAACCAGATTTTTAACTACTGAATAGAACTAACTAGTCTGGAATATATGTGGTTAAAAGGGAGTTTTTGAATCAAATTTGGGTTTTGGTTAAGAAAATTGAACTGGTAAATATATATTCAAAATCGAATATGGAACTTGAGTTGGAAATGGAATCAAATTAATTTATAAGCAAGATAAAAGAGATTTGAACATGCTATTTTCAAATATAAAGTAAAATAGGCCAAAGAAGCTAATAAGAGGATTAACTAGTGAATTGAGTTAAAATGACCAGATTGAGTTGAATTGAATTGAAACAGGTGAACATATGTTAGACAGGTATGGGATGAAGTATATGAAGATTTTAAATTTGTGTGCCCGACAAAAAGGTACATGTTTAAATTCATATATGAGATTTTATGCGCCGTATCGGCAAGCCGCTTGGCTTTTCTTTTTCTTTTTGGATTGGTGAGGGCCATGGGAGGCTATTTGAAATACCCTGAAGCTCCCGGTGCAGGGGAGGTTATGGCGAATTTTTCCGGGAATTTAAGGAGTTAAATTATTTTTAAGATAATTTGATAGTTATAAATCAATGTATCGAGATATGTAGAATTCGATAAGGAAATCAAAATAGAGTATGGTAAACAGAAAGGGAAATCTAAATTAGAAATAGAAAGTGAACTATATACATGTTAAAAAAATGAATAATTGGGTTTTATAGTGTGTTTATTCGAGGTTAGTGGTTTTGCGTTTTGAAGTTGAGGATGTTTCCAGTAAAGGTCTAAGAGGTAAATTTATCCCAGCTTGATTGATTTCATTTTTAATTGATAAATAGCAGAATACCGCCTCGAAGAGAAGTGTTTGAAAAGAGTTAGTTAAATAAAATATTTTGGGTTGTTATAATGATGTTTTACACAACATTCGTTGATCCCAAGTGGTGGAAGTTTAGGAATATAAAAGTAAATATTTCCTGAGTATAATTAAAGTAGTAAAAAAAGTGATAAGTGATTGAAATTGTTTTCAATTGCAAATAGAATATATTTTCTAAATACAAAAAAATAAAGGAGGGCGATGTTCGGAAATGTTTTTCCAAATAGCGTAAAGGGCCAATATGGTTATTAAAAATATTTGGTTAACAAATATTGATAGGGAAATGGAGAAAAGATTTAATTGATGAATAATTAATTAAAGAGCCCAATGATTTGATTGATATGTTGAATGAACACTTGTTTTTATTCGATAGTTAATTCACAGACTATCGAAATTTTGACCATCATTGTCAATATGGAGGGACCGGTTGGATAATTATCCGTGAACCACTCTGTATTGGCAGTAGCGTTGCGAATCAGATTATATGAAGATAATCGAAGATAGAGTGAAGTGCAAGGGCTTTTTCTATAAATAGAAATTGTGCCTTCGGTTTCGTTCAATCCCAGAACGAACGTATACGGACGAATGTCTGACGAAGTATTTCCAATGATCTAATTGGTTGGTCTGTATAAATATACATGGTTGCAACGGATTTATTACCTTAGCATAACATCCAGAATATTTGTGCAAATCAATTAATGATTAACGGATCTGACAATGTGGCATTCAAAGTGATTGTGCTATAAATGAAATGGAAAGTAATTGAAGCCTCAGGCCTCAACAACCGGGAAATGACAAAAATCGGGCAGGAAGCATGGCTAAGTGGGTCGCTCCCATTAGGATGTATAATCACCTATCTAGAGGTTCATTTAATTTCTTATTCTATTCGATGTTGTACCAGTCGGGAGACGGTTGCTGATCCCAACCGTTGGTGATATACATTTGATACACTCAAACGAAATGAGTGGTCGGTCATGTGTGGGCCGGGTTACAAGATGTTCTTGTTGAACCCAGTGTATTCCTCTCTAGAGATACACTAGCGGAAGGTGGTTCCATACCTTGTCATGTTGGAAATCCAATCTCCAATAAGCTCCATGCGGTTTTTGATTTTATACTATGTATGTGGAGTGTGAGATGCAAACGTTCTGCTTTTTGGTTATTTACTTGAAGTAGACATTATTATAATATCACTGGATTTTCGTATCAAAGTGTTTTGGGTTATAGTAAGGTGAAAATCGTCCATGTTTATGTGTGGGCTGGTCTTACTATTATCTTTTCTTTTGAAAGGATTTTTAAAGTTAAACAAGTGTTGGAGTTTACTCACACCAGTCCCATGACTGACCCAGAGTTTATTTTGTTTGTTTTCCCTAAACTCTTGGGTGCCCAAATTTGTACAGGCAGTCAAGTAGTCGGGATTTTTCAGATTCATTTGGAGGAGCTGGAAGCACGAGGCTTCACCAGTTAGCTATAGACTATCATATATTCTGCTGTGAACCATGTTTGTAACTGGAAACAGGTGTTATGACTGTTCTAGGAATAACTGTTGTGCTCTGATGATGGTATGTATATAAAGTTACTGATTTGTATTTCAAAAAGTTATGTTATATAATATATTTTATTCGTTCCGCTGTGAGACTTGTCTTCTTTGTTTCCTTCTATTCTAATATTTCTTTCTTTCTATTTCTCATCCTCTAACTTCTTTCTAATAATGATTCGTACTTCTGTGCAATTGGGTTGGACGTGTAGTGTTATTAGTCAACTCAAATAGTACGGATTTGCGGGTCATTACAGTACTTCCATTTAATTTTGAAATACTTGGGAGGGAAGGAACGGGAACAATACATACGAGAATTGAAGGGAAGAGATGGTTGTAGCTATAGGTTGGAAAAAGATAGGTCAGCCTCAATATTTAATTGATTTGAACTAATGTTGATTTTACTGTATTTAAAATATCACGTGATTTCGAACTCCTATTTATACGTAGCAGCTAGCATTCTTAGGTTTTCTGAACAAACTGGAACAGGTTTCGAAGCCACGTTCGATCATATAGAGAAGATATCAATTTAAATCGACGATTTAAAATTAGTTTCGATTTAACTATTACTAGGCGTTCTCTGATCGTACGTTCAATTGATAAACCCAAATGCTACAAAATTCGAAATTAGATAATAACACACTATTACGGATCCGATGGAATTGGTTTTGTCAAATTCTAAAATTGATTGAAAAAATACTGTTTTTTCATATTAATAATATCGATTAAATAAACAATCAATTTCAAACACTTATGCTTATCAATATTTAAACGTTTTGTCCTATTGACCTCTATTTCAATCCAAATCCAATATTTAAATGTTTAAAGTCGAATGACAAAAAATACGGGACATTACATCATATATATTTCTTTACACCTACATACACATATACACACGTATACATGTGTGTATATATATATTTATACTCATATATATGTATAATTTTCCTTATATGTACATTTATGTATATTTTTCTCTTAGAATATGTATTTATTTAGCCGTCCCTCTAAAATTAAAAAATTTCGCCGATAGCTATGATACAAGATATAATAAACCGAATTTCGATAGACCGATTTTTTTTCAAAAATCTCAATCTATCGCAGCTCGAATTGGCTTGTCTGGTATCCTGTAGAAATGACAGAGATAATAAATATATCAAAGCTTGATAAAACATCTCATAGCGGAATGGATAAAATATAATAATCAAATATAGACTTACTGAAATAATAAGATTGTCTAACAACTATCCACAGGTTACCAAATTAATACAAAAACCTAACCTGTGAGTACGTAATGAGGAAGGGGTCAAAACAGAAGGTTCTGGTGAATGGACAAATTATACATTGAAAAAAACCCTACATATACCGTTCAGTCACGTTTTCTTAATTACTAGGTTGTTTAGGTTAATAATACTCAAGGATTTGCACTCATGTCATACCCATCTACTCCTCAGTAGATCAACCTAAAATAGTATATATGTTGTTGTACCCAACATCTCAAGGTAATCCCCATAGTACCCTTCTTGTAGGTTCTCGTCACGCCATGAAAGCGTATACAACCTCCATCATATGCCAAATTACGTACGGAAATCTGTATCATTTCGCCACATAATCGCACAGTACCACCGTTGCTATGCCGCGTAAGAGTACAGATAGTCGTATTCGAACTCCTCAATCGAATCACATCTCAACACGGAGCAATGAGCTACTGTATACAATACACTACCCACTGCGTGTATCTTGACCCTTACATGAACGTATTGTCTGCTGTAAGATGAGTACCATAATAGGGCTGCATCCAATGCACGAAACTCAGTCGGGAACTTTCAATATCTACAAAGGAATGCTTCATTAGGCATACAATAATACAGATATTCACATATGGTCTTTCTTTTCACAGTGGTTATGTCCCTACCCTGGACCCTTCCTAAACTAATGAAAGACTTTTCAATAGCAATGTGAAGTGCCCCTATCAACCAATATAATATCCAATTTGGCGTGTCTTGCAACCAATGTATCGATAGTGAAAGATCGCAGGTCTATAGGTTTAGCTATAGTCTTTCCGCATCACATTGATTGCCAATGACAGGAATCCGACGATTACTATCCTTAATTTGGTCCTGGCCAACCTCTCCCGAGGCAAACCGCAAAATCACCAACGCCATTCGCTACAGCCTTCTGACTACCATACCACAGTTGTAGTCAAGGTATACTCACCGAGTGGTATCGTATAGACCAAACCCCTACAGGTACAACCTAAGCACGTACCGCACAGAGGACCACCACAGAGTACCCTACCACGTACTGTAGAAGCCACGTGCTTCCCTCCATTCACCTAGAATAATCAGTTGGACATGCACCTTTCGTGTCTCTAGACACCATAATGATCTACACCATTGGGTTCTTTATCTTCATAAATATAGTCTGTTCTAACGCATCACGTCATCATGTTATTAAATCCTACGTCTAATCTTTTAATAACACGCTTGCTTTACCTGATCACATTGCTAATTAACTTGATTATCCACATATTCAATTTTTATTTAAGTTACCTAGTTCATTAGATCATGATTGGCTACTTACTTTCTTTATTTATCCCTATGCCGCCAGAGCGGGATTCCATTTATTATTTATTACATTTATTAGACTTAATATTTTCAATAATAAGTCTGCAAATAATAAGCCTTCATTATTCTTTTTTATTTAATCATAACCTTATCTTACACTGTTATCACCACCATTGTTGTGAGTTTACTTATTAACTTAGTTCCTTTAACTACAGTTTGTTAATAGGTTCTCTTTTCATTTATTATAACCCATTCTATAATTCCACTTGTCCCTACCTATTATATTACATTCTCATTCATATAATTAATTATAACAGGTTATATTCCCCGTTCATCACAATTTTTATAGGTTCCTTAGCATTAACCGAACTTTTACTGTAACATTTATTTACCATCGGTATATTTTCAGGGAAATATTTCATATATCTCATTAGATTGGTTAGTGGAAAGATGTAAAGACTCATTCCCATAACGCACATAAATCAAGATCCATAGTTGCAAGCTATTTCTTTTATTTTCATCATGGACATACATATATATTTAATTTGATTAGTGTGCAATACGGTAAAAGAATACCTATTTAACACTAATCCATTTTTCTTTTCTTGCAACTACATTTACAGTAATTTTGCCATTATGGATTAAACACCCCACCTCCGTTAAGGTCACTCACAAAGGGAATGCCTTAACTTTTGTGGAGCATTTTAGGCAAAAGATGCAGATAAATTACAAGACAGACGAACAAAGCAGCGGAAAATAAAGTCATTTTACAAACAACTTAATTCATTCAAGCTTTTACAACAATTTTCTCAATCACACTTAAAAGTAATACATAGAAATTCTGTCTTGATTCCTAAACTTCCAAGTATAAAAGAAGCATAAAAACAACAATGATATTCCCCAGTAAAGCATGAACCAGCCATAACAGTGGAAGAGAGAGTCCAAAGCAATACATCAACTATCTTCGAGCTTGGAAAGAAAATTGAGCTAAGTGATAACATATCCTCCCTATGAACCGGGAGGGCACGGAAGAAAAGAGGCGAAACAAAACTAGGTCAGACATAAGTCTGGTAAGTCCAGTGACTTTCAGCATATAAACAGGCAAAAGTATCATGACATAAATAAACTGAATATAAGACAATACCATGATAACAGGGATAACAAGATAACATAGGATAAACATAAGGTATGATAAGACAAGATAAACTGAATGCGCTTCTACTCTTTCTTTGATTTGCTACTACTTTGTTGTTTTGATTTCTATATCTATCTCTGCACCACCTAACTAGTGTCCCAACTAGTAATGATAACGTGATCCCAATCCCTGTAATTGTGGTAGCCTTCAGGTGTACATCTATGTGAGGATTCGACCTCAATCAGCCTAGTTGCCATGAACATGTTAGATGTACCCTTACTACCCTATCGATCGGCTCTTCACTTACATTAATGTTCCATGTGTCTGTGTCAATCAGCCCTCTCTTGCATGTAGATACCTCCACCATAAGTTGTACCAATCCTTATGATAGCGACCTGACACGATTCAAGATGCACAGTGTATAACTACTGGTACCCAGTGCCTGCTTTTTCCCACTCCAGAGTACGTGCACGCCCGTAAACCATCGGAATCTACACTGACGTACCTTCTGCTGCTGCTTTGACCGCTTACAATCAGCCTAGTAATCGTGCCCCACCCTGCCTAGTTCTGGGCACCGTGATACATCTATGTAGGTTGCTGCTGAAACGGGTCCCCGTTACTAGGGTTTCCTATTGGTTAAGTTTGTGGGCCTATATTTACTAATATTACCCACCAACCCGATAGTACTTAACCCTCTCACTGATTCAAGCATGTTTATTTAACGGTTAAGTTTGTGGGCCTATATGTACCAATATTACCCACCTACACGAGATCTACTTAACCCTCCCATCGATTCAAGCATGTTTATTAAACGGTTAAGTTTTGTGGGCCTACATTTACTAATATTACCCACCAACTCGATATGTACTTAACCCTCCCACAAATTATGTCATATTAGTTAAGTGTTGTCCATTAATGTTAACTTAACCCACCCATTCATCGTGTCATGTTGGCCAAGTGCCTTATTTACTTAACCCCGTTCATTCATCAAATTATATTGGTCAAGTGTTTCCTTGTTGCTTAACCTCACGTGTTCGTCTTGTTGTATTGGTTAAGTGTCATCAGTCAATTCAAGTTAACTTAACTCACCTACTTGTCATGTTACTTTGGTTAAGTGTCAACTTATTGTGTCAACTTAACCCTTCCACAAATCAAGTTATATTGGTTAAGTGTTGCCCTCTTGTTTTAACTTAACCTTACCACAAATCAAGTTATATTGGTTAAATGTTGCCCTCTTGTTTTAACTTAACCTTACCACAAATCAAGTTATAATTATTAAGTGTTTCCCTCTTGTTTTAACTTAACCTTACCACAAATCAAGTTATAATGGTTAAGTGTTTCTTGTTACTTAACCTTACCCATTCATCTTGTTATATTGGTTAAGTGTTTCTCGTTAACTTAACCCTAGTTATCCATGTTATATTGGTTAAGTGTTCCTATGAACTTAACCCTGCTTATTCATCTTGTTCATTAGCATTAATTGATTTATTAATGCACCAACCTCTCACGTTAGATATGTGTTGTTGTGGTTACTAGATGTGCCAGGCGTTTCCAGGCAGTTTTACACCACAACTCAATTTAACCTCGGGTTTTTATTGGGCAT
Organism: Allium sativum; assembly: GCA_030737875.1. Lineage (NCBI taxonomy): Eukaryota > Viridiplantae > Streptophyta > Magnoliopsida > Asparagales > Amaryllidaceae > Allium > Allium sativum. Next base: position 564,392,476 of record CM060910.1, on the reverse strand, counting down.
GATGCACTAACCTCTCACATTAAATAGGTGTTGTTGTGGTTACTGGATGTGCCGGGCGGTTCCGGGCAGTTTTACACCATAACTCGATCTAACCTTGGGTTAGACACATTTGTCTTTTCACATATTTACAGATTATATGTAAATTATTCACAATTTTTGTAATTATCCCAACCAGTCATGTTCCAATTCTCAAGTTATGCCCAACAAAGCTAATTGCAAGTTATGGCCCCCAAATTCAATTTCGAGTTATTACTCAAAATAGGCTACACCTAATCTTCCCAAGTTTGTACCAATAGTCATGCCCCAATACCCCAATATACATTATTCTTTGGCGTCTTAACCAATGGTTATGGACAATCTAGATTAATATTCCAATTTACAGTTTGTGCCAAATCTAGATTTAATATTTCAATTTACCCCAAGTTCGCAACAAAGACAAATTATGCCCAAAATCATAAGTTATAAAATTATGTTCCACCATTACCAAACATAATATTTCCCATTACCCCCGCATTCCATTCGCACGTACGATAAATTTTAGTCTAGATTCGGGGTTAATCTAGATCCATAAATAAAAAGGGGAAGAAAGAGGAACATAAACGAGCGTAGGCATAAAACAGACATTAAAATGGTAGATCTGTCAAATATTTTGGACAAATCTGTTAGAGTTAGGGTATAACAAAGATAAATCTGAAACAAACTGACAGAAATAATCTCATAGACATATAGATCTGATATAAATAATATCATGAACCTAAAAAGGATTATATATCAAATGTCCAACAAAGCTAGGCATGATTGAATAATGACTTCCTAGGCATGTAAATCATTGATTCAATAGAAAGGTAGGAACTAATCTGAAAGATTTGTATTATGGACTTAGATCCATTTCAGTACATTCCAAAATCACTATTGGGTGTTTAAATCTCAAATTAACTTGGACTTACATGTTTAAAGTATGATTTACGCCCCAAATCCCAAGTTATATGTCCAATATACTTTATACCTCAAATCTCAAGTCATATGTCCAATACTTTATGCCTCAAGTCTCAAGTCATATGTCCAATACTTTATGCCTCAAATTTCAAGTCATATGCCTAATACTTTATGCCTTAAGTCTCAAGTCATATGTCCAATATTTTATGTTTTGAACACAACATGTGTTATGTCCTCAAATCAGTTACAACTCAATTATGCCCAATTTTTTTTTCCAACGTACGTTCATCTCTTATGAGATCTGGCTCAGGCTCGCAGTAGCCTGGCTATAAAACAAATAGGGAAGAAGGAAAGAAGGGACAAAGAATGGACATCATATTATCAATGAGATAGATCCAAAGGATATAGAAAGACATGCATAATCTCAGATCCAGATTTATTACAATGTCAGAATAACAATTAACTTTTATTTCTGAAAGTAACGTGAACTTACAAATTACAAAAGTGTCTTGAATTCTGGGATCTGTATTCTCAAATTGAACAGCTCTCCCTTGAAGTAGACTATTTGTTCTTCTAATTTAGATTTGATTTGATTCTTAGAAATAGTTGTTGAAGTCGTTGAATTAGCTTTTGAATCTCTACTAGAATTCTAACTTGATTTCTACGAAGGACTTGAGCAGCATAACCCCGTCTTTGATTTATTTTTATATGAATTAGGGTAGAGTATAGGCGTAATGAAGTTATGTGAAGAGAAAGTGAGGTTTGGGGGTGTTTAAATAGCTTAGGAGCAACGAATCTGGTTAGAACAGGCGTCTAAATACAGAAAAGTGAATTTGTCCTCGGATCTGGAAAAAGGGAGGAGGTTGTAATGACCCGCATTGGCAGAGGTATTATAGTTAATTTATTTAATTATATAAATAGTGATATAGTGAATTAAATAGTGGTTTAATTAAATATTAGTGAATATTTATTTAAAATAATAAATGAAATAATATATTAAATTCACAAATAATCAAAAATATTGGAAATCACAATATTCTGTGAACTGGGTCATCCCTAGGATTTAATTCAGCTTAGAGTTGAATTATATTGACGAATATATTCAATCGACGTCAGTTTGAAACGTATAATTATATTATAATTAAAATCGAGCTTGAAATGGCGCTGCAGTTCGTAAATTGGCAATTTGAACTTCAACTGAATGTACATGATTCGTTTTAAGCCGGATTTCTGTGAAACAAGAAACGTGTGGAGCTGGTGAAGTATATCTTTCTAGTGGAAGAGAAAAATCAGGATTTCGTTGTGTAGATTTTTATTCACGTCCAAATCAAATTTTATAAAAGTCGCTGTGGAATTCCTTTATAATTTATAAAGGAATTATTTATATTTTAAAAAGGGATTTCAATATAAATCGAATATCGGGTTGACCCAGAAGTGAATATCGAGTTAGAAATTCATATAGGAATATTCTAGAGCTGTATGGTATTCCACTGTGAATATATACGATAATATTTATTTATAAATATTTAATTTAATTATTTTTAAATATATTTATATATTTAAAAGGGTTATTTAGAGCTTTAAAAATAGACGGTTTTACAAACGAAGTCGGAATTCGACGAAACTAATTTTGTTGGATCCGCAATGTCAAATAGTTATTAGATTTCCAGTTTCGTGATTTTTAGAGTCACTGTGTGGCCGTGCGGATTTTTAGAGTGAAAAATAGTCAGTATTTTGATAGTTAAAAATACGCTGTGTGAGCAAACGGAGTCGGAATTCGACGGAACTAGTTTCGTTGGGTTCGTAATGTCGAACTAAAGGTGCATGTCCAGTTTTGTGATTTTTGGGTATCGTATGTGGTTATAGGAATTTTTAGAAGTATGAAACAATTATATAATGATAAAAACAAAAAAATATCTAGATATTTTTATCTCCTATAAATACCTACCTACCTCTAAACCTAAGTCTTCGTTTTTCTTTAGTCAAACAAAACATCAGCCGCTGCTTTTCTCTCTACAGCAACATTTCGATCTTCATAAAAATCTTAGGAATTCAAAGAAAATTCCTTAAATCCTAAAATATATATTTCTGAATCCAGTATGACGAGAGCTTCAATTCAATGCTTGTCTGGGTCGGTGCGATCAGGTTCGGTCGAGCTCGAAATTTGTACAACAAGATTAGGGTTGGATCGTTCAAGCTTTTGGGGCTTTTAATTCATGAAATGAAGTTTGAATCTAGGTTGGGCGCAATGTTTAGCTCCTCGAGACAATGTTTGGTTCGAATACGTGCTATTGAATGTCGATGTTTGTAACGACCCAGGGATTTTCGTCCTTAAAAATCGACATAAATACCCTTACTGTAACTCATGCCGACCTTCCAAACACCGAAAACACTGGAATGTTATTAGAAAGAAATTAGAGGGTGAGATAAGAAAGAAAGAAATATTAGAATAGAAGAAGAAGAACCAACAAAACACAGAGTCTCACATCGCAACATAACAAAAATATAATGTAGAAATAAAACTTTATTGAGAGCTTTTAAAATACTTACAATATCAGAGTACATCACACATCTGGTCAGTTATAATAACCTGTCCTCATATACACTACACAGCGGAATTGTAGCTATATAATATCATACGTCTGAACTCTTCCAGCTCGTCTCTTCACAGCATTCGTTAACCTGAACCTGTACACCCGGTCTAACCCGAGCATTTACAAAACACCAGGTCAGTCTGGTGAACCAGAGTGAGATAAACTCACACAGTATTAAGGTAACACACATCTTGATTTTTAAGTCAAAATCTTTTAAAAGAAAAGGATAATCGTAAGACCAAATCCACACATAAACACGGATGGTTTTTACCTTACGATAACCCAAACCATTTTTGAAATCAATATATTTTCTGATATTATAATAATGTCTAAATACAAGTAAATATCAATCTAGTAGAACGCTTGCATCTCACGCTCTACATATATAGTATACAATCAAAACCGCGGGCGCTTATTGGAAATTGGATTCCGACCTTGACAAGGTATGGGACCACCTGCCGATAGTGTATCTCTAGAGGCGAATACACTGGGTTCAACAAGAACGTCTTGCAACCCGGCCCACACATGACCGACCACTCATTTCGCTTGAGTGTATCGAATGTATATCACCAACGGTTGGACTCAAACCACCGTTTCCCGAAAAGGGACAGCATCGATAGATTAAAGAAGCAAAAGGAATTTCTCTAGATAGGTGATTATACACCCTAATGGGAGCGACCCACATAGCCATGATGCCTGCCCAATTTTTGTCATCTCCTGGTTGATGAGGCTTGAGGTCAGAACACATCTGGTCATCATACACTTTGAATGCCACATCGTCAAATCCGTCAAATCACCAATTGACGTCCACAAATATACTCCGGGTTTTAAAGAAGGGCCATTCTTCGCCACCGACTCGGTATATTTGTAAAAATCAACATACGTGGTTTTAAGGAAATACTCCGTCAGACATTCGTCCATACAAGTCATCCAGGAACAGGATGAACCGAAGGTACTCTCCCACTGCATCTCATATAGGAATCACCCCATGGATCAGTGGCGAGAAGTCCTTGCAACCCGTAGATTCCGACCACGACAGAACCACAGTACACCGCTGGCTGCAGACAGAGATTATTAGCAGTCCTTCCGTTTACGAAAATCTACGGTCTTCAATGCTCCATCTCGATCATCTTCCAATATCTTCACGTATTTGCTGGTCGGAATGGTTTTCGAATATAAATTCGATCCCGGTCTTTCCGTACCAACAATCGTATTGGTCAGGTTTTGATAGTCAGTGATTTAACTATCAAAATAAACAGTGTTTCAATCATGACAAACAAATGAGTTCACTGGTTAAGTATTCAGCACCACTTGGCCTTTTAATTAAACAATATTATGAAATATCCTTTATTTATTACCCCACAGAACCCAGTGCTTATTTCTGTTGGATAAAACCCCACCTTTACATTATTTCACTAATGGAAATCAATTATCATTAATCCCTTTTCCCATCACAACTAATATCACCTTCAGATAGTCCTAATGTCGTTCAAGTTGGGGTATTTTAATTACCTCTCAGACCTTGATTAACAATGTTCGTACCCAAAGATAAATACGAGTCGTAATATAAAATCAACATCTCTGTAACAACCCGGAAATGCGGGCCAGTTTGAAATTTTTATTTTGGCCATTTTAGCGAATTTTGATTATTTAAAATGAATTATTTTAAATAATATCGACGAAAAATTTAGTTTGAATAGAATTCGACGTATATATTATATACGTCGTCGTTAGAATATAAATATTTATATATAATTATAAAAGGAATTGAAAATGGCGCGGTAGTTCGATAATTCGATTTCAAACTTCAATTGAAAGTACCAGGTGCAAAACATTCCGGATTTTAGTGAAACCAAAAATAATGGAATCTAATTGATAATATCTTTCCAACGAATCCGAAAAATCAAGATTTCATATCAGGAATCAAAAGATATGCCCAGTTGAAAATTCTGAATAGTCGCTATGGAATTCAGGCCCTTAAAAATGGACATTTTGCAGATGACCTCGGATTTCGACGAAACCAGTTTTGTTGGGTCCGTGATGTCAAGTTATTGCTAGATTCCAAATTTCATAATTTTTCGAATCAATATGTGAGCGTGGCAAAGGAAAACGCGTTTGACCAGTTTTAGTTGATTTTAATCGACTGGAAAATGACCATTTTTCAAACGGTCTCAGAATTCGACGAAACTAGTTTTGTTAGGACCGTATCGTCAATACGAAGCTAGAAAATATTTTTCTAGAATTTTTCTAGTTAGTATGTGGCCCCGGTAATTTGAAACGTACGTTTAAAATTCAATATAGTGATTTAAATGTAAATTTAACGGAAACTGATTCAAACAGTCGAATCAGCCTACAATACATATCCCATTGTGTTCAGAGTGGGGGCAATACGCTATGGACGACAGGCGGTGGGCCTCGTTTAGAGGTCGTATGTGAAAGTCAACTTTTTAATATAATTAAATAATAATATAAAAAAAAATATCTCTTCCTACTTTATATTTCTGCCCCCCCCCCCCCCCCCCCCCGTTTCTATTTCAGTTCAGAAATAAAGAAAAAAAAAACGCAATCGAATCGAAATCGCCCCCCCTAGATCGTTCGCCGCCGCCGCCAGGGAGGCGCGACGCCTCCGTGACTTCCCCCTCCGCTTCCTCTCCTTCCCCTGACCCTCATTTCCAAATCGCCCCCCCTCAGAGCGAAGACCGACGCCGCCCTCCTCCGTGCTAGCCGCGCCGCCTAGCCTCACGCCCCCCCTCGCCGATCTCCTCCTCTGCCCCTCTTCTTTTTTTACCCGAAGCCCCCCCTCTGTAAGTCTTCCTTTTTCTTTTTATTTATTATTTTATTTTTGTTTTATATAAACAGAAAAAAACTGAAGAAAAAAAAGGAATTTAAATACTGTTTTTATTTTAAAATTTTAAAAACTGAGTTTAAAGAATTTTAAAAACTGAGTTTAAAGAATTTTAAAAACTGAGTTTAAGAATTTTAAAAAACTGAATTTAGAGAATTTTATAAACTGAATTTTTAAAAGAATTTTAAAAACTGATTTTATTTTTAGATTTTAAATAAGAAAAGATTTAAACTTTAGAATAGAAAAATAGGATTTTTATATATTGAACTTTGAACTAAAAATTCGATTTTTATATATTGAACTTTGAACTAAAAATTCGATTTTTATATATTGAACTTTGAACTAAAAATTCAATTTTTATATATTGAACTTTGAACTAAAAATTCGATTTTTATATATTGAACTTTGAACTAAAAATTCGATTTTTATATATTGAACTTTGAACTAAAAATTCAATTTTTATATATTGAATAGCGAAGTAAAAATTCGATTTCTATATATTGAATAGCGAAGTAAAAATTCGATTTTTACATATGTAGTGAAAGCGGACAACAAAGGTGACAAAAAGGCGAAACGACGAAGACTTCTGCAAATGAAGTGCCGTGGAGCTAGGATAGCTATAAAGTGAGAATTTCTCACCTTTCAATTTAATTTTTTTAGTTATATATATACTAGGATGCAGACGGTGCTTAGTAGCACCCGACACAATCGTCCACAGACCATGGACTTGTTTGTTTGGCTGTTTGGTGATTGATTGCGATATTGGTTTGAATGTGGTTTGTGGTGTGAAAAATCGAATCGATAAATTGGTTAGGATTAGACGTGCGCCGTTATAAGGCGAAGGAGTAAGGCTAGGTTACACTCTTACTCCAAATTTTGTGGTTTGCAAAATGAAATTGATTTGATTGATGTGTGAATGGCGTGGGCCTTCACTAGACCGGGGATAAGGCTAGGCCTTGTCCCGTTTCTAGTATCGTGCCGTTATGCCGCCGAAATTTTCTAAAATATGTTAGAAAAATAAAAATATCATTTTATTGTGTAAATGAATTGAATAGAAATTCATAGGTTGAAATAAAATGTTTTATCGTTAAAAATATAATTTTTAACGTGAAGTGAATAAAATAGAATATTTATTTACAAACCAGACGGTTTGTTTATGTACACCTATTTGAATGACATTGATTGGGACGATAAATTTTACACATCGCCCAACAGAACAAATAAAATATGTGTTTGATTGTTTGAAACCCCACACGGGTGTTGGGATGAAATTTGAAGTTCACTCATCCTGATTGATTAAATATGTCGATCGATTGATTGACAGGCTGTTATAAGCGTTGAATATCTATATTTGATGCTTTTACAGTGTAGTGCACTTTGGTTGATGGTTGATTATTTTCAATGTTATTATATACATGTGTTGTATGAAAATCCATATAATTAACTTTATATGGTAATTGATTGGGCCTCATTCCAATTTGAAAAATAAAGAATATTATAAAATAAAAGTTCATGTGTTGACAGTACTCATCCATTGAGATTGGTCATGTGTTGAACGAAATATTTTAGTAATAAAATTTATATCTTTATCAATATAAAATAAAGGTTCATGTGTTGACAGTACTCATCCATTGAGATTGGTCATGTGTTGAACGAAATATTTTAGTATTGACAACTATTTTGAAAAAGAAATATTTGAAATAGAATATTTGAAAATAGAAATATATGAAGCCGTATTGATTAGATTGACGCCATTTTGACGTGAACGATATTTATATCGATTTTATTCATTTTAAAATGAATATTGAAAAGTGATTTCGAAATCGAATATTTTGAATTGAATTGAAAACGATTTCGAAAGGAATTGAATTGAAAACGATTTCGAAATGAAATGAATTGAAAACGAATTCAAATTGAATTGAAAACGATTTCGAAATGAATTGAATTGAAAACGATTTCGAAATGAATTGAATTGAAAACGATTTCGAAATGAATTGAATTGAAAACGATTTCGAAAGGAATTGAATTGAAAACGATTTCGAAATGAAATGAATTAAAAACGAATTCAAATTGAATTGAAAACGATTTCGAAATGAATTGAATTGAAAACGATTTCGAAATAAATTGAATTAAAAACGATTTCGAAATGAATTGAATTGAAAACGATTTCGAAATGAATTGAATTGAAAACGATTTCGAAATGAATTGAATTGAAAACGATTTCGAAAGGAATTGAATTGAAAACGATTTCGAAATGAAATGAATTGAAAACGAATTCAAATTGAATTGAAAACGATTTCGAAATGAAATGAATTGAAAACGAATTCAAATTGAATTGAAAACGATTTCGAAATGAAATGAATTGAAAACGAATTCAAATTGAATTGAAAACGATTTCGAAATGAATTGAATTGAAAACGATTTCGAAATGAATTGAATTGAAAACGATTTCGAAATAAATTGAATTGAAAACGAATTGAAATGAATTCAAATTGAATTGAAATTTGAATTGAATAGAAATGAATTTTGAAACGAATTTATAAAGAAGAATTCAATTTTGATTTGAATTGAAAAGGAAGTTGAAATTGCTTTTGAAACGAATTTAAAACTATTTATATAATTCGTTTTAAATAGAAATCGACGAAGTATATATTATATATATTATATATATAATATAATGGCCTGAATAGAACGCGCCGCGCCGCGGCAGTTCGTGAATTACGACCATTTATTTCAAACGGACATTGCGGGAGATCCGACCGTCGGATTCTCCTAAAACCGGAACCGTTGGGTTCGTATCGAAAAGAGCTTTCTAATGAATGTTAGAAATTTGAAATCTAACGGTTGGATTTGGAGATACGTCCAAATCAAATTCGAAAAAGGTCGCTGTAAGTTCAGTTCGATGGCCGTTAATGGAAATCGACTGTACGGGCCTTGATAAAATTATTAAAAATAGTAATAATTTGTGTAAAATCATAAGAAATGATTTGTGAAAGTTTGGGATGAAAAACTCCATATTTGAAAAGATAAAAATAGATTTTTATCGAAATGAACTAGTTTTGAACTAGAATTATAATTCTATTTATTTTTAAATAAATAAATTGAATTTGAAATGGTTTTGAAAATAACCAAAATTTCCAATGATTGCATTGGAGTGGATTTGAATCGAAATTGTCTTCGGAATATTTCGATGTTGGAATTCGTGATATTACAGGTGTTGTTATGGAAATTTGAAAGATATATATTTATATCGTTATTTCCAATACGACATTTGTTAGTCGTAGAATTCGATATTGAATATAAGCCGATATATTTTCTATTTAGAGCCTTGTATTGAATATCGAATGTGATTTGGGTTTGTCGTGAATGGTGTTTTCACTAACACTGTTCTTGAACCCAGTTGAGAAAAGATTAAATCTTTTTATTTAGATTTAATGAAGCGTACCAATTAAATGATATTTAATTGGAATTGAATTGGTATTGATTTTTGGGTTTATCTTGAACAGTGTTTTAAATAACACTTGTTCTTTAACCCGATAATTAATGGAATGTGATTTTGGGTTTATCGCGAATCGTGTTTTAAATGACACTGATTCTTTAACCCAGATAATGATTAAAACTAAGTGGAGTTTTAATGAATCTTTAATTAGATTGAAAAGATCGAGAATGGAGTATCACCAGTTTTGCTCCAGGCGATAGTTAAATCTTTAATTAGATTTGAACGTGAAATTTAGAAACTAACTGTCGGTTAGCCAAGCAGAATGGTTTTCTGGATATTGATCTGATGTTGGTTTCGGCCTTCGGGGTTAATATTTGGGGAATTATTCTCTTGATTAATTTACGGTTAGTGACTAATGAGTTGGAATGAGGCGTATGTTGTGTTTGTGTAACACTTATTTAAAATATACGCGAGTTATTCGGAAATACCGGGTTCAGCCCATTCTGAATAACTGATACGACGATAAGTCGAAGATGAAGACGATGGTCGAAGACCGGAGGTCTTCACGTCGTTTGGGTAATTACTGATGATCTTGATTGGGTTGTACACCCAAGAAGATGGAAACAGTTGGTGATCGTCCAGACGTACTTGGAGATCGATGGATATGCGGGGTACTAGGTGCCTCCGGTTTCGTTCAGACCCAGAACAGACTTGTAAATGGACTGTGTGTCTGACATTGGATTTCATTCTGTGTGACTGATATCGGTTGCATAGAGTGGTTTGCCTGTGTGGCATGCTAAGATGCAAATGATCGAGGCTTCTGTTGAAAAGCAAAGTCTTGTGGTGATGATCAAAGCACGGCCTTCGTGGCGTAGCTTTGTGTAACGTTTGCTTCGCGAGTTTCGCACCCCGGTTGTGAACCAAAAACGGGAGGGGACATCAGGGAGGACTTGCGTTTCTTTCTAGCTAGAAGTGGCGTCAGTGGTTTTACACGCCCTGACGAGTTTGACTTATGTGGTTGTTGCTGTTGCGAGGCGCCTCGGTTATATCGGTTTCGGCCGATGCTTCTGGTCGGCTGACGGACCAGACTTACACCCCATAGGGTGGGGAAACGTAGTGTTCAGGCATAATAATCCACATCGGTGGACCGGCCCTGACGATCTAAAGGCTTGCCTGCGCGCTTGCCTGTGGCTCGGGCTAGAGAGTCACAAATCGGTTGAGGACTATCTTTTTCCTCGGTTCATAGACGGAAATCCAATTTCCAAATACGTGACTTTGCGGTTTTATTTGTAAACCTATATATGGCGACATAGTGGCATGGGACGCTCATGCCGCCTATGATTGATACTTATGATTTGAGGTTGTTTTATACACTATGCACTTATAATAGTATCATATGATTTGTTTTAAACGTATCAAGCATTCTTTGGCTGTTATAAGGGAAAACCCTATCCCCCGGCTTGCGTTGCATTGTGTGATAGGACCTGGGTCTTATAACAGCTTCATTTTTCTTTATTTAGCATTGCGCTGTTTGTTTTATGCACTGGTATTCTTGGGAGGAAACCCGTTCCGTGTTATACGGCGTGGTCCCTTGATTTACCTAATGATTTAAAATAAAGATTAACTGTTTTAGTTCTCACACCAGTCCCATGACTGACCTGGAGTTTATTGTTTTAACCTAAACTCTGGGTGCCCTTATTTTGACACGGGCAGCTAGTAGTTTTGGTTTTGCAGATTTATATTCACAGGATCCTGGTTTACAGCTGGAACGATATCCGGAAAGCTTTGTATCCGTATATCTCTTCTAGTTGTGTATTGTATTATTTTCCGCTGCAATGTAATTTAAATCTCTGATATTTCTGTGTAATATTTATTTATACTCTGTATATTCTTGTAATCTGATGCATTGTTGTAATATACAATGAAACGTTCTTCTGTATGTGTTCTGTTGTGGTTTGTTCTCGAACTATCCGACGCTTTCCTTTACGGGGAAGTTACGGGTCTTTACAATCTCATCCTAATCCCATTACCAATTCCATTTAAATATTTTTATTCAAAAGTATGGGTTTGTAAACCTTCTTTCCTTTTAAAATCTCTTTCTCGAAAATATCATTCGTTCTTAATTCACTTCTTAAGTAATATCACTTTTAACCCTGCCTCTTTAACCAAACCCATTTTTATAATTCAAAATATCATGATTCACTTCTTTTATCAAATCCACTAATCCCTTTTCATACCCATTCGACAATTCCTGCCTTGAAATCTTATTTTAATCCCCTCCCTTTTCACTTAATTCCTTATTAAGTATTTCAAAGTACGATTACCACTTTCACACATTTAATCCCATTTTCATACTCCCGAATTATTATAAATCCTTTTTAAACTAGATTTCTTAACTCAAACCGTTAAGTAATATTTATTTCTAAGCTAATATCTTTGCTTAAAATCCCTTTTCATAACTTGTTTTCCCAAATTCGGGTCTTAAATATAAAACCTACTCTTAATTCCCTGTTACCATTTCATTTGGATTTCTTTTTAGATTCCGAGTACTTTTTAAATGAACCTCAATTTAAAAAGTATTTTCCCAAATTTTAAAATAATAATTTACTTTGGTCGTTACTACTTCCGTAGTTATTTTCCCTTTTTTTAAAAACTTATATTTCCAAATAATATATTTCGAAATCTTCTCTTAGTTATAAAAATAAATTTTTATAACTTTAGTTCTGCCGATTCACCGGGTGGTAAACCAATATAACAAAATAGTTTAATCTCAGGCCATGTACTACTGATTACTCAGCCAATATTGCTCTCTGGTTAAACCAAAAACAGGTTAATTTCCCAGCCCATGATCACTAATCAATAATCCATTTAATAAATAACTATTGCCCAACATCAACCAAATAAACAACCAATTCAACCAATTTAACACTCTTATAAACAAATGTGACCCACAGGGTAAGTTTCCTCTATTTGGTCGAATCGTTAGAATAACGATTGGTCAATTTACTGAAATTAAACAACAGTTTAATTCCGTCAGTTAAATCAACAAACGATTGTATAACTAGCAAATAAGCAACCATCAGCAAGTAGAGCACACAAAATAGAAACCCAATTTATATAGAAATATAAATGGGAAAAACTGAGTGAGTTTAACTCACCTGAATTTTAATTCGTCGATAACGCGGTCTGGTCTAGTCAAATTAAACAGTGTTTAATGTGACTAAAATTTTACAGCTGCTTCCATCTCTGACGAGGTCTGTGCTGTGGCGCTCGTCGACGTGGTGATGACACTTTTCGTCCCATTGAATTTCTGACCAAGTATATAATCGATATAAAAACTCTAAGTTTAAAAGAGCATTTAAATTAAAACTTTATTTTAATTAGTAAATCTTGGGCCATTACCATTTCCGTCCAGCCCATTAAACAGGCCCGCTCCCCTTTTATCCACATAAACCCTCAAACCCTCTCTCGTTCACAACTTCGGCCACCACAAAAGAAATCAGAAACCCACCGCCTCCTCAAAATGAAATCCCTAATTCCCCAACCGGATCCCCTTCTTCCTTCAACAACTCGAAGTCATCTGCTTCGCCACTCATGCTTCGATCGGAAAAGGAATTCAGCCGCCTCGCTTCCCCTACTCAAACTTCCCTCTGCTTCGAGCTCCTCCTCATCCTCTTCTAATCGAATCGCCAAACCCCCAAACACCCAAATCAAACCCTACACCTTCGGCTTTGAAAAATATTTATCAGAACTCATCGAATCTCTGAGCAAAGCTAAGTGTTTTTAATTTATTTACAATTTCCGTATCATTTTGTTTTTGATTTATTTGAGGGTCTCGAATGGTTTCGGTTTTACTGCTGTGTTCTGGAATACGATGTGTGGTTATGTATTTATACCTGAGGTTGATCTAGATAAGAATGATGTCAAAACGAATTGTAAAATCATAGATCTTACCTTAGCTAAACCTAGGTTCCTAGATGTGATATTTGTTCATGTCAGCCATGTGATCGAACTGTCAATGACTTCTCTATGAAGATTTGAACTGTGAGGTGTAAAATATATAGTACATTTTGATATGAATTGTATATGCAATTCACTGCATGTATGAACATATCCAGCTATTCATTGTACTGTATAGATTAACATATACATAGCAGTTCACTGTCTTAGCTGTTCGAATTGATGTATCAAGATATATATTTTTCCTCCTCTTTCTTAGCTGTTCATATGGTCTGCTATAGATCTGATTTAGCTGTTCATAGATTTTCTGTTCATTGCACTTAGATCGAGGTGTGTGTGTGTGTATATATATATATTCATCTGTTTTTATTCAGCCATGAATCACACTGTTGAGCTGTTTAGTTGTACAAATACATAGCTGTTCTGATTAGCTAAGCATCTATAATAGTCTAGCTATTTTCTTTAGCTATGTACTGTCCTTGCCCCTTTCTAGCTGTTCATATCTATTTTTTTTTAAGCTGTTTGGGGTCTATTTCTTATAGTTGTTCGAGATGATCTTTTCCCTTAGTTGTTTTATCTAGGTGTTTAATTTGCTATATGGACTTGATGTATCAAGATACATACCTTTCTTCTCTTCCTTTTCTTGTGTACAAACAATTGTATGAAGCATATATTTTCTCTTTGAATTGGTCACTTTCCAATTTCTTATTTTTCCTGCACATGTTCCCAGTTTTCTTTTATTGTTCATTTTCTGTTTGAATTAATTAATGTATATATACATATACTTGTTTCTTTAGGATTGATTCCTTTTCTCTTCTTTACAGCTGTATCGGGGTATATGATCTGGATGATTTAATCTTGGCAGCTGAGTGGTACTTTGTAGAGCACAAATTCGAAGATTTAGGGAAGATTTCATATTGAATTTCATGTACTGTTGTGTACATAGGATTAGTTTAGGCCCTAGAATTAGCTGGGTCTATACCGAATTGTTTATTCAATCTACAGGTTTGAGATTGTATTTGGTAGATTTTGTATTTAATTTAGCTGTATGACTAGACAATTTTTGTATAGAGTTGTACATGAATTTGATTATATATACACATTGCTTAGCTGTTATGAAAAATCTGGATTTGCCTGTGTGTACTTCAGTTTACAGGATAGCTGCGTTGGAGATATTAGACATGTGCTAGCTACCTTTCTTTCTGCCATACTTTTAGCTATTTCAATTGTACTCTCTTGTTATTCTAAATACTTTATTCATGGTTATTGCCCCTTTGGAAGTTAAGGGAAGAGCTGACGTAAGAGCTTAACCTGCCAAGTGGTTGGTTCCCTAGGTATAAAATTAGACTGTGCTTGTATTATTGATTTTGAAAAACAAGAGTGATAGAACAATTAACTTGATGTAAATTTTCTCAACATTTGAACTAACATGGTTTCAATTTAGTATATAATTCAAAACTTAACATTAAAATTTTGGTTTTAAATAATATTCTATTTAATATTAAAATCCTTAAACATTTCAAATAAACAATTAAGTAAAATATTTGGTTACCAAAAATGCGGGACGTTACAATGTTGGTACTGTGCGAGCGAGATGGCCTGGGCGATGCAATCCCCTGGTGAAGTTCGAGTTCGATTTTATTGTAAGTGGTGGATGGGGTTTGGGATGAGAAGAGTTGTGGTGGTGTTGGTTTGTTGAGTCGTGGAATAGTGGAGGAGAACGGTGAGCTTAACGATCAACTATGGCTTTGGAACTCACGACCTTCCTGTATTCGCATTGGGGAAGAAAGGTGAGGAGGGTGGGCTTGTGAGGAAGGAAGATGGGCCGTTTCTTTTCAGAAAGCCCATGTAATAAAAGAAAAGGAAAAAAGATAGAAAGAAAAGTTCATTAAAGAAAAAGGGAGACGTGAGTAATGTGGAAGGGAGCAGGTCTGTGTTGTGTGTTGGGGAAGGTGAATAGAGTGGTACGGGCCTGGGTAGGTAATGAAGTGACGATGGGCCAAGGATAGAAAGGTTAAAGCCCAAAGTAAATATAGAATTCAAGTTTTTGTTTTATTTAAATTTGTTCAAAATTGTAAATGCGATAACTATCACATACGTTATCAGAATTCAGCGAAACTAGATCCAACAGGATCGTATGGACGAACACTACACGATGGAACTGACTGGAAGTCCATCGGAGCTCGTTAAAATTTATGACAAAATAAATTGTCCGTCTGAATCAAGCTATGGTTATCATTATTAACGATGATCGTCCAATGTGAGTAAATCTCACTAACTCTGAACAGTTTATAATTTCATGTTGTATTTTTAGAACTGTTAATTATTGGCTGATTGACTGTGTGTTGATTGTTTGATTAAACTGCTAGTCAGTTAGCTGAATTTCTATATTTGATTCTGTTTAACAGAATATATCATATGGAACTGAAAGTGATGTTATCTATATTGTTTAACATCTGTGACGCTGGGAAACAGGTTGGAGGAACCCAACTGGGTTCCTCAACTTTTATTTTTACTGTGATTCATATATTGAGATATATGATGTGATATATAATCTGTCGTCGATTATATGTGTTTGGACGATATTGATCATCGTGATTTGATGTGTTAAGTACCATAGAATACTAGAAGATGGAAAAGGGGAATTTTCAAAATGAATATTGAAAATAGATTTATTTATAAAATCGAAGGATTTTATAAAGAGATCATATTTATAAAATCAAAGAAGATTTTATAAAAGGAATCATTTGTAAATGGAATATTTATAAATAGAAATTTATTTATAAATGGATTATTTATAAATAGGAAATACTTTGAAGTAAAAACACTGAAGGAATTATTTGTAACCATTTACACATCGAATAGAATGAGAAAGGGTTTGTAAACCATTTACAAATCAAATAGAAAGAGAAATATTTGTAAAACCTTTACAAATGAATTCGAATAGGAGATATTTGTAAAGAACTTATAAATAGAAAGGTAAAGGAAATCATTTATGAAGTGAAGAACCGTTACTAAAAGTAAATCTTTATAAATGAATAAACGTTGTTAAAAGGAAATCTTTCTAAAATGGATAAACGTTATAAAAAGGGAAATCTTTATAAATCAATAAAGTAATCGAATATGGTATTCGAAAGAGTTAAATAGAATATGGTATTCGAAGGGAGTCAATCGAATAAGGTATTCAAAAGTTAGTAAATCGAATATGTTATTCGAAAAGGGGTTAGTCGAGTCGATTTAACTGAATAGAGTTAATCGAATATTTGTTATTCGAATAAGAGTTAACTAGTTAGAGTTAATCAATTAGAGTTAACCAGTAAGAGTTAAACCAGTTAGAGTTAATCAGTTAATGTAAATCGAACTAGAGTTATCGAATATTAGTGATTCGAATAAAGTAAAAGGAGTTAATCGAATATAGTTTATTCGAATAGAATCAATTGAGTTAATTGAATATAGTTTATTCGAATAGAGTTAAAAGAGTTATCAAATATAGTCTATTCGAAAGGAGTTTAGTGAAATGAGTTAATCCAATAGCGCTAGTCCAATAAAGTAAATTGATAAGGGTTAATCGAATAGAGTAAATTGAATAGAGTTATAGAATATACCTTATCGAAGGAAAGAATTATCGAATAGAGATGATTCGAAAGAGAGTTACGTAAGGTAGTTTGTTAAAGAATTAAAAGGTGAACTGTGCCTATTTCAAGGTTAGAAACGTTGTTCAGTTAAGGTCTGAGAGGTAGTATTACCCCAACTTGATTGACTTCATTTTTAACTAAGGAATAGTTAAGGTTCGATAGTGAAGGTGGGTTAAAGGAATTTAGTTAATAAGCGTAATGGTTTGAGTTGGCATCGCGATAGTTTGTTTAAACATCTGTCTAAGTCCAATGAAGGAGTTTTGGAAATGTTTTCCAACTAAGAACCAGAAATGTTTTCTAATATAGAAAAACAAGAAATGGAAATGTTTTCCAATGGTAATAACATATATTTCCTAAATTTAGAAAATAAGAAATGTTGAATTTAGGGAAACAGGAGATAAATAAAATAAGGAAATATGAATATATATATATATATATATGATTGATGATCGATTGATAGAATTTCCATTTGGAAATAATATCGTTGTTTGCACACGTGTTTTCTTTGATGGTTAAATCACAGACTATCGAAGTTTTGACCATTTTAACGTTGTTAATATGGAGAGACCGGTTGGATTAATATCCAAAGAACCACTCTATATTGGCATAAGCGTTGCGAATCATATATGCCAAAGAAAATTGAAGACGGAGTTATGCAAGGGCTATCCTATATTGAATAGTGCATTTGGTTCATCCTGTTCCTGGATGAATTGTATGGATGAATGTCTGACAGAGTATTTCCAGACGATCACGTATATTGATTTCTCCAACCATACCAACAGTGGAAGCGGAGAAGGAAACTTCTTTTAGCTAACACATAATGTATTGTTGTAGACGTCAATCGGTGATTTGATGGATTTGACGATGTAACATTCGAAGTGAATCTGATGTGATGATGAAGCGTAACTTCTAGCCTCATCAACTGGTAAATGACAGAAATCGGGCAGGCAACATGGCCAAGTTGGTCGCACCGAAGTTGGGTGTATAATCACCTGATCTAGAGTTTCATTTCTTTCTAAAAATCTATTGTTGATGCTGTCCATTCGGGAAACGGTTGCTGATCCCAACCGTTGGTGATATACATTCGATACACTCAAGCGAAATGAGTGGTCGGTCATGTGTGACCGAGTTGCAAGATGTTCTTGTTGAACTCAGTGTATTCCTCTCTAGAGGTACACTAGCGAAAGGTTATTCCATACCTTGTCATAGTTGGAAATCCATTACCCAATACGTGCTTGCGGTTTTGATTTTATACTGTATATGTAGAACATGAGATGAAAGCGTTTCTGCTAGATGATTATTATATTGTGGTTGATAGACATTATCATAATATCAAAGGTTTTTGATATAAAGATAATTTGGATTCTCATAAGGGAAAAACCCGTTCCGTTATATGGCGTGGTCTTTTGAGATATCGTTTACCTGTTCGAACTGTTTTAAACTATTTAACTCATACCAGTCCCATGACTGACCCGGAGTTTATTTTGTTTTGTTTTCCTAAAACTCTTGGGTGCCTAAATTTGTACGGGCAGTCAAGTAGTCGGGATTTTACAGATACACTTGAAGAGCTGGAGCTGGAGGCTTCAGGATTATGTAGCTATAGTTATTTCCGCTGTGTTGTAAGTGTTGTACTTTGATAATGATGTATATTCAAGTACAGATGTATATTTCAAGTTATGTTATATATATTATATGTTATTCGTTTCGTTGTGAGGTTCGTGTTACTCTGATGTTGTGTTCTTCTTCTTCTACTATTCTAAGTTTCTATCTTATCTTTCCTCACCCTCCAATTTCTTTCATTAATCATCCGGTATTTTCGACGTTTGATTAGTCATCATTGAGTTTATGGTGATAACCAAAGTCGCCAAAATTTAGGGTTATTACAGTTGGTATCAGAGCTGAAGTTAAGTGAATTACCTTGGCTCTGTGGCGTGACTCAGTAGAGATAGGGTTAGTAATACCCTAGATTGAGTTGAGTGTATATATACAAGTGAACGTATTTGTAGATGATATAAAAATAATTTTATATTGTGAAGATTTATTGGTTGAGTAGTTTACGAGTTCTGGTCGATCAGTTTGATCCACTATATCGGTAGGAATTACTAAACACTCGAATACGATGGGTCGGCACGGTACATTTTGAAAAGAGGGTAAATTGAAATAAGTTTACCCAAGGTATATCTTGATATAGAGAAGATATATAAATCAAAATTATAATATATTGGATATATTGGTTGTTATTATAATCGAGTAAGATTATAAATTAAATGGTTATGTAAATAACCAATCAGAATTCATATAAGTGAAATATGTGAAATCAGATGAGTTGAATCTGAAATTTTAAACCAGAAATTGAATTAAAATTCTGGAAAATTGGATAAGTGTTTGTAAATGGATTTGGATTAAAAATACGGAAAATTTAAGATCCTGCGGGATTTTAAATTGTTTTACAAGCAGTGTGAATTATATTTTGAAATGAATTTCAAAGTGGAAATGTTTAGAAATGGTTTTATAGTATTGAACTCACTTCGATCGCTGGAAAATAGATTCTGATGATGACAACTGCATCATCAGTATTCATTTTCGAGTTGTAAGTGACGAATTACTACCAGAGATACTGTTTTGAATTTGTTTTGGGGGAGACAAGTCGTGTTGAATTTCAAAATGGGATTTATAATAAAGAATAAATAAAAAAGTTTGAAATAGAAATTGAATATAGAAATTCAAAGGGAGTTTGAATATATGAAATTCAATGGAATTAAAATGGAATTTGAATATAGAAATTCAAATGGAATTTGAGTATAGAATTCAAATGGAATTTAAACTATAGAATTTGAATAAAAAATGAATAGAATTAACTAAGTCGAAGAGGAATTAGTTAATCGAGTTTTGAATTTGAAGTTGAACTTTGAAAGGTGAATTGGGTTTGTAAATGGATATTCGAAATCGAATATAGAACTTAAATTTGAAATTTGGATTCAAATTAGTTAATAAGCAAGTTAAAATATTTTTGAACATGTCATGTTCAAATATAAAAGTGAAATAGACAAAAGAGTTAATTAACAAATTAATTAACGAATTGAGTTAAAACGATTAGGTATAGTTAAAATAGATTGGGCAGGTATAAATATACATGAGATAGGTATGGATAAGGTATGAAGATATATAAATAGAATGCTCGACGAAAAGGTATGTATTTAATTCATATATGAGATTTTATGCATCATATCGGCTAGCCACTTGGCTTTTTCTTTTTATTTGGATTGGTGAGGGCCATGGGAGGCTAATTGAAATATCCCAATGCTCCTAATACAAAGGAGGTTATGGCGAATTTTTCCAGGAATTTAAGGAGTTAGAATATTTTTAAGATATTTTGTTAGTTAGAAATCAACATATCGATATATATATATATATATATATATATATATACACAGAAATCGATAAGGACACGAACGTAGAAATAGAATAGTAAAATCAAAAAGGAAAACTAAGAATAAAATCTAGTAAGAATAAAAAGAGGAAGCGTACACGTGTTTAAAAGTGAATAAATAGTTGTATGGTATTGATTATTCGAATAAGTAGTCATATATGTTTTGACGTTATAAATGTTATTCCGTCAAGGTCTGAGAGGTAGTTATACCCCAACTTGATTGATTCCATTATTAACAAATGAATAGTAAGATTTCAGACTCGAAGATCAATGTTGAATAAGAGTTAGTTGAATATAGTATTCGGGTTGTCGTAACGATGTTTTACACAACATCCATTTTAACCCAAATAAGTGTAAGCTTGGAAATATAATAAAGAATATTTCCTAAGTATAGAAATAAACGAGATCGGAAAAGAGATAAGTAATTGGAATATTTTCCAATTATAAATAGCATATATTTTCTAAAGTTTAGAAAATAAAGGAAGGCGATATTCGGGAATGTTTTCCAAATAACATAAAAGGCCAATATGGTTATTGAAAATATTTGGTTAACAAATATTGATAAAGAAATAGAGAAGTGATTTAACTAAGGGAATATTAATTAAGGACTCAGTAACATGTTCAAAAGGAAAATTTGATTTTTGAAAAGAGTAAACTGTTTAAAAACTCCTAGGGAAAGACTGTTTGAATTAAAAACAAATTTAACAGAAATTTGTGGAAGCAAATTTGAATTAAAGTATAGCCAGTAAAGTGGTAACGGAGATTGAATTAGAACGATATCAAGACAAATTGGACTGTGAGATTCAAATTTGAAGTGCAATGTGATAATCAAGTTAAGAGTTGGGAATCGAGAAGAAACTCAAGTTGAAATGATATTTGGCTCGGATATAAACGAATGGTTGTGTTGTGGATAAAAGCAGATTGGAATTTGATTGGGATGACCCTTGTATCCGCTGAATTGACAACAGGGGAAAGTGACAGAGTTGATATGCCTGACAAAAAGGTACAAGTTTATATTCGATATAAGCATGAGATTTATGAGCCGAAGTGGCAAGCCGCCTGGCTGTTTGATTTTCTTTTGGATTGGAGATGGCCCAGTGTGGCGAGTTGGAGTTTGACCTATTGACCAGTACAAAGGAGGTGCTGGCGAAATTTTCCGAAAAGTTAAGGCATTAGAAAATTTTCCGGATTTTTAAAATTTTTCCTTGATAAGAATTAATTAATAATTTAATTGAAATTAAATTGGTTCAGTTGAAACTGATGTTAAGAAGTGAACAAATATGTTCTAACTAGTCGATAGGGTCGTCCTCTACCTTCTAGCAATTTCGAGGACGAAATTATTTTAAGTGGGGAAGATTGTAATGACCCAGATTGGCAGAGGTATTATAATTAATTTATTTAATTATATAAATAGTGATATAGTGAATTAAATGGTGGTTTAATTAAATTTTAGTGAATATTTATTTAAAATAATAAATTAAATAATATATTAAATTCAGAAATAATCAAAAATATTGGAAATCACACTATTCTGTGAACTGGGTCATCCCTAGGATTTAATTCAGCTTAGAGTTGAATTATATTGACGAATATATTCAATCGACATCAGTTTGAAACGTATAATTATATTATAATTAAAATCGAGCTTGAAATGGCGCTGCAGTTCGTAAATTGGCAATTTGAACTTCAACTGAATGTACCTGATTCGTTTTAAGCCGGATTTCTATGAAACAAGAAACGTGTGGAGCTGGTGAAGTATATCTTTCTAGTGGAAGAGAAAAATCGGGATTTCGTCGTGTAGATTTTGATTCACGTCCAAATCAAATTTTAGAAAAGTCGCTGTGGAATTCCTTTATAATTTGTAAAGGAATTATTTATATTTTAAAAAGGGATTTCAATATAAATCGAATATCGAGTTGACCCAGAAGTGAATATCGAGTTAGAAATTCATATAGGAATATTCTAGAGCTATATGGTATTCCACTGTGAATATATACGATAATATTTATTTATAAATATTTAATTTAATTATTTTTAAATATATTTATATATTTAAAAGGGTTATTTAGAGCTTTAAAAATAGCCGGTTTTACAAACGAAGTCGGAATTCGACTAAACTAATTTTGTTGGATCTGCAATGTTAAATAGTTGTTAGATTTCCAGTTTCATGATTTTTAGAGTCACTGTGGGGTTGTACGGATTTTTAGAGTGAAAAACAGTTAGTATTTTGACAGTTAAAAATACGCTGTGTGAGCAAACGGAGTCGGAATTCGACGAAACCAGTTTCGTTGGGTTCGTAATGTCGAACTGAAGGTGCATGTCCAGTATCGTGATTTTTGTGTATGTGGTCATAGGAATTTTTAGAAGTCAGAAATAATTATATAATGATAAAAACAAAAAAAATATCTAGATATTTTTGTCTCCTATAAATACTTACCTACCTCTAAACCTAAGTCTTCGTTTTTCTTTAGTCAAACAAAACATCCGCCGCTGCTTTTCTCTCTACAACAACATTTCGATCTTCATAAAAATCTTAGGAATTCAAAGAAAATTCCTTAAATCCTAAAATATATATTTCTGAATCCAGTATGACGAGAGCTTCAATTCAATGCTTGTCTGGGTGGGTGCGATCAGTTTCGGTCGAGCTCGAAATTTGTACAGCGAGATTAGGGTTGGAGCGTTCAAGCTTTTGGGGCTTTTAATTCATGAAATGAAGTTTGAATCTAGGTTGGGCGCAATGTTTAGCTCCTCGAGACAATGTTTGGTTCGAATGTGTGCTATTGAATGTCGATGTTGGTACTGTGCGAGCGAGATGGCCTGGGCGACGCAATCCCCTGGTGAAGTTCAAGTTCGATTTTATTGTAAGTGGTGGATGGGGTTTGGGATGAGAAGAGTTGTGGTGGTGTTGGTTTGTTGAGTCGTGGAATAATGGAGGAGAATGGTGAGCTTAACGATCAACTATGGCTTTGGAACTCACGGCCTTCTTGTATCTGCATTGGGGAAGAAAGGTGAGGAGGGTGGGCTTGTGAGGAAGGAAGATGGGCCGTTTCTTTTTAGAAAGCCCATGTAATAAAAGAAAAGGAAAAAAAGAAAGAAAGAAAAGTTCATTAAAGAAAAAGGGATACGTGAGTAATATGGAAGGGAGTAGGTCAGTGTTACGTGTTGGGGAAGGTGAATAGAGTGGTACGGGCCTGGGTAGGTAATGAAGTGAAGATGGGCCAAGGATAGAAAGGTTAAAGCCCAAAGTAAATATAGAATTCAAGTTTTTGTTTTATTTAAAATTGTTCAAAAATGTAAATGCGATAACTATCACATACTTTATCAGAATTCAACGAAACAAGATCCGACAGGATCGTATGGATGGACACTACACGATGGAACTGACTGGAAGTCCATCGGAGCTCGTTACAATTTATGACAAAATAAATTATCCGTCTGAATCAAGCGATGGTTATCGTTATTAACGATGATCGTTCAATGTGAGTAAATCTCACTAACTCTGAACAGTTTATAATTTCATGTTATATTTTTAGAATTGTTAATTATTGGCTGATTGACTTTGTGTTGATTGTTTGATTGAACTGCTAGTCAGTTAGTTGAATTTCTATATTTGATTCTGTTTAACAGAATATATCATATGGAACTAAAAGTGATGTTATCTATATTATTTAACATCTGTGACGCAGGGAAACAGGTTGGAGGAACCCAACTGGGTTCCTCAACTTTATTTTTACTGTGATTCATATATTGTGATATATGATGTGATATATCTGTCGTCGATTATATGTGTTTGGACGATATTGATCATCGTGACTTGATGTGTTAAGTACCATAGAATACCGGAAGATGGAAAAGGGGAATTTTCAAAATGAATATTGAAAATAGATTTATTTATAAAATCAAAGGATTTTATATAAAGATAATATTTATAAAATCAAAGAAGATTTTATAAAAGAAATCAATTATAAATGGAATATTTATAAATAGAAATTTATTTATAAATGGATTATTTATAAATAGGGAATACTTAGAAGTAAAAACACTGAAGGAATTATTTGTAACCATTTACAAATCAAATAGAATGAGAAAGGGCTTGTAAACCATTTACAAATCAAATAGAAAGAGAAATATTTGTAAAACCTTTACAAATGAAATCGAATAGGAGATATTTGTAAAGCACTTATAAATAGAAAGATAAAGGAAATCATTTATGAAGTGAAGAACCGTTACTAAAAGTAAATCTTTATAAATGAATAAACGTTGTTAAAAGAAATCTTTCTAAAATGGACAAACGTTATAAAAAGGGAAATCTTTATAAATCAATAAAGTAATCGAATATGGTATTCGAAA
Source organism: Allium sativum (assembly GCA_030737875.1). NCBI lineage: Eukaryota > Viridiplantae > Streptophyta > Magnoliopsida > Asparagales > Amaryllidaceae > Allium > Allium sativum. The sequence goes on along the minus strand of CM060910.1, from coordinate 564,367,287 downwards.
GAGTTAAATCGAATATGGTATTCGAAGGGAGTCACTCAAATAAGGTATTCGAAAGTTAGTAAATCGAATATGTTATTCGAAAAGGGGTTTGTCGAGTCGAGTTAGCTGAATAGAGTTAATCGAATATTTGTTATTCGAATAAGAGTTAACTAGTTAGAGTTAATCAATTAGAGTTAACCAGTTAGAGTTAAACCAGTTAGAGTTAATCAGTTAGAGTAAATCGAACTAGAGTTAGTTAAATAGAGTTATCGAATATTAGTGATTCGAATAAAGTAAAAGGAGTTAATCGAATATAGTTTATTTGAATAGAATCAATTGAGTTAATCGAATATAGTTTATTCAATAGAATTAAAGGAGTTATCGAATATAGTCTATTCGAAAGGAGTTAAGTGAAACGAGTTAATCCAATAGTGTTAGTCCAATAGAGTAAATTGATAAGGGTTAATCGAATAGAGTAAATTAAATAGAGTAATAGAATATACCTTATCGAAGGAAAGCATTATCGAATAGATATGATTCGAAAGAGAGTTACGTAAGGTAGTTTGTTAAAGAATTAAAAGGTGAACTGTGCCTATTTCAAGGTTAGAAACGTTGTTCAGTTAAGGTCTGAGAGGTAGTATTACCCCAACTTGATTGACTTCATTTTTAACTAAGGAATAGTTAAGGTTCGATAGTGAAGGTGGGTTAAAGGAATTTAGTTAATAAGCGTAATGGTTTGAGTTGGCATCGCGATGGTTTGTTTAAACATCTGTCTAAGTCCAATGAAGGAGTTTTGGAAATGTTTTCCAACTAAGAACCAGAAATGTTTTATGATATAGAAAAACAAGAAATGGAAATGTTTTCCAATGGTAATAACATATATTTCCTAAATTTAGAAAAAGAGAAATTTTGAATATAGGGAAACAGGAGATAAATAAAATAAGGAAATATGAATATATATATATATATATAGATATATATATGATTGATGATTGATTGATAGAATTTCCATATGGAAATAATATCGTTGTTTGCACACGTGTTTTCTTTGATGGTTAAATCATAGACTATCGAAGTTTTGACCATTTTAACGTTGTTAATATGGAGAGATCGGTTGGATTATTATCCAAAAAACCACTCTGTATTGGCATAAGCGTTGCGAACCATATATGCCAATGAAAATCGAAGACGGAGTTATGCAAGGGCTATCCTATATTGAATAGTGCCTTCGGTTCATCCTGTTCCTGGGTGACTTGTATGGATGAATGTCTAACAGAGTATTTCCAGACGATCACGTATATTGATTTCTCCAACCATACCAAGAGTGGAAGCGGAGATGGAAACTTCTTTTAGCTAATACATAATGTATTGTTGTAGACGTCAATCGGTGATTTGATGGATTTGACGATGTGACATTCGAAGTGAATTTGATGTGATGATGAAGCGTAACTTCTAGCCTCATCAACCGGTAAATGACAGAAATCGGGCAGGCAACATGGCTAAGTCGGTCGCACCGAAGTAGGGTGTATAATCACCTGATCTAGAGTTTCATTTATTTCTAAAAATATATTGTTGATGCTGTCCCATTCGGGAAACGGTTGCTGATCCCAACCGTTGGTGATATACATTCGATACACTCAAGTGAAATGAGTGGTCGGTCATGTGTGGCCAGGTTGCAAGATGTTCTTGTTGAACCCAATGTATTCCTCTCTAGAGGTACACTAGCGAAAGGTGGCTCCATACCTTGTCATAGTTGGAAATCCATTACCCAATATGTGCTTGCGGTTTTGATTGTATACTATATATGTAGAACGTGAGATGAAAGCGTTTCTGCTAGATGATTATTATATTGTGGTTGATAGACATTATCATAATATCAAAGGTTTTCGATATAAAGATAATTTGGATTCTCATAAGGGAAAAACCCGTTCCGTTATACGGCGTGGTCTTATGAGATATCGTTTACCTGTTCGAACTGTTTTAAACTGTTTTACTCATACCAGTCCCATGACTGACCCGAAGTTTTTTTTTCCCTAAACTCTTGGGTGCCTAAATTTGTACGGGCAGTCAAGTAGTCGAGATTTTGCAGATACACTTGAAGAGCTGGAGCAGGAGGCTTCAGGATTATATAGCTATAATTATTTCCGCTGTGTTGTAATTGTGGTACTTTGATAATGATGTATATTCAAGTACAGATGTATATTTCAAGTTATGTTATATATATATATATTAAATGTTATTCGTTCCGTTGTGAGGTTCGTGTTACTCTGATGTTGTGTTCTTCTTCTTCTTCTATTCTAAGTTTCTATCTTATCTTTCCTCACCCACTAATTTCTTTCATTAATCATCCGGTATTTTCGACGTTTGGTTATTCATCATTGAGTTTATGGCGATAACCAAAGTCGCCAAAATTTTGGGTCATTACAGAGGTCGACCCCCAGGTTGACCCCATGGTCGACCAATGTGACCAAGTAGACCCCTAGTCGACATGGGTCCTAGGCGGGAAATTTCCCGCCCAGCCCGGATGTTTGTTTTGAATTTCAAATTTGAATTTCGAGCTGAGCTGTTTTATTTTATTCTAACCCCTGAAACTTCTGAAGGTCATAACTTCTTCAAACTGAGTCCGATTTACGAAAACTCGGACTCTATCTCAAGCAGAATTCCGAGACGAACGCAATGGCATAACCCATTTCCTTTAATTCTTCTGTTAAAAATTAAGTATAATTTGATTTGTTACTATGACGTTCACAGAAAATACAGGGTGTTACAATGGAAATGTATCCATTTTTCCTAAAATTCAACTAACTCAGTCCACTACTAATTTCCCCCTTTTATTTTCTGAGTTAGATGTTAAATTCCTATTTTTCATATACCATTTTCAATTACTGTAAATTTTTCCATATAAAATTAAGCATACCAATTCCTTTTCCACTGTCTCAATTTCACTGTAATTCTGTTTATAACATGTCCAATTTGACATCAAATAACAGTCTTAAAAGCATACTCATGTTTATTGTATATTCCAAAATATCTGTATTACAATAATTCTCAATCCAAATAGAAGATTAATGGAATAGATTTGTACAAAAACAATCTTCTTAATATAATCAGAAATAGATTATATAGCAATTACTACAAATTACAATTATTAATCACACTAAGAATTATGGGAGAATGTAAACGATAAATATACTGTTACCAAAAGGTATAATTTTAAATTCACTCACCCGACCATTTTCCAGCCCTTGAATCTAATTTAGATATGTTATTCTGTGGTCTTTCTAATTAAATTTAATATTAAGATAACTACGAATTTACAAATCTGATGCTGAAAGAAAGAAACCTAAATAATTCAGATTCATAGGATTTACCTTATGTTGACGAGAAATCTGAACACCTATATTGTAGATTTATAGTCTTTGTCTTCAAATCTTGAATCAGAATTTCTAAAAACTAGAATTCTAATTTCTAAAATATTTGCAGAAGAAAGAAAATGGCAGAGTCGTGGCGTTATCTCATAAAATATGAGTTGGAGGCTAGGCTTTGCTAGTCTATTTATAAGCGTACAGAAGATTCTGGTCTATCGAATTACATAAAATAAAATCTAAAACATACAAGTGGAAAATATAGCGTTAAGGGGCTTTAATGTTAATTTTACTGATATTAATTCTTATTTAGTGTTAGTTTTTAACGTTTCTTTTTGTTGTCAAATACCACTGTGTAAGTTATTTTCTATCATTTATAACACATACTCAATATTTAAATTTCAAACTTATGCGCGTATATATATGCGTATAACTCTTCAAATCTTTATCCGTTAATAGCTGCTCAATTAGTGTCATTATTAACGCCATTAGTTCAGTGATTTCTTTCATTTAATATATATTCAAATTCCAAATGCAGCTGTCTTCTTGTCCATTTTTCATTCATTATACATTTGTTACTTTACGTCCTTAAATTACATTTTAATTTTAATTTTTGAATTTATGTGTATATATGTACGTAAAAACTTTATTTTTTCAAAATTCAAACGGTGTTATGTCGTCATTTATTTCTTAATCAATTTGATTGGTTGCAAGTTATTTACTCACCTATGTGTATATTTTCCCTATATATATATATATATATATATATATATATATGTATTTCTCTAAGAATATGCATTTCTTTAGTCATTACTCACAAATTAAAAACATGTCACTGATGGGACTCGAACTTGCACCACTCACATGGGAGAGACACACCCATACCAACTCTCCTACTTATCCTTTTTCTTCAAAAGACTAAAAACATAGGTATTTATTATTCTTATTAGTGTTCTTATATATATATAATTTCTTTTTCATATTTATTCTAGTACTTCATTCAAAGATATTGTTTTCATTTTAAATCCGTTTTCTATGAACTATAGGTCTAAATTGGTGAAAAAATCGCCATAGACGCTGTGACGACCGCTCATAACCCATGCACTAAACAAGAGGGCTAATGCGCTGAAAGGTGTACGAGGCAGTTATGGACGATCATCAGAGTAGGTAAACAACATCAAAACCTATCGTAGAACTCAAAGCACAAGGATAAAATATAATAGAACATATACAACAGGTAATAGTAGTGAAGCATCATATATGAAACTTTTCAAACTTACACAATATTCAGAAAGATTATCTCAACATCATAGGAAATATCAAGTATGTACATAAGGCCTCACTACAACACTCATAGAACAACTCAAATAGCAGAAACAGAAATAATAGATAGTATTAAAAGTAACACGCCGGCCTCTTGCCCGCCTTCGCACAACAGCATCGTCCTCACTAATCACTTGTCACTTGTTGCTTAGTCTGCCCATCCACAACCGGATGAACAACCCAAGGTAATAAGAGGAAACATAAAACCTTGAGTCAGACAATAGTCTTAGTGAGCGATAAAACAGCTAACAAACTTCAACGATAATGTATATGAGAATGGATAGATAAACATACTAATCTACCCACAACACCAGAGAAGAACTCAACCCTATCTTCCCCACATCGGTTAGTGATAGCCTTTACAATCCATAACATCCAGTGTAACACCCCACGTCCATTAATGTCACTTACAAAGGGAATGCATCAATGTCCATGAAGCGTTATTGTTTGTATAAAACAGATAAATTACAAGAATAAATAAATAAAACAACACAGCGGAAGATAAAACTTATTTTTATTTCATTATAACTCAAAACAAGTTTACATATGTAGTTTCCAAAACCATTACAACAGGATCAGTGGTCTTTTTCAAAAACTTCAAGGTACATAAAGAAGCAAATACTTAAATAACATAAATGCATAAATCCCCACTGAGCATAAGCAAAGCCATAAAGATGAGAGAGTCCCAAGCGATACATCTACTATCTTCAAGCAACTGAAAGAAATCGGCACTAAGCTGTAGTATTCCCTCCTTACAAACCTGAGGGGGAAAGGAAGCAAAGAGGTGGAAAGAAAAGGAGGTCAGATATAAAGTCTGGCAAGTGCGATAACTTTAACAATATAATTATCAAAATAACTAGGCTAAGGCATAAGCTGGAAAATAAGGAAATGACTGTGAACAATTAGGTATAACAGAACAAAACGAGGAAATAAGATGTACCAAGATATCGTTAAAGGCACCCCTAATCACTATAAGATAATTACTACACTGCACCACCACTAGTCACCTAAAGGTTGATCCCGCCTACAAAACTTAATAATGATAATGGTAGTTTAGTGTACCCCTAGCAACCTTCATAGGTGTCGCCTGCCCCTATCTCCACTAGGTGTACCCACTACCCCCATTCGATCGGCTCCCTAACCCGTAGATACCCGTGCTGGCCCCACATTGGGGTGTATCACTCTCCAAAGTGGCAACCCGATACAACCAAAAATGCACGGCTTATATCTACATGATGCAACAACGTCTTACTTACCAGCCCGGGCCCACACATGCATATGAACCCGTTGGACTTATGTTGTCACCGCTGACCCGTTTTGACCTCTTACAATCAAATCCAATACGCGTGTCCCATCCTCGACTTGGGTCGAGCCCACAAATATACTTAATGGGTTACTGGTTTGAAAAGTGCCCACATGCATGACACAAGCTTTCCACCTATGCTTGGTCCCCTCTAAGGTTTTTCCCCACTTAACCCCATTCTTATTCATGTCTTCTTACATGTTTCAATCTTAGTTCAGTGCATCTAATCGTATTTCAAATGCCACCAAAGGCACCCACTAAATTCCACATGCCACCCAAGGCACCCACTTAACCCCCTCATGTCCGACTACATGTTTATCTGGTTAAGTTTTTCTTAATTCATTAAGACCGTAACCTTATAAAGACCTCCCACATTAGACTAGCATTTGTGGCAGCCGGATTTGCCGGGCGGGTGCGGGCAGTCTTACACCACAAACGAGCCTAACCTCATGTCTTTACAACTGTTGCGGATTTAATTTATGCCTAAGACCTCCTACATTAGACTGACATTTGTGGCAGCTGGATTTGCCGGGCGGGTCCTGGCAGTCTTACACCGCAATAGAGTCTAACCTCATGTCTTAGGCGATTAATTACACCTAATTAATTACCCCCAATTTGAATTAATTTCCCTATTCAAATTGCCAATCAATTACAAATTTTAATATGCCCCTAATTGACTCAATTATGCCCATCTATTTATGGTATATAAAATTATACCAATTAACATCACATTTAAGGCATTTATGCCAATTCTCAATATTAAATATTTTAATATTATCCCATTGCCCCATGTTGTACGTTCGTTCATTTAACGTAAAATATACGTTAGACTCGAATAGTCTAACTTATGGAATAACGAGAAAACATCACAACATGCGTAGAATAAAAACTAGATCTAAACATAAGGGGTGAACTTGCATGTGAGAATAAGGTTTTTCATCCAAAAACTTGCATAGGCAAAAGTTATAAACTTGCATAAACTATGAATGTCATAGATCTAATCATAAGGTGTAAACTTGCATAGGCAATGGTTACAAACTTTACATTACATGATTCATACTCCAACATATATATATACACACACACACACACACACACTTGCATATGTGATTTATACAACAAAAACTATGATGTAAACTTGCATCTAACTCACACATGCCATAGCCTAACTTTATATCCAATTTACACATAAAATAGATGTCATGAAACATGTAAGGTTGTATATGATTCTCATAACTTGCATATGATTCAAATCTAAATTAACATCTAAACTTTCATACCTACATATGATTTAACATATGAATTAGTTCCAACAACATAACCAAACTAGCATATGAAATGTAACACCCCACGTACGTTTGTGTCACTCACAAAGGGAATGCACTAAGTTCTGTGGAGCATTTAGGGTAAAAAATGCAGATAAACTACAAGACAGATAGAAATTAAACAGCGGAAAGTAAAACTTTGCTTTATTGATAAAATAGTTTGTATAATGGCTTCTTTACAATATCAGAGTATCATCTGTCTTACAAAATAAAGAAGCATAAAAACAACATTTATATTCCCCGATTTAGCAAGAGCCAGCCATAGCATCTGAAAAGAGAATCCAAACAAACTTTGATAAATCTTCAAGCTGGGAAAGAGTGGCAGTCCAACTTAACCTGAGCTAAACTATTCCCTCCTTTACTACCTGGGGGGGGGGGGGGGAACGGAAGAAAAGAAGACGAAAGGAAAACAGAGTCAGACATAAAGCCTGAGTAAGTTCAGTAACTTCTAGCATGTGAACATGGAAAAATAAAACGACATGAATTAACTGAATACAAGATTACACCATAACGATAGGGTCAACAAGATTAGACAAGGTAATCACAAGATATGCTAAGATAAGATAATCTGGATATGCTCTAATACTTTCGCCGCTTCACTATTTCCTTGTTATACTGGTTTCTATATCTCTGCACCGCCTGTCTAGTGTCCCAACTAGTAACGATAACGTGATTCCAATCCCTGTATTTTCCATCGCCTTCAGACATCCATTTATTTATTTGTTACCAAGATTTAATCTAGGGTTTTCTACCAAGTGCCTTCTAGATTCAACTAGAGTTTACGTTGTCTGTTGAATGCGTCTCGGATTCAGGATTTTATGCCACCTAGTTCAACTAGGAATTATGCTACCTGTCGAGCGATGCCCCCAAGTCTAGGACACACTACCTAGAGTGGTATATGTTCCAATACTTCCCCATGCATGTATCGCGAATCGTTATCGCTCATCTAGATGCACATGTCCCATAATGTGCGGTCCGAGTCCTGTGTCAGGGCAAATCAAGGAATACAGAACTCGGTCGGGAACTTTCAGATATCTGCCGATGCAGATGCTAAGGTCTGTTTTTATTTCAGTGGTTATGGTTCCACTTGACCCCTCCTTCAACTAATGAAAGGCACACCTTGTAAAATGAGAACTATACGCCGGCCCCCGGTGCCCCACTATCCTATGGCCATCCTCAACCATAACTAGATAGCAAGTATATGGTCTTTTGGAGTTCTCTGCCTTTCCGCTTCACGTATCTCGATTGACTCAAGATGGATGGTAGACGACGAGTCGCTATCACAAGGCTACCGTTTGCTCGCCGAATCACGCCGGTCCATCCTAGTCTTTAGGTTGCCATGTATTGCAACCAAGGCATACCCCTGGTTCTTCTACGCAGACCTTAACCTCTGTGGGCCTAGGCGGATAATCTGCAGCCTCACACAGGGATATCAAGAGTACCCTCACGTCCCCTCGAAGCCTCGGGCTTCGTAACCCAATTCGTTGGAGCCTCCTTTTTACTCAGACGGACATTCGCTCCTTCCCATGTTATACTAAGAATTACTACTTAGTTTTACTAACTAAGATTCCCCACTTAGTTTCCAGAATCGTTGTTTTCTTAACTAAGGTTTACTTAGTTATCCTTCCCGTCAATTTGGATTGGTTAAGTGTCATAGTCAATTCAAGCTAACTTAACCTTCCTCATTTACCCTGTTAAACTGGTTAAGTGTTATCAGTAACTCATGTTGACTTAACCCTGCCACAAACAAAGTTATATTGGTTAAGTATTTATTACTTAACCCTACCCATTCACCCTGTGTTGGTTAAGTGTTCCTTTTTAACTTTAACCTTGCCCGTCTATTTTAACTAACATGTTATTATTAATGGTTAAGTATTATCCCTTCATGTTTTAGACTTAACCCCATTCCTTTATCACAACCTGATGGTTAAGTGTTCAAGTTTACTTAACCCTACGGTCTAGCCCAGCTAACAGAACAAATTGGCTAAGTATATTAGATTTTACTTAACCCCAACCTCTAGTCTAGTTAACATGTTAATTTGGCTAAGTGTATTAACTTTACTTAACCCCTACAAGTCTCGTCTTGCTACCTTGAGTTTGGTTAAGTGTCTCTATGGACTTAGCCCTCCCATTCTAGCTTAACTGTGTTAAGTTGGTTAAGTGTTCCTACGGACTTAACCCTTCCATTCTAGCTTAACTGTGTTAAGTGTCAGTCTGAACCTAGCCCCACCCATTAGTCTAGTTATCATGTTGAACTGGTTAAGTGTCTTAGTTAACTTAACCCTACCATTCTTGTTCTAGCTTTAACTAAATAAATTAAAGCCGCTACCACTCACATTAGACAGTATTGTTGCGAATACTGGATGTGCCGGTTGGTTCCGAGCAGGTTTACATTGCAACTCAGTCTAACCTCGGGTTAGGCATATTCGTGTTTTCTAAGTTCAAAGGGGTTTTGATTAGTTTTCAAATCAGGTTTTGAAAGTAACCATCCCGTCCATTGGATCAGTTAGGGATAACCAGGGAGAGCAGGAAACTTGTATTTTCCAAACTCAAGCCTAGACACTATCCTCTCTGTCACCCTAGAACTTTCTGGCTTATTATTAAAAGAGATGTCGTTAATAAACCTTTAATTTGTCTAAATTCACATTTCCTCATTTAGGCCAGATTCTATAGGTAAATTATTCCTAATTTACTTATTTCCCAATTACTCTTTTAATGTAAATTGTCTACATTTATTTCTATGGCCCATTTCCTTTCCTAAAACATATTTATGCTTTTTGGTATGTAAACTATACCAAGTTAAGTGTCACTAACCATGATTTTTCTAAATCTGATAGTTATTCTCAATTATGGCCAATTTCACATTTATGCCAATATACTTACCGTGCCAAATTAGCTAATCCAATTCCGATTCAACATTCTAATTCTCGTCAAACTAGACTTATTACTCTAGTTCACTATTCATGTAAATGCTAGAATTACATGTCAATACTGGATTCAAATTACACATCTTATAATTCATGTTAAATTTATCCAATTTGTATTTCTATGAACATGCCATAATTCATGTTCCCAATTTATGCCAGATTCCAAGTTTATAACTATGTTTTTAGTACATTTCACAATATGCCCAAATCATATTCCCACCGTTCGTATAATTTCGATTAAATCTAGATTATGGATAAATCTAGACTCGTAGAAAATAGGGAATGAACCAAAGATGCTACGAAAAAGGATGGACATAATAACTGGCACAAAAGGTTTGAATAAGGACGTAGGTTCAAGAACATGGGTAGACCTAACTTAATAGGTAAATTCCCAAGGTCTAAAACCAAGGATAGACAGAATAGAGACACAGGTTCAAGAACATGGGTAGACCTAACTTAATAGGAAAATTCCCATGGTCTAAAACCAAAGAAAACCAAGGACAGACAGAATAAATAATCGGGTTTAATCTCATAATCACAGAACTTAACCAACACTTTCCTAGTCATAAATCATAGGTGTTTAATCACAGATGTCCTTGTTTTGTCATAGGCAATGGTTTATATTTCCTAATCAAAGGCATAGACTTAGTCAAGGAAATAATCCTCATAGCCAAAGTCACGGTCATAGGCAATGTTCATAGTCATAGGCGATGTCCATAGTCATAGGCAATATTCATAGTCATAGGCAAATGTTCATAGTTATCGGCAAATGTTCATAGTCATAGGTGTATGGTTTTAAGGTCTATAGTCACGGTCTTATTTGTCCTCGAATCATAACAGTTCTTAATTAGGTTCAAGAGTATAGGCACTGATTCGAATAGAGAGAGATTTGGCATATTCTTTTATTCCTTTAATTTCATGTCATGAACAAAGAAAAACGTTCAAATCTAGAAATAACTGACTTACAGAGATTAGATTAGAACAGAAAGATGGCGTTGCTATGATTTGTAGAAAAACAGTCGTTGCAGTCGTTCGAATCTTCACTTGAATTCTAGCTTGAATCTCCCCTTTGAAAGTCTTTGAGCAGCACCTCCTCGTCTTGATTTATTTTATATATATTATTTTTATTTATTATTTGATTAAGAGGAGGAGAGGAAGCCATATTCACTAAGAATCTTTGCAGCATAAGGGTAGAGAAGAATTGTGAATAGAGAAGGAGTCTAGGGCTGTTTATATAGTGTTAGGTGGACGAACCTGGTCAGAAAACGTAACCAGATACATCAGAACGAACCAGTGCAGAAAGATGGAAAAAGCAGGGGGGTCGACCCCCAGGTCGACTACCCAGTCGATCTAGGTGCCCCAGGTCGACTACCCAGTCGACCTGGGTGCCTTGGGCGGGAAAAATCCCGCCCACCCCAGCCTGGGTCTGTTTTCGAATTTGAATTCCTTTTTCTGCCCTGTTTTGAATTTTGAACCTTGCAGAAACTTCCGGAGGCCATATATTCCTCATACGGACTCCGATTTACGCAAACTCGGACTCGTTTTCATGTAGAATTCCGAGACGAACGCAATGGCGTAGCCAGTTTCCCTTGATTTTGATTTTAACTTTTAATTCTACCTTGATTTGAGAATCTTAGCGTTACAGAATTACGGGGTGTTACATGAAACATCATTATGAATTGATTGTACATAAGCCAACATAGATTTACAACATAGATGATAACATCACACATTTACAACATAGATAATAACATCATAGATTTACAACATAGATAATAACATCATAGATTTACAACATAGATGATAACATACGGTCAATGATTCACAACATAACCATATAATCCAAATCATAGCTCAATCCAATTAAATTGTTAATTATCTTATTAAAGAAATCGAACTCACGAAAAGAAGGTCTTGCGTTCTGAAATTTGAGTTCTGAAATTGATTTAGCTCGCCTTTGTAGTAGATTCGTTATTGTTTAGATTAGAGTTGAATAGAATTGAGTTGATTAGCTTTTCTTCTTCTCTAATTGGTGGCGACTACTCTAGGTTACAAGATGACAGCATGACGGCCATAGTTCCAATTTTTATTTTGATTTAGGGTTTGAGTCTACCCATGTTTATATAGAATTTTAATTTAATTATAGCCGTCAGATGATCTTAGGGTTAATCAAAACCACTCAGTCAGGATAGCGTGACACCTCAGCCCTAATGACTTAGCAAGGAGTCAGAAAGGACTCAGCAATGAGTCACAACATGGATCAGGTTGCACCAGAAAGCTTGCAGGCTTTCTGCTCGTCCTGGTCGCACTTAGCAGGTGTGCCAGTGCAATCTTTGTACTGGCGCACTTCCCAAGTGCGTCAGTGCAATTTTTTTTCTTTTGCGTAACTTCGCTCGTCCATATCTCCTTCATCTGGTATTCGTTTTACGCAAACTCAGACTCTATCTAAACCAGAATTCTGAGACGAACACAATGGCGCAACCCATTTCCCTTGATTCTCATATCTGAAATTAATTATTCTTGAATTTAGTTGATTCGATTATTCAAAAATTCGGGGTGTTACATTCTCCCCTACTTAAAGGATTTCGTCCTCGAAATCTCTAAGTCAAGAAGAACGTATCCTACCTCCAATCATCTATCTACTCAACCTCAACCTTAGTCCTTAAAAGATTTCTAATGCTTTTCATGTACATATGCATAGTGTGTGTATATGCCCGTATACTAATGCTAAATCAGGCGGTCCACTGATTCATTCGACCTCCTTAATGAAAATAATGATAGTGCCATGTATCCATCATGTATGCAAAGAATCCTATACATATCATTACTACATGTGTGCATAACCATCCATTTAAATGCAACATCCATATGATACACACATTCAATGTACATTCATTTTATTAAATACATCCATTTATATGCAATATGCAATATGAAAGTGACTGAGCCGATCTAGTGCCTAAAGTGTGTGTATGTGCATCCACGAGAAACCACTAGCAAACACTTGCATCCACATGCATCCATCATACATAACATGTCTCAAACACATGTTTCAACCATAGGACTACTGTAACACCCCACGTCCATTAATGTCACTCACAAAGGGAATGCATTAACTTCCATGGAGGTTTTAAGTGAATATAGAACAGTAAAATTATAACAAGACAGATATAAAATAGTACTTAGAAATTCAAAAACTTTATTTCATTGTAGCAGAAGTCAAAACATGTTTGATTACATCATAACACCATATTCGATGTCAAGTACAATATCTATCTTGATAAAACAAGTACATAATCCCATTACATGAATAGCCATTAAAAAGAAAGATAACAAGCTGGACTTTACTTCAGCAGTCCAAGCTTTCCAGAAGATAAGCGATCCAACTAGACTCCACTAGAACTTGGCCCAACCTGCGGACCTGAAGGGAGAAAAAGGATGGAAAAGAGGGGGTCAGACATATAGTCTGGTGAAGATGATAATTCTACAATACTATTACCAAAATAACTGTACTAAGGCATAAGCTGGAAAACAAGAAAATGTCTATGAAGAGCAGATTAAGGACATAGACAATCGCTAAAGGCAACGTTATAGGCGCTCCTAAATACTAAAGGATAAACACTATACTGCACCACACCAGTCACCCTAAAGATTCATCCCACTTAGCTTCACTTAGAAACTTTCCCAATGGCTTTACGTACCCCTAGCTGACTACATAGGTGCCGCCTGCCCCTATCTCCACTAGGTGTACCCTACTTCCCATTATTCGATCGGCTCCCTAACTCGTAGATACCCGTGCTGGCCCCACAGTGGGGTGTATCACTCCCCTAAAGTGGCAACCTGATACAACGGACATGCACGGCTTATACCTACACGATGCAACAATGTCTTACTTACCAGCCCGGGTCCACACACGCATATGAAACCCGTTGGACTTGCGTTGCCACCGCTCCCTGTTTTGGCCTCTTATAGTCAAACCCAGTATGCGTGTCCCGTCCTCGACTTGGGTCGAGCCCACAAAGATACGTTTTGGGATACTGGTTGAAATGGGCCCCCACTATTTACCACAAGCATTCCACCTAAGCTTGTCCCCATTAGTCCATCCCACTTAACCCACTTAGTCATGTTCATTTACATGTGTGTTTGGTTAAGTCTAATCGTATTTCAAATGCCTCTAAAGGCAACCACCAGATTCCTCATGCCACCCAAGGCACCTACTTAACCCCCATGTCCCACCTTACATGATTATCTGGTTAAGTATTTCTTAGTTCATTAAGGCCATAACCTCATAAAGACCTCTCACATTAGACTGGCATTTATGGCAGCTGGATTTGCCGGGCGGGTCCGGGCAGTCTTACACCATAAAAGAGTCTAACCTCGTGTCTTTACAACTGTTATGCTTTAGTTTGGGCCTAGGACCTCTCACATTGGGCCGACATTTGTGACTACTAGATTTGTCGGGCGGGTCCGGGCAGGTTTACATCACAAACGGGTCCAACCTCGTGTCCCAAGCATTGATTATTAATAATAATCCACTTTCCCCCAATTTTAATAATTCCCTACTTGAATTATTAATTACTTCCAATTTTTAACAATGTCCATAATTGACTCAATTATGGACATCCATTCATGGTATGCAAAATCTTACAAAATTGCACCCAATTTATTAATTCCTAATATTACCCCTACCCCACGTTTGAACGTTTATTCGCAAAATATATGTTAGACTCGAATAGCCTAACTCATAGCATAAAAGAGATTATCATAATAACAACATGTATATGTGACCAAATGAATCATAATAAGGGGTGAAACTTGCATATGTCCAACTTGCATAGATTATACATGTCATGGACCTAAAGGTGTCAACTTGTTCAAAATTCACCTAATATAATCTCAATCAATTTTCATAAACTTACATATGAACATGTGTGAATCAACATCATCTAATTTTTTAACAACATGGTTTTATATGGGTACACCTAACTCAATAGGCAAATTCCCATAATCAAGTTTTATTTAATTATAGTTTCAAGTTTATGGGTACACCTAACCTAATAGGCAAATTCCCATAAACAAGATCCATTTAAATTAAAAAAACATAACTTTAAGCATGTTCCAACAACATCATGATTTTTCAACATAATATAGCATGATTTATAACATGGCATAGTATGATAGTATAACATAGCTTGACATGATTCTCAACATAGCACGACATAGCATAAGAGAATTTACAACATAGCATGACATAGCATATATAATTTACATCATACGACAACATAATAACATAATAAGAGATCCACAATATATAGAATTTACAATTACAAATCACATCACTTTCTTGTGATCCATTCATAACTGAGTCAAATTAGTTTGTAATAGTCTTGTGAGAATCATCATACTCACCAACAAAAGAAAAGAATTAGAGAAAGAGAGATCTTTTAATTTGATTTGTGTAGATTTAGTTGTAGATGATTAGGCTTCCTCTTCTTAGTTTGTGACGGCTACGCTGAACTCCATGGCAGCAGCATGACGGTAGCTTCTCTAATTTTACAAGTGATTTAGGTTTAGGGTCTACCCACTTATTTATAGATTTTAGAATGCATTTAGGCCATTAGATTTAACCTAGAAATAACCGCAGCCGTTCAGACAAGATGGGGTTTATCTTGTTGACTCAGCAATGAGTCAGAAGTGACTCAGCTAACACTCAGCATATTAATAAACTTCTATTCATGTAATAAATAAATATATTTTCTACAATGTACATATTAGATACATCCCCCTTTACTTATTATTGTTTTTATATACATATTAGATACATCCCCTCTCTCACACACTTATTAATATTTTTATATTCATATTAGATACATCCCCTCTCTTACATACTTATTAATATTTTTATATTCATAATAGATACATCCCCTCTCTTACATACTTATTAATATTTTTATATTCATATTAGATACATCCCCTCTCTTACATACTTATTAATATTTTTATATTCATATTAGATACATCCCCTCTCTTACATACTTATTAATATTTTTATATTCATATTAGATACATCCCCTCTTCTACACACTTATTATTATTTTAGCAACTTTAGTTTTAATAGAAAATTCGGGGTGTTACATTCTCCCCTCCTTTTAGGATTTCGTCCCCGAAATCTTCAAGTCTGGAAGAATGTATATCCTACCATCCAAACGTCCATCTACTCATCCATCATACACAGGCATCCATTGTCCTTACAGACTTCTAATGCTTTCATGTTTAAATGCACAGTGTGTGTATATGTCCGTATCTAATGCAAAATCAGGCGGTCCACTGATTCAGTTGACCTCCTTAATGCAACTATGATCGTGCCATGCATCCATTATGTATGCAAAAGATTCTTAATGCTACATAATACTTCTATATGCGTGCACAACCATCATCTGAATGCAGCATCCACATGATAATACAACCATCGTTCATCCATTTTACTAAATACATCCATATATATATGCAATATGCAATATGTAGTGACTGAGCCGATCTAGTGCCTAAAGTGTGTGTATATATGCATCCACGAGCAACCACTAGCAAACACTTGCATCCATTTTGCATCCATCATACATAACATGTCTCAAACACATGTTACAACCATAGGATTATCCTAACTAAAGGTCAAAGATACTAATGAGAGGACATACTAAAGATAAGATAAGATAAGCTAAGCGATAAAGGAGAAATTAAAAGACATACCCTCAAAAAGAAAAGGGTACAACGAACGCATCTTCTCTTCTGTCTCCCAAGTTGCGTTGCTCTCATCATCTCCCCATTGCACTTTAACCAGTCTGACCTCTCGATTCCTCAACTTTTTGATCTCCGACCCAAGAATGCATGTAGGAGCTCGTCTAATTGTTGCATCACGCTCTATTTCACCTCTTTAAGCAAACTCGGCTCTACCACCTCCGCGGTCTTGTGCAAACACTTCCTCAAATGTGATACATGGAATACGTCGTGTACTCCACTAAGTTTCTCAGGCAACTCCACCCTATATGCCATCTTCCCAATCCTGTTTTTTACAGGAAACGGCCCTACAAACCTTGGTGCTAATTTCCCCATGGACCCAAAGCGAACAACATTCTGTAACGGAGATACTTTGATAAAAACCATGTCCCCAATGTCAAACTCAAGATCTGTCCTCCTCTTATCAGCATACGATTTTTGCCTATCTTGTGCTGCTTTCATCCTCCTTCGAATCAACTCAATCTTCTCCGAGGTTTCCCTAACCATATCGGGCCCAAGTAGGATTTTATCGGTAGATTCCCACCAACATGTAGGCGAATGGCAAGGCCTTCCATAAAGAGCTTCGAAAGGTGCCATGCCAATACTAGACTGAAAGCTATTATTATATGCGAATTCTACTAACGGAAGGTGCTCTTCCCATGTACCCCCAAAGTCTAGGATACAAAGCCTTAAAAGATCCTCTAGAATGCGATTCACCCTCTCGGTCTGGCCGTCTGTCTGAGGATGATATGCGGTGCTCAAACATAGCTGAGTCCCTACCACCTCTTGTAAACTCTTCCAAAATTCGCTAGTAAAGATGGGATCACGGTCGCTTACTATACTAGAAGGAATACCGTGTAAACGAACTATCTCCTTAATGTATACAGAAGCCAACCACGGAGCAGTCCTCTTACTTTTCACGGGAATAAAATGGGCGCTTTTAGTAAGTCTATCTACTATAACCCAAATCCCCGTGTTACCCTTCCCTGATCTTGGTAATCCATCCACAAAATCCATTGAGATGCTTTCCCATTTCCATAGTGGAACTTCTAATGGGTGAAGCAACCCACCGGGTTTCTTTTGTTCTGCTTTAACTCGTTGGCACACCAAGCACCTAGCGACGTACTCGGCCACATCCTTTTTCATACCGGCCCAAAAGAAAACCCGCTTCATATCTTTGTACATCTTATCCCCACCGGGATGAATGGTCATTTTTGAGCGATGAGCATCATCAAGAATGGCCTTCCTTAAGTCTTCGTCTTGTGGTACACAAAGTCTATTATCCCTTCGTAACCAACCCTTATCGTCTAGGGTATACCTACGAAGATGGCTTGACGACTCCCCCCCTTTGAGCTATTCTACTATCTCAACCAACTGTGGGTCGTCTCGCTGTGCCTCACCAACCCATCCTAGAAGTGTAGGTCTAACCTCCAAGGATGCTAACAGACCGGGTACTAAGTCAACGGAGGGTCTAAAGTCAAACATAGAGATGAATTCTAAGCTTTGTCGTTCAACAAACAACGGACTCAAGGACAACCTTTTCCTACTTAAGGCGTCTGCCACCACGTTACCCTTGCCCGGGGTATATGCTATTTCAAAATCGTAGGAGGCTAAGAATTCCATCCACCGTTGCTGCCTTAAATTCAAATCCTTCTGAGAGAATAAGTATTTTAATGATTTGTGGTCAGTGAACAGTTTGAATTTCTCAACAAGAAGATAGTGACGCCAAGACTTAAGCGCGAAAACAATTGCGGCTAGCTCTAAGTCATGTGTGGGGTAATTCTTTTCATGAACCCTCAACTGCCTTCCACCATAGGCTATTACTCTTCCCTCTTGCATGAGGACAGCGCCAAGTCCCGTCCCACAAGCATCAGTATAGATGGTAAACGGTTTATTCCCGTCTGGCAGCACTAAGACTGGGGCTGAAGTTAAGGCTCACTTTAAACATTGGAACGCATCATCGCAATCTTTGTCCCACGTAAAAACCAGGTTCTTCTTCGTTAACCGTGTTAATGGAGCTGATATTTTTGCGAAGTCTTTGATAAACTTCCTATAATAGCCAACCAACCCCAAGAAACTTCTTACTTCGGTTGCATTTTTAGGGACCTTCCAATCTTGGATGGCCACCACCTTCGCGGGATCCACTGCTATCCCTTCTTTGGAAACCACGTGCCCTAAGAACCGTACTTCCTTCCTCCAGAAGTGACACTTAGAAAATTTTGCCTTAAGGTTATGCGCTCGAAGGGTTTCCAACACTTCCCTAAGATGTAGGGAGTGCTCTTCTTTATTCTTAGAAAAGACTAAGATGTCATCCACAAAGACTACCACGAATTTGTTAAGGTATTCCCTAAACACCCTACTCAACAAAATATGCAGGGGCGTTTGTCAAACCAAAGGGCATCACTAGCCATTCATAGAATCCGTCAGGAGTCCTAAAAGCAGTCTTATCTATACTATCCTCAGCCACTCTCAGTTGATGAAAGCCAGTGGCTAAGTCCAACTGCGAAAACACTGAGGCGCCAACTAACTGATCAAAGAGATCGTCAATCCTCGGCAGTAGGTGTCGGTTCTTTTTAGTAAGCTTGTTTAGTTCTCTATATCCATACAAAGTCTAAGAGACCCATCCGCCTTTGTGGCAAAAACTACTGGAGCACCCCACTCCGATATACTACGTCTTATGAACCCCTTCTCAAGCAACTCCTTTACTTGCTTATTGAGTTCCCTCCTTTCACGAGGAGCCATGTGGCGCACTGGCAAAGATACGGGTTTAGCATTATCCACGAGATAAATTCGAAAGTCTATCTCCCGCTTTGGAGGTAAGCCCTTCACCTCCTCAAACACATCCGGATATTCCCGGACCACTTCTACCGATCGCAGGTTCTCTACAGACGCGTTAAGCGATTCAAGATAACTTAGCATAACGGAATTTATGGGATTACAAAAGATGTCGAGAGCATTACCAAGGCGAGTCACAAGCCTAACTACTCTCCTTTCACAATCAAGAATGGCCCTATTTCTAGACAACCAATCCGTTCCTAAAATTAGCCCATAGCCCGTGAAGCCCAATACATAAGCATCACATCTAAATTCAACGCTAAGTATAGAGATTTTCAAATCCAAACATATCATGGTCAAATGAGCCGAACTCCCAAATGGATTTGAAACGACCAAGGGATCTTCTACTAAACTGGTGTTCAAGTGCAGTGATTCAACTAATGATGCAGAGATAAACGAATGAGATGCGCCAGAATCGAATAAGGTACGGACAGGATGATCAAACAGAAAAACTAAGCTTTCAACAGAAATTGTTCTACCTCTTTCTTGCAGCGGTGGGGCCGCAATAGCCTGAACTTGCCCCCTTGCCTGCCCTGGTGCCATAAGAGCCTGCACCTGTCCTCCCGAGGTAGACCCTGCCCTCTGCCCCTTCTTTGGACAGTCCTTCACTAAATGTCCCGCATCTCCACAATGAAAACAACCAGTCTTCTTTTTCTTTCTACAATCTTTGCTGAGATGGCCAGGCGTCCCACAATTGAAGCATTTCTTCTTCCCTTTGCCATTATTGTTTTTACCACCCTTCTTATTTTGCTGTTGGGGTTTCTTCTGATCCCCTTTCTTTTCAACTGCCTTATCCTCATGCATAAGTGTCATTTCTACTAGCTTTTCAAAGGTGGCTCCCATAGGGATGTGGGTCATAGCCAACCCTTGCAACGGTTCATTCAAGCCTCTAACGAACCTCAAAGCTTTCTTCTCTGGCGTGTTCACCAACTCCAAGCCAAACCTTGCTAACTGATTAAATTTATTGACATATTCCTTTACTGATGAGCTCCCTTGCTTTAGTGCTAGGAATTTTTCCATATTTAAGTTCTCCTCTGCCCTTGAAAGAAACTTTGCCTCAAACCTTCGTCTGAAATCCGCCCATGAATCAACTGGACGTTCCCCGTTAGTGACCTCCCACCAAAACGAGGCCTCTCCCTTCATTAACCAAGCAGCTAAACGGACTTTCCTCCCATCTTCCACTTCAAAGATATCCAACAATTCCTCAGTCTCCTAAAGCCAATCTCTGGCCTCCACAAACATCTCAGTCCCTTGAAAAGTTTTTCCTCCCATAGCCTTGAATTCCTTGCACGTCTTTGCAAAAGTGTCAACACGAGGAGGAGGAGGAGGAGGAATGGGTGCAACTAAGGGTGGAGGAGTATCCGCTGGGCCTGCAGTGGTGGCCCTAGCCTCCAAGTATCTCCTAAACCACCCTGGAATCGTCACACCTTCTGGGAGATTAAGATCTTCAGCCATGCTGAAACGAAAAAGGAAAGATTCAAAATGGAGAATTCGAAAGATAAAGATAAGGATGTGGCTATTTGGGATTATGTTTTTCATAAAAACTCTCTTTAAATAACATGTTTTTTTTTTTTTGAAAGCACTTCTTCCAAAAATACTTTAGAAAAAAATATTTTTCTAAAAAAATTTTTTTATCTGTTCTGGTAACCTTATGCTCTGATACCACGTGTAACACCCCACGTCCATTAATGTCACTCACAAAGGGAATGCATTAACTTCCATGGAGGTTTTAAGTGAATATAGAACAGTAAAATTACAACAAGACAGATATAAAATAGTACTTAGAAATTCAAAAACTTTATTTCATTGTAGCAGAAGTCAAAACATGTTTGATTACATCATAACACCATATTCAATGTCAAGTACAATATCTATCTTGATAAAACAAGTACATAATCCCATTACATGAATAGCCATTAAAAAGAAAGATAACAAGCTGGACTTTACTTCAGCAGTCCAAGCTTTCCAGAAGATAAGCGATCCAACTAGACTCCACTAGAACTTGGCCCAACCTGCGGACCTGAAGGGAGAAAAAGGATGGAAAAGAGGGGGTCAGACATAAAGTCTGGTGAATATGATAATTCTACAATACTATTACCAAAATAACTGGACTAAGGCATAAGCTGGAAAACAAGAAAATGTCTATGAAGAGCAGATTAAGGACATAGACAATCGCTAAAGGCAACGTTATAGGCGCTCCTAAATACTAAAGGATAAACACTATACTGCACCACACCAGTCACCCTAAAGATTCATCCCACTTAGCTTCACTTAGAAACTTTCCCAATGGCTTTACGTACCCCTAGCTGACTACATAGGTGTCGCCTGCCCCTATCTCCACTAGGTGTACCCTACTTCCCATTATTCGATCGGCTCCCTAACTCGTAGATACCCGTGCTGGCCCCACAGTGGGGTGTATCACTCCCCTAAAGTGGCAACCTGATACAACGGACATGCACGGCTTATACCTACACGATGCAACAATGTCTTACCTACCAGCCCGGGTCCACACACGCATATGAAACCCGTTGGACTTGCGTTGCCACCGCTCCCTGTTTTGGCCTCTTATAGTCAAACCCAGTATGCGTGTCCCGTCCTCGACTTGGGTCGAGCCCACAAAGATACGTTTTGGGATACTGGTTGAAATGGGCCCCCACTATTTACCACAAGCATTCCACCTAAGCTTGTCCCCATTAGTCCATCCCACTTAACCCACTTAGTCATGTTCATTTACATGTGTGTTTGGTTAAGTCTAATCGTATTTCAAATGCCTCTAAAGGCAACCACCAGATTCCTCATGCCACCCAAGGCACCTACTTAACCCCCATGTCCCACCTTACATGATTATCTGGTTAAGTATTTCTTAGTTCATTAAGGCCATAACCTCATAAAGACCTCTCACATTAGACTGGCATTTATGGCAGCTGGATTTACCGGGCGGGTCCGGGCAGTCTTACACCATAAAAGAGTCTAACCTCGTGTCTTTACAACTGTTATGCTTTAGTTTGGGCCTAGGACCTCTCACATTGGGCCGACATTTGTGACTACTGAATTTGCCGGGCGGGTCCGGGCAGGTTTACATCACAAACGGGTCCAACCTCGTGTCCCAAGCATTGATTATTAATAATAATCCACTTTCCCCCAATTTTAATAATTCCCTACTTGAATTATTAATTACTTCCAATTTTTAACAATGTCCATAATTGACTCAATTATGGACATCCATTCATGGTATGCAAAATCTTACAAAATTGCACCCAATTTATTAATTCCTAATATTACCCCTACCCCACGTTTGAACGTTTATTCGCAAAATATATGTTAGACTTGAATAGCCTAACTCATAGCATAAAAGAGATTATCATAATAACAACATGTATATGTGACCAAATGAATCATAATAAGGGGTGAAACTTGCATATGTCCAACTTGCATAGATTATACATGTCATGGACCTAAAGGTGTCAACTTGTTCAAAATTCACCTAATATAATCTCAATCAATTTTCATAAACTTACATATGAACATGTGTGAATCAACATCATCTAATTTTTTAACAACATGGTTTTATATGGGTACACCTAACTCAATAGGCAAATTCCCATAATCAAGTTTTATTTAATTATAGTTTCAAGTTTATGGGTACACCTAACCTAATAGGCAAATTCCCATAAACAAGATTCATTTAAATTAAAAAAAAACATAACTTTAAGCATGTTCCAACAACATCATGATTTTTCAACATAATATAGCATGATTTATAACATGGCATAGTATGATAGTATAACATAGCTTGACATGATTCTTAACATAGCACGACATAGCATAAGAGAATTTACAACATAGCATGACATAGCATATATAATTTACATCATACGACAACATAATAACATAATAAGAGATCCACAATATATAGAGTTTATAATTACAAATCACATCACTTTCTTGTGATCCATTCATAACTGAGTCAAATTAGTTTGTAATAGTCTTGTGAGAATCATCATACTCACCAACAAAAGAAAAGAATTAGAGAAAGAGAGATCTTTTGATTTGATTTGTGTAGATTTAGTTGTAGATGATTAGGCTTCCTCTTCTTAGTTTGTGACGGCTACGCTGAACTCCATGGCAGCAGCATGACGGTAGCTTCTCTAATTTTACAAGTGATTTAGGTTTAGGGTCTACCCACTTATTTATAGATTTTAGAATGCATTTAGGCCATTAGATTTAACCTAGAAATAACCGCAGCCGTTCAGACAAGATGGGGTTTATCTTGTTGACTCAGCAATGAGTCAGAAGTGACTCAGCAAACACTCAGCATATTAATAAACTTCTATTCATGTCATAAATATATATATATATATTTTCTACAATGTACATATTAGATACATCCCCCTTTACTTATTATTGTTTTTATATACATATTAGATACATCCCCTCTCTCACACACTTATTAATATTTTTATATTCATATTAGATACATCCCCTCTCTTAAATACTTATTAATATTTTTATATTCATAATAGATACATCCCCTCTCTTACATACTTATTATTATTTTTATATTCATATTAGATACATCCCCTCTCTTACATACTTATTAATATTTTTATATTCATATTAGATACATCCCCTCTCTTACATACTTATTAATATTTTTATATTCATATTAGATACATCCCCTCTTCTACACACTTATTATTATTTTAGCAACTTTAGTTTTAATAGAAAATTCGGGGTGTTACAACTACCCTATCTAAAGGTCAAAGATACTAGCGAGAGGACATACTAAAGATAAAATGAGTACAAACTAAGCGATAATGGAGAAATTAAAAGACATACCCTCGAAAAGAAAAGGGTACAATGAACGCATCTTAATTCTCTTCCGTCTCCCAAGTAGCGTTGCTATCATCATTTCTCCATTGCACTTTGACTAGCTTGACCTCTCGATTCCTCAACTTCTTAATCTCCGACCCAAGAATGTATGTAGGAGCTCGTTGAATCGTCACATCACACTCTATCACCACCTCTCTAAGCAAGCTCGGCTCTACCACTTCCGCGGTCTCGTGCAAGCACTTCCTCAAATGTGATATATAGAATACGTCGTGTACACCACTGAGTCTCTCAGGCAACTCCACTCCATACGCCATCTATCCAATCCTCTCCTTAATAGGAAACGACCCTACGAACCTTGGTGCTAACTTCCCAACAGACCCAAAGCGAACAACATTCTGTAATGGGACACCTTGATAAAGACCATGTCCCCAATATCAAACTCAAGATCTGTCCTCTTCTTGTCCGCATAAGATTTATGCCTATCTTGCGTTGTCCTCATCCTCCTTCGAATCAAATCGATCTTTTCCGAAATCTCTCTAATCATATCGGGCCCAAGTAAGATCTTATCCGTAGATTCCCACCAACATGTAGGCGAACGACACGGCCGTCCATAAAGAGCCTCGAAAGGTGCCATGCCAATGCTAGACTGAAAGCAATTATATGCGAACTCTACCAAAGGAAGATGCTCCTGCCATGTACCTCCGAAATTTAAAACACGTAGCCTCAAAAGGTCCTTTAGAATACGATTCACCCTCTCGGTCTGGCCGTCGATCTGAGGATGATATGCGGTGCTCAAACATAACTGAGTCCCTACCGCCTCTTGCAAGCTCTTCCAAAACTCACTTGTAAAGATAGGATCACGATCACTCACTATGCTAGAAGGAACACCGTGCAAACGAACTATCTATCGAATGTATACGGAGGCTAACCATGGAGTAGTCCTCTTACTCTTCACGGGAATGAAATGGGTGCTCTTAGTAAGTCTGTCTACCACGACCCAAATCCCCGTATTTCCCTTCCTCAATCTCGGTAATCCATCAACGAAGTCCATCGAGACACTCTCCCACTTCCATTGTGGGATCTCCAATGGGTGAAGCAACCCACCGGGCATCTTTTGCTCTACTTTTACTTGTTGGCACACTAAGCATCTAGTGACAAACTCGGCCACATCCTTTTTCATACCGGTCAAAAAGTAAACTCGTCTCATGTCCATGTACATCTTGTCCCCGCTGGGATGAATGGTCATCTTCGAACGATGTGCATCATCAAAAATGGTCTTCCTCAAGTCCATGTCTCGTGGTAGACAAAGTCTACCATCCCTACGTAACCAACCCTTATCACCTAGGGTATAACTATTGAGATGGCTCGATGACTCCTTCTTATGAGCTTCTCTACTAACTCAAACAACTGTGGGTCAGCTCATTGTGCCTCACCAATCCATCCCAAAAGCGTAGGTCTGACCTCTAAGGATGCTAGCAAAATAGGTACATAGTCAATGGAAGGTCTAAAGTCAAACAAAGAGATGAACTCTAAGCTTCGCGGCTCAATAAACAACGGTCTCAAGGACAACCTTTTCCTACTTAAGGCATCTGCAAATACGTTACCTTTGCAGGGGTATATGCTATCTCAAAATCGTAGGACGCTAGTAATTCCATCCACCTTTGCTGCCTTAAGTTCAAGTCCGTCTGAGAGAACAAGTATTTTAGTGATTTTTGGTCAGTGAACAATACGAATTTCTCGCCAAGAAGATAATGGCGTCAAGACTTAAGCGAGAAAACAATAGCGGCCAACTCTAGGTCATGCGTAGTGTAATTTCTCTCATGTACTCTCAACTGCCTTCCTCCATAGGCTATTACCCTTCCCTCTTGCATTAAGACTACGCCTAGTCCTGTCCTACACGCATCGGTATAAATGGTAAATGGCTTACTCCCATCTGGCAACACTAAGACTGGGGCTGTGGTCAAAGCTCTCTTTAAATGTTGGAATGCATCATCACAATCTACGTCCCATGTGAAAACTAGGTTCTTCTTTGTTAAGCGTGTTAATGGGGCTGATATTTTTGTGAAGTCCTTGATAAACTTCCTATAGTAGCCTGCCAACCCCAAGAAATTCCTCACCTCGGTAGCATTTTTAGGGACCTTCCAATCTTGGATGGCCACCACCTTCGCGGGATCCACAGCTATCCCTTCTTTGGAAACCACGTGCCCTAAGAATTGCACTTCCTTCCTCCAAAAGTGGCATTTAGAAATTTTAGCTTTAAGGTTATGCGCTCGAAGGGTCTCCAACACTTCCCTAAGATGTAGGGCATGCTCTTCCTCGCTCTTAGAAAAGACCAAGATGTCATCCACAAAGACCACCACGAATTTATTAAGGTACTCCCTAAACACCCTACTCATCAAGTCAACAAAGTATGCGGGGGCGTTTGTCAAACCGAAGGGCATCACAAGCCATTCATAGAAACTGTCCGGAGTCCTAAAGATAGTCTTGTCTATGCTATCCTCAGCCACTCTCAACTGATGGAAACCAGTGGCTAAGTCCAACTGCGAAAACACTGAGGCGCCAACTAACTGATCGAAGAGATCGTCAATCCTCAGTGGGTGCCTATTCTTCTTAGTAAGTTTATTAAGCTCTCTATAGTCTGCACAAAGTCTAAGGGACCCATCCGCCTTCGTGGCAAATACTACTGGAGCACCCCCACTCCGATATACTATGTCTTATGAACCCCTTCCCAAGCAACTCCCTTACTTGCTTATTGAGCTCCCTCCTCTCACGAGGAGCCATGTGGCGCACTGGCAGAGATACTGGTTTTGCATTGTCTACGAGATAAATACGATAGTCTATCTCATGTTTTGGGGGTAGACCCCTCACCTCATCGAAGACATCAACATATTCACGGACTATACGAACAAAATGTAAATCATCATTGGATGCGTCAAGTGACTCAAGATAACTAAGCATCACCAGTCCTCTAGGGTCACAAGAAATGTCAAGGGTCTTTCAACTACGTGTCAACAATTTTAATACCCTTCGTTCATAATCTAGGATGGAGACATATCGGGCTAGCCAATCCATCCCTAGAATCAACCCATAGCCCATGAAACCAAGCCCAAAAGCATTACATTCAAAACCAACGCCTAAGATAGACAATCTCAAATCCCTACAAACCATGGATAAATGAGCTGACCCACCAATAGGATTTGAGACTACAATGGGATCCACAACAAGACTAGTATCTAAGTGTAGTGTTTCAACTAATAATGTATAGATAAACGAATGTGATGTGCCAGAATCGAATAAGATATGGACAGGATGATCAAACAGAAAAAACAAACTCTCAAAAGAAATGTTTCTACCTCGTTCTTGCAGCGGTGGGACCGTGAGAGCCTGGACCTGCTCCCTTGCCTGCCCTGGTGCCACGAGAGCCTGAAGCTTCCCTCCAGAAGTTCTTTTCCCTTGTCCCTGTTTCCTTGGGCAGTCCTTAACTAGATGAACTGCCTCTCCACAGTGGAAACAGCCAGTCTTCTTCTTTTTCCTACAGTCTTTACTCAGATGGCCTGGTGTTCCACAATTAATGCACTTCTTCTTTCCTTTGCCATTATTATTCTTCCTACCTTTCTTGTTTTGTTGTTGTTGCTGCGGTTTCTTTTGATCCCCTTTCTTCTCGGATGCCTTATTAGCATTGGCGCCCTTCTCCTCTTTATGCATAAGCGCCATATCAACTAGCCTCTCAAAGGTGGCCCCCATAGGGATGTGGGTCATAGCTAACCCATGTAGTGGCTCGTTCAAACCCTTAACAAATCTCAGGGCCTTCTTTTCGAGTGTATTCACCAAGTCCAAGCCAAATCTTGCTAACTGATTGAACTTGTTGATGTATTATTTCACTGATAGATTCCCTTGCTTTAATGCCAAAAACCTTTCGATGTATAGATTCTCTTCAGCCCGTGAGAGAAACTTTGCCTCAAACCTACGCCTGAAATCTGGCCATGTATCAACCGGGCGCTCTCCATTAGTGACTTCCCACCAAAACGAAGCTTCATCCTTCATCAACCAAGCAGCCAATTAGACCTTCTTACAATCGTCCAAATCAAAAATGCCAAACAGATCCTCTACTTCTTTCAACCAATTTCTAGCTTCAATGAACGTTTCAGTCCCACTAAAAGATTTTCCACCCATCGAACGAAAGTCTTTACATATCTTGGAGAAAGTATCTCCACGCAGAGGAATGACTGGAGCTAGGGGAGGAGGAACGTTGGCCGGTCCCGCGGCAGCGGCCCTAGCCTCGAGATATTGACGAAACCAACCGGGTACATGAACACCCTCTGGTATCTCAGATGCTCCATACATTCTGAAAAGAAAAAGAAATAGTTTTAAAACAAGAGAAGCGAAAGAGAGATGCATGGCTTGCGGGGATTATTCTCTTTTTAAGTAAACTTTCCTTGAAAATAGCTTCTTTGAAACAAGTTTTTGAAAATACTTTCTAGGAAATTAATACTTTTGAAAGCACTTTTCAAAAAAAATTATCTGTTTTTGTAACATAGCTCTGATACGACGAGTAACACCCTACATCCATTAATGTCACTCACAAAGGGAATGCATCAATGTCCATGAAGCGTTATTGTTTGTATAGAACAGATAAATTACAAGAATAAATAAATAAAATAACACAGCGGAAGATAAAACTTATTTTTATTTCATCATAACTCAAAATGAGTTTACATAAGTAGTTTCCAAAACCATTACAATAGGAACAGTAATCTTTTCCAAAAACTTCAAAGTACATAAAGAAGCAAATACTTAAATAATATAAATGCATAAATCCCCACCGAGCATAAGCAAAGCCATAAAGATGAGAGAGTACCAAGCAATACATCTACTATCTTCAAGCAACTGAAAGAAATCGGCACTAAGATGTAGTATTCCCTCCTTGCAAACCTATGGGGGGAAATGAAGAAAAAAGGTGGAAAGAAAAGGGGGTCAAACATAAAGTCTGGCGAGTGCGATAACTTTAACAATATAATTATCAAAATAACTAGGCAAAGGCATAAGCTGGAAAATAAGGAAATGACTGTGAACAATTGGGTATAACAGAACAAAATGAGGAAATAAGTTGTACCAAGATATCGTTAAAGGCGCCCCTAATCACTATAAGATAATTACTACACTGCACCACCACAAGTCACCCTAAAGGTTGATCCCGCCTACAAAACTTAATAATGATAATGGTAGTTTAGTGTACCCCTAGCTACCTTCATAGGTGTCGTTTGCCCCTATCTCCACTAGGTGTACCCACTACCCCCATTCGATCGGCTCCCTAACCCGTAGATACCCGTGCTGGCCCCACAGTGGGGTGTATCACTCCCCAAAGTGGCAACCCTATACAACCAAAAATGCACGGCTTATATCTACACGATGCAACAACGTCTTATCTACCAGCCCGGCCCCACACATGCATATGAACCCGTTGGACTTGCGTTGCCACCGTTGACCCGTTTTGACCTCTTATAATCAAATCCAGTATGCGTGTCCCGTCCTCGACTTGGGTCGAGCCCACAAAGATACTTAATGGGTTACTGGTTTGAAAAGGGCCCCCATGCATGACACAAGCTTTCCACCTATGCTTGGTCCCCTATAAGGTTTTTCCCCACTTAACCCCATTCTTATTCATGTCTTCTTACATGTTCCGATCTTGGTTAAGTGCATCTAATCGTATTTCAAATGCCACCCAAGGCACCCACTAAATTCCACATGCCACCCAAGGCACCCACTTAACCCCCTCATGTCCCACTACATGTTTATATGGTTAAGTGTTTCATAATTCATTAACACCGTAACCTTGTAAAGACCAACAAAATTAGACTGGCATTTGTAGCAGCTAGATTTGCCGGGCGGGTCCGGGCAGTCTTACACCACAAACGAGCTTAACCTCGTGTCTTTACAACTGTTACGCATTTAATTTATGCCTAAGACCTCCCACATTAGACTGGCATTTGTGGCAGCTGGATTTGCCAGGCGGGTCCGGGCAGTCTTACACCACAAAAGAGTCTAACCTCATGTCTTAAGCGATTAATTACACCTAATTAATTACCCCCAATTTGAATTAATTTCCCTATTCAAATTGCCAATCAATTACAAATTTAACTATGTCCATAATTAACTCAATTATGTCCATCTATTTATGGTATATAAAATTATACCAATTAACATCACATTTAAGGCATTTATGCCAATTCTCAATATTAAATCTTTTAATATTATCCCATTGCCCCCACGTTGTACGTTTGTTCGTTTAACGTAAAATATACGTTAAACTCGAATAGTCTAACTTATGGAATAACGAGAAAACATCACAACATGCATAGAATAAAAACTAGATCTAAACATAAGGGGTGAACTTGCATGTGTGAATAAGGTTTTTCATCCAAAAACTTGCATAGGCAAAAGTTACAAACTTGTATAAACTATGGAAGTCATAGATCTAATCATAAGGTGTAAACTTGCATAGGCGATGGTTACAAACTTTACATTACATGATTCATACTCCAACATATATATATATATATATACACACACACACACTTGCATATGTGATTTATACAACATAAACTATGATGTAAACTTGCATCTAACTCACACATGTCATAGCCTAACTTTAGATCCAATTTACACATAAAATAGATGTCATGAAACATGTAAGGTTGTATATGATTCTCACTAACTTGCATATGATTCATATCTAAATTAACATCTAAACTTGCATACCTACATATGATTTAACATATGAATTATTTCCAACAACATAACCAAACTAGCATATGAAACATCATTATGAATTGATTGTACATAAGCCAACATAGATTTACAACATAGATGATAACATCACACCTTTACAACATAGATAATAACATCATAGATTTACAACATAGATAATAACATACGGTCAATGATTCACAACATAACCATATAATCCAAATCATAGCTCAACCCAATTAAATTGTTAATTATCTTATTAAAGAAATCGAACTCACAAAAAGAAGGTCTTGCATTCTGAAATCTGAGTTCTGAAATTGATATAGCTCACCTTTGTAGTAGATTCATTATTGTTTAGATTAGAGTTGAATAGAATTGAGTTGATTAGCTTTTCTTCCTCTCTAATTGGTGGCGGCTACTCTAGGTCACAAGATGACAACATGACGGCCATAGTTCCAATTTTTATTTTTATTTAGGGTTTGAGTCTACTCATGTTTATATAGAATTTTAATTTAATTATAGCCGTCAGATGATCTTGGGGTTAATCAAAACCACTCAGTCAGGATAGGGTGACACCTCAGCCCTAATGACTCAGCAAGGAGTCAAAAAGGACTCAGCAATGAGTCACAACGTGGATCAGGTTGCACCAGAAAGCTGTGCAGGCTTTCTGCTCGGCCTGGGCGCACTTGGCAGGTTTGCCAGTGCAATCTTTGTACTGGCGCACTTCCCAAGTGCGCCAGTGCAATTTTTTTTCTTCCGCCTAACTTCGTTCGTCCATATCTCTTTCATCTGTTATCCGTTTTACGCAAACTCGGACTATATCTCAACCAGAATTCTGAGACGAACATAATGGCGCAACCCGTTTCCCTTAATTCTCACTTCTGAGATTAATTATTCTTAAATTTAGTTAATTCGATTATTCAAAAATTCGGGGTGTTACATCCAAGGTAATAGCAACTCGTCCATGGCAATCAGAAAAACCATTAATAACATTCATAGCATCCAGATTACATAGATCTCACGTAGACAATCCTAATCAAGCATAACATTCCTAAAGCACTGTCTCCAGAGGCCTAAACCAATATCAGTCAAGCACCCAAGGAACATCTCCTTCGACGTTGGACAACCTACATGTGACGGTACAAACAGACCAACCAATTATCCATGACTGACTCTGGCTATCACGCAAATCCTGCTTTGAAACCATCGTTAATTTTATGACGGCTAATCTTGCCATATGTCAAGGGCTAATGGTAACCACGATTCTAGCATAAACTCCATACACCTTTCAACGATACGTATGTATGTCCAACCTTGACAACTAGTCCTTTCAACGATATCCAGGGTACTCAACCAACAAGCTTCCGGTCTTTTAGGTGCCCCTATTGTGCCTCTTCTTTGAGCCTGCTAGATCTTATGACAATGATAATCTCTCGGCTTTCTTATCTGTAGTCATCCAACCTGATGACTTTTCATAGCTGAAGCAACCTTTTCAAGCAACCATTATCCACCAACTCATGACCTTTGAGTTGCCACCTTTCTCATTGTTCTTTACCGATCAACGAGCACATTAAATCACTACGAACATCCCCTTCTGGACTCTCGTCAAATCCGTTATCATCATCGAACCAAACAACATCAATATAAGGTTCAACATGGTCCATATCATTCATCAACATTTGCTAAAGAAACAAATCACAACACTTAGGTCATCGACCACAACATTTACAACCACTGCCAAAATCCTTCGAACTCGATCGAACCCTAGCTTGGACCGACCGACCCACCTAACCGACCCCAACCTTGGACCGACCGCCTTTCGATCGACCCCAACCTCGTACGACCGACCCCAAACTGGTACGACTCGTTTGCAGTCCCATCTCCACTTGCTCGACCCACACAGATCGACCAGGATCATGTTCGACTAGAGCCATTCTAACGGACCCTTTCATTTTACCATCGTCAGGCTTTACAACTGACCAGAAGAGTTGCACGGCCGACCAGCTTCCCAATTTGTACACTTTTGCTCGAGCTAACCTCGCTCGACCGACCACCCAAATTTGTTTTTCACCAAAACATGGATGACCAACCAGGACCATGCTGCTCAACCGACCCTTCTTCCTTGGCTCGACCGGCCACCATTTCCTGTCTTCTTTCCCAAGAAACCACACTTGGTGTGCGACTGACCCTGTACGTGCGACCCAAAACCTGCACTTCTCCAATGACCCAAAACCTGCACTTCTCCAATGCAACTCTAATTTCGACGAAAACTTCACCAATTAACACAATTGATGAAACCAACTCAACCAATCCATTCAACACAATCGTAAACATGTTATGAAGCCACTAACACCACCAATTTGGCAATTTTGTCAATAATTATGTGAAATTCACTAAAATCACCATAAATGCAAATATGAACAAAACTATGGATCTAACTTGCATATTCACATGAAATATTATAGAAATTACCAATCTAAACTTGCTAAATCAGATCATAAGGTAATTCATATGAAAATGGACTTATAATGGTATAAATCTGTGGGAAAACACTTGAAATTGATGAAAAACATGAACAAACATCCATATACTTCATTGAATCCATGCGAGAGATGCATATCACTCACCGATTCTCCCAAACAAGCTAAAATGACAGAAATATGAATCCGGCATTAGCACCTCACACTAACCCCCTTGGTCCAATGAATCCTTGCTTCAATTGATGTAGATCTAGCCTCCAATAGTGTAGATATACGATTTCCCTCCTTGGATTTTGATTTTTAATGGTGGAAATGTGTTAGAGGAAGGAGGAGCTCAAGGCCACCTAATGAGAGAATAAGGAAGTAAATTATTTCCCGTACCTCTCACCCTCTATTTATCCCTTCCAATAGCCCACCAAAGGGCCTTCCCAAATCAGCCCATTGTGGCTCTCCAAACCTGAACAGCCAATTGAAAAACCTTAAAACAATGATTCCTCTCAAATCGCTGAGCTAATTCTTTAATGTAACCACTCTATGGAGAGTCAATCATTATTTCCTTTCCAATGGCACCGGTCTCACCATCTGATTCGACCCGAGTCAAAAGTTATATCCTATACAGGACTGATACGGGCAAAATGGTCATAAACAAAATCGGTAAAAATTATGTACATGTCTCACATCGCCATAAGCAACATATTAAATTATGAGAATGATCCAACCCTTAGAGAATAAAATGAATTTTTTTTTACGAACTTCCAATACGTAAATTGTGGGTTGTTACATTCTTCCCCCCTTAAGAATTTCTCCCCAGAAATTCCAAGCAAACACAAGCAACCACAATAATTCTGCATGCCTCTCATTCATGAGAAGCCAATTCTATCATCCAAACTAGTAACCATCAAGCCATGCATCTATAGCCTTATCCTAGCACGTGGAATTCTATCAAACAACAATAAGATACAACGATATCAAAGGGTCCTACTGACGAAAAGTTCTGGATGAGTCGCCCTCATGGTCTCTTCCGTCTCCCACGTACAATCGTATCCATCTTGACTCCATTGTACCTTGACTAGCTTAATCGTCTTCCTTTTAAACTATTTCGTGTCATTCCCCTCAACACAAAGCGGCTTACGAAGTTTCGTAACTGCGGTTTCTACTTCTAGGTCTTCATACTACTCTGGAGATACCACCATACTCGAATCATGCACGAACTTCCGTAGGAATCATACATGGAAAACATTATGCACACTCAACATCTTTTCGGGTAACTTCAATCTATATGCAAGCTTTCCAATTCGCTCGACTATCGGAAATGGTCCAACGAACCTTGGAGCCAACTTTCCTTTACTTCCAAATCGAATTACATGCTTCAATGGCGAAATCTTCATGAAAACCATATCACTCATGTCGAATTCCAAATCTTTTCGACGCTTATCAGCATAGCTCTTCTGGTGATCTTGAGCCGCCTTCATTTATTGCCGAACTTATCTCCAGTTTCTAACCAACATGTTATAGAATTGCATGATCTCCCATACAATGTCTCGTATGGTGCCATCCCAATATTAGACTGGTAGCTATTATTATATGCAAACTCAACTAGATGTAGATGGTCTTTACACGATCCCCAAAAATCTAACACACAAGCTCTTAGGAGATCTTCCAAAACTCGGTTGGCCCTCTCAGTTTGACCATCAATTCGGGGATGGTAAGACGTACTTAAACACAACTCGGTTCCCAAAGATTCTTGCAAACTCTTCTAAAATCCACTCATAAATAATGGATCTCGGTCACTCACTATGCTCTTCGGGATACCATGAAATCGAACTATCCACTTCACATAAAGTTCAGCCAACTTCAATGTTGTCTACTCAACTTGACAGAATGAACCTTGCACTTTTTGTCAAGCGATCCACGATGACCAAAATTCCTTCGTTTCCTACCCTGGTTCTAGGCAGTCCATCAATAAAATCCATCGATATCTGCTCCCACTTCCACATAGGAACTTCCAATGGCTGAAGCAGACCGCTCGATTTCTTCTGTTCAGCTTTCACCAACTGACAGTTCATGCACTTGGAAATGAACTTTCCAATATCTCACTTCATCCCTTCCCAGTAGTAGACTTGCTTCATGTCCTAATACATCTTATTGCCACCGAGATGAATTGTCAACTTCAAGTGATGACATTCTCTCAGAACCTCATCTCTCAATTCGTCAATATCAGGAATGACTAATCGCCCTTGCTTTCGTAGACAACCTTCTCGATCGACCTCGAACTCTTTATCTTCTGGTTCCAATCCCTAGATAAACTCGACAAGTTTATAATCTCGTTTTTGGCTTTCGCCAACACTTTTGATAAGTGTAGGTCTTATTGATATGCTTGCCAACAGTCTAGGTTCCAATTCGCAACTTGGCCTGAAATCAAACCTTGCAAAATACTTGAGGCTCTTGCATTCTGAAAACATCGCTCCCAAACGCGCGTGTCTTCTACTTAACGCATATGCAATTGCGTCACCTTTGCCAGGAGTATAGGCTATACCAAAATCATATGATGCCACAAACTCCAATAATCGTTGCTGTCGAAGATGAAATACTTTTAGGACAAAAGATACTTCAATGACTTGTGATCCGTGAATAATTCGAATTGAACTGTCAATAGGTATTGTCTCCACATCTTCAGAGCAAACACAATCGCCGCCAACTCTAAATCATGAGTTGGGTAATTCTTCTCATGCGGCTTTAGCTATCAACTCGCATAGGCCACAACCTTATCCTTCTGCATTAGTACCGCTGCAAGTCCAGTACCACATGCATCGGTGTATACCACCATCTCTTCATTCCCACTTGGAATGGTCAAGACAAGAGCACTCGTTAGTCTCTCTTTCAGGATCCCGAATGCTTGCTCACACTTTGCATCCTATGTGAACACTTGGTTCTTCTTCATCAATCCTGTTGATGGTGCAACTACGTTGGAGAAATCCTTGATAGACCGTCGGTAATAACCAGCAAACCCAAGGAAACTTCTCACATATGTCGCATTCTTAGGCCTATCCCAGTCCTGGATTGCTTCCACTTTAGCGGGATCAACCGCTATCCCATTTCCAGAAACAACATGACCTAAGAACCTCACTTCACTCTTCCAAAAGTGACACTTTCTCTTAGGTGTGTCTTGTGCTCTTCCTCATTCCGAGAGTAAACCAGAATGTCATCCACGAACACAAGCACGAACTTGTTCAACTGATCTTTGAAAACCCTATTCATAACATCCACAAAGTATGCCGGTGCGTTAGTCAACCCAAATGGCATCACCAACCATTCGCAGAAACTGGATGGCGTCCTAAAACAGTCTTTGGCACACTATCCTTAGCCACCCTCAATTGGTGAAATCTCGTTGCCAAATCTATCTGAGAAAATGCTTTAGCCTCGTGAAGCCAATCGAACAAGTCATCAATCCTTGGCAATGGATAATTGTTCTTCTTAGTCACCTCGTTCAGCTCATGATAGTCCACACACAATCTTAATGAGTCATCTGCCTTGGTTGCAAACACGAACAGTGCACTCCATTCAGAAACACTTCTCTAAACGAATCCCTTCCCTAGAAG
Source organism: Allium sativum (assembly GCA_030737875.1). NCBI lineage: Eukaryota > Viridiplantae > Streptophyta > Magnoliopsida > Asparagales > Amaryllidaceae > Allium > Allium sativum. The sequence continues at coordinate 564,329,797 of CM060910.1, read as the reverse complement.
GTCACGAACTTGCACCTCCAACTCTCATTGTTCCTTAGGCGCCATCCGCCTAAGAGGCATAACGATTGGTCTAGCACCCTCGACCAAATAGATCCTAAACTCGATATCACGATGCAGCGACAACCGTTTGACCTTGTCAAAGACATCCTCATACTTATTAGCGATCAGCACAGATGACAAGTCTTCCTGTGGAATTCCAAGCGAATATAAATAGCTCACGATGACAACCTCTTCGCGCTTACATCTAATCAATGCCTTTTACCCTTCCACATCCTGGACTCTCACCTCTAGCTTTTCGCAGTTCACCCTTGCCGCAAACCTCTTGAGCCTATCCATGCCCAAGACGATCCCAAACCCAGCGAACTTAAGAACAAAGCAATCAAACACAAAAGAGCAACCATGACTCGACAACACTAGACCACAACATATTATGCAAATATTATACGAACCCCTAACTGGATTAGTCAGGAACAATGGTTTATCACAAATTTCAGGTTCCAAACCCAACCAACACACAAGCTCATTGCAAATTAATGAATGCAATGCTCCAGTATCAAACAAAACTCGAACTAAAACACCTTTAACAGAAAGAATACCTTAGACGACGACACCTTTTCCCTTATCCTCTACATTAGGGGCCCTCGAAGAAGTTGGCACGACTTCCAAAGCATATGCCTTCACAACCTCCTTGCCCTTAGCTGATTCTGTATAGTCTTTCTTCTCATGCCCAGGCTTCCCACACTTGAAGCACTTCTTCTCCGCTTTGGGATTCTTGCACTCATTAGCAAAATGGAATTTTTGTTGGCAGTTAAAGAAAACCACCTTACCCTTAGGCTTCTTTTGGCCATCCCTTCCTTTCTGCTGTTGTTGCTTCCTATTCTTATTACTACCACCCTGCTATGGTTTCTAAACCTCTTTGGTTGCATTGACAACATTTTCTTCTTTAGGAAACAAGCTATCATGGCGAATAGCTTTTTCCACAATCTTCTCGAATGAATCATCAATATGATCCTCCAACGGACTTCCAATATAGGTATCCAGACCCATAACAAACTTCTCGTTCTTCTGATAAGGTGTATCAATGTATGAATGAGCGTATTTAGACAAGGCCTTAAAATCAGAAACATAATCAAGCACAGAACGACCATTCTGTTCCAGCTCCACGAACTTCTTGAACAAAGCCGACTTCTGAGAAGTGGAGATAAACTTTTCTTCAAATTTAGCTTGGAATTTCTCCCATGAAATTTCTTCCTCTGGAGTCTCAAGCATGACTAAATTCCACCTTTCCATGGCTCTGCCTTGCAGTTGCCTTGATGCAAGCTTTCTCTTGGTTGCACCATCCAAACTCAAGTCTCCAAAGATACGAACACAAGAATCCATCCACCTTTGAACCTCTTTAGTTGGCTCAGACCCTTTGAATGGTTTCCTTCCTAGAGATGTATAATCTTTGCATAGCTATGCAAAATCCACAACCATAGGCAACTAAACTCCTACGTCTACCGTAGCCGCCACTGGAGCGGGGACCCTTCGTTGAATGCCTCCATCATGGCTTCAAACGTGGTAGGGTAGTCTGGTTCACCGCCATTTACCCCTCCAGTATTAGCTCACCTAGCAGCGTGTCTTGATGGTCGTCTACTCATTCTAAATCTGCAATTTAGAATAATTAGCCACTTTCAAGAAAAGCTGCTAAATTGATACAACCGCTACTACTATATATGCTAATATATATAGTAAGCATCCAACTGAAATCTACAAGTACGTCTCTCATACATAATTACGTCTTCGAACTTTGGCTAAAATCGTTAACCAGAGCTCTAATACCAAATGTGGCGACCGCCCATAACTCCTGCACTAAATAAGAGGACTAATGCGCTGAAAGGTATGCCAGGCAGCTATGGACGATCATCAGAGTAGGTAAACAACATCAAAACCTATCGTGGAACTCACAGCGCAAGGATAAAATATAATAGAACATATACAACAGGTAATAGTAGTGAAGCATCATATAGCAAACTTTTCAAACTTTCATAATATCCTGAAAAATTGTCCCAACATCATAGGAAATATCAAGTATGTACATAAGGCCTCACTACCACACTCAAATAGCAACTCAAACAATGGAAACATAAACACTAGAAAGTAGTAAAGTAATACGCTAGCCTCTTGCTCGCCTTCGCATAGCAGCATCGTCCTCACTAATCATCTGTCACCTGCTACTTAGTCTTCTCATCCACAACCGGATGAGCAGCCTAAGGAATACGAGGAAAATAAAACCTTGAGTCAGACAATAGTCTTATTGAGCGATAAAACAACTAATAAACTTCAACAATGGAGTATATAAGAATGGATAGATAAACATACTAATCTACCCAAAATACCAGAGAAGAACTGAAACACCCCACCTTCGTTAAGGTCACTCACAAAGGGAATGCCTTAACTTTGGTGGAGGGTTATAAGTACAAGACACAGAAAAATTTACAAGACAGATAAATATAAGCAGCGAAATTCAAATATTTATTGCATACGTGGTTCCATACAAAAGCATTACATCAAATTGTCTCAAAATAACTTCCAAAACATTACACCATAATTTCTGTCTTGATTATTTAATAAAGAAGCATAAACCATAAATAAAACTGCATAAATCCCCAAGAGTAGTGTCCAAAAGCTATAGCCAAGGTGAGAGAGTCCCAATCATACATCTACTTTCTTAAAGCTTGCAAAGAGTCTGACTAAGCTGGAGTATTCCCTCCCTGTGGACCTGGAGGGGGAACGGAAGAAAAGAGGACGAAAGAAAAAAGGTCAGATAATAAGTCTGGTAAGTTCAGTGATTACTAGTATTTAAACAAGGAACAGTAATAACAGAACATAGGAAAATACGCTAATATAAGATAAGAGGAACATGTGATTACACCCATTACTATAGTCTCTGCACCTACTTAACCATTGGTTCAACCAGCCGTACGTGTTCATAACAAACGATCCCCTGAATGATCGGCTCCTACTCGCATGCATTCATATCCTGTGTCATTCGGCCCTGCTTGACTGTAGATACCTGTGCTGGTCCCACCATGGGGTGTATCAGTTCCTCTGGTGGCAACCCGGCACGATTCAAGATGCACAGTGTATACTACTGATGCCCAGTGCCTGCTTTTTCCACTCCAGAGTACGTGCATGCCTATACTCCGTCGGAACCTACAATGACGCACCAACCGCCGACGTTTTGACCGCTTATAATCAGCCCAGTAATTGTGCCCCACCCTGCCTAGTTCAGGGTACCATGATACATCTATGTGGGTTACTGCTGAAATGGGTCCTCGTTACTAGGGTTTTCTACTCAACATGTTTATTTGGTTAAGTGTCCATGTCTACCTAACCCTACCCATCCGTTTAGTGTTGAATTGGTTAAGTGTTTCCCTAATTGACTTAATCCTACCAATCCTGACTTAGCTTTAATTTATTCATTAAAGCACCAACCACTCACATTAGACAAGTCTTGTTGTGGTCACTAGATAAGCTAGTCGGTTTTGGGCAGATTTACACCACAACTCAGTCTAACCTTGGGTTCTTTTTGGGCTTGATGCACTAACCACCCACATTAGACAGGTCTTGTTGTGGTCACTGAATATGCCGGTCGGTCCCGAGCAGTTTTACACCACAACTCAGTCTAACCTCGGGTTAGGCATATTCGTCTTTTCTAAATTCACATATTTTCTATATATGTCTAATTTCTTTATGTTAATTAATTTTAATTTAATCATGCCGTAATCATCCTTTGATTACGCTCCCAAATAAATGGTATATCAAATATACCATTTTATGAACAAATCTATACCATGAATTTTCATATTTTCCCATCGCTATCCCCGTGGAACGTACGCATGAATCACATAAAACGTTGGGCTAGTCAATTAGCCCAAACCCATAAACAAAAAGGGTAATAAACAAGGGACATGAAATAAACATAAAATAGCATACATTTAACTTATCACGTGTAACTTGGCATAGAAGTATCATTAACTTAATTAAACGGGTAAAGGTGAACTTGTGACTAAGTTGGATCTAATTGTCATGTAAACTTGATATAGGTCTAGCATGGAGGTTTAACATATAAACACGATTTTAAACCAAAACTTAGCATATTAACTTATGTATGCCAAAACATAAGAAAGCTACTATAAACATATTTAAATCACAACTTAGCATGATAACTTATGTGTGTTAAACATAAGAGAGCCATTATAAACATATTTAAACCACAACTTAGCATGATAACTTATGTGTGTTTAACTTAAGAGAGCCATCAAATCCAATCTTGCAACTTAAATAGATTCAACTTAACATGGTTTTAAATATACATGAATGTTGATCTAACATGTAAGCATGTGCTTTAGATCATAAACTTGCAAGTAACCACCAAATTATAACATGACATGTTTCACCATTCAATTGGCATAATACGTTCATTTCCCAATCATAATAGATCCCAATATATAAAATATGGTACGTTCATCACCACAAGCATATAGATATGATCGAACGCAACGGAAATTTTAAGATAAGAATCAAACTTTATTTATCTTATACATAAGCATCATTCTATATTCGAATTACAACATGTCATGATTCATTTGAAAGAACGTTTAAATCTATGTAATAACCAACTTAAAGGAATTCTTGATTTCTGAAATCTGAATTCTGAAATTGGTAAGCTCGCCTTTATGTAGATCGTTGAATTTGATTACTTTAATTTGATTTTGATTCAAGTTTTTATCTTGTCTTTGAATGGGTGACGGCTACTCCAAGTTCTCTATTGACGGCATGATAGTTCCAGGATTATTTTTGTGTGATTTTTGGGTTTGAGCATTGGGTTGTTTATATAAAATTTCAATTTAATTAGAGCCGTCGGATGATCCTAGAGTTAACCACAACCATTCAGTTAGGATAGGGTGACAACTCAGCCCTAATGACTCAGCAAGGAGTCAGAAAGGACTCAGCAATGACTCACAGTATGGATCAGATCACACCAAAAAGCTGTGCAGGCTCTCAGCTCGGCCTGGGCGCACTTGGTAGGTGCGCCAGTGCAACTTTTGTACTGGTGCACTTCCCAAGTGTGCCAGTGCATCTTGTTTGGTTTTTCCCTTTCTTTCTTCTTGTTTTCTACTTTAACTTCGATCGTCCATATCTCCTTCATACGGTATCCATTTTATGCAAACTCGGACTCTACCTCAAGCAGAATTCCGAGACGAACGCAACGACGTAACCCTATCCCTTAATTCTCACATTTGAAATTAATTATTCTTTGATTCGTTACTATAACATTAACAGAAAATACAGGGTGTTACATTCTCCCCTCATTTTAGGATTTCGTCCCCGAAATCTTCAAGTCGAGAAGAACTTATATCCTACTATCCAATCACCCATCTACTAAACCGTCAAACACAGGCGTCCATTGTCCTTAAAAGATTTCTAATGCTTCATGATCATATGCATAGTGTGTGTACATGTCCTTATCTAATGCAAAATCAGGAGGTCTACTGATTCAATTGACCTCCTTAATGCAAATTATGTCAGTGCCATGAGTCATTATGAATGCAATTTTTTTCCTACTCAAAATTTCCTATATGAGTGCACAATCATTCATACAAATGCAACGTCCATATGATAACACATCAAGTTTCAGTACATATACAAATACATATATGCATATGCAATATGGAAGTGACTGAGCCAATCTAATACCTAATGTGTGTGTGTATATGCTTCCACGAGCAACCACTAGCAACCACTTGCAACCATCAACCATACCATGTTTCAATTACACGTTTACATCCAAATGGGTTTCTACCTAAGGATAAAGGATAGGATCGAGGAGATATACCTAAAAAGATAGATACGAGCATAAACTTAAGGAAAAAGAGATCAAGGATGTACCCTCAAAAGAAAAGGGTAGGCTGTGCATATTCTGTCCTCAGTTTCCCAAGTCGTGTCTTCCTTGGGGTCGCTCCATTGAACTTTGTCGAGCTTAACTTCACGGTTGCGTAGCTTTTTGACTTCTGTTCCCAAGATCCGAGTTGGAACTCTCCTCATAGTTGCTTCTCGTTCAACTTCTACTTCCTCTAGCATGCTTGGTTCTACCACCTACGCAGACTCGTGTAAGCACTTCCGCAGGTGAGAGATATGAAAGACATTATGAACCACGTCCAATCTTTCGAGCAGTTGTACCCTATAAGCCATCTTCCCAATCTTCTCGATTATAGGGAATGGCCCTACAAATCTTGGTGCTAACTTTCCTGTGGATCCAAAGCGAATGACGTTCCTCAAAGGAGATACTTTAAGGAACACCTTGTCTCCAACTTCGAACTCAAGGTCAGTTCTTCTTTTGTTTGCGTAGGACTTCTGTTTATCTTGGGCAATCTTCATTCTTCTTCGTATCAAGTCTACTTTATCTGAAGTTTCCCTAATCATGTCTGGTCCAAGTATGAGCTTGTCTGTGGACTCCCACCAGCAAGTTGGTGACCTGCACAGTCTTCCATATAAAGCTTCGAAAGGCGCCATGCCTATGGTGGCTTGGTAGCTATTGTTATAAGCGAATTCCACCAAAGGTAGATGATCCTCCCATGTACCACCGAAGTCAATAATGCATAATCTCAAGAGCTCTTCTAATACTATGTTGACTCTTTCCATCTGGCCATCGGTTTGAGGGTGATAGGCCGTGCTTAAGCATGACTGTGTGCCTACAACCTCTTGTAAACTCTTCCAAAACACGCTCGTGAAGATAGGGTCTCGATCACTCAATATGCTGGAGGGTACCCAATGGAGTCGAACTATCTCTTTAAGATATATGGACGCCAGAGATGAGGCAGTCCTTCTACTCTTGACGGGTATAAAGTGGACGCTTTTAGTAAGCATGTCCACTATTACCCAAATGCTGGTATTACCCCTTCTTGACCTAGGCAACCCATCTATAAAGTCCATCGAGATGCTATCCCATTTCCACTGTGGAACCTCTAGAGGATGGAGTAGACCACTAGGCTTCTTCTACTCCGCCTTGAATTGTTGGCATATTAAACACATAGAAATAAATTCAGCTACGTCTTGCTTTATGCCATTCCAAAAGAAAACTCTTTTGATGTCTTTATACATTTTGTCTCCGCCTGGGTGTATGGTCAGCTTGGAATGGTGTGCCTCTTCTAGAACCGCCTTTACCAAGCCCCTTGCTTATTGGACACATAGTCTTCCAATTCGTCTCAACCAGCCCTTGGCATCAATGGAGTATCTATTGAGGTGAGTAGAAGTCTCACCCCTAATTAACTTGTCCACCACATCGGCTAGCAAAGGGTCTTCTCTTTGCGCGGCTCCGATTGAGTCTAATAGAGTTGGCCGCACTTCTAACGTTGCTAGCAAGCCAGGTACAAAGTCAGAGGAGGGTCTGAAGTTAAAGCTTGCTATGAACTCCAAGCTTTGCCTTTCCACAAAGAGAGGGCTTAAGGTCAGTTTCTTTCTACTCAAGGCGTCTGCTATTGCATTGCCATTGCCAGGAGTGTAGGAGATCTCAAAATCGTACGAGGCAAGAAACTCCATCCGTCTTTGCTACCTCAAGTTGAGATCTTTCTACGAGAAAAGGTATGTCAACGATTTATGGTCAGTATACAGTTCAAATTTCTCACCTAGGAGAGCGCCAAGACTTAAGCGCAAAAATAATGGCTGCCAACTCTAGGTCGTGGGTTATGTAGTTTTTCACATGTACTTTCAACTGCTTCCACCATAAGCCACTACCTTCCCTTCTTGCATCAGAACAGCGCGTAGTCCCATTCCGCATGCATTTATGTACACTGTAAACATCTTGCTTCCATCAGGCAATGTCAGAACTGGGGCTGTTGTCAGAGCCTTTTTCAAACATTGGAAAGCAATATCGCAATCCAAATCCCAATTGAAAGCTAGGTTCTTATTTGTCAACCTTGTAAGTGGAGCTGAGATTTTTGCAAAATCTTTGATGAACTTTCGATAAAAGTCTGCTAGCCCGAGAAAGCTTCGGACTTCGGTTGCGTTTCGAGGAACCTTCCAATCTTGCACATCAACCACTTTCGCGGGGTCCACAGCTATCCCATCTTTGGACACCACGTGTCCAAGGAACCTAACTTCTCTCCAGAAATGGCATTTGGAGAATTTAGCTTTCAACTAATGTGCATGGATAGTATCCATGACTTCCTTCAGATGCTGAGCATGCTCTTCCTCATTCTTTGAGAAGATCAAAATATCGTCTACGAAGACCACCATAAACTTATTGAGGAACTCCCGGAACACCCTGCTCATTAAATCAACGAAGTAAGCGGGTGCATTTGTCAAGCCAAAAGGCATGACAAGCCGCTCGAAGAAACCATCAGGAGTTTTGAACGCGGTCTTATCAATGCTGTCTTCAGCAACTCTTAGCTGATGAAACCCGGTAGCTAAACCTAGTTGGGAGAAAATCGATGCACCTACAAGCTAATCGAACAAATCATCTATTCTCGGAAGTGGGTGCCTACTCTTCTTGGTCAGCTTGTTTAGCTCCCTATAATCAACGCACAGGCAAAGCAAACCGTCCTCTTTAGTTGCGAACACTACTGGAGCACGCCATTTAGAAATACTCCACCTTATAAACCCCTTCTCAAGCAATTCTTTAACTTGCTTGCTGAGTTCTTTCCTCTCCCTTGGAGCCATGTGTCTAACGGGTAAAGCAACAGGTTTTGCATTGTCAACGAGGTATATGCGGAAGTCTATTTCCCGCTTCGGAGGTAAGCCCTTTACCTCTTCAAACACATCCGAGTATTCACGGACTACCCTTACAGACTGCAAGTTCTCAACAGACGCATCAAGAGATTCTAGATAACTAAGCATGACGGAGTTCATGGGATTACAAGAAATTTCGAGAGTGTTACCGAGGCGAATCATGAGTCTAACCACTCTCTTTTCACAATTGAGGACGGCACCATTACTGGATAGCCAGTCCATGCCTAGAATCAACCCATAGCCCGTGAATCCCAAAACAAAGGCATTACATCTAAACCCAACGCTTAGTATAAATATTTTCAAATCCAAACAAACCATTGAAAAATAAGCTGAGCCCCCAATTGGATTTGGAACAACCAAGGGATCCTCTACTATACTGGTGTCTAGGTGCAGAGATTCCACTAAAGCAGTAGATATAAAAGAGTGCGATGCGCCAAAATCAAATAGTGTACGAACATGATGATCAAAAAGATAGACTAAACTTTTGACAGAAATATTTCTACCTCGTTCTTGCGGAGGTGCCGTGAGAGCGTGAACTTGTCCTCCGGAAGAAGATCCAGCTCCCTGCCCTTGCTTCCTTGGGCAGGCCCTAGCCATGTGTCCTGTCTCACCGCAGCGGAAACAGCCACCCATCTTCCTTTTCTTCTTCTTGCAGTCTTTGACCAGATGTCCAGGAATGCCAGAGAAATTACACTTTCTCTTGTCATGGGGTTTGTTGTTCTTCCCGCCTTTCTTTGAATCAGTCTTCTTGTTCTGTGACCCCTCCCCCTTCTTATCTTGAGGCACTTCCTCTTTTGCCTCTTTCTTTCTCTTGTCTTCCTCATGTAAGAGTGCCATATCCACTAACCTCTCGTAAGTAGCCCCCATAGGTACATAGGTCATAGCCAGGCTGTGAAGTGGCTCATTCAATCCCTTGACAAAACGGAGAGCCTTCTTATGAGGAGTATTCACTAAATCCAGTCCAAATCGAGCCAACTAATTGAATTGGTTTACATACTCCTTGACCGTCACACTCCCTTGCTTAAGAGATAAGAACTTTTCCAGCTGTAAACTTCGTTCAGCTTGTGAGAGGAATTTCATCTCAAACCTTATTCTGAAATCCATCCATGTTTCAATTGGTCTTTCAGCGTTAGTGACTTCCCACCAATAGGAAGCTTCGTCTTCGAGCAACCATACAGCCAACTGTATCTTCTGCCGATCGTCCACCTCAAAGATGACGAACAGATCCTCAGTTTCTTTAAGCCAGTTCCTTGCTTCTACAAATGATTTAGTTCCCTTGAAATCCTTTCCACCCATGGCCCTAAAGTCTCTACAAATCTTTGAGAAAGCATTTACACGAGGAGGAGGAGGAGGAGGATCCGCTACACCTAGAGGATGAAGAATATATGTTGGGCCTGCGTCATTGGCCCTAGCCTCTAAGTACCTCTTGAACCAGCCAGGTATTGGTACACCCTCTGGAAGGTTAAGATTCCCAGACATGCTGAAATAGAAAAGAAATGAGAAGGATAGAAAGACAGTGCATATGGCTTTGAGGATTATGCTTTTTCAAATTTAAAATAACACTTTTTCTTGTAAAATGCTTCTTTATATTTCTTTTTGAAAATAGTTTTCAAAAACTGTTATCTGATCTGGTAAACCTTTGCTCTGATATCAAGTGAAATAACCCACCTCCATGAAGGTCACTCACAAAGCGAATGCCTTAACTTTGGTGGAGGGTTATAGGTACAAGATACATAAAAATTTACAAGACAGATAAATATAAGTAGCGAAATTCAAATATTTATTGCATACGTGGTTCAATACAAAAGCATTACATTAAATTGTCTCAAAATAACTTCCAAAACATTACATCATACTTTATGTCTTGATTATTTAATAAAGAAGCATAAACCATAAATAAAACTGTATAAGTCCCCAAGGGTAGTGTCCAAAAGCCATAACCAAGTTGAGAGATTCCCAATCATACATCTACTTTCTTCAAGCTTGCAAAGAGTCTGACTAAGCTGAAGTATTCCCTCCCTGTGGACCTTCGGGGGGAGGGGACGGAAAAAAAAGGATGAAAGAAAATGGGTCAGACAATAAGTTTGGTAAGTTTAGTGATTACTAGCATTTAAACAAGAAAAGGGATCATGACAGTAATAACAGAACATAGGACAATACCCTAATATAAGATAAGAGGAACAAGTGATTGCACCCATTACTATAGTCTCTGCACCGACTTAACGATTGGTTCAACCAACCCCACGTGTTCATAACAAACGATCCCCTTAATGATCGGCTCCTACTCGCATGCATTCTTATCCTGTGTCATTCGGCCCCGCTTGACTTTAGATACTTGTGCTGGTCCCACCATGGGGTGTATAAGTCCCTCTGGTGGCAACCCGACACGATTCAAGATGCATAGTGTATACTACTGATGCCTAGTGCCTGCTTTTTCCACTCCGGAGTATGTGCATGCCCATACTCCCTCGGAACTTACACTGACGCACCAACCGCCATCGTTTTGACCGCTTATAATCAGCCCAATAATCGTGCCCTACCCTGCCTAGTTCAGGGTACCATGATACATCTATGTGGGTTAATGCTGAAATGGGTCCCCGTTACTAGGGTTTTCTAATCAACATGTTTATTTGGTTAAGTGTTCAAGTCTACCTAACCCCACCCATCCGTTTAGTTAACATGTTGAATCGGTTAAGTGTTTCCCTAATTGACTTAACCCTACCAATCCTGACTTAGCCTTAATTTATTCATTAAAGCACCAACCACTCACATTAGACAGGTCTTGTTGTGGTCACTGGATATGCCGGTCGGTTCAGGGTAGATTTATGCCATAACTCAGTCTAACCTCGGGTTCTTTTTGGGCTTGGTGCACTAACCACCCACATTAGACAGGTCTTGTTGTGGTCACTGGATATGCCAGTCGGTTCCGGGCAGTTTTATACCACAACTCAGTCTAACCTCGGGTTAGGCATATTCGTCTTTTCTAAATTCACATATTTTCTATATATGTCTAATTTCTTTATGTAAATTAATTTTAATTTAATCATGCCTTAATTATCCTTTGATTATGCTCACAAATAAATGGTATATCAAATATACCATTTTATGAACAAATATATGCCATGAATTTTCATATTTTCCCATCGCTATCCACGTGGAACGTACGCATGAATCACATAAAATATTGGGCTAGTAAATTAGCCCAAACCCATAAACAAAAAGGGATAATAAACAAGGGACATGAAATAAACATAAAATAGCATACATTTAACTTATCACGTGTAACTTGGCATAGAAGTATCATTAACTTAATTAAACGGGTAAAGGTGAACTTGTGACTAAGTTGGATCTAATTGTCATGTAAACTTGATATAGGTCTAGCATGGAGGTTTAACATATAAATACAATTTTAAACCACAACTTAGCATATTAACTTATGTATGCCAAAACATAAGAAAGCTACTATAAACATATTTAAATCACAACTTAGCATGATAATTTATGTGTGTTAAACATAAGAGAGCCATTATAAACATATTTAAATCACAACTTAGCATGATAACTTATGTGTGTTAAACATAAGAGAGCCATCAAATCCAATCTTGTAACATAAATAGATTCAACTTAACATGGTTCTAAATATACATGAATGTTGATCTAACATGTAAGCATGTGCTTAAGATCATAAACTTGCAAGTAACCACCAAATTATAACATGACATGTTTCACCATTCAATTGGCATAATACATTCATTTCCCAATCATAATAGATCCCAATATATAAAATATGGTATGTTCATCACCACAAGCACATAGACATGATCTATCGCAATGGATATTTTAAGATATGAATCAAACTTTATTTATCTTATACATAAGCATCATTCTATATTCGAATTACAACATGTCATGATTCATTGGAAAGCATGTTTAAGTCTACGTAATAACCAACTTACAAAAAGGAATTCTTGATTTCTGAAATCTGAATTCTGAAATTGGTAAGCTCGCCTTTGATGTAGATCGTTGAATTTAATTACTTTAATTTGATTTTTATTCAGGTTTTTATCTTGTCTTTGAATTGGTGACAGCTACTCTAAGTTCTCTATTGACGGCATGATGGTTCCAAGATTATTTTTGGGTAATTTTTAGGTTTGAGCATTGGGTTGTTTATACATAATTTCAATTTAATTAGAGCCTTCGAATGATCCTCGAGTTAACCACAACCATTCAGTCAGGATAGGGTGACACCTCAGCCCTAATGACTCGGCAAGGAGTAAGAAAGGACTCAGCAATAACTCACAGTATGGATCAGATCACACCAAAAAGCTGTGCAGGCTCTCAGTTCGGCCTGGGAGCACTTGGCAGGTGCGACAGTGCAAATTTTTTATTGGCATACTTCCCAAGTGCGCCAGTGCATCTTTTGTACTGGGGCACTTCCCAAGTGCGCCAGTGCATTTTGTTTTTTTCTTTCTTTCTTCTGGTTTTCTACTTTAACTTCGTTCGTCCATATCTCATTCATACGGTGCCCGTTTTCTGCAAAATCGGACTCTATCTCAAGAAGAATTCCGAGACGAACGCAATGGCACAACCCATATCCCTTAGTTCTCACATTTGAAATTAAATATTCTTTGATTCGTTACAATAACGTTAATAGAAAATATGGGGTGTTACAAGAACCCAACCCTATCTTCCCCACATCGGACAGTGATAGCCTTTACAATCCATAACATCCAAGGTAACAACAACTCGTCCACGGTAATCAGAACAACCATTAATAACATTCATAGCATCCAGACTACATAGATCTTACATAGACAATCCTAATCGAGCTTAACATTCCTCAAGCACTATCCCCAGAGTCCTAAACCAATACCAATCAAGCACCCAAGGAACATCTCCTTCGACGTTGGGCAATTTACATGGGACGGTACAAACAGACCAACCAATAATCCATAACTAACTCAGGCTATCACTGCCAATCCTGCTTTGAAACCATCGTTAATCGTATGACAGCCAACCATGCCATATGTCAAGGGCTAATGGTAACCCCAGTTCTAGCATAAACTCCATACGCCTTTCAACGATACGTATGTATGTCCAATCTTGACAACTAGGCCTTTCAATGATAACCAGGGTACTCAACCAGCAACCTTATGGTCTTTTAGGTGCCCCTATTGTACCCCTTCTTTTACCATGCTTGAACATACGACAACGATAACTCGACCCTCTTATCTCTAGTCATCCAACCCGAAAACTTTTTGTAACAACCCGGAATTTCTGAACCAATTTAAAATTTTTATTTTAGCTATTTTAATGTATTTTGAATATTTAAAATGGTTTATTTTAAACAATAATGACTAAAAATTTATTTAAATCAAAGTTAGAACATATAAATTTAAAATTTAATTAAAACAAACTCGAAATGGCGTGGTAGTTTGAAAATATGGATTTGAATTTTAATTGAATATAGAGATTTCAATATAATTTAGAATTGGATGAAACCAGAAATGTTAGAATCTGTTTAACTATACCTTTTTAACGAATGTAAGAAATTCAGATTTCATGATATAGATTGAAATATATTTCCAATTTAAAATTTGAAATAGTCACTTTGGAATTTATATATATTTTAATAACATATTGGCCTTAAAAATAGCCATTTTGCAAACGACCTCCGTTTTCAACAAAACCACTTTTGTTGGATCCGGAATGTCAAATTATTGTTAGGTTTTAAATTTCATAATTTTTGAAATTAATATGTGAGCGCAATAAATTTAGATGTGTTTGATAATTTCTATTTGAATCTAATCGACCAGAAAAGGACCATTTTTCAAATGGTCTCCAAATTCGACGAAATTAGTTTTTTTAGGACCGTATCGTCAAAACATAGCTAGATTTAATTTTTTGGAGTTAGTATGTGGCCCCGGTAAATTAAAATGTACGTTTAAATTCAATATATGTTGATTCATATTTTTATTTTGAGAAAAACTGATCAAAACGATAGAATTGGCTTACAGAACATATTCCATTATGTTCGGAATGAGGGTATTTAGCTAGGGCCGACAGTCGTCGGAGTTTGTTTGAAGTTCGTAGTGTGAAACAATAAATATTGAAATTAAATATTATTATTTAAAGTTATAAATATGGGGTCAATTATGGTCAAAGCCCTCAATCTTCTACAACGCTGTCAACCCCCATTATAGCCTCTCTCAAAGATTTGAAGTCCATAAAGGTCCGATCTTTCACCTTCGATTTCGCAAAATCCGTTCAATTAAATTCGAATCTTCAAAAGGGAAATCGAAGAGCATGATGAGATCTATCTATCTAACGGTTGAGATCGTGATTGGTATGGAAATTTGTGCAAAATCGAGCCATGAAGTTCGCCGGTTTGTGATCATTCTCCGACGAATAGGGACCACCGATCTCGGTGATACATGGGGCTGTGGAGGCTCTGGCCTTGGCGCACGTCGTGGTGTACTTGGATGGAGTTCCGGTCGGGCCTAGGGGCAACGGGGTGGAAGTTTGCAAACCGACGTTTGGTTCGGTTTTATCAGTTTGAGGAAGACGATAGGAAATGGTAACGGTTTAAAAACATTGTGATTAAGTTACTTAATTTAATTAATTACTAGTTAATTATCAAATGTTTATAATACCGTAACTATTCCAAATGAGGTCCAAATCCGACGATTTCATTTGCGTTGGAATCGTGTCTAAGAACACTTCGCGATGGAACTGACCAGATCCAAAATGGAGCATGTTAGAATTTACGGTAAATTTGAACCCGAACAGTGTTAAAACCATCGCCAAATAAATAATGATGGTGTGGAGCCCAAAGTGGGAATTCTCTCACTAAAATTTTTGTACAGTTATTTAATTTATTTTATAACTGTAAATATAGAGAATTTCCAGTGTAGATTTTTATCAGTTTTAATCATTATAAATTGTATGCGGTGCCTGTTAGCTCACTCCTTCGTCCATAGACCAGGGATGATTTAATTTACTGTAGTGTGTGTTGATTGTGTTGGTGAAATGTTTAACATATCAAAAGTAATGTTAATATTAATGTGATAGTGAAATTAAATTATAAATATCCATTTATAATTTAAACAGTAAAATTGGCTAATTAGAAAAATAATTCAAATCGAATTAAAACTGGTTAAATTTATCAACCAGCGATTATTTTGAATCGACTCTTGTTGTTTGGAAACCCCACATGGGTCTGGGGACGATAATTTATTCACATCTCCCCTGAATTTAATTATATGTCAATCAATTTATCGACAAACTATGGTAAGTGTTATTTAATTATTTAATGCTTATACAGTAGTAAATTGCACTCTGGATATGGATTGACTGTTTAATAGCTGTTTATCATTATTTTTGAATACATGCGATGTATGGAATCCATATAAATAAAATTTATATCGTAATTGATTGAGTCTGATTCCAATTCAGAAATAACGAATATTTTAAAAATATTATTCAGCAAAGAATCAAAATATGATTTTGATGACCAATTTTGGATGGACATGAAAATATTGGAATATATGAAGTCGAGTAAGTAGCTAAATGTCATTTTAACCCGAACGGGTTTATCGATTGATTTTATTCATTTTATAATGAATATGAAAAGGAAATGGATTTCAAAATATGATATTTTGAAAATATTATCATTTTAATATTATAATGATATGGAATATTCAATTTTGATTAAAAATCGAAAATGAAGTTGAAATCATTTTGAAATGAATTTATAACGAAATTATAAAATACGTTTTAAATGGAAATCTGACAATATATATATATATATATATATATATATATATATATATATATATATTTAATGGCTTGAATAGAGCGCGTCGCGCAGCGATTTTTCACGAATTTCGACCATTAACTTCACATTGATGTAACGGGAGATCTAATCGTCGGATTCTCCTAAAACCGGAACCATTGGGTTTGTATCGAAAAGAGCTTTCCAAAGAATATAAGAGATTTAAATTTGAATGGTTAGATTTTTAAATCATGTCCAAATCAAATTCAGAAAAGGTCGCTATGGATGCAGTTCGGTAGCCATTACTGAAAACAGACTATAAGGGCCTTAATGAAATTAATTAAAATATGGAAAAATTATGTAAAATCATAATAAATGTTTGAGAAAGATTTAGGATGAAAAATTCCAGTTTTGAAAAGATAAAAATATATTTTTATCTAAATGATCTAGTTATTAACTAGAATAATAATGCACTTTTTTTAAATAAATAAATTGGATTTGAAATGGTTTTAATATAACCAGAATTTTCCAATATTAAACTGGAAATGATTTGAATGGAAATAATCTTCGGAATATTTCGATATTGGATTCCGTGATTATACGGGTATTGTGAGGAATTTGGAAGATACAGATATCGTTATTCCCAATACGATATTTGTTGGTTGCAAAATTTAAGCTGATAAAATTTCTATTCAGAGCCTTGTATTTAATATCAAATTGGATTTTGGGTTTGTCGTGAATGGTGCCTTTAATAACACTGTTCTTAAACCCAGTTGAGAAAAGAATAAATCTTTTAATTAAGATTTAAGAGAAATTTTCCAAAGTAATGTTTTCCAGTTTAATATATTAAATTGGAATTGATTGGAATTCGATTTGGTAATAATCGAGATGAGCTCCTGTGAAGGAAGACTGTTACTATATATGGAATTTAAAAGGCTTTGCCGCTATTCCATTTATATTATTGGTCTGATATGGAAATTTATATCGATTATACGCTGATATGTTTTTCAGGAAAATTCCATGGTTAATGGAAGATGATTTGGGTTTATCTTGAACTGTGTTTTAAAGGACATTGATTCTTTAACCCGAGTAAAGACATGATTTATTTCCTAAAATTTGGATAATCATTAAGTGATGATTTTTGAGATTAAAACGGAACTAGAGTTTTAATAAATCTTTAATTAGATTGAAATGAGAATGGTGTAATTAAATTTATCGAATTCATGAAATGATCAAGAATGGAGTACTCCAGGCGATAGTTAAATCTCTAATTAGAATTGAACGTGAAATGGTAATTTATTTTATCGATAACACCGTGGGTGTTAGATATGGAGTACTACCAGTTTTGCTCCATGGGATAAATAGGTTGGGATTGTGATAAATAAATAAATGATTGCTTCGGTAAAGTTCACTACTCCCGACTAGTTGGTAAACCTTAATTTGGTTTAGAATTGTGAAAAGATAAAATAAAATCTTTTGAAATTGATATCCAAAGGAAGATTAAAGAATAAATTTAAAAGAATTTATCTTTAATAAAATTAATGGGAACAAACCCTAAAGATGTGAATATTTAAATAAAAGAATATTCTGGATTGGAATGAGGCGTAAGATGTGTTTTTATAGCACTTGATATTGATTATAAAATACGCGAGTTATTATGAAAGACCGGGTTTAACCCATTCTGAATAACTGATACGGTGACTAAGAGTCGATAATGAAGACGGTGGTTAAAGACCGGAGATCTTCACATCATTTGGATGATTATTGATGTCTTGATTGGGCTGTACATCCAAGACGAGGTAATAAGTGGTGATCTTCCAGACGTAGTTGGAGATCGACCGGATATGCGAGGACCTCTCTCCTGTATTGGACATATGGGATGAGTAATAAGGTGCCTCTGGTTTCGTTCAGACCTAGAACGGACTTGTAAATGGATGTGTGTCTAACATTTGACTTCATTCTGTGTTGTTTGATTTCAGTTAAATGTATATCTGTTTGGTGGTGGAGAATTTATTCTCTTGCTTAACAACCTTCTCTGAGGCGTACGAACTTAGAGGTTAAATATTAATAGACATCAGTTGCATGGCATGGATTTTCAGTATGGCATGCTGAGATGAAAAGGATCAAGGCTTTTATTGAAAAGCAGAGTCTTGTGGTTGATGATCAAAGCACAGCTTTAATTAGCACAGCTTTAATTAGCACAGCTTTGTGTATAGCGTTAATTTGCGAGCCTCACACCCGTCAAAAACGAGATAGTTGCCGTAGGGAGAACATGATGTTCCTTTCTAGCTACGAGTGGTGTCATGGTATGGAGCGCAGACATTTTTACTTATATGGATGATGGATTGCAAGGCACCTCAGATATTGGTCGCTACTGGCTAAGTGATAGGTACAATAGGACCGGGAAACGTGTGTTCATGAATAATTAATCCACTTAAGTAAGTGTGGACTGACCTTACTATATCCAAGGGTTACTAAGGGTGTGATCCTGAGGCATTTGCTAGAGTGTCTCGAAATCGGTGTGGATGATCCCTTGCCTCGACTCATAGATGGAAATCCAACTTCCAGTACACGACTTTTCGGATTTAGTTGTAAACCTATGTATGGTGGCATAACATATGGTACCTATGTCGTCTATGATTGATACATTTATATTTGAAGCTGATTTTGACACTATACACTTATAGTAATATCAAAATGATTTGTTTTTAAACATACCAAGCATGCTAGGCTATTATAAGGGAAAACTCTATCCTCCGGCTTGCGTCGCATTATGTGATGGGACCTGAGTCTTATAATAGCTTCATTTTTCCAAAAAGCATTACGTTGTTTTATTTTAAACTAAGATTCATGTAGAGTAAACCCGTTTTGTGTTATACGGCCTGGTTCCATGATTTCCCAACTTTTAAAGTAAAGTTTAATAACTATTTTAGTTCTCACATCAGTCCCATGACAGACTCGGAGTTTATTGTTTCTACCTAAACTTTGAGTGCCCATATTTTCCATATGGGCAGCTAATAGTTTTGGTTTTCGAGATATTTCTTTTCCCATGATTTTGGATTATAGGTGGAGCTATATTCAGAAAGCTTTGTATCTGTGTATTTCTTTCAGTTGTGGTAGTTGATATTTTCCACTGCACATTATGCTTATGTATTATTTTTCCGTTGCTTTGTAATTTGTAAATCTATGATATTTTTATGCTGTATATTATTGGAACTCTGATATATTCTTGTACTCTGAAATAAATTTTTGTAATAAGAAATGAAATATTCTATTGTTTGTGTCTAATGCATCGTGCTCTCAACTCAATCCGGGCTTTCCCGTAAGGGGAAGTTTGGGTCGTTTCACTTTTCATAGCTCAAGCAACCTTTCAAGCAACCATTATTCGCTAACTCACAATCTTTTTGTTGCCACCTTTCTTGTTGTTTTTTACCGATCAGCAAGCACATTACATCACATCGAACTTCCCCTTCTAGACTCTCATCGAAGTCGTTATCGTCATCGAACCAAATAACATAAATATAAGGTTCAATATGGTCCATAGCATTCATCAACATTTGATAAGGAAACAAATCATAGCACTTAGGCCATCAACTGCAGCGTTTACAAGCACTGCCAAAATCCTTTAAAGTCGACTGACCCCTAGCTTGGACCAACCGACCCTACCCTTGGATCGACCACCTCTCGACCGACCCCAAACTGGTACGACCCCTTTGCATGTCCTATCTCCACTTGCTCGAGCCACACTGCTCGACCAGAACCATGATCAACAAGAGCCATTCTGACCGACCCTTTCATTTTACCATCTTCAGAATTTACAACCGACCAAGAGAGATGCACGCCCGATCAGCTTCCCAACCTGTACGCTTCTGCTCGAGCTAACCTCGCTCAACCGACCACCCAAATTTGCTTTTCACCAAAACATGGACGATAGATCAGGACCATGCTACTCGACCGACACTTCTTCCTTGGCTTGACCGACAACCATTTCCCATCTTGTTTCCCAAGAAAACACACTTGGTGCGCGACCAACCCTGTATGTGCGACTCAAAACCTGCACTTCTCCAACACAACTCCAATTTCGACCAAAACTTCGCCAATCAACACAATCAAAGAAAACAACTCAACCAATCCATTCAACACAATCATAAACATGTATGAAGCCACTAACATCACCAATTTCGCAATTTCATCAATAATTATGTGAAATTCACTAAAATCACCATAAATGCAAATATGAACAAAACTATGGATCTAATTTGCATATTCACATGAAATATTATAGAAATTACCTATCTAAACTTGCCAAATCAGATCATAAGGTAACTCATATGAAAATGGACTTATAATGGTACAGATCTATGGAAAAACATTTGAAATTGATGAAAACGTGAGAAAGCACCTATATACTTCATTGAATCCATATGAGAGATGCATGTCACTCACCGATTCTCTAAAACAAGCTAAAATGATAGAAATATGAATCTGGACAGCAAGCACCTCGCACCAATCTCCTTGATCTGATGAATCCTTGCTTCAATTGATGTAGATCTAATCTCCAATGGTGTAGATAGACTAATTCCCTCCTCGGATTTTGATTTTCAATGGTGTAAAGGTGTTAGAGGAAGGAGTAGCTCAAGGCCACCTAATGAGAGAATGAGGAAGTAAACTATTTCCAATACGTCTCACCCTCTATTTATACCCTTCCAATAGCCCACCGATGGGCCTTCCCAAATCAGCCCATTGTGGCTTTCCAAACTTGAACATCACACTGAAAACCTTAAAACAGTGATGCCTCTCAAACCGCTGAGCCAAAATTTTAATGTAACCACTCTACGGAAAACCAATCATCATTTCCTTTCCAATGGCACCAATCCTCTCTGATTCGACCCGAATCAAAAATTATGCCCAGTACAAGACTAAAAGGGACAAAATGGTCACAAACAAAATCGGTAAAAATTATGGACATGTCTCACATCCCCATAAGCAACATATTAAATTATGAGAATGATCCATCCCTCTGGGAATAAAATAAAAATATTTTACGATCTTTTGATATGTAAAATGCGGGATGTTACGACGCAATAACTCTAATTCCGTGATCAAATTTTTAAAACTATTCAAAAATTTATTTTATTATTTAATTAAAAATGCGGGGTATTACATTCTATATGAAATGGTTTTGAAACAATAATAATATTTTCCTGATAAATATAATATTAATTATATTTCATAAACAAGATATGTTGGAATTGTAACCGTCCAAAGTCGAACATGAATGAAATATTAACTTGAATCAAGCAAATGAAATTTAAATATAAATCTGGATTTGGAGGATGTTTATGAAAGAATGAGCTCCGCTTTATGAGGATATAAAATTTTGCTTAAGAATAACAATTGTAAAATATATAATAAAGGTATATGGATTTTATAGTTATAATTTATACAAATCCTAATGTTATGGTACGCTAAAAAGTTAATAAACCTAACTATTGTTCATTTAAGCCTAGGTTCAGTCATTTAGTAATAAATGTTGAACTCAGGAAATGTTGAAATAAATGAAGAATGTAATTTGAACTTTAGTAATATTAAAATCGTAGGAATAACATTGATTTAAATTTTAACTTAAAAAAGTTGAGGAATATAATTTGAATTTGTATTATTGATTTAAATATAAAATGAGAACTTAGCTTCATTCTTGAGGTTGACCAGATTTCGAAACTACTTAAAATGGAATTCAATAGATAAAACTAAAGATAAATTATAAGTGAAAATTATGAACTAAAAAATTGTTATTCAGCTGAACAGCTAATGTATGTTATGAATCCATTAATAAAATATGTTGTGAAATATTATACGATTTCTAATTGCAACTATATGTTAGTTTTACTTAGTAGAAGTTAAATTGTAATAATTGAATGAGTGGGGGAAATATATAATTTTCTCTATTTAAAATATATAACAAATAAGTGATTTATAATATATATATATATATATATATAGAAAATTTTGTACCAAGTCCGTTTTATGAGGAAAAGTTTCGAGGATTCTTTTGACGTTAAGATTGGACTATCGAGTATTTAGTGATTTTGGACATACACCTAGCTAACGTATGTACTAAATCCTATATGTACTAGGTAGATATAGAATCACACTCTAGTCGCTTGAAAACGATCTTGGTGATGACTGCAACATCACCGGTGTTTGTTTTCGGGTTTCGAAAGTGAGATAGATATATAGTGCCAGTCGAGACGTCGAGCGGGTACTTAAAAACTATTTTTAAAATATTTTGGAATACATTTAAATTAGAAGGTTTGATTTAAACATTAATTATATATAATCCGAGTAAGCATTTAATGTGTAAACTTAATTTTTAAATATATTAAATTATTTGATCACTATTTCCCCTACCTCGCTCCTTTTAGGGACGAAAAGGTTTGAGTGGGTGGAGACTGTAACAATCTAGAAATTTAGACGATTTTAAATAACCTATTTAACTGAAATTTTACTTCAAAATTTAAAAAACAAATTATTTCAAATTTTAAGAAACGTATATATTTTATTTCAAAATATAAAATAAAACACGTACGTCTAATTTGAATAGAAAAATTGAATTAATGCTTATTTCAAAACTTATTTGTTTTGAAACTAACTTGAAATTGATTAATAATGAAATGTTGAAATAATGATCATTAAAACAAAATATTTTTACATAAATTGATTATGTAAATTTTATGATGAAAACGTTAAAATTCGTTCGCTTTGTTTAAATAGATTTACGATAGCGACAACCAATATAGCGCACAATTAATGTTAAAAATTTAGATGTTGAATTAAATTCTAAAATTTAGTATTTGAGTTATGTTTAATAGATATAGGGTAGGAATAATTTTCGTAGTAAAATACGAAAGTTCGTCAATAGCATTATTTCAGCGAAAGTCAGTTCAATTATTGAACAACCAAAATTATTTCTGAAACCTATATGTCTGAACATAAGAATTTTTTTTATTTCGAAGTCAACGGCGCAATTCGTTTCGCAAAATTCTGATGTTTATAGGTCCATCGGAATTTTTACATACAAATTAGCAGTGCACCATCGTTAAAATTGGAGTCTTGATACGAAAGTCACGACATTGATATTTGATATCATCGTGTACGTCTTTCGTACTGATTACCGTAGCATATTCATTTGTGTATTTTGGTGTTCAGAGGACATCCATACCAATAAAATAGCGTGTCTTATTGGTACCCATCTTCTTGCTTACTTAATTATTTAATTCTGGACTCATTCCCTTTTTGTTAGTAATTTCAATTGCATATTCAAATTAGCTCTTTTCCTTTTTCCAATATCAAAGCTACATATCATGCTTAAATTAAAACAAAGCATTCAACAATCATGCATGTTATAACATTTAAGATAACACTCTACTAATCTCCAGTGATCACAATTAAATTTAAAATTTTGAACCCTACTGAATAGTGTTATAATGTCATATTTTATAGCTAGTCTTCTTTTTTTGGAGAAAGAATAGGTTATCAAGTTATATTTTTCTTTTTTACACATAACTGGAACTCTGCATCTCTTCCTCTTCACATCTCCTTTTTCTTTTTTCACAAGCCAACATCTCTATGTGCTTTCAGGAAGAATATTTCTTCCCTTCACACTTCAAACACAACTATGTTAAAATAAATGTATGCATTGGCAATGCATGCATGCAGTAAAAGGAAAGAAGAATTTGGCCAGTTACCAATATCTTCTAACATTCCCCTACCCTTCGGATCTTTTGTTCATGTCGGATCGACGCTTCATCCTGAATCTCTGCCATCCCCGCACCATATCCTGACCAAACCGACAGCCCCTCTCTCTCCACCTTAGTCTCAGTCTGCTCTACCTCAAACTATCACCTGGCGCAGTCAAGCACCCAGTTTCCACGTCATGAAGTCTAGAATTCGAAAGTATGTAAAAGGTGTGGTGTAATTTATTGCTTGATATGGTTGTTGAAATGTAAGCTGTGACGACCACATACTAGCTTCAAAAATTATGAAATTTGGAATCTAAAACTAATTTAATATTCTGTAATAACCCGGAAATTCTGGGCCAGTTTAAAATTTTTATTTTGGCAATTTTAGCGAATTTTGAATATTTAAAATGAATTATTTTAAATAATATCGACGAGAAATTTATTTTGAATATAATTCGAACGTATATATTATATATGCCGTCGTTAGAATATAAATAATTATATATAATTATAAATAGAATTGAAAATGGCGTGGTAGTTCGATAATTCGATTTCAAACTTCAATTGAATGTACCGGGTGCAAAACAATCCAGATTTTGGTGAAACCAAAAACATTAGGATCTAATTGATAATATCTTTCCAACGAATCCGAAAAATCAAAATTTCGTAGCGGGAATCAAAAGATATGTCCAGTTGAAAATTCTGAATAGCCGCTATGGAATTCAGGCCCTTAAAAATAGCCATTTTGCAAACGACCTCGGAATTCGACGAAACCACTTTTGTTGGATCCATGATGTCAAGTTATTGCTAGGTTCCAAATTTCATAATTTTTTGAATCAATATGTGAGCGTGGCAAAGGAAAACGCGTTTGACCAGTTTCAGTTGATTTTAATCGACTAGAAAATGGCCATTTTTCCAACGGTCTCAGAATTCGACGAAACTAGTTTTGTTAGGACCGTATCATCAATATGAAGCTAGAAAATATTTTTCGAGAATTTTTAGAGTTAGTATGCGACCCCGGTAATTTGAAATGTACGTTTAAAATTCAATATAGTGATTTAAATGTAAATTCAACGGAAACTGATCAAAACGATCGAATCAGCCTACGGTACATATCCCATTGTGTTCGAAATGGGGGTAAAACGCTATAGGCGACAGGCGGTGGGCCTCGTTTTGAGGTCGAAAATAAAAGTTGCTTTTAGGTGGAAAATAAAATAATTAAAAATTAATGTTCTCTCTCCCTCTCCTTTATTTCTCTCTGCCCCCCCCCCCCCCCCGTTATAATTCATTTTACAGAAAAGAAAAAAAGAAGGAAATCGCGATCGATAGAGCGCCGCCCCCCCTAAACCGCCGCCGCCACCATATCGCACCCCCCCCGATGGATCGCCAACCGCGACAGCCCCCCCCTCCTCCTCGTCAGATCGGAGAACCCCCCCTAGGCGCCAGGGGCGCCGCGAAAACCCTTCCCCCTCCTTGCCGCGACACTGAAGACCCCTCCCCTTGCTCCTACCGCCGACCACCCTGACGAACTCGGACGCACAGCCCCCCCTCATCCACTGAAGAACCGCGCACACCTTCCCTCGTCGAAGAACAGGGCCGTTCGACTCCCGCTGGTCCTCCGGTGGCTCGCGGATCGGTGAAGAAGGCGGTGCAATTTAGGGTTAATGGTTCCAGATTATTAACAGTAAGTTTTCTTTGTTTTAATTATTTTTATTTCAGTTTTTAATGTAACAAAAATTCGATTTTTATCTATATAGAAAAGGAATAAAGGTATAATTTTCATGACATAGAAAGATTTTTATTCGTTCATTAGCAAGGAAAAAGAAGTGATTTTTAATAATAAAAATATGATTTTTATATTTTTAAAGTAATAAAAATATGATTTTTATATTTTTAAATTAATAAAAATATGATTTTTATATTTTTTAAAGTATTAAAAATATAATCTTTACTATATAGAAGATGTAGAAATATTATTTTTGCTTAGGTAGAGAATTAAAAATATAATTTTTACATGATAGGAATATTAGAAATATCATCTTTAAATTTGAAAAGGAGAAATATTTATAGTTAAAAAGGCGAAATCTATATTTTTGAAAAGGCGAAATATTTAAAATTGAAAGGGGGAAATCTTTGAAATTGAAAAGGCGCGATTTTTATATATTGAATAGCAAAGTAAAAATTCGATTTTTAAACATTGAATAGCGAAGTAAAAATTCGATTTTTACATATGTAGAAAATACGGGCAACGAAGATGACAAAAAGGCGAGAACGACGAAGATTTCTATAAATGAAGTGTCGTGAAGTTGGATAGCTATTGGTGAGAATTTCTCACTCAAAATTTCCTTTTCTAGTTATATATATATATATAAATACTAGGATGCAGACGGTGCTTAGTAGCACCCGACACAATCGTCCACAGACCATGGACTTGTTTGTTTGGTTGTGTAGTTAGTTAGATTATTTGGTTTGAATTAAATTGTTTGGTGAAATGAAATAGATTTGATTGATGTGTGAATGGCGTGGGCCTTCACTAGACCGGGGATAAGCCTAGGCCTCGTCCCGTTTCTAGTATCGTGCCGTTATGCCGCCAAAATTTTCTAAAATATTTTAGAAAAATAAAAATATCATTTTATTGAATAAATGAACTGAATAGAACATTCATATTTTGAATAAAATATACTATCGTTAAAAATATAATTTTTAATGTGAAAGTGAATAAATAAATATTTATAAACAAATCGGCCGATTTGTTTATATACACTGATTTGACTGATATTGATTGGGTCGATAAATTTTACACGTCGCCCAACTGCACAAATAAAATCTGTGTTTTATTGTTTGAAACCCCACACGGGTGTTTGGATGAAATTTGAAGTTCACTCATCCTTATTGATTAAATATGTCGATCGATTGATTGACAGGCTGTTATAAGCGTTAGATATATATATTTGATGCTTATACAGTGTAGTGCACTTTGGTTGATGGTTGATTATTTTTGAATGCTATTATATACATGTGTTGTATGGAAATTCATATAGTTAACGCTATATGGTAATTGATTAGGCCTCATTCCAATTTAGAAAATAAAGAATATTATAAAATAAATGTTCTTGTGTTGACTGTACTCATCCGTTGAGATTAGTCATGTGTTGAACGAAAAATTTTAACAATAAAATTTATGTCTTTATCACTATAAAATAAAGGTTCATGTGTTGACTGTACTCATCCGTTGAGATTAGTCATGTGTTGAACGAAATATTTTAACAATAAAATTTATATCTTTATCACTATAAAGTAAAGGTTCATGTGTTGACTATACTCATCCATTGAGATTAGTCATGTGTTGAACGAAATATTTTAACAATAAAATCTACATCTTTATCATATATAAAATTTGAAACTAACTAGAAAATAGATGAGATGACTGGTCTCCTGGATATTGATCTGATGTTGGTTTCGGCCTTCGGGGTAAATATTCAGGGAATCGTTCTCTTACTAGTTTACGGTTGGAGTCTAATTTTAAATCAAACAATAGATACCTTAATTTTCATAAAATATATTAAATAACAAAAATAGTCACACGTGGACAG
This sequence comes from Allium sativum, assembly GCA_030737875.1. Lineage (NCBI taxonomy): Eukaryota > Viridiplantae > Streptophyta > Magnoliopsida > Asparagales > Amaryllidaceae > Allium > Allium sativum. The sequence goes on along the minus strand of CM060910.1, from coordinate 564,301,916 downwards.
TACTCATTCGTTGAGATTAGTCGTGTGTTAACAAAAATATAGATTCACATATTGAATAGAATATATATTCCTTTGTTGAATGGAATAACGAATTTATTGAAATATATGAAGCCGTGTTGGTTAGATTGACGCCATTTTGACGTGAACGATATTTATATCGATTTTATTCATTTTAAAATGAATATTGAAAAGTGATTTCGAAATCGCATATTTTGAAATGAAATTTGAATCAAATTGAATAGAAAACGAAAATGAATTGAATATATAACGAATTTGATTTGAATTGAATTGAAAAGAAATAGAAAACGAATTTGAATTGAATTGAAAAGAAAATGAATTCGAATCAAATTAAAATCGATTTGAATCTGAATCATATAGAAATGAAAGTAAAAAGGATTTAGAATAGAAAATTCAATTTTGATTTGAATTTGAAATAAAGGTTGAAATTGTTTTTGAAACGAATTACAACTATTTATAAAATTCGTTTTAAATAGGAATCGACAAAATATATATTATATATATAATATAATGGCCTGAATAGAACGCGCCGCGCCGCGACAGTTCATGAATTTCGACCATTTATTTCAAACGGACATTACCGGAGATCCGACCGTCGGATTCTCCTAAAACCGGAACCGTTGGGTTCATATCGAAAAGAGCTTTCTAATGAACATTAGAAATTCAAAATCTAACGGTTGGATTTGGAGATACGTCCAAATCAAATTCGAAAAAGGTCGCTGTAAGTGCAGTTCGATGGCCGTTGATGGAAATCGACTGTACGGGCCTTGATAAAATTATTAAAAACAGTAATAATTTGTGTAAAATCATAAGAAATGATTTGGGAGAAATTGGGATGTAAAACTCCATATTTGAAAAGATAAAAATAGTTTTTTATCGGAATGAACTGGTTTTGAACTAAAATTAAACCCGTCTACTTTTAAATAAATAAATTGCATTTGAAATGAGTTTTAAGTAGAATTGATTCATGGGTTTATCGTGAACTGTGTTTTAAATAACACTAGTTCTTTAACCAGATAATGAATAGGATATGATTTGGGTTTGTCGTGAACTGTGTTTTAAATGACATTAGTTCTTTAACCCAGTAAAAGGAGTTCTAACGAATTTGCAATTAGATTGAAAGGTGAATTGATAATTTAAATTATCAACTTTAGAAAATGAGCGAGAATGGAGTATCACCAGTTTTGCTCCAAAGCGATAGTTAAATCTTTAATCAGATTTGAACGTGGAATGGTAATTAATTTTACCGACAACACTGTGGTGCTAGATATGGAGTATTACCAGTTTTGCTTCATGGGATGAATAGGTTGGGATTGGGAAATAAAATAAATAATTACTTCGGTGTGGTTCGCTAATCTCGACTAGTTTGGAAAACCATAATTTGGTTGGAAATGACATCCAAAGGAAGATTAAAGAATAAATTTAGAAGAATTTATCTTTGATAAAATTAATGGGAACCTTTCCCTAAGAATGTGATTTCGTGAATAAAAGGATATTCTGAATTGGAATGAGGCGTTTGCTGTGTTTGTGTAACATTCGTTTTAATATACGTGGGTTGTTCAGAAAGTCCGGGTTTATATCCATTCTGAGTAACCAATTCGATGATAAGTCCAAAGATGAAGACAGCGGTAGAAGACCAGAAGTCTTCACATCGTTTGGGTAATTACTGACGATCCTGATTGGGCTGTACACCCAAGAGGATGGAAATAGTTGGTGGTCGTCCAGACGTACTTGGAGATGGATGGATATGCGAGGAAAGTGCCTCCGGTTTCGTTCAGACCCAAAACGGACTTGTAAATGGATTGTGTGTCTGACATTGGATTTTATTCTGTGTTGATTGATTTCTATTAAATATACATCTGTTTGGCGGTAGAGAATTTATTCTTTTGCTTAACGCCCTTCTCTGAGACGTACGAGCTCAGAGGTTGTATATCGATGGACATCAGTCGCATGGCATGAATTGCCTGTATGGCATGCTAAGATGCAATGATCAAGGCTTTTATTGAAAAGCAGAGTCTTGTGGTTGATGATCAAAGCATGGCCTTTGTGGCGTAGCTTTGTGTATAACGTGAATTCGCGAGCCTCACACCTCGGTATGAGTCAAAAACGGGATACGGACTGCAGGGAGAGCACGACGTTTCTTTCTAGCTTTGGTGGTGTCAGTGACTTACCAGCCCTGACATTTATATACTTTTCACCCTTGTGGTTGTTGGATGAGGCGCCTCGATTTTAGGTCTGTAAGGACTGGGAAACGTGTGTTCAGGAATTGCCAATCCTCAAACGTAAGAGAGGACCGGCCCTGAAGATCTAAGGGTTGCCCAGAGTGCGTAGCCCTGGGACATTTGCTAGAGTGTCTCGAACACGGAGAGGAGCTTGCCCCTTGCCTCGATTCATGACGGAAATCCAATTTCCAATACGTGTATTTTGGCTTTATTTGTAGAGCCTAGTATGGCGACATAGTGGGATGGGGCACTCAAGCCGTCTATGATTTATATTTATGATTGAAACTGTTTTGACACTATGCACTTATTATAGTATCAAATGATTTGTTTTAAACGTACCAAGCATGTTTGGCTGTTATAAGGTAAAACCCTATCCGTTGGCTTGCGTTGCATTGTGTGATGGGACCTGGGTCTTATAATAGCTTCATTTTTCGAAAAAGCATTGCGTTGTCTTTTCTATGCACTAGTATTCTTGGGAGGAAACCCGTTCCGTGTTATACGGCATGGTCCCTTGAGTTACTCTCTTTTAAAGTCAAGTTAAATAACTGTTTTAGTTCTCACACCAGTCACATGACTGACCTGGAGTTTATTGTTTTAAACCTAAACTCTGGGTGCCCCTATTTTCCGCAAGGGCAGCTAGTAGTTTTGGTTTTGCAGATTTATATTCATAGGATCCTGGTTTACAGCTGGAATGATATCTGGAAAGCTCTGTATCCGTATATCACCTTCAGTTGTGCTTTGTATTATTTTCCGCTGCTATGTAATTTATTCAATTATACTCTGTATATTCTTGTATCTGATGGAATTGTTGTAATAGCAATGAAATGTTCTTCCGTCTGCATTCTATTTTGTCCTCTTCTCAAAACGATCAGGGGTTTCGAACGGTCTAGATCGATTTAATGACTGATTCGGATTGAGCAAAATCCCCGGCCGTCACATTTGGTATTGGAGCTTTGGTTTACAGAGCTCGAGAACAAGACACATTAGAACCGTATGAAAGAATTCATCAGATATTGGATTAGTAATATCCAATTAGAATGACTCGTTAGAGATGGGATCAGTAGTATCCTAGAACGAGTGTGAAGAGTATATTTTCCAAAAGGAAACAATTTTGTTTTGAAAGTTAAAATTCAAGTATACGTATTTGAATATTTATTTATTTTGAATATGGACAATCGAGTATATAAAGGTTTTGCATATACGCGTCAAGAACGTATATTCGAAGTTTTAATATACTGGATAGATATAGAATCATACTCTAGTGGCCCGAAGATGATTCTGATGGTTGAGTACTCGTCGTCAGAATTTATATTCGAGTGACGAAGGTGTGATATCTATATATTTCCATTAGACTGGTGTGAGAACCAAAACTTATATATATAGCTAGAACACATTGTTGTGAATTGGCATCAAAAACATGATTTTTTGTATATGTATCAAATTATGAATTTGAAACTCTAATTCACTAATTGATTGATGTTTGTGTGGTTTGTTTAGTTGTTTGATAATTTTGAACCAATATGCCTAATTGAATCAAATATTGAACTGTATTGAAAATTGGTCGCATTTGCTTGCATACACATATACTTACATTGAACAAGTCATAGCAAGGAGGCTAGAGCAGAGAATAAAATTTGTTTGCCCGACAAATAGGTACATGTTTACTATAATTTACCGTTTTGTTTGGGTGATGATGATTTATGAGCCAATTGGCTAGCCGCTTGGCTTTTTCTTTTTCTTTTTGAGATCAGAAGGCCTATATGACAATTTCGGGATTTTCCCATGGCTCCCGGTGCAGGGGAGGTTATGGCGAAATTTTTCGAAAATTTAGGGTGTTAGCCAAATTTTTGAAAATTTGAAAATTCTCAGAAACTGAAAAGTTGGAGAATGGAAGCCAGATCGAACGTAGAGTTGATTAATCAAACCGCTTTCGACTTTGTTCCTTTTCGGGGACGAAAAGTTTTAAGTGGGGGAGATTGTAATAACCCGGAAATTCTGGGCCAGTTTAAAATTTTTATTTTGGCAATTTTAGCGAATTTTGAATATTTAAAATGAATTATTTTAAATAATATCGACGAGAAATTTATTTTGAATATAATTCGAACGTATATATTATATACGCCATCGTTAGAATATAAATAATTATATATAATTATAAATAGAATTGAAAATGGCGTAGTAGTTCGATAATTCGATTTCAAACTTCAATTGAATGTACCGGGTGCAAAACAATCCGGATTTTGGTGAAACCAAAAACATTAGGATCTAATTGATAATATCTTTCCAACGAATCCGAAAAATCAAAATTTCATAGCGGGAATCAAAAGATATATCCAGTTGAAAATTCTAAATAGTCGCTATGGAATTCAGGCCCTTAAAAATAGCCATTTTGCAAACGACCTCGGATTTCGACGAAACCACTTTTGTTGGATCCGTGATGTCAAGTTATTGCTAGGTTCAAAATTTCATAATTTTTCGAATCAATATGTGAGCGTGGCAAAGGAAAACGCGTTTGACCAGTTTCAGATGATTTTAATCGACTGGAAAATGGCCATTTTTCCAACGGTCTCAGAATTCGACGAAACTTGTTTTGTTAGGACCGTATCGTCAATACGAAGCTAGAAAATATTTTTCGAGAATTTTTAGAGTTAGTATGTGACCCCGGTAATTTGAAATGTACGTTTAAAATTCAATATAGTGATTTAAATGTAAATTCAACGGAAACTGATCAAAACGATCGAATTAGCCTACGGTACATATTCCATTGTGTTCGGAATGGGGGTAAAACGCTATGGGCAACAGGCGGTGGGCCTCGTTTTGAGGTCGAAAATAAAAGTTGCTTTTAGGTGGAAAATAAAATAATTAAAATAATTAAAAATTAATGTTCTCTCTCCCTCTCCTTTATTTCTCTCTAGCCCCCCCGTTATAATTCATTTTACAGAAATAAAAAAAGGAAATCGCGATCGACAGAGCGCCGCCCCCCCTAAACTGCCCCCGCCACCATATCGCACCCCCCGGATGGATCGCCAACCGCGACAGCCCCCCCTCCTCCTCGTCAGATCAGAGAACCCCCCTAGGCGCCAGGGGCGCCGCGAAAACCCTTCCCCCTCCTTTCCGCGACACTGAAGACCCCTCCCCTTCCTCCTACCGCCGACCACCCTGACGAACTCAGATGCACAGCCCCCCCCCTCATCGACTGAAGAACCGCGCACACCTTCCCTCGTCGAAGAACAGGGCCGTTCGACTCCCGCTGGTCCTCCGGTGGCTCGCGGATCGGTGAAGAAGGGGGTGCAATTTAGGGTTAATGGTTCCAGATTATTAACAGTAAGTTTTCTTTGTTTACTTATTTTTATTTCAGTTTTTAATGTAATAAAAATTCGATTTTTATCTATATAGAAAAGGAATAAAGGTATAATTTTCATGAAATAGAAAGATTTTTATTCGTTCATTAGCTAGGAAAAAGAAGTGATTTTTAATAATAAAAATATGATTTTTATATTTTTAAAGTAATAAAAATATGATTTTTATATTTTTAAAGTATTAAAAATATAATCTTTACTATATAGAAGATGTAGAAATATGATTTTTGCTTAGGTAGAGAATTAAAAATATAATTTTTACATGATAGGAATATTAGAAATATCATCTTTAAATTTGAAAAGGCGAAATATTTATAGTTAAAAAGGCGAAATCTATATTTTTGAAAAGGCGAAATATTTAAAATTGAAAGGGGGGAATCTTTGAAATTGAAAAGGCGCGATTTTTATATATTGAATAGCAAAGTAAAAATTCGATTTTTATACATTGAATAGCGAAGTAAAAATTCGATTTTTACATATGTAGAGAATACGGGCAACGAAGATGACAAAATGGCGAGAACGACGAAGATTTCTATAAATGAAGTGTCGTGAAGTTGGATAGCTATTGGTGAGAATTTCTCACTCAAAATTTCCTTTTCTAGTTATATATATATACTAGGATGCAGACGGTGCTTAGTAGCACCCGACACAATCGTCCACAGACCATGGACTTGTTTGTTTGGTTGTGTAGTTAGTTAGATTATGTAATGACCCGCATTGGCAGGGGTATTATGATTAATTTATTTAATTATATCAATCGTGGGTTAGAGGATTTAATGATCGTGGAATTAAATAACTGTGAATATTTATTTAAAATAATAATTAAATAATATATTTAATTCTGAAATAATCAGAATTTGGCTGAAATGACGATATGGTGTGAACCGGATCATCTGTGATATTTAATTCAGCTTGGAATTGAATTTGAATAACGAATATATTCAGTCGACGTTAGTTTGAGCGTATAATTATAATATAATTAAAATAGAGCACGAAATGGCGCGGCAGTTCGCTATTTGGCGATTTGAACTTCAACTGAATGTACAGAGTTCGTTTTAAATCGGATTTCTGTGAAACAAGAAACGTGTGGACCTGGTGGAGTATATCTTTCTAGTGGAAGAGAAAAATCGGGATTTCATTGTGTAGATTTTGATTTACGGCTAAATCAAATTTTGAAATAGTCGCTATACAATCGTTTATCGACCATATCGGTTTATTCGATATAACTAGAGATCGGGTTTGAATTTAGACAAGGTTCTTTTGGGACATAACGATAATTTAATTTTTAGAATTTTATAGTAATTTTTAATTAATTAAATAAGCGACTTTTTATTTGAAGTATTTCGCACCCTGAAATCAACATTTTGAAGTTTCAAAATATGAGTCCATCTACCGGTATTTTTATATTTTTGGGATCATGGAAAAATACTCGTCATGACTACATTTTTACTTCTGTGCGTAGCAGTTGTATGTGAAGAGAATTTTGTATAACAAATAACCTACCTTTTAACTTAATATATGTTTAAATATCTTGACCCTTTCTCTAATCAAATGGAAGGCCACGCCTCATCCAATTCCAACCACAGACACTACCAAACCCCCCAACATAAATACAGGATCAGCCGAACACTTTTTTTTCCTTCTCAAAAGCAAATGAAGTAGAACAAAATCAAGAACAAATCCATAGAAAATCCTAAAATCATGTGATGCATATATTCTTGATCAGGGAAGTATGCTTTTCATTTTCATATGGGAACCCTTGAGATCGACGCTTGTTTCTGCATCACTGGGAAATGGTGAAACAACTAGGGTTCGGACTTTTTTGAAACCTTTTGAGTAGTGATGTTGATTTGGGTTTTGAAATGGTGTTAGTGGCAAGATTTCTGTGCTTTTGAGGAGAAAAGCTGTCGCGATGCTTCACTGTAGGAGGGACCACGGGTTTCGTGTCGTGGTGTTTAAGGTTGGTTCTTGGGTGTGGTGCTGGTACCGACAGAAGAGAGGGGAAGGTGACAAATTCGACGGTGGTGGCAGTGTGGTTTTCGGTGATGTTTGGGGATTTGTGATGACTGGATGATGCGGTTCCAACTGGAAGTCGCGATGCACTTATGTGAAGCGAGTTGAAGTTTTGGGTGATGAAGTTGAAGAGGTTTCAATGGGAAGGGATTTCGTGTAATTTGTTTGTGGATTTGTGGATCGGAATAGGGAGTTGACTGGAAGGGAGCGACTGTGTGGAAGTTGGGGAAGAAGACGAATTTTATCGAATTGGGAGAAGGGAAGATAACGGACCCGTTAATTCCAGTTGGGCCCAAGGTTGAGGTTAAGCCCATTTATAAATTTAATTATGTTTTAATTTAATTTAAAGGTATCTCAACTTCGTAATATCATAACTTTTGCGTACGATGTCAGAATCAAGCGAAACAGGATCCGTTGGGATCGTATGGACGGACGCTACACAATGGAACTGACCGCGAGTCGATTGGAGTTCGTTACAATTTATGGCGAAATAAATTGTCCGACTGAATCAAATAACGCAAACCGTTCTTTAACGGCTAACGCGCAAATGTGAGTAAATCTCACTAACTCTGAAGAGTTTATAATTTCATGTTGTATTTTTAGAACTGTTAGATATTGGTTGATTTACTGTATGTTGACTGTTTGATTGAACTGCTAGTCAGTTGATTTAATTTCTATATTGATTCTGTTTAACAGAATATATCATATGGAACTGAAAGTGATGTTATCTATATTATTTAACATCTGTGATGCAGGGAAACAGGTTGGAGGAATCCAACTGGATTCCTCAACATTTATTTTACTTTTTTCATATATATTGTGATATATGATGGGTTATATAATCTGTTATGGATTATGTGTGTTGGAATGATATTGATCATTGTTATTCGATATTGTAAATATCATAAGAAAACCCTGGGATGTAAAAAGAAGTATTTCAATGTATATTGAAATAAAGGAATTTTATAAAATCACAGGATTTTATAAAAGGAATTATTTATAAAATGAACACGGTTTTATAAAAGGGATATTTATTTAGAAAATAAATAGAAATAGAAAAGGAATATTTATTTAGAAAAATAAATAGAAGTTATAAATATGATATATTTGTAACGGTAAATAGAAGTTATAAATAGGATATATTTGTAACGGTAAATAGAAGTTATAAATATGATATATTTGTAACGGTAAATAGAAGTTATAAATAGGATATATTTGTAACGGTAAGTAAACGTTATAAAAAGGAAATAGTTGTAACGAAAAACGTAGTTTATAAAAAGAAGTTAATCGATGTTAGTTAGTCGATTAGTGTTAAAGTAAAAGAAGTTAATCGATGTTAGTAAATCGATTAGAGAATAAAGTTAAAAAGAAGTTAATCGATGTTAGTTAATTGATTAGTGTTAAAGTAAAAGAAGTTAATCGATGTTAGTAAATCGATTAGAGAATAAAGTTAAAAAGAAGTTAATCGATGTTAGTTAATCGATTAGTGTTAAAGTAAAAGAAGTTAATCGATGTTAGTTAATCGATTAGTGTTAAAGTAAAAGAAGTTAATCGATGTTAGTTAATCGATTAGTGTTAAAGTAAAAGAAGTTAATCGATGTTAGTTAATCGATTAGAGAATAAAGTTGAAAGGAGATAATCGATGTTAGTTTAATCGATTAGAATAGAAGCAAGTGAGTTAAATCGAATATATTTATTCAAATAGAAGCAAATAAGTAAATCGAATATAGTTATTCGAATAGAAAGTAAAAGGAATTATCGAATATAGTTTATTCGAAAAGAGTAAGTGAAATGAGTAAATAAATAGCGTTAGTCAAATAGTGTTAGTCCAATAGAGTTAATTGATATGGTTAATCGAATAGAGTTAAGTGAAAAGAGTCAATCGAATATAGCTATTCGAAGGAGGGTTAAGTAAGGAAGTTAGTAAAAGGAATATATAGTGAACTTTGTCAATTTCAAAGTTAGAAATGTCGTTCAGTAAAGGTCTGAGAGGTAGTTCTACCCCAACTTGATTGGCTTCGTTTTTAACTAAGGAATGGTTAAGGTTCGGCAGTAAAGGAAATGGTTTGAGTTGGCATCGCGATGGTTTGTTTAAACATCTGTCTAAGTCCAATGAAGAAGCTTTGGAAATGTTTTCCAAATAAGAAACCAGAAATGTTTTCTAATAAAGAAACAAAGAAATGGAAATGTTTTTCCATTGTTAATAACGTATATTTTCCCAATTTAGAAAATAAGGAATATTGAACGTAGGGAAACATGAGATAAGTAAATTAATGAACTAAAGAGATGAATGTTGAATGATGTTTGATCGATATAATTTCCATTTGGAAATAATATCATTGTTTGCACACCTATTTTTATTCGATAGTTAAATCACAGACTATCGAAGTTTTGACCATTTTAACGTTGTTAATATGGAGAGACCGGTTGGATTATTATCCAAAGAACCACTCTGTATTGGCATAAGCGTTGCGAATCATATATGCCAAAGATAATTGAAGACGGAGTTATGCAAGGGCTATCCTGTTTACAGAATAGTGCCTTCGGTTCATCCTGTTCCTGGATGACTTGTATGGACGGATGTCTGACAGAGTATGTCCAGACAATCACGTATATTGATATCTCCAACTGTACCAAGAGTGGAAGCGGAGAAGGAAACTTCTTTTAGCTAACACATAATGTATTGTTGTAGATGTCAACCGGTGATTTGATGGATTTGATGATGTGACATTCAAAGTGAATCTGATGTGATGATAAAGCGTAGCTTCTAGCCTCATCATCCGGTAAATGACAGAAATCGGGCAGGCAGCATGGCTAAGTCGGTCGCACCGAAGTAGGGTGTAAAATCACCTGATCTAGAGTTTCATTTACTTCTAAAAATCTATTGTTGATGCTGTCCCATTCGGGAAACGGTTGCTGATCCCAACTGTTGGTGATATACATTCGATACACTCAAGCGAAATGAGTGGTCGGTCATGTGTGGCCGGGTTGCAAGATGTTCTTGTTGAACCCAGTGTATTCCTCTCTAGAGGTACACGAGCGAAAGGTGGATCCGTACCTTGTCATAGTTGGAAATCCATTACCCAATACGTGCTTGCGGTTTTGATTGTATACTATATATGTAGAACGTGAGATGAAAGCGTTTCTGCTAGATGATTATATATATACTGTGGTTGATAGACATAATTATAATATCAAAAGGTTTTTGATATAAAGATATTTTGGATTCTCATAAGGGAAAAACCCGTTCCGTTATGCGGCGTGGTCTTATGAGATATCATTTACTTGTTCAACTGTTTTTAAACTGTTTTACTCATACCAGTCCCATGACTGACCCAGAGTTTACTTTGTTGTTTTCCCTAAACTCTTGGGTGCCTAAATTTGTATGGGCGGTCAAGTAGTCGGGATTTACAGATACATTGAAGAGCTGGAGCAGGAGGCTTCAGGATCATATAGCTATTATTATTCCGCTGTGTTGTAAGTGCTGTACTTTGATAACGATATGTATATGCAAGTACAGATTTGTATTTCAAAGTTATGTTACATATATTATATGTTATTCATTCCGCTGTGAGATTCGTGTTACTCTGATGTTGTGTTCTTCTTCTTCTTCTATTCTAAGTTTCTATCTTATCTACTCTCACCCTCTAATTTCTTTCACTAATTACCAGGATTTTTCGATGTTTTGGTTATCGACATCGTGCTTATGTCGATAACCAAAGTCGCTCAAAATCCGGGTCGTTACAATTGGTATCAGAGCTTAAGTTAAGAATTACTTGGCTCTGTGGCGTGACTCGGTAGAGATAGGGTTAGTAATACCCTAGACTGAGATTGAGTGTGTATTTACGAGTGAACGTATTTGTTATTGATATAAAAATTTGTTTATATTGTGGAGATTCATTGGTTGAGTCGTTTATGAGTTCTGGTCGATCAGTTTGATCCACTGTATCGGTAGGAGTTACTAAACACTCGAATACGATGAACCGTCATGATATGTTTTGAAAATAGGGTAAATTAAAATAAGTTTACCCAAGGTACATCTCGATATAGAGAAGATATATATATCAAAATTATAATATATTGGATATATTGGTTGTGATTATAATCGAGTAAGATTATAAGTTAAATGGTTATGTAAATAACCAATCAGGATTCATATAAGTGAAATACGTGAAATCAGATGAGTCGAATCTAAAATTTTAAACCAGAAATTGAATTAAAATCCTGGAAAATTGGATTAGTGTTTGTAAATGGATTGGGATTAAAAGTAAGGAAAATTTAAGATCCTAGGAGATTTTAAAATTGTTTTACAAGCAGTGTGAATTATAATTTGAAATGAATTTCAAAGTGGAAATGTGTAGAAATGGTTTTATAGTATTGAACTCACTTCGATCGCTGGGAAATAGATTCTGATGATGACAGCTGAATCATCAGTATTCATCTTCGAGTTGTAAGTGACGAATTACTACCAGAGATACTGTTTCGAATTTGTTTTGGGAAAGACAAGTTGTGTTGAATTTCAAAATGGGATTTAAAATATAGAATTGGAATTTTTAAATAGATTTGAAATATTAACTTGATTTAAAAGAAATAAAACGAGAAGTTCCTTTATAAACGAAGTTTATAAATAGTTCTTTTATAAACGAAGTTTATAAAATGAAGTGAAAAGAATTATCATTGGATAATTCAAAAATATAAAAATACAAGTGCGAAATTGAAAGGGAAATCTACTTTCCAAAGGTAGAAATATCGATTTCAAAAGGAATTGAAACTGAGACTTATTTAAAGGAATTTGAATAAAGGAAGTTCAAACATAGGATTTGAATATAGAAAATTCAAAGGGGATTTGAATAAAGAGAATTCAAATAGAAATTGAATATAGAAATTCAAAGGGAGTTTGAATATATGAAATTCAATGGAAGTGATATCGAATTTGAATATAGAAATTCAAATGGCGTTTGGATATAGAAAATATAAGAGATTTCAAATATAGGATTTGAATATCGAAAGTGAAATGAAATTTGAATGTAGAGGATTCAAATAGAATTGAAAAGGAAATTTGAATAAAGAAGATTCAAATAGAATTGAATTTGAAATTTGAATATAGAAGGTTCAAAGGGAATTGAAATGAAATAAAGAGAATTCAAATAGATTTGAATATAGAAATTCAAATGGAGTTTGAAAATAGATTTGAATAATGAAATTCATATATGGAATTTGAATAAGAGAATTGAAATGAAATTCAAATATAGAATTTGAATAAGAGATTTGAAATGGAATTTGAATATAGGAAATTCAAATAAAATTGAAATGGAATTCAATTAGTTGATAAACAAGTTAAACTTATATTTGAATATGTATATTCAAATAAAAAGGTGAAATAGGTAAACCAGTTAATTAGCCATTAATAAATGGATCTTGAATTGAAGTTGAACTTTAGATAAGTAAAGGGGACTGGTAAATTTATATTCGAAATCAAATATAGAACTTAAATTTGAAATTTGGATTCAAATTAGTTAATAAGCAAGTTAAGTTATATTTGAACATGTCATTTTCAAATATAAAAGTGAAATAGACTAAAGAGTTAATTAACAAATTAATTAACGAATTGAGTTAAAACAATCAGGTATAGTTAAAATAGATTGGGCGGGTATAAATATGCGTGAGATAGGTATGGATAAGGTATGAAGGTATATAAATAGAATGCTCGACGAAAAGGTATGTATTTAATTCATATATGAGATTTTATGCGCCGTATCGGCTAGCCGCTTGGCTTTTTCTTTTTTCTTTTGGATTGGTGAGGGCCATGGGAGGCTATTTGAAATATCCCGAAGCTCCCGGTACAAAGGAGGGTATGGCAAATTTTTTCGGGAAATTAAGGAGTTAGAATATTTTTAAGAAAATTTGATAGTTAGAAATCAACGTATCGATATATATAGAAGTCGATAAGGAAACGAACTTAGAAATAGAATAGTAAAATCAAAAAGGAAGACTATGGATAAAATCTAGTAAGAATAGAAGGAGAAAGTGTATACGTGTTTAAAAGGTGAATAAGTAGTTGTACGGTATTGATTATTCGAGTAAGTAGTCATATCTGTTTTGACGTTATAAATGTTATTCAGTCAAGGTCTGAGAGGTAATTATACCTTAACTTGATTGATTTCAGTATTAACAAATAAATAGTAAGATTTCAGGCTCGAAGATCAATGTTGAATAAGAGTTAGTTGAATATAGTATCTGGGTTGTCGTAACGATGTTTTACACAACATCCGTTTTAACCCAAATAAGTGTAAACTTGGAGATATAGAATAATAAATATTTCCTAAGTATAGGAATAAACGAGATCGGAAAAGAGATAAGTAATTGGGATATTTTCCAATTATAAATAACATATATTTTCTAAAGTTTAGAAAATAAAGGAAGGCGATATTCAGAAATGTTTTCCAAATAACATAAAAGGGCCAATAAAGTAATTGAAAATATTTGGTCAACAAATATTGATAAAGAAATAGAGAAGTGATTTAACTAATGGAATATTAATTAAGGGCTCAGTGACATGTTCAAAAGGAAAATTTGATTTTTGAAAAGAGTGAACTGTTTAAAACTCCCAGGGAAAGACTGTTTAAATTAAAAACAAATTTAACAGAAATTTGTTAAAGCAGATTTGAATTAAAGTAAAGTCGGTTAAGTGGTAGCTGAAGTTGAATTGAAATCGAATAAATTGGATTTGTGAAATTAGAATCCGAAATGGTATTGGATTGAGGAGTTAAGGAATTGAAAATCAAGAATTGAACTTGAGTTGAAATGGGATTTGGCTTGGATATAAGCGAATGGTTGTGTTGTAGATAAAAGTAATTTCAAAATTTGATTGGGGTAACACTTGTATATGCTGAGTTGATAGCATATGGAAGTGACAGAGTAGATATGCCTGACAAAAAGGTACAAGTTTATATTTCATACGGTATGAGTTTTTGATGAGCCGAATTGGCAAGCCGCTTGGCTGTTTGATTTTCTTTTGGGTTGGAGATGGCCCAGAGAGGCGAGTGATGGTTTGACCAATTGACCAGTACAAAGGAGGTGCTGGCGAAAATTTTCGAAGAGTTAAGGCGTTAGAAAATTTTCAGGATTTTTGAAAATTTTCGTCGATAAGAATTAATTAATAATTTAATTGAAATTAAATTGGTTCAGTTGAAAATGAAGTTAAGGAGTGAACGAATATGTTCTAACCAGTCGATAGGGTCGTCCTCTACCTTTTAGCAATTTCGAGGACGAAATTATTTTAAGTGGGGAAGATTGTAATGACCCGCATTGGCAGGGGTATTATGATTAATTTATTTAATTATATCAATCGTGGGTTAGAGGATTTAATGATCGTGGAATTAAATAATAGTGAATATTTATTTAAAATAATAATTAAATAATATATTTAATTCTGAAATAATTAGAATTTGGCTGAAATGACGATATGGTGTGAACTGGATCATCTGTGATATTTAATTCAGCTTGGAATTGAATTTGAATAACGAATATATTCAGTCGACGTCAGTTTGAACGTATAATTATAATATAATTAAAATAGAGCACGAAATGGCGCGGCAGTTCGCTATTTGGCGATTTGAACTTCAACTGAATGTACAGAGTTCGTTTTAAATCGGATTTCTGTGAAACAAGAAACGTGTGGAGCTGGTGGAGTATATCTTTCTAGTGGAAGAGAAAAATCGGGATTTCATTGTGTAGATTTTGATTTACGGCTAAATCAAATTTTGAAATAGTCGCTATACAATCGTTTATCGACCATATCGGTTTATTCGATATAACTAGAGATCGGGTTTGAATTTAGACAAGGTTCTTTTGGGACATAACGATAATTTAATTTTTAGAATTTTATAGTAATTTTTAATTAATTAAATAAGCGACTTTTTATTTGAAGTATTTCGCACCCTGAAATCAACATTTTGAAGTTTCAAAATATGAGTCCATCTACCGGTATTTTTATATTTTTGGGATCATGGAAAAATACTCGTCATGACTACATTTTTACTTCTGTGCGTAGCAGTTGTATGTGAAGAGAATTTTGTATAACAAATAACCTACCTTTTAACTTAATATATGTTTAAATATCTTGACCCTTTCTCTAATCAAATGGAAGGCCACGCCTCATCCAATTCCAACCACAGACACTACCAAACCCCCCAACATAAATACAGGATCAGCCGAACACTTTTTTTTCCTTCCCAAAAGCAAATGAAGTAGAACAAAATCAAGAACAAATCCATAGAAAATCCTAAAATCATGTGATGCATATATTCTTGATCAGGGAAGTATGCTTTTCATTTTCATATGGGAACCCTTGAGATCGACGCTTGTTTCTGCATCACTGGGAAATGGCGAAACAACTAGGGTTCGGACTTTTTTGAAACCTTTTGAGTAGTGATGTTGATTTGGGTTTTGAAATGGTGTTAGTGGCAAGATTTCTGTGCTTTTGAGGAGAAAAGCTGTCGCGATGCTTCACTGTAGGAGGGACCACGGGTTTCGTGTCGTGGTGTTTAAGGTTGGTTCTTGGGTGTGGTGCTGGTACCGACAGAAGAGAGGGGAAGGTGACGAATTCGACGGTGGTGGCAGTGTGGTTTTCGGTGATGTTTGGGGATTTGCGATGACTAGATGATGCGGTTCCAACTGGAAGTCGCGATGCACTTATGTGAAGCGAGTTGAAGTTTTGGGTGATGAAGTTGAAGAGGTTTCAATGGGAAGGGATTTCGGGTAATTTGTTTGTGGATTTGTGGATCGGAATAGGGAGTTGACTGGAAGGGAGCGAGTGTGTGGAAGTTGGGGAAGAAGACGGATTTTATCGAATTGGGAGAAGGGAAGATAACGGACCCGTTAATTCCAGTTGGGCCCAAGGTTGAGGTTAAGCCCATTTATAAATTTAATTATGTTTTAATTTAATTTAAAGGTATCTCAACTTCGTAATATCATAACTTTTGCGTACGATGTCAGAATCAAGTGAAACAGGATCCGTTGGGATCGTATGGACGGACGCTACACATTGGAACTGACCGCGAGTTGATTGGAGTTCGTTACAATTTATGGCGAAATAAATTGTCCGACTGAATCAAATAACGCAAACCGTTCTTTAACGGCTAACGCGCAAATGTGAGTAAATCTCACTAACTCTGAACAGTTTATAATTTCATGTTGTATTTTTAGAACTGTTAGATATTGGTTGATTTACTGTATGTTGACTGTTTGATTGAACTGCTAGTCAGTTGATTTAATTTCTATATTGATTCTGTTTAACAGAATATATCATATGGAACTGAAAGTGATGTTATCTATATTATTTAACATCTGTGATGCAGGGAAACAGGTTGGAGGAATCCGACTGGATTCCTCAACATTTATTTTACTGTTTTCATATATTGTGATATATGATGGGTTATATAATCTGTTATGGATTATGTGTGTTGGAATGATATTGATCATTGTTATTCGATATTGTAAATATCATAAGAAAACCCTGGGATGTAAAAAGAAGTATTTCAATGTATATTGAAATAAAGGAATTTTATAAAATCACAGGATTTTATAAAAGGAATTATTTATAAAACGAACACGGTTTTATAAAAGGGATATTTATTTAGAAAATAAATAGAAATAGAAAAGGAATATTTATTTAGAAAAATAAATAGAAGTTATAAATATGATATATTTGTAACGGTAAATAGAAGTTATAAATAGGATATATTTGTAACGGTAAATAGAAGTTATAAATATGATATATTTGTAACGGTAAATAGAAGTTATAAATAGGATATATTTGTAACGGTAAATAAACGTTATAAAAAGGAAATAGTTGTAACGAAAAACGTAGTTTATAAAAAGAAGTTAATCGATGTTAGTTAATCGATTAGTGTTAAAGTAAAAGAAGTTAATCGATGTTAGTAAATCGATTAGAGAATAAAGTTAAAAAGAAGTTAATCGATGTTAGTTAATCGATTAGTGTTAAAGTAAAAGAAGTTAATCAATGTTAGTAAATCGATTAGAGAATAAAGTTAAAAAGAAGTTAATCGATGTTAGTTAATCGATTAGTGTTAAAGTAAAAGAAGTTAATCGATGTTAGTTAATCGATTAGTGTTAAAGTAAAAGAAGTTAATCGATGTTAGTTAATCGATTAGTGTTAAAGTAAAAGAAGTTAATCGATGTTAGTTAATCGATTAGAGAATAAAGTTGAAAGGAGACAATCGATGTTAGTTTAATCGATTAGAATAGAAGCAAGTGAGTTAAATCGAATATAGTTATTCGAATAGAAGCAAATAAGTAAATCGAATATAGTTATTCGAATAGAAAGTAAAAGGAATTATCGAATATAGTTTATTCGAAAAGAGTAAGTGAAATGAGTAAATAAATAGCGTTAGTCAAATAGTGTTAGTCCAATAGAGTTAATTGATATGGTTAATCGAATAGAGTTAAGTGAAAAGAGTCAATCGAATATAGCTATTCGAAGGAGGGTTAAGTAAGGAAGTTAGTAAAAGGAATATATAGTGAACTTTGCCAATTTCAAAGTTAGAAATGTCGTTCAGTTAAGGTCTGAGAGGTAGTTCTACCCTAACTTGATTGGCTTCGTTTTTAACTAAGGAATGGTTAAGGTTCGGCAGTAAAGGAAATGGTTTGAGTTGGCATCGCGATGGTTTGTTTAAACATCTGTCTAAGTCCAATGAAGAAGCTTTGGAAATGTTTTCCAAATAAGAAACCAGAAATGTTTTCTAATAAAGAAACAAAGAAATGGAAATGTTTTTCCATTGTTAATAACGTATATTTTCCCAATTTAGAAAATAAGGAATATTGAACGTAGGGAAACATGAGATAAGTAAATTAATGAACTAAAGAGATGAATGTTGAATGATGTTTGATCGATATAATTTCCATTTGGAAATAATATCATTGTTTGCACACCTATTTTTATTCGATAGTTAAATCACAGACTATCGAAGTTTTGACCATTTTAACGTTGTTAATATGGAGAGACCGGTTGGATTATTATCCAAAGAACCACTCTGTATTGGCATAAGCGTTGCGAATCATATATGCCAAAGATAATTGAAGACGGAGTTATGCAAGGGCTATCCTGTTTACAGAATAGTGCCTTCGGTTCATCCTGTTCCTGGATGACTTGTATGGACGGATGTCTGACAGAGTATGTCCAGACAATCACGTATATTGATTTCTCCAACTGTACCAAGAGTGGAAGCGGAGAAGGAAACTTCTTTTAGCTAACACATAATGTATTGTTGTAGACGTCAACCGGTGATTTGATGGATTTGATGATGTGACATTCAAAGTGAATCTGATGTGATGATAAAGCGTAGCTTCTAGCCTCATCATCCGGTAAATGACAGAAATCGGGCAGGCAGCATGGCTAAGTCGGTCGCACCGAAGTAGGGTGTATAATCACCTGATCTAGAGTTTCATTTACTTCTAAAAATCTATTGTTGATGCTGTCCCATTCGGGAAACGGTTGCTGATCCAAACTGTTGGTGATATACATTCGATACACTCAAGCGAGATGAGTGGTCGGTCATGTGTGGCCGGGTTGCAAGATGTTCTTGTTGAACCCAATGTATTCCTCTCTAGAGGTACACGAGCGAAAGGTGGATCCATACCTTGTCATAGTTGGAAATCCATTACCCAATACGTGCTTGCGGTTTTGATTGTATACTATATATGTAGAACGTGAGATGAAAGCGTTTCTGCTAGATGATTATATATATATACTGTGGTTGATAGACATTATTATAATATCAAAAGGTTTTTGATATAAAGATATTTTGGATTCTCATAAGGGAAAAACCCGTTCCGTTATGCGGCGTGGTCTTATGAGATATCATTTACTTGTTCAACTGTTTTTAAACTGTTTTACTCATACCAGTCCCATGACTGACCCGGAGTTTACTTTGTTGTTTTCCCTAAACTCTTGGGTGCCTAAATTTGTATGGGCAGTCAAGTAGTCAGGATTTACAGATACATTGAAGAGCTGGAGCAGGAGGCTTCAGGATCATATAGCTATTATTATTCCGCTGTGTTGTAAGTGCTGTACTTTGATAACGATATGTATATGCAAGTACAGATTTGTATTTCAAAGTTATGTTACATATATTATATGTTATTCGTTCCGCTGTGAGATTCGTGTTACTCTGATGTTGTGTTCTTCTTCTTCTTCTATTCTAAGTTTCTATCTTATCTACTCTCACCCTCTAATTTCTTTCACTAATTACCAGGATTTTTCGATGTTTTGGTTATCGACATCGTGCTTATGTCGATAACCAAAGTCGCTCAAAATCCGGGTCGTTACAGATTATTTGGTCTGAATTGAATTGTTTGGTGAAATGAAATAGATTTGATTGATGTGTGAATGGCGTGGGCCTTCACTAGACCGGGGATAAGGCTAGGCCTCGTCCCGTTTCTAGTATCGTGCCGTTATGCCGCCAAAATTTTCTAAAATATGTTAGAAAAATAAAAATATCATTTTATTGAATAAATGAACTGAATAGAACATTCATATTTTGAATAAAATATACTATCGTTAAAAATATAATTTTTAATGTGAAAGTGAATAAATAAATATTTATAAACAAATCGGCCGATTTGTTTATATACACTGATTTGACTGATATTGATTGGGTCGATAAATTTTACATGTCGCCCAACTGCACAAATAAAATCTGTGTTTGATTGTTTGAAACCCCACACGGGTGTTGGGATGATATTTGAAGTTCACTCATCCTGATTGATTAAATATGTCGATCGATTGATTGACAGGCTGTTATAAGCGTTAGATATTTATATTTGATGCTTATACAGTGTAGTGCACTTTGGTTGATGGTTGATTATTTTTGAATGCTATTATATACATATGTTGTATGGAAATCTATATAGTTAACGCTATATGGTAATTGATTGGGCCTCATTCCAATTTAGAAAATAAAGAATATTATAAAATAAAGGTTCTTGTGTTGACTGTACTCATCCGTTGAGATTAGTCATGTGTTGAACGAAAAATTTTAACAATAAAATTTATGTCTTTATCACTATAAAATAAAGGTTCATGTGTTGACTGTACTCATCCGTTGAGATTAGTCATGTGTTGAACGAAATATTTTAACAATAAAATTTATATCTTTATCACTATAAAGTAAAGGTTCATGTGTTGACTGTACTCATCCGTTGAGATTAGTCATGTATTGAACGAAATATTTTAACAATAAAATCTACATCTTTATCATATATAAAATTTGAAACTAACTGGAAAATAGATGAGATGAGTGGTCTCCAGGATATTGATCTGATGTTGGTTTCGGCCTTCGGGGTAAATATTTATGGAATCGTTCTCTTACTAGTTTACGGTTGGAGTCTAATTTTAAATCAAACGATAGATACCTTAATTTTCATAAAATATATTAAATAACAAAAATAGTCACACGTGGACAGTACTCATTCGTTGAGATTAGTCGTGTGTTAACAAAAATATAGATTCACATATTGAATAGAATATATATTCCTTTGTTGAATGGAATAACAAATTTATTGAAATATATGAAGCCGTGTTGGTTAGATTGACGCCATTTTGACGTGAACGATATTTATATCGATTTTATTCATTTTAAAATGAATATTGAAAAGTGATTTCGAAATCGCATATTTTGAAATGAAATTTGAATCAAATTGAATAGAAAACGAAAATGAATTGAATATATAACGAATTTGATTTGAAATGAATTGAAAAGAAATAGAAAATTTATTTGAATTGAATTGAAAAGAAAATGAATTCGAATCAAATTAAAATCGATTTGAATCTGAATCAAATAGAAATGAAAGTAAAAAGGATTTAGAATAGAAAATTCAATTTTGATTTGAATTTGAAATAAAGGTTGAAATTGTTTTTGAAACGAATTCAAAACTATTTATAAAATTCGTTTTAAATAGGAATCGACGAAATATATATTATATATATAATATAATGGCCTGAATAGAACGCGCCGCGGCAGTTCATGAATTTCGACCATTTATTTCAAATGGACATTACGGGAGATCCGACCGTCGGATTCTCCTAAAACTGGAACCTTTGGGTTCGTATCGAAAATAGCTTTCTAATGAATATTAGAAATTCAAAATCTAACAGTTGGATTTGGAGATACGTCCAAATCAAATTCGAAAAAGGTCGCTGTAAGTGCAGTTCGATGGCCGTTGATGGAAATCGACTGTACGGGCCTTGATTAAATTATTAAAAATAGTAATAATTTGTGTAAAATCATAAGAAATGATTTGGGAGAAATTGGGATGTAAAACTCCATATTTGAAAAGATAAAAATAGATTTTTATCGGAATGAACGGGTTTTGAACTAAAATTAAACCCGTCTACTTTTAAATAAATAAATTGCATTTGAAATGAGTTTTAAGTAGAATTGATTCATGGGTTTATCGTGAACTGTGTTTTAAATAACAATACTTCTTTAACCCGATAATGAATAGGATATGATTTGGGTTTGTCGTGAACTGTGTTTTAAATGACATTAGTTCTTTAACCCAGTAAAAGGAGTTCTAACGAATCTGCAATTAGATTGAAAGGTGAATTGATAATTTAAATTATCAACTTTAGAAAATGAGCGAGAATGGAGTATCACCAGTTTTGCTCCAAAGCGATAGTTAAATCTTTAATCAGATTTGAACGTGGAATGGTAATTAATTTTACCGACAACACTGTGGTGCTAGATATGGAGTATTACCAGTTTTGCTTCATGGGATGAATAGGTTGGGATTGAGAAATAAAATAAATAATTACTTCGGTGTGGTTCGCTAATCTCGACTAGTTTGGAAAACCATAATTTGGTTGGAAATGACATCCAAAGGAAGATTAAAGAATAAATTTAGAAGAATTTATCTTTGATAAAATTAATGGGAACCTTTCCCTAAGAATGTGATTTCGTGAATAAAAGGATATTCTGAATTGGAATGAGGCATTTGCTGTGTTTGTGTAACATTCGTTTTAATATACGCGGGTTGTTCAGAAAGTCCGGGTTTATATCCATTCTGAGTAACCGATTCGACGATAAGTCGAAGATGAAGACGGCGGTAGAAGACCGGAAGTCTTCACATCGTTTGGGTAATTACTGACGATCCTGATTGGGCTGTACACCCAAGAGGATGGAAATAGTTGGTGGTCGTCCAGACGTACTTGGAGATGGATGGATATGCGAGGAAAGTGCCTCCGGTTTCGTTCAGACCCAGAACGGACTTGTAAATGGATTGTGTGTCTGACATTGGATTTTATTCTAAGTTGATTGATTTCTATTAAATATACATCTGTTTGGCGGCGGAGAATTTATTCTTTTGCTTAACGCCCTTCTCTGAGACGTACGAGCTCAGAGGTTGTATATCGATGGACATCAGTCGCGTGGCATGAATTGCCTGTATGGCACGCTAAGATGCAATGATCAAGGCTTTTGTTGAAAAGCAGAGTCTTGTGGTTGATGATCAAAGCATGGCCTTTGTGGCGTAGCTTTGTGTATAACGTGAATTCGCGAGCCTCACACCTCGGTATGAGTCAAAAACGGGATACGAACTGCAGGGAGAGCACGACGTTTCTTTCTAGCTTTGGTGGTGTCAGTGACTTACCAGCCATGACATTTATATACTTTTCACCTTTGTGGTTGTTGGATGAGGCACCTCGATTTTAGGTCTGTAAGGACCGGGAAATGTGTGTTCAGGAATTGCCAATCCTCAAACGTAAGAGAGGACCGGCCCTGAAGATCCAAGGGTTGCCCAGAGTGCGTAGCCCTGGGGCATTTGCTAGAGTGTCTCGAACGCGGAGAGGAGCTTGCCCCTTGCCTCGACTCATGACGGAAATCCAATTTCCAATACGTGTATTTCGGCTTTATTTGTAGAGCCTAGTATGGCGACATAGTGGGATGGGGCACTCATGCCGTCTATGATTTATATTTATGATTGAAACTGTTTTGACACTATACACTTATTATAGTATCAAATGATTTGTTTTAAACGTACCAAGCATGTTTGGCTGTTATAAGGTAAAACCCTATCCTCCGGCTTGCGTTGCATTGTGTGATGGGACCTGAGTCTTATAATAGCTTCATTTTTCGAAAAAGCATTGCGTTGTCTTTTCTATGCACTAGTATTCTTGGGAGGAAACCCGTTCCGTGTTATACGGCGTGGTCCCTTGAGTTACTCTCTTTTAAAGTCAAGTTAAATAACTGTTTTAGTTCTCACACCAGTCACATGACTGACCTGGAGTTTATTGTTTTAAACCTAAACTCTGGGTGCCCCTATTTTCCGCACGAGCAGCTAGTAGTTTTGGTTTTGCAGATTTATATTCACAGGATCCTGGTTTACAGCTGGAATGATATCCGGAAAGCTCTGTATCCATATATCACCTTCAGTTGTGCTTTGTATTATTTTCCGCTGCTATGTAATTTATTCAATTATACTCTGTATATTCTTGTATCTGATGGAATTGTTGTAATAGCAATGAAATGTTCTTCTGTCTGCGTTCTATTTTGTCCTGTTCTCAAAACGATCAGGGGTTTCGAACGGTCTAGATCGATTTAACGACTGATTCGGATCGAGCGAAATTCCCGACCGTCACATATTCCGAATCCATAGAAAGTGGTTTCGTCGAATTCGGAGGTCGTTTGCAAAATTCCCATTTTTAAGGCGTATATATTTAATATTAAAAATACAAATAAATATGAATAATTTTCGAAACTCGAAATATATAAGTGTTTGTACTTTTTCAATGCAGAAGCATCATTTTAAACTCAATGGAAGTGGTTTCGAGTCCCAATTCATTCGTATGTAAAAAGTAGCGTTTTGGGTCCTATATATTGTATATATAAATTCCATAACGGTTTTTTTTTTTTTGAGATTTTGAGTTGGACATAACTTTTGATTCCTACTATGAAACATCAATTTTTTGGATTCGTTGGAAATATATTTTTAAATAGATTCTAATATTTTTGGTTTCGCTAAAATCCGATTTATTTTGCATCCTGTATAGCCAGTCAAAGTTAAAATTCAAATTTTAAAACTACCGCACTATTTCTAACTCCTTTTATAATTTAAATAAAATTTATCCGTTTTAACTTCGATTAAAATAAATTTATAGTCGTTACTATATAAAATATGTTTCGGCCCAAAATTCCGGGTCGTTACAATCTCCCCCACTTAAAATCTTTTCATCCTCGAAAAGGAACGAAGCTAAAAGTCATTTAATTCACCAACTCAACTTTCAATTCTAATCGATTTACAATTCAGTTCAATATTAAATTTGATTTAACTAAATTTATCGTTCTATTATATAGTGGTTAACTTAATTATCATTCCAATATTTTATTAGTTAAACTAATAATCAAACATCACAACCAGCAATCAATTAGGTTATTAACTTTTCAAACATATGTAATTTTTATAGATAATCAAAAATCATGTTTTTACTGCAAATCACAACAATAGACCCTATCTAGTTTTGGTTCTCACACCAGTCAATGGAAATATATAGATATACCACTTTCGAAACTTGAATATAAACTCTGATGATGATGCATCAATCATCAGAATCATCCCCGGGCGACTAGAGTGTGATTCTATATCTACCCAGTATATTAAAACTTCGAATACCCTTTAATTACTCGTATATTCGAAATCTTTATATACTCGATTATCCAAATTAAAATATAATAATATACTCAAATACGCATATTAAGATAAAATTTTCTAAACTAAATATGTTTTCATTTTTATTTTAAAGAAAATAATACTCTTCACACGCTTGTTCTAGGATGCTACTGATCCCATCTCTAACGAGTCATTCTTATTGGATATTACTAATCCAATCTCTGATGAATTTTTTCGTTTGGTTCTAATGTGTCCTATTCTCGAGCTCTGTAAACCAAAGCTCTGATACCAAATGTGACGACCACATACTAGCTCCAAAAATTATAAAATTTGGAATCTAACAATAGTTTAGTATTCCGAATCCATAGAAAGTGGTTTCGTCGAATTCGGAGGTCGTTTGCAAAATTCCCATTTTTAAAGCGTATATATTTAATATTAAAAATACAAATAAATATGAATAATTTCCGAAACTCGAAATATATAAGTGTTTGTACTTTTTCAATGCAGAAGCATCATTTTAAACTCAATGGAAGTGGTTTCGAGTCCTAATTCATTCGAATGTAAAAAGTAGCGTTTTGGGTCCTATATATTATATATATAAATTCCATAGTGTTTTTTTTTTTGAGATTTTGAATTGGACATAACTTTTGATTCATGCTGTGAAATTTCAATTTTTCGGATTCGTTGGAAAGATATTTTTAAATAGATTCTAATATTTTTGGTTTCGCTAAAATCCGATCTATTTTGCATCCTGTACAGTCAGTCAAAGTTAAAATTCAAATTTTAAAACTACCGCGTTATTTCTAACTCCTTTTATAGTTTAAATAAAATTTATTCTTTTTAACTTCGATTAAAATAAATTTATAGTCGTTATTATATAAAATAAATTATTTCAAATATTAAAAACCCATTAAAATAATTAAAATAAAAAATTTTAAATTCGGCCCAAAATCCGGGTTGTTACATAAGCCCTGTGGTAGCAGAAGTAATATTTGTGAATGGGAGGAGTTCCATCTTATTCAGTGTACAATGATCCAGTACATGACTTCGGGTTCTTCCGTTTTGATGCAAAAGAAAACAAATTTCTATGTTTTAACGAGATTCCATCTACACCTAAAGCTGCTTGTGCTGGACTTGAGATTTAGATGGTTGGAAATGATAGTGATGAGAAGGTGTCAGTTTTAGCTGGCACATTGGCTCGCATTGACAGGGATGCTCCACTTTGTAAGAAGGATAGATATAATGATTTCAGTGCATTGTACCTACAACACGAACAAATTTGGTTCTGGTTGTCTCCGTTTGATTCAATCTTGAATGCTCAGATTTCGTATTTTAATTTTGTGTATGTTAGTATCATCTCTTTTCATGCCACTAAAGGTGAGTTTATCTCACAGTTGACTAATATTTTAATGAAAATGTATTTCGATACATTTAAACTGATTAATTGAAATGTTAGTATTGTTTGTAGAAAAATGCATTATATGACATGTATATTGTGCACATATGACATGCATTGTTGACACGCGATATATGACTCGAATTTGCACAAGTAATATACGTTTGTATGTGTTTGTTTTGAAATGTTATTTTGTTTTTCTCACACTGCAAGTTCCCGTAAATTTAGGAAAATCCACGTGGGTTGAAATGATATATACTCAAATCACTACATCATTTTTGATATTTAATTGGGATATGGGTTGAAATGTGTATACCCAAAATTTTTATTTAAATAGGTTGAAATGATGCATACCTGATTCACTTGACCATAGGTTAGAAAATTATATGTAGACATCATTTGTCAATAAAAATGATTTTCTAAATATATGAATTTAAATTGAATATAAGAATGTAAAGTTAGTTTGATTTGAATGGAATTTGAAATCTCATTTAAATGATAAATCGATTTTTTGAAATCTGGAAATTTTGTTTAGATGAGACTATTATATTTAAATTGCTTTAGATTATTATTTATATCAAATATTTTACTTAAACTGAATTTGTCTTACTAGTTTTTTTCATAGTTTTTATTTTGATAACTATTTAATTTCAACTGTCTTATTTATTAAATTTTATAATATTTTTAATAAACTATTATACATATTTTTAATTATTGTAACTTTTATAACTATTTTTATAAAACTCCTTTTATAAAAGTATTTTATATTAAATTTAAATTTTATACACATTTTCAACTATTTTAAATTTAAACTTATTTTAAAAATATTTTACTATTTTAAATTAGTATACTCCCAAATCGAGCTATTAAGTTCGAATTGGTTTACAATAATGATTTCAATTAATAATGATGACTATGAAGTAGAAATCTAAAAATTGTAATCTTACTTTGGAAATGAACCATTCGATGACCTGAGATTTGGAATTTTGAATTGAATCCAATACTAAATTGTATAAGTAAAGGGTGAAATCAATGCTTAAAATTAAATTGATTTATGACTCTTTAATACAGTTTTAAATTTAATGACCACGGTGTGAAATAAGCGTTAGGTTGTTAAAGGGACTGGGATCAGATATTTTTATACTCTCTGCCAGTACCGAAAACCATTTTACCAACTGTGTGCGTGGTGGAGAATCCAGAATTAAGTGGGATAGATTTGGCGAATGCTACTGGAATGAAATAAGAGAATGATGATGAATATCCTTGATCTTTAGGTCATAATAGAAATGACTAAACATGCACCATTGACAGGCCAATGGGAGGTCGCTCCTTGGATCAGACACACTTATTCAATGCCATATCTATTACTTTGTGATTTGATTGGTGGCCATCTGCGATTGTCGGAGTGTTGTTCAAGGCGGGCGGTAGTAGCTGCTATGTGCACTAGCCAGATCCCGCAATCTGGTAGAATCCTATCATTGGGTGTTCCTCGGTGCCTTGTCATATTATCCCGATCGTGCCCACCATGATTCTGATTTGCGTTGTACCTATGGAGTGCTTCCTGATAGCCCACCGAGTTGTTGGAGTTTATAGTACTGTATAGACTAACATGTTTATAAATGGTGTAAGGGTAAAAGTATAATCCCGCTTACGCTATTTTCAATAGTATATATATGTAGACACTATTATAGTAGTGTACTGTATTATATGTATCTATTTTAACATATCCTTAAAGGGTGGGAATCACAAACATACTTTAAGTTACTAATGCATTTCTTTTGAATCGTTCACTTGAGCCGATTTATTTTAATAAGAATGTTAGTCCTGATCCGATTTTTTTTTTTTTTTTTTGGCATTTTTCTCAGGTCAGACCGAGTATTACAGTTTGAAATTTCATCTTTCAAAGTTGGAGAATTGCTAAAGATCGTATCTCTATCCATTTATCCATTTTTAGTTATTTACTTGTTTCTGTTATTGGTTTAGTTCAGCCTGTTACTTATATATTAATGAAATCCTATGTATTTAGACTTCCATTGAAGTTAATTCCCTAAGTCTGGTATTATGTATTATTTTGAGATTTTATATATAGTGATTTCATGAACTACTATTTTATTTTATTCCACTGAGAGATATTATGCTTTCTATGTCTTTGATTCTATGATGATTTTTATATTTAACCCCATAGCAATAACAATTTGTTTCAAACGATTTGAGTTGGTATTGTTATCGACTTGAAACGCTCGAAAAGGCAGGTCGTTACGTCTTGCTTCCCTCCAAAGCGAGTACTGGCACACAAACAGTGAAGAACACGTCATAAACGCCCAATCAGTAATACAAATAATGAAAATAATATGCCCAATACTATAAGTTTTTATTACTCGATTTACTATAAGCTAGCCTAATTTATAATATAAAACATTAAATATCTTCAATCGTCAAGGTAGGAATTAACCAACATAATTAATTTACGTATCCCATACCATGAGATTAGTTCAATCTTTTGATTCATCACCTCGCTTTCTTGAAGAGTGAAAAAACATGTGATTTTATATATGGAATATAATTGGTTTAAGAAAATAGGTTTTACAAAATGATTTAGAAAACAATTCGATTAGTTCTTTAAAAATATCTATATTTCGAAAATATTGTTTTGCCTATTGCCTTGAGATGACTTAATTTATAACACCGAGGCCTAGAAAATCTTGTTGTCTCAAAGCTAATAATATATATAGGTAATATTCCTTTTTGAAACTGTTATATGAAAGTGCAGTCACAAAGAGACTCATAAAATTCACAAAGAAATCAAGACAACATTCATGATCTGAATAATGGATTTTATATACTTTTGACTTGTCCTGAAATAGGATCGAAGTCTCTCTAAAACATTACCAAATTCACTTTAAAAAAGTTCGTCAAAACAACAAAAGAAATGCACCAGACAAGACACATGAATAAACAGCATAGCAGGAAGTTGCTTGCGCAACTTTCACTGCTTTTGTCAACATAGGCAAGTCCCTGTGTCAACACAGGTTTTGCCTGAGTCAGCACAGGTCGCAGTAATGTTATGAGCAAAGTCTCCTGTAACAAAGTCAATCTCAGGCCTTCTTTGGCCATGCTATAAATGCAGTTTCGCATCAAAAATTTCAAAATTCAATGTATAATACACATGCAAAATACTGAACTAAGAATCACATCAATCAGATTACAATTGAGAGAGTTATACACTCTAAAAGAAGCATAGACAACAGTTTTGCAAGCTGAAATATATACAAAACAAGTTTTGAGTTTTCAATTGATAAAACTCAACATATATCTTGAATTTGCAGCATGCAAAGATGATACCAGCTCGAACGGGTGAGCTTAATCTCCATTTAGTGATTTAAAGCAACAACAATAAAGAGTTTGAGCAAAAACTTGATCTTTATCATGAAAAAAACTCTCAGTTTCTAGTAGGAATGACTGTTACTGATTCTAGTAGTTTTTATCAAGTTTTAGTGATTTAGGCTTGAGATTTAGAGGAGGGTTTTTATTTTAACAATAGATAGCCTAGGAGGAAGAAAATTTTTTCTCTTTAAGATGAAAATGGCCATACATTTCTTTCCTTTGGGCATTCTTCCAGGATTCTCCCTAGTAAATTAGAGACTTAAGGAACTACATAGTTAGGCTTAGTTAATGTGATTAGCACACTATCCTTCTTATTCATGTATTTACACATTTTAAATACAAGTTTTACACTAGATCACTTATTAGAATAACTCATGTTAACATTTTCAACTGGTTTACGAGTTTTAAACATTTTTCCCACACAATTTAAACATCCTTTTATATTGATACACCGAAATTCATATTTTCAACAGAAACACCTTTTTCTGTTAAACTTGTATCTTTTACAAGTTTTATTGTTTTGAAAAATTCAGGCAAACTTGTTAAAAATGTTTATAACATATCTTAATATCAATCTATCTAAGTTATGTTCAAATGTTACATTTTCAAACAACTTCACATATTATTATCTAATCTTTACATTTTTAGCATAAATGTTACATAAGCTACATTTTCCTATTAAATTAAAACCAAAACTTCATTTAATATAAATTTTAGCATGCTTAATACTGGATTTTAACTAATATTTACATTTTTTGTATGTTTCTATCCCAAACAAGTTAAAATTTCCATTTCATAACAAAGCTCACTGTTTGTCACTAAATTTGATATCTAAACACATTAGTGCATTCAAATCACTTAAACACTTATAATGTACACATAAGGTTTCACAAAATTTTATTTTGTGCTTATTTAAATGTGAATATTAGGCTTAGGTCCTTAAAATCAAACTTAATCCACAAAATTCCTTCCTAAGAGAAGATTGTAAATTAGGTCCTTAGAGTTTAGTTACTTAAAATTATCTATGTTTTTGTAATTTTCTTGAGGAACAATTGCTAAAATTTCCGCAGGTTTTTGAAAAAATTGCGGAAATTTCGTCAACTTTTTTGGTGAAAAATTGCTAAAACTTTAGCAAATTTTTTGATAAATAATTGCTGAAATTTTTGCAATTTATTGATAAAACTACGGAAATTTCCATAACTTTTTTGGTGAAAATTTGCCGAAATTTCCGCAAATTTTCGTTGAATACACTATGCCATAGATTGCATATGGCGACCCCAGAGAAGTGATGCAGGAAGTGCAAAAAAATGTTACTGATATGTGGCGACACTTTCTTAGGGTTTCCTTTAGCCGCGTTCCCTTAGAGTCAAAGGTAACATCTTTGCTATCCTAAGGTAAAATCGCTATAGGTGTTGCTACATGTACTAAATTTACAAAAATGTGGGGCCCACTAAAATCTGAATCCCAGGTTCATGAAATCCTGTTGTGCCACATAAATCTGTAGCCGGGTTCACGGAATCCTGTCGTGGGGCCCACATGCATTAATTTATGGCAACACTATGTCATAGCTACAACAACATTTAACATTACATACTGCAACATTATATTATAGCTATTGCAACATTATATAACATACTGCAACATAACAGCAATTAACATTACACATTGAAATTAATAAAGAACTTTTCATTTCAAATTAACCAGTAACACATGTATTACTTAGTCAACTACAGAATAACAAAACATAGCCAATAAATTCAGTTTTATAGAGTACTTACAAACACAACTAGTTCTACATTCATGTTTATATCAGACTAAAACAATTTCAAATTAATAAAGCGCGAGTTGTAACACCCCACATCTGTTAAGGTCACTCACAAAGGGAATGCCTTCACTTCAATGGAGTATTATGGGTAATGGAACAGAAATATTACAAGACAGACATATATAAAACAGCGGAAAATAAAGTGGAAGTACTTCAAATCATTTATTAAATATAAATGTTTACAAAAAAAGCCCATCAACTCCCAATACCCA